>JAQSEB010000019.1:2400000-3142966 GCA_030063045.1 Pratylenchus scribneri | reverse complement strand
TATTTTCTTTTTTGAGCATTTTTAAAGAAGATAAAAAATTTTGAATCAGATTTTTGGTGTTTTTTGATTATTTATTTTTTCCAGTTTTGTTTTGGCCTCCACTTCGCCAGCCGTCACCGTTCCAACCATGATTAATTTACAACAACAACAATTTGGAACAAATAAAGGCATTCCAACAATGGTATTGGCCGGTGCCTCAATTGATAACATTTTTTGCATTTCTGGTTTTGCCATTGCCTATGCCATTGCGTCGCCCACAAATTCAGGTATAATTATATTTCCATAATTTTAATATATTCATTCAGATAACTTTAAATGGACCATTTTGTCTATCTTCGCTCAATTAATTGCCGCTGTTTTCTGTGGCTTTTTTCTTGGTTTCATTCCATAAATTCTATCTAATTATTTTCCTATTTTAGGTCACCTTCTTCGTTATTTTCCCCATCCAAATGAGGGGAAATCCATTCATTTCCCTCGTGTCCTCCTCCTTTGTTCCCTCTCAATGGCTCTCTATTTTGGCCCAAGGGCAATTCATTTTGATGTGTTCGGTCCAATTTCCATCATTTTGATGTGCTTTTTAGCTGCTTCCGGCTGGAAATTCGACAATCCAAAAGGGGTCAAAAATAAATTCAAATTATTTTAATGGAATTCAAATTTATTTATACTCATTTGGAGGCTGAGGCATTACGCCACCTTTGGAATTTACTCCTTTTGCCCCTTCTTTTCGTTTTAATTGGTCTTTTGTTCGATTTTTCCATTGTAAAAACACTCAAATATTGTCAAGATATCAATTTATATTTCCTTCAAGTTTACTTGGCAAATGTTAGCCAAAGCAATTTTGGCCATTTCCATTGGCATTTTCATTCGAATTTTGTGCACTTTTGGCATCGCAAGGGCCAATTCAATTTTGAATTTGAAGGAGGCAACATTCTTTTCCATTGTATTTTTGCCAAAAGCCACTGTTCAAGTTTGTGAATTGTATCAAAATTTAATTCACTCCAACATTAAGGCGGCCTTAGCCCCTCAGCTTTTTGCATTCAGTGTTGCCGCAAATGACCTGGCCAGTGCCCAATTCACTTTGCAAACTTCCATCCTCTGCATTTTATTGACTGCTCCAATTGGCCAATTACTCATTCAACTATTGGGCAAACGATTTTTGTCAAATGAACAAAAATTGAACGGCAACAATGAAAAGCAATCGAATGGAATTGAGAAGCGAAAAAGTGTCATTTCGCCGGTAATTTGCAAAGATGAAAGGAGGAAGGAAGAAGAAATCGCAAATGAAGAGGACATTTTCGCGGAAGAAACCAAACAAATTGACGAAGAAAGGCCCAACCATTCAATGAAAAACATTGAAAACAACGAAAAATTATCGAATGTTTAATAAATTGATTAGAAATTATTTTTTTTTAAAGTGTCATTATTCGAACTTTTTTATTCACTTATTATTCATGTTTAAAATTAAAATTTGCATATTATCATAGCTGGTATTATGAAAATTATTCTTATTAATTATGTATTTCAAATCTTAAAAAAATAAAAAGAAATATAGGCTCGGAGCCCGGCAATTCAACCAAATCGATCCATCATTATTTTTACAATTTTCCTATCATCACGACTTGAATGATTTATTGCATTATTTGGGTGAAATGATGACGACATGCGAACAAATTGGGAACAAAGTCAACTACATCATTTTTTGGGTGATACAAAAATGAATTTTATTTATGTAATTTGGCTCATCTATTTTTTAAATTGATTAAATATATTGAAAAAAAAAAAAACTAAAATAAATCTCAAAAGAGAATTTATTATAAAAATATATATTGTGAAAATACAATCATTCAAATCAAAATAAAGAAAAATTATAAAATGAAATAAAAATTCGTCTATATTGGTTTAAATTTAAAGAGATCATTTAAAAATTCCACATTTTTCACTTTTTCTCATTTTTTGGGCCCCAAGATAAATGGGAAAATGTGCACAAAGGGTCCATTGGATCAGCGGAATAGGCAACAAATTTCATCAGAGCTTTTGTCCATTTGTTGTTGTTTTTGATGCCACCAAAAGAATATTTTGTAGAATTGGAGGAGGAATTTTCGAGCAACAAATAATTATCCGATTTATCATTCGAGAACATTTTTTAATGACACGGTGAATTTTTGAATGAAAATTGGCAAAAAAGATTGGATTGAATACGTTTAAATATTAATGGACCTTGGGAGAGTTTTAAAAGGGCAATGTGGGCGGTGAAACCGGAACTAAACCAAAATAAATAGGAAAGACGTATATTTTTCCTTTTGTCTGATTAATTTGTTTGGGTGAATTGCGTTGTTTGCTTCCCCTCCTTCATATTGCCCCTCCCCGAGAATTGGTTGTCTGATTTCTGCCGCTGGCAATTTGATCTTTACAAAGTGCAATGCAAATGCAAAGTGCAAACCGAAAATCAAATCAAAATAAAATGGCAAATACCAATTATCAAATAATAATATTAATGTGGTTTCGTTCAATTATTATAAATATCTTTATTTGTATTTAAATTAAGCGAAAATATTTTAATTAATTTTCCAGAAAGGATTCATCAGAATTGAAGCGAACAAAAATAATAATTGGTTTTAATTTAATATTTTAAATCATTTAATCAAAAACCAAATAATTTTCTATTTGATGAATTATATTTAATTTTTTTTAATAAAAAATTTATTTTTAATAAATGCAATTCTATGTTTAAATATAATTTAAATTACTAAAAAATGGACAAAATAATAAAAATAAAATATAATTTCATTAATATATATCATCATTTTCACATCATCAATGGACGAAATATTTTTGGCATCACTGCTGAAAAACTTCCCTGTTCACTAATGGTATCAATATAAGCAAGTAATTCTTTATGCTTTTGGGTTGTATAAATTGTGTTCCAAAGCAGCTGAAGGCATTCCGAATATCGAAGTGCGCCCTTTTGATCACCAAATTTCATTTGTTCAAATCGAAGCAATATTTTTGCACATTTTTCTGTCTCCTCATTCATTATCCCCTGCCCATATTCGGAAAGCGATGGGATTGCTTAACAAAAAAATAAATTTAATTTTATTGAAAATTTGAATATTTTACCTGAATTTGTGAACAATAATGACAAAATGAATACAAATTCTTCTCGACTGGGAGCAATTTGCAAAAAATATTTCATTGACAAGCCGAAAATAGCTTCTGATAAATTTTTAATTCTAAAAAATAATTTTAAATAATTAAATTAATTATAAAAAGTCGAACACAGGTTCTTCGTAATTTGATCGTAGATTATACAATTTTATTAAAGGATAATCGATAATTTCCACTAATTCCGTTTCGGCATTTAACTTCATTGAATTAAAGCGATTAATTAAAAAGCTTGCTGCTTTTGTAAAATTGCATACGGCGACCATCTTTAATTTTAAACATTTTTAAAATAAAGTAATATATTTTTATATTCCAGCTAAATTCTTTTAATAATAAAATTAAACTAGCGATTTGGTATTTTTCGGGAAAATTTTGAAAAATTATGAAAAAAGTAAAGAGGGGACCCTTAACTTTTCGATTTAATTGCGGTGCGATTGCCGCAATTGCGGCATTTTTGAGTTGCGGCCCCCAGCCCTGGTTGGCATTCGATAAATGAGAAATATTTCATTTTCAAAATAAATGGCAAACCACTTCCCTAATTGGCCATTACAGAGTGAACTGAAAAATGTATATTATAATACACTTTGGTGGAAGAAAAATTCCTGGGAAATTAAAACAATTTTTTTATAAAATTAAAATAAATTTAAAAAAGTAAATGGCAAAAAAGCATCAATTCTAATGTTTTCATAATTTGAATTTATATTTAATAATTTTAAAAATGAGGGCAATTGATATAAATTGATTTTAATTTTATAATATATTTGCTTTGGCTTTATTAAATTTACCTTTTGCCCTCTCTACGGACCCTTTGTCAGACTGCTTTTACTCTCTAATAAAATGAATGGTTGGTTGATCATTATACAAATTTATGGGTGATCTCAAAAAGATCGGATGTGAAAACCAAAACACTTGATCATTGAGAGTCACACAAAATGGAAAATATATATTATTTATTAAATATATTATTTTATAATAAATGATGTTTAAGGTGATTATGTTAATGATTGTATATGGATATTTTTGACAAATAAATAAATCAAAAAAAGTTTTAATTTAAATAAAACTCATTGAGAAAAACATTACCGAATGATGATAGCATTTCTCCAAAAATTAATAAAGTAACAAAATGAATTTAGTAATTTTATTACTTTGACTTTAATTTCGCATTGTAAATTTTTTAATCAGTAAAATAATTTTTAAAATTGGCATTTGTTTTTTAGGCCCAATAAATTATAGTTTGTAGATTTCGACACCATAATTATTTATTTTATTTGAAGATTTTTTATATTATAAAAATGAATCAAAATTCAAGATTTCTTTCAAAATATTTTCTTTTCTTTATTTTCTTGCATAATTGCGCGATCGAAACAATTGAGAATGTGCCCAATTGAAAATACTATAAATGGTTGTTGTTTACGTAAATGGAAGAGAATTGAATGGGCAAAAATCCTCATCCTCATTCTCGAATATATTTTTTTTCCATTTTGCACAGCGGGATGACACTTTGCAGTGGAAGGGAAAAAAGTGAAGAATAACAAAATTGTTTTTGTGCAATCCTTTTTTGGCGAAGTAAAACGACGATTCCATTTCCGCGCATAATTGTTTGCCCACTTAATCTGTTTTCTTATAGGAAATTCGCTCAAATAATGTGTAACTCCTAAAATATATTTAGAAATATGTCTCTTATTTTGAAGATCTCTTAGCCAGCGGTTGATTTTTATATTAGTAAAAATATCATTTTTTATTAAATTTTAATTAAGCTCATAGGAAAAAGATGCGAGATTTGGGACCATCACTCTCATGGCAATAATAGAGAGATCTGCTGACTTCAGCCTTGGATCAATTTATTATTTTACTCAATCAAATCTCTGATCCTTCATTAAAGATGGGCAAAGTTTAGGCAATAAAGGAAATATTTGAGGTCGGACGTCGGAGGGACTCTAACAATACGATATTATCTAATAAGCATGGTATAATTCGGCTCAGCACGCTGATGAGCTGTATCGATTAAGCTATAATATGTCCTTTAATTTTAGATATCGGCCTTACTTATTAGTTAGTTACTCAGGCATTTTCTAACAAAAGTTGGCAGACAATATTTTACCAATTGCCAGAATGATATTGAAGAAAAGGGTGTCAAATTCATGAACATATTGAATTAGCGGGATAAAAGTATTTTCTGAATTTGTAAAAAATTCCAATAGGACAACAATTCTTGAAGATGCCATTTTCATAGTCAGTCCTATCGAAAAAATAAAAAGGACTTGGAAATTTAAATAAACAATCAAATCCAATCACAAATTCAGATGAACAAAAATCAATACAATTCATTTATCATATCTACAATAATTCTTATCTTCATTGCCTTTGTTCACGCTAAATTGGACACAAATTATAGGAATGCGGATAAATGGAATATTGATCAACAATTCGAATCCGTCACAAAAGTAGATTTGGAAAAAAATGCCGATACTGGAGAAAAGGAGGAAAAGAGTACGCCTAAACCCTCGACCTATTTGATGATTCTAAATGGTAATTTTTGCTACTGTAGGCAAAAAAG
Source organism: Pratylenchus scribneri (assembly GCA_030063045.1). Taxonomy (NCBI): domain Eukaryota; kingdom Metazoa; phylum Nematoda; class Chromadorea; order Rhabditida; family Pratylenchidae; genus Pratylenchus; species Pratylenchus scribneri. The sequence continues at coordinate 3,137,244 of JAQSEB010000019.1, read as the reverse complement.
AGAGAAATTACTGTAATCGAAACATTACTAATAAGCGATCCCTTCTCTTCTTCTTCTCTACTTTGACTATGAGCAGTAAAAAGTAGAGAAGAAGGTCGGTTTCCGGTTTCAGAAAATCGATGCAATTTAAAACCGAATTTGGGAATTTTTGCTATTAAATTTACAAAATAAAAAAAAAATAAAAATTATTTAATTTACACACAGGACTCGACCATGGCGATCAGAATCCGAGTGTTGGCGTAAAAATTCTCGCTTCCATTTTGAACATTGGCACAAAACTTTGTTGCATTGTTACGCTCTTATGCCTGGTCATCTGTGTTTGGGTCTTCTCCGCTTACAAGTAATTGGTTTTTTGTATTTTTATATAAATAGGGCGCTCTTCCAATCAATATATCCTTGCTGCTCAGAAAATTAGAAAAATATTAATTTTTAAACTTATTTTCAATTATTAAAATAATAAATTGAAGAAAAATTAAATTAATTTATAAATTTTAAAAATTCTATTTTCAAAAAATTTTTAATAGAAAAAATTTTATGGTTTAGAGTTTAGACAATTTAATTCCTGAGGAAAAGACTTAAAAATGAAGTCAAATCACATAAAATAGGACTTCGATTTTTCTATTCTTTTTCTATAATTTTTATCATCCAAATCATTGACCAGTTTTTTAGAACCTTATTAGTGCACAAAAGTGTAATAAAATGTAAAAAATAGTGAAAAGAAGAAGAACAAAAGAACAAAATTCAAATATAAATTATGATGTCAAATGTATAAAATTTTGTATTAAATATTTATAAGATCTTATTTATTAGCGCAAAGATAATCTATTAAAAAGAATTTTTGATTTTTTCCAATTTAAGATCACTATACAGCCTTCGAAACACAATCCACCGAAATTTGTGCATTTCATTGTTATTGGCCGAGTTTTTCTTCTTGCTTGGCCTTCATGGATTTAATATAAAAACGAATCGGTTGCAGTGTCGAGCAATTGCCATTCTGTTGCATTATCTCTTCCTTTGCGCCTATTGTTGGATGTTTTTGGAGGCCTATTTGATCTATCGTCAAATTATTTGTGTAAGTTTTGCCTTTTAAATTTGAAGATTTAAAGTTACAAATATTGCCATTGTTATCCAAATATGTTCAGGCAGAGCCATCCCTTTCCCATGCTTCGGAAAAAAATAGTAAACCAAACCATACAAAATTATCCTCCAAAGGATGAAAACAACGGGAAATTTAGCCAACTTTATAATAGGAGAAATTTACCCTTGGTCGCCTTCTAAAAAGGGACAAAATAGGTCGGAATTAAAAATGAGATCGAGTGAAAAAGCGAGAAACATCAATGGTAATTGGGCTCAATAATTTTCGAAAAAATTTTGCGCGATCTCATTGCACCGACTCCAACCGAATGGAATCGCCTTGCCCGATTACCCGGTTCAGGGTGTTTGCATTTTTCGCAGTTGCTTTTGCCGTTCTTTCCCACTTAAGGGTTTAGAATTCGGACTTATATGACGGACATGCCCTTTGTTTGATCACTATTGCAGTGAACATTGAACATCGTTTGTCGCTCCTGCTACTTTGTGCTATTAGGCAAAGGCGACAAACGGCGCCAGTGCGAGATCGCGACGTGGACTCAATTTCATTTGTCGCTTATATAGAAAGAGGAAAGGAATGGGGGAAATTGTTGATGGGAAGCAGGCAATGGGAGGATGGAAGGGAGTCCCTCTTTGCATTAAATTACACACTATTTCTTTATAACTCTTAATTCTTTTTCATTTCTTAAATATAATAGTAAGTTTCGCATTTTAATAATTATCATATTAAAATTTAATTATTTTTTCCACAAAATTTTATTGCTGAAAATGCATAAAAAATTTAATTTTTCCTTAAAGGTCTTCGCAACAAACAGCTACAATTTGTTGCTATTCTACGCGGTCGGATATATTTTGCCAGCAATAATCGTCGGAACAATGTCCTCAATTTGGTGGCCAGATTATGGCACAGATCTATAGTTGGTTTTTTTGCTAATTGAATTAAATATTAATTTAAAATTCTTGCAATTTTAGCAAATTATTTAAAAAGTGCATTTTTCAGTTTGCTTCGAAATTTAAAAATGTCAAAATATTCCTCCGTCAAATTTCACATTTTTATTAATTAAAAATTTTTTTAGCTGCTGGATCAACTTCAAAAGCGCCCCAGCATGGATTCTTGTTGCCCCCGTTGTGCTCATTTTCGCCGTCAATTTGTTGGTTCTTATAGGGGCATTGGCTGTTCTCCTCCGACAAAATTCCTCAAAAATAATGCATTCGATGGCATCGGAAAGGCCATCTATGGAATCGACGGAAATGAGCAAAAATTTGTTGACAAATCGACGCCGTCATTTCTTGCCAATGATCAAGGGCAGTGTGTCTTTGCTGTGCCTTTTGGGTTTGGGCTGGGCCTTCGGCTTTCTGACCACCGTGTACACTCAGGGAAATATTCTGGCCGTGCTGTTCACAACGCTGATGTGCATACAGGTAGGAGGAATTGGAGTAAAATTTTTGTAGAGAATTACGAACCCCATACCTGAGGATATAGATTGATATTTTCCAGCTTAAAAGTACAGGGTACTTAAAGAATTTATATCGAAAATTTCACTCTACCTCAATTTTTAATATTTTCGTTCTATTAGACAATTAAAATAGAATAATTTTTACATTTTCTGATTTGAATAAAGAAATTTTATTTTGAATGAAAAACAATAAAATAATTTGCCCAAAATTTATTAAAAAATGCAATTCCCTTTACTTAGGGTGCACTTGACTGGCGATAATTTTATTAGAAAAATTGAAAAATAACTCCAAAGAAAGGGAATAAAAATGATTGATTTTAAACAATCTGCTGATGAGTCCAATAATTACTATTTATTTTTGCTTAGGGAATCTTCATTTTCGTAATGCATGTCCTGCTGAATCAAAAAGTTCGGCAAACCGTCTGGAACTCGGTGAACAATCGATGCCCACACATGAAAACAGCAGCTATTACACTGTTCTCCTTGGCCATTTTTTCCTTTCTTGCCTACCATTTGGTGGTAAAATTTGTTCTTTAGAATTTAATTATACAAAACATTTTACTATTATTTATAGACAACATATTTTTTAATTTATGTTAATTTTTTAACATTAATTTGTCCAATGTATGAATTTTGCAATAATCTATTTTTAATTTTATACAGAATAAATTTTGCCTTAAATTAAAATTTTTATATCATTTTGTCAAAAATAGTTTCTTCTAGAAAATAATTAATAAAATAACTAAAAAATTTAATTATCTCGACTGTATTTTTTTTTTAAATTTTTTATCTCATTCCTTATACTTCCCATAATATTTTATTTTAATATATTTCCCTTTGAAATATGCCAAATAGTAGCTTTTTGATATAAATTCGGAGTTTACATTTCCTCGTTTAATAAATTGCATTCATTTTGGCTAATTTCCGCCATTTACTAAAACATTCAAGGACACTTTACTGAACTGTAGTTTATATGTTTGATGATACATTTTTTCTGAACATTTAAAATGCTGGGGGGCCTTAAAGAAATGATTTTGCCTACCTTTGAATTACCCTTCTATTTCATTCAATTTATTTTGACCAATTCATGCACACGCGATTCTCAAAATATAAGTAGTGAATGAATTGGCCCAAATGAATTGTGTACATTTCCGGGGTCATTACTTAGCAGCTTGCATGTTAATTTGCGTGATAACAAATAACATATATTTTCCATTCGAACTTTGTGATCAGGGAAAATACAAATTTAAAACATCAGATATCGCCACTCATATGAATATATTATTTAAAAACAAACCGCACTAATTATTTTATTTTCATAACAATCGTATTGCCAGAATCATATATAAAACCCTTGCAAATTTGAATTTTTTATTTTCTAGGATTTTTGCTTTGGTTTGCATCTAGGTTGGGTATTTGATTTGCAATACACATATGCTACACAGAACCAAAAAATATTTGTTAAATTTTTAAAATAGTTCTCTAAGAGTTAGTTGATTTTATAGATACCCAATATATGGCATCCATTTTGTCCAATTCAATTATATTTTAATAATATCAATCGAACATACAAATAGATAATAAACATTTTCAACATGGAACTCCTATAAATATAAAATTTGATAAAGATACTAAAGATATTTTTGCAGTGCACAAACAAAAGCATCATTATTTTTAGCATTCGCCCAATATTTTTTAAAATGGATATGCGCAAATCAATTGGAATTAGAATCACATTCACAGTCAATGTTTTGCTGGATATATTCGGCATGCTCGTCTTCATCCCATTAATTATTGTAACTGTCCGGAATAAGTAAGTTTGAATTGAAAAGAAAATATCTCACATAAAATTACAATATGAATTTATAAAATTTTATTTAATTTAAGTTCTTTGTAATGGTTACCATTACCAGACTGTCAAATTAGGTCAGTGGAAAATCGATCAGTACAGTAACGAAAAAATCCACCAGCAAAAATTCTTTTTATGCATAAAATTTTTATATAAAAAAATAAGAAAGAGTTAATAAATTTTAAAAATTCGGTACTTGTTCATTATCTGCCACTATATCTTTTGGTCAATTAGAGGAAGAAGAAAGATGACCCCTATGGTCATAATGAATAATTAGAATCATTCAAGGATTGGTTATCATTATCATCTCAAATATCTCCAACCACAATCCTAATCATGCATAAGGGGACTTTATTTTAATACTGATTTATTTTCTGGATTACTTATTGATATTTCAATGACCAAATTTCCACTAATCGTATTTCCAAACATCCTTTGTAATATCGACAAAAACTGGCATTTTCTATTTTTTAAAGACCTGAAAATGTTAAAAAACAAAAAATTGGTTTTTAATTAATTTAAATTAAAGAAAATTTATTCACAATTACATTGAGCCGAGGAAAATTTATAGGAAGCTGCACAGTACATGCCACCTGCTCATCGGCCTCTACGCGCTTTGCTGCTTTTTGAACAAATCCACCACTCTTGTCCCCTACTTCCTCTACCTCACCCCATCCATTGATAAACTCCCATTGTTTACTTGTGCAATCATTTGCCTGCTTCCCGCTTGTGCCACGTACAGTACCTATTCAATGATGTTCACCATCGCTGTTGATCGATTGCTGCGAATCCTTTTTCCAATATGGTAATGAAATAATTGCAATTGCAAAGAAGGGGAGCCATATTATATTTGAGATCAAAACAATTACTCCTATTTTTCATCATTTATTAATAAAGAGTGAGAAAAATTTGCTCTGGTAGGATTTGATGAACCTTTTATTTTCCTTCTCGCAATTCCCGCTCTCTCTCTTAGCCAGTTGAGAACGGCCTAATAATTCTATTGTCTCTGATCAGAGGAGACAAGGAACTTCGCTTGTAATGTTGCCATTACAATTTCAAAACATTTGAAGGTATACCACGAGGGAAGACAGATTCCTGCGATTGGTCTATTCGGTCACAGCACTGTATCCACTCTACATTGCTTTTTTGGTCATCAGGAATATGATTGCTCAGCCATATTTGTAAGTCATGTTTTATTTTTTTTATAATGCCAAGATTTATAGGAAACTTTTTGATAAATTTAGACAATTTGCCTAATTTAATAATATTTTATTTAGCCAATCTCAATGTACACTTATTGAGGTGGCGGATTATAACAAATATGGAATTTCTTATTGCAATCTTTTTTTCAATTTCGCCACCATTTTATGCTATTTATTGATGATTACCAAATTATATTTAATTCCATACATTCAAAATGAAAATATACATTACCAGCAGTCGAATTCCCATCAATTGTCGATTTCTCGGGCAATTTTCAAAACACTTTCCATGATTTTGGTCATCCAGATTTTCGGATGGACAGTCACCACGCTTGGCTATGCACAAATTGGCCCAATGTTGACCAATTTGCTTGGTGGAATGAATGAGACAGTCATGATTTATTATCAATGCGTTGGTTGCTTCTCCTCCATTATAGTCACCTCAGAAGTTCCGGCCATCTATTTCTCTAGGTGGGAAATAAGTTGAATAGGATAGAATCTGTTTCGGTTTGAGAAAATCAGTGCAATTTAAAACCGAAATTGCCAATTTTTGCTCATAAAACTGAAAAACTTAATTTTCAAAACAACACTTTCGAAAAGCCGACTGTCATAATCTTGAAATAAATTAATTAATCAAATAATATAATGTGCTTTATTTCAGCAGTGAACATCGTGCGGCAATCCGTAAGGAATTCCCATGGTTTTTTCGCATCTTTTGCAGACAAAATGCAGTTAGCCAAGTGGTTACTATCAATGGAGTGAATGTGAACAATCAAATAAAACAAATGAGCAGAATTATATTTACTAATCATAATACCAAATGATTTTTTGTTCAAAATGAAATTATTTTAAAGGAAATTTATTAAAACAAATAATTCTATTTATTTTCATATATTTTTATTTGTTTTATTTGTTCCTTCATTCATTGTTCTTTCCATCAACATGATTTAATTTGGCTTTAATAAATGTAAATTTAAAAAAAAATAAATTCAAATCGAAAGCGTAATATGCGTTGGATATAATTAGAAATTTGCAAACAAAACAGTGGATATTAATATTGAACTATTGTTATAAATTATTACCAAGAACAGATGCTGATGTTAATATTTTGTATTTTCCATTTGTTTTATCTTTGAAGAAGTTATTACCACCACTCCCACTCTATTATCATTTCTTTGGTTTTTTCTGCCCAGCATTTTCCCGACGAATTCGATGCAATTAAAAATTGCCGGAAATTCCCTCTGGAATGCATTTCGATATTCCCTGCTAAAAAAATAAAATTTTAATTTTTAGAGTATTTTCTAAGTTGCCTTGTTGCATAGAGAATTGGTCCTGTTGATGCAGTGCTGACGTTCAAAATGATCGAACATGTTTGGGTGATGTACCATCGGAGCATTGTGTCCTTGATCGATGAATATACGAAGAGGCGATAGGCACGAACTGAGATGAAGCCGCTCAAATTGATGCAAATTAACACCGAAATGGACTTGAATATTTGACCAACATTCGCAATCATTGCTGCAAAAAATGGAGATTAATAAATAAAATTAAAAAATTATATTTTATCCAATTACCTTTTTTGGAGTGAATGACCAGTACGATCAGAATGTAGATGCCCAATGTGACCATATTCAGTGCAAAACTCAGATTGTTATACCAATCACGACCGGCACCCTAAAATTTGGGTTTTCATGTAAACATTTTTTGTAATAAAATTAATATTTTTAATTACTAATTTTTAATATTAAAATCATATTGGAATTATTTATCGGGCTATTTTAAGCCTCCAGAAGTTTTTGTATACTTATTAGTTATTAATCAAAATATGTTGTGACCTGGGATAATTAACAGCTAATTTGGTCCTAAACAATTAATAAATCACATAATAAAATTGTAATTTAAAAATATGTTTATTCCATATCGGTTTAAAAGGATATCCATATCATAAATCCTTTATTGGTATATGAAAAAATTCCATCGATTTCTTCAATGTCCTGTTATAAAAAGCAAAAATTCCCAATTTCAATTTGCAGATTTTCTCAAATTGAAACCGATTTTGCTAAAAAACTACACAAAAAGATTAACATGATTACAAATTTGTTTGATGGCCAATTCAATTTTTGAATGATTTTTTAAAAATTGTATATGATCACTTATTTTGCCTATTTGATCACCTGCATAAGGTCTTGAATACTGCCAGTTATCTGATAATCTGGCATTCCTTCCGCAGTTCTATAATACATATAAACATTTACTGAACAAAAAATCAAAACAAAGATTGTCACTGCCGACCGGTATAATTTGGAATTCTCTCGTGAACTAAAATATTTAAAAAATTTTTTTAATAAATCATTATAATTCAAAATAAATTATCAAAATTGTTGTTTTTTTTAAATATTGCTCACGGCAATTTTCTTAATCATAAAAAGTGTTTCTGATTAATTGATTAATTAAATTAATTTCCTATTTTTTTAATAAAATTTTTTACTATTTGAAAAAAATTAGTTATAATTGGCAAAGGAAATAATTTTTAATTTTTATCTAAAAAATAGCAAATGATTATTATTTATTTATTTTTCACAAAATAATTTGTTCATAAATGTAGTAAAATCCAAATTTTTAAATAAAAAATATTAAAAAAAAGTAATACGTACAATAATGGGAACAAAACGCAGAAGAGTCGATCGAGGGCATTAAAAGTTAAACACAATGCCACACTTCCCATGCCGAACAGGGCAATTGTGCAAATGTGCACAGCGAGCCAAAATTGGATAAAATTTTTGCCCGAAAAGAGCACATAGAGGAATAGGAAATGGCCAGATTGATGCATTACTTCAACAATTGAACCCAATGCCAAATGGAAATTTGCTGTCCCTTGAAGAGATCTGAAAAACAAAAAATTTAAAAAATTTAAATAAAAAAAATATTTGTTATAAAAAATAGTAAAAATTTTAATATAAAAAAATATTTTATTGACTTTTTTCTGTTAATAAAATTTTTATAATCCCTAATTATTTGCTTTTTGGCTAACATAAATAATTAATAAATTCGTAAAAAATAAAAATTTAAATAAAAATAAATTTTTATTTTCAACTGACTTCGTTTTTATGGTGACCCAAACGACAGCTATGTTGAATAAAATGCCGAAAATGGCAACAATAGTTAGAATTAGTGCAAAAATGGCAATATTCCAACTGAAGCCAGCAGTTCGATATTCAATCGGCAGGGAATACATCTGCATGAAAATTCATTCATTAATTTTTTTTAGATATTTATATTAATATTTTTATTTATTTAAAAGTATAATGAGAAAATATAAAAATTGTAAATTTTTTTAAATCGTTTAAAAAATTTTCTATTAATTTTCCTTATAGGGCACATTTTAAAATTTAAACATACCGATGAATTATTGGAAGACATTGCAAAAGAAGAATTTTAGAATATTTTCAGTTCTTTGAAATGAATTATTATTATTATGAGTGGGTGTTTATGGTTAATACTGATATTTGTTATAAATTATAATGACATTTTTAATCATCCAATCTAAAAAATATTCCATAAATATTCCCACGATGTAGGCAAAAGAGGAAAACAGCAACAAAAATAAGCTATGAGAAAATATTTGTGCACAATTTATTAAAAAATTTTTGTATTTATAAATTGGGTGAGAAATGAATGATTGATGTTCCAAGTTCCAAATTGAGGTGTGGATAGGGCCAACTTTTTGACCGTGAGAAAATGGCACATTATTTTCACATTTTATTTTCGCCTATGAAAAATCATAAATTAATGATATTTGGCAAAAATATATGGTGTACTTGTTGGTATGACAAATTTTTTTTGAATTTTATAATTGAGCACTGAGAAAATATTGTTCTAAAATTTGATTATGGGTCAACCTATTACGTTTTCTTGCCTGAAAAAATATGCTTACTATCTTTTTTTTTGCCATAAAATCTATCTTAACAGAGAAAAATAATTATTTAATCAAATATTTAGAAGAATAAAAAATTAATGGCAATTGGCAAATAATTTTGCATTTTATTGTGTAGCTATTATAAAAGACAATATGCGAAGTCAAAATTTTTATTTTGATGTATATGTTATTATAAAATGGGAATGATGCATGAAATTATTGGCATATTGCACTTGTATTACTAATTTTGATGAGTATTTATTAATCACCATTTTTATAGAAAATAATTAAATTTTTAAAAGAAATCAAATATTCAAAATTTTTAATCTAAATTACGATTCGTACCTATATTGAATATTTTTCATAATTTTTGTATATTCAAGGCGATTACTGGCGATTTTTTCAACATATAAATCTGTTCCAATTCATATCCATTAATTTTAAAATTTTCAATTGGCAAAGATCCCTATCCCTATTATAGCGTGATTCTATTTTATATTTTATAATAATTAGACAAAAAAGAACACCACAGATCCCGTGCCAATCTACAATCTTGACTAAACTCATGTAAAAATCAAATGTTAACCATATGATTAATTAACAAATGTGAGAACGGAATAATTCTCACGAAATGCCAAATTCTTCAACATTTGATATTTGTTCCATATTGTTTCGCTCGTTCACTTCATTAGGCTTATTAAGGTTGAAGAATGTTCATTTTGTTGTTATTTTTGGAAATTGAAAAATGGTTGAAAATTCACCATGAAGAAGAATCATCCGAGAGTATTTTGTATTTTCCCATTAAAATGATTTTTTATTCTAATTTTCCATGCATCATCGTGTTTACAATTTGTTCTCATTTTTATGGGTAGAACTCTGAGATGATATTTATAGATCTATTAATTAAAAAAGTATCTTTTTGGGTTCCATTTAAAAGCCTAAGAAATATACATCTTATTAATTATTAATGGATTTATTTGGATATCTGATAAAATTACTATTAAAAATACTATTAAAAATTAATATTATGATGATTGGCATGATCGCAAATGCATCCATAAATTTCCTTACTTTTCAATTTTGTATCGGCCTATACAACAAGATCCAAATCCGGATTTATCATTCGAGAGCATTTTTTACGATTAAATTAGAATTTATCAAACAATTTTATATAAATCAAAACAAAATTATATTTAAATCATTTAAATATCAAATAAAATTCATATTTTATAGAATTACTCATAAAAAAATGATTGAAAGGAAATGGAATAAACAAAAGAATGGAAAAAGACAAAAGAAGGTCATTTTCATTATTTGCACAAATATTTGAGGGAAATATTTGACAATAATTGTGGCCATTTTCAAAGTCATTGGGATGGATGGACACAAAAGGGACAGGAATTGTCCTTCGGGAAAACCGCAATTTTATTGTTTAGGAATTCCTTTGATTGACCAAAAACGAGAACATTTTGACAGAAGAGTTAATTCTTGATTATTGCAATTGTTCTCATTCACACTTTTATCCATTATTCTATTCAATTCATATTCATCCCTTTTGGCCATTCTTTCAATGAACAATTAATCCATTAATATTGAATTAAATGCATGGATTGGATGAATATAAAAAGGGCGATTTCCTCGTTAATTAATTAGATTAATTCCTTAAAAATGCTCTGATTTTTTCCCCATTTTTAGATGCAATTTCCCAACAATGGTCAATATTTTTCGTTGACCCTTTTAATTTTAATTGTTGTTGTCGCCAATAAATCGGCAAATGCCGTCGATTCCCAATTAAAAGGAACAAATACAAATGGCAGTGTTGTTGTGGCCCCAAGACATTTTCAAGCGGCTGCTGAAGGTTTAAAAAAAGCTCAGAAAAGTCAAAGGAAAATGAAAAAATTATTGAAAACAAAACAAAAAATATCCCAAAATTCAGCCTCCTTCAATAGAATCAACAAAAATGAGACAAATTACAAATTTCGTTTGGGCACTGTCAAATCCCAAATTTGGACATTAACTTCGGCGCTGGAGGCGGAATTGCAAAATTGTGCGCCCTTTTTGGAAATTACTTTTTATCAAAAAAAAAAGAATGGCGTTTTCACTAAATTTGTGAATTATTTTTTGGATATTTTTATTAGCATTTTTTAACAGCATTTTTAAATATCTTTTTTAAATTTTTAAATTTCGTAAATTAAATTTTATCAAAACAGGTGATCTATTGAGTATGATTGGTGATGGCCCATTGGTCCCCCAAAATCGTCAAATTCGTCAATATGGCGGCGCCGGTACGCCACAACAATTTTCAGGTGCAATGGCACAAAGAGGAGGAGTAGCAGGAGGATATGCCGGGGGCGGTGCTGGTTTTGGCTTTCAAAGACAAGGTAAATTTAAGGGCTGGAAACATTGTTTTGAATTTGAAATATTTTTGGAAAAATTGATAAAAATTTTATTTAATTATAAGCGAAAAAATTACACAATTTAGAAAGTAAAATTTAGAAAAAAAAAGAATTATAATTTAATGGTTTATATTATACTATCAATTGTCCAAAAAAATCAATTTTATATGACCATAAATTCACTTTAAATTAAAATTCCTTCTTGATAAGTTTGAAAATATTTTCCATTTTGTAAAATAAAGCATCTTTCGCGCACACCGGCAGTGGCCCACAATTTGGTTATGGAGGCGGCGGAGGATTTCCTGGCGCTGCTTCGGGCGCCGGCTTCAACTATCGGCAACCATTCCAAAGAGGGAGAAGTTGGTGGCGATGGGCATACTAATGATGAGGAAGGAGAGCAAAAGAATAATGGGACAAATTCGGGCGAGGATGATGAAAATAAAAATAATATTAGTAATTCAACAACAATTTTTCTTCTAAATAATGCACAATTAAATGGGACAACAAACACAAATTCAACCGAAATGATGGAAGAAAATGATGGTGGCGGGAATAAAACAACGCTTTTTGGGGCCAACAATAATTTTAGTGATTGCGGCAATTTGACACTTTTTTCATTGTTGTAAATTTTCTCTTATAATTTAATTTTTGAAAAAATAAATCAATTAATTTTAATTTTATTAAAATATTTATAATATATAAATTTAATCGATTGATTTAAAAATATTTAAGCTTTTATTTCTGATAGCTTTATACTATGTGAAAATCATAAATAAATGAAAAAAATATATAAAAAATATATTTTACCATTCTATAATAAATAAATTTTATATTCTCTTATTCATTTTTCTATGAATTTTCCCTCTCAAAGGATGCTCAATTGTGCAAAATGCTTTTCCTGTTCTCTTGAGATGTTCAACAATGGTTCGCCTCGAATATTGACCAATTTTTTCATTTTCGCTCTTGAATTCAATGGTGTAACTTCGTTATTATTCCATCGTATTAGTGCTGGAATTGTCAAAAAATGGCATCCTTTGAATGCCCTTTTCAAAAATGGATGATAACTAAAATATTAATAAAAAATATAATTAAGTTTAATTCGTACATACTAAATAATCATTGATAATTCAATAAAAAAACTGGTAATTGATGAAGTTATTGAAACAAATTGATGAATAATCAAATCATAATAAAATTGATCTGTTCCAATCAATTTATTAGAAACCAAAATGCTTTGAACAGTGCCAAAAATTATATTAATGAAATGGAGGAAAATGCATGGAATTAATTGTTTGGCCATTCATTCTCAGAGAGCTGAAAATACAATGAATTTCGCAAATATTATTTATTTACATGATATTTTTCAGAAAGACTAAAAATCTTCCTCTGATATTTTTATAAATTACTTTAACGCTGGAAAAATTAAAAGGAGAATTGATACCTGTCAATGCCAGTCAACTAATTTCTAGGAGCTTCTCCTTTTCATCTTACTGTACCCCCACTTTTTGCCTAATTGCCCGCCCGTCCTACCAATCAAACATTGCTCCAATTTGTCTTTTTAAACCATTGTGTCGATCAAAAATTTTTCAAATTCAGATAAATGGCATCAAAAATTCAAATTTTATGATCAAAAATTCAGACATTTTTAAAAATGTTTAAAAATCAAGGGAAAAAATATTTTTCTCACCTCCCATAATCTGTTTGAGATTAAGATGTTTCATCGCAATTAAGAATTCTAGAAGAAATAGTCCTATATGGAGCTCAAAAAATAATGAAAATTAACAAATAGCGAAAATTTCCACTTCAAATCTGGAATAAGAAAAGCTAAACACAATAACGTTTTTATTTCGAAAATAAATTCATATTATTTTTTTCGCCTATCATCCATTATTCTCTGCATCATCAAAAGCAAAAGTCGATAATAATAATAATAAAGCCAAGCCAAGTGAAGAGAGAAAATGACTAAGAATGAAGAAAATGGCGCGACGAATAATACCCAAAACCCAATGCCTAATTTCCTAGTAAATATATATTTGCCATAGCCATATATGCCTCTGGCTTTCATTATCTCATCTCAATCTCAACCAAATATATTTATTTATCCATTTACTAACCATCTAAAAAGTAAATGGAATAAAAATATTCAAATGCTTTAGGCAAATTTTCTAATCAAGGAGAATTAGCCTCAGGCCGGAATTATTATTTCTCCAAAGCAAAAATATAATTTGAATGTTTGCAATTTGCAAAGGGCCCAATATTCTAGACATTAGACATTACACATTAAATCACTCCCATTCACATTAAAGCACAAATAATTTTAAGGTGAATGAAGGCAATTTCATTTATATATATTTCCTATCCTTTTTCATCCAAAACAAATTCTAATTCAAATTTGACTAAATTTAATTTTAACCATTTTTAATATTAAAGTGCTAATAGTTAAACGAAGCATAGCCATTTCGAGAAATACGATATAACATTTCCAAGGGCTGTGATGAGTTTTCAAAAAAGATTTTATTATTTTTTTTATTTTTACGAAAAGAGAGAAAATGAATTTTTCCGGAAGGTCAAATAATCACGTTGATCTCATTCTCAGACTTTTAATTATTTTTAACTATGATTAGAAATAATTTAATAAAATCATTTTGTAAAGAATTCAGACGTGCCCATTATTATATCAATTTCCAAATTGCCTTAATGAGCTATAGCAAAAAATACAGATATTCATTCGTCTCATATAACCCAAATTTTTTAAATCATTAAAACTCATAAAATCTAATTTATCACATAAAATTGCCAATTATCCAAAAAGTGATGTCTCTTCTCTGGTTTTTTTCGCTATTCTTTGCCCTAGCCATTTTCCTATTACATCAATTTTCCCCATTGAATTTATCAAAAACTGGATGGTTCATCGGCTGACAATTATGCAGGCCTTTTCTGGGCCCATGACTCTGTGTTCATTGCTTATGGTTGTTGGCCATCTCATTCCTCTTCGAACCAATAAAGAACCAAAGTAATTCGGATAATCTTTGATTTTATTTCTCGATATTGCCTTGTGTATTTGAGCAACAAAAATTTGTGTTCTTCTCAAATATTATTTATTCAACATTGTCTTGACATTTATTTTATGAAATGTTGAGCCCACTCACCTTGAATTGCCTCCTTTTTAGTTGTTGATTAATGATTATGTTTCAGGAAAGAACGGCGATTAGAACAGTCTCGATTAATTTTTATTTTAAAATTTTATTGCAAAAAATGGAATTGAGATGAGATTGAGTCTTTTAATTCTAAATTTTCTCAAATAAAATTTTTACCTTACCTACAATCTGTAAAATCATATTTCAGCGTTTTTTTAAAACAATCCTTCGCACCAAATTTCCGACAAATGAACCTTTTGCTTCTTTCCATAATTTTATCACGTTTGCTACAAATTCAATCAGCAGGTATTCTGTATTCTGATCTGCTGATCTTGAATTTATTTATTTTTTTCTTTTTTCAGCTATTGATGAATGTAAAACTGCTTTGAAGGAGTTCGCCCATTTCGGGGAAATTACCTTCGACGTTGTCAAAGAAATGCAATTGCTAAAATCTCATCTCCCACATTTGCTTCGACTTGTTGGCCCCGCAGGAATTGTGCTTGCCGAGATAGCTCGACTCGGATTAAGAGTAATTTATATTGGGTAAAAAGTTGAAAATGGGACAGAAAATTGTCAAAATAAAATATTTTTTAATTCCAATGAATATTGCAGCCTGAATCCGATGAACTCAAGGCCATCAAAGAGCTACAAAACATCGTGATCAACGAATTTTCCATCCTAAACAATCGCATACAGGACAACTACCACGCGGCTGAGTATGAAGCACAGCTACGCCAATATAAAACTGTGAGATATTTTGTTGTTTTTTTAATAAAAATTACTCTCAATTTTTACAGCATGTGGCGAATAAATTGATTGATCTACAGGATGGTTTCAGCTTGATCAAACATTCGAATGTTCCGGAAGACAATGATTTATTGGATGAATTCGTTTCGAAATGCAAAACAAGCCACGATCCCACTTCAATCCTACGAGTAAGATACAACATATCCAAAAATATTATTAAAAAAATTTTCCCAGTTCATCCAACTTAGCATCGAATCCTGCCCAATTCCAAACGCGAAGCAAGGCGTCGTCTATGGAAAATTGCGACAAATGTTCAGCCTTTTTGAGAAGCGGCATCCACCCGAATTGCTTCAACAACGCGATGACGAAGGAGATTACAACGGAGCAGAAAATGGGTTTCGAACCGAGGAGTACGAACAAATGAAAATGCGTTAGTTATAAATATTTTGAAGTAAAATTCGAATTATAAATTCTGTCAAAAAATTTTTTAAAATATTTTAAACAAATTTATGGTTTCCAAATTTTTTATAATATTCCAAAAAAATTTAAGTTGCCGTGGACTACTTGATGGCGCACTCCTCTGTTCTCACAGTGGAAAACAAAATAAAGCAGATTGAAAAAGGTAAAGAAAAATTTTTCATAATTAATTCTTCATCTTTTAGAAATACTGGCTCACAATTCGACAAACTATGAGCGCATTTTCAAAATTCTGCTCCCTGTTTCCGTGCATCAGCAAGCTCTTCAAGGGACATTTCGGGCAGAGAATGAACCGCGTGGAGCTGGCTCAGGACTCTTCAGGTAAAGCAATAACTTAATGTAAAGGTGCAGATGTTTTGGGTCAGCAAAACATCTCACTTTGCTTAGACTTTTCCAAAACATTCCCAAATGTCTGCCTGCCCGCAGTCAATCAATTCCCAATTCACTTGTCAGAGTGAAGAAGGAAGCAATAAACAAGTCAAGCCTCAAAGCTTGAGTGAGAAGAGAGGGACTGCGAGAGAGCGCAGCAGGAAAAGGAGAATTGGTGGACGGCCTTCCAATTCGCCTCAAAGTTAATCCCCGACGCGATGCCTCATCGCGGGGAAAAAGGTCTGACTTGCTGGGAAATCAAATCGCCCACCAACAAGTCAGCGGGCCTATAAATAGCCAGGCCTATTCCTTCTTCCTATCTCAGTCTGGGACTGTGCATAGCGAATAAAATGAGAAATTCGGCTATCAAATCAATGGCGATCTCAAGATCGAGCCAAGGCAAGGGACAGGCCAATGAGGTGGGATTGAGACCCGCGAGATTGGACCCGATGGGACAGGCCAATGAGATGGGATTGAGACCCATGAGATTGGACCCAACAACGCCGAAAGCCCGTGAGAGCTCAAAAGGAAATTTGATTCCTGAATTGGTTGGAGCCAATGGAACCGAAAGTGAGAAAAGCGAAGGGTGTGGCGGCCACACTAAACCGCTCGTGTGTCACGCACGTGATAGTGAAAGCGGACATGTTCTGTTTCCATCCAGGATGGGATCGAGAAAGGATGGCCGGAGAAGCCTTAAACCCGCAAGTTGGTTAGACTTGAAACTGGAGGAAATCCGGGAAAAGGGACGCGCATTGTTGCGTGAATATTTGGAAAAGGTGCGCACTAAGCGGATATCGCCCGGCGATGAAAGCGAATTGACTGGCCTTTATGCTGGCCTAAAAGCATTAAAAATCGAGAGACAAGAGTTGCTTGTCAATTACCACTCGACCAAGAGTCCGGTTAAGAGCAATCCGGTTGAACCCGAAGAACCGCCTCGGCGATCAATCCATGAGATTGTGAGGGACGGTTGGGCAAAGCGCAAACCGGCATATAATTGGACATTTGATTCCAAGATTATCCAATGCCCTCCAGTGAGAGCGGCAGAGACCAAGCCTG
This sequence comes from Pratylenchus scribneri, assembly GCA_030063045.1. Classification (NCBI taxonomy): domain Eukaryota; kingdom Metazoa; phylum Nematoda; class Chromadorea; order Rhabditida; family Pratylenchidae; genus Pratylenchus; species Pratylenchus scribneri. The sequence continues at coordinate 3,119,549 of JAQSEB010000019.1, read as the reverse complement.
TCCAATTGCCCGTTCAAGCTCAAATCGGCTTGCAACCGAACAATCCTGTCCCCCGGGGGCGTTACGATCACATCGATCCGAAAGGTTCGGAACCTCTGGCTCAAGCACGCGTACACTGTGAGCACGGTGGCTTAAGTGACGAATCGATCCATCGCAAGAGCGGAGGGTTGGCTCATGGGTATGGGACCATGACTCAATCGATGGATAGGGATTATGATTTGGGACGGATCTGTATGATGCCGAGTCAAAACCCAAAATATCCCTCTAATCCGGATCTGAGAAGGATGCCGGCGATGGGAACAAATTTTGGAGTTAGGCTTCCACCTGACCGAAACATTCATAGTCTCACTGGCAGCACCAACTTGGGGGCCAGACAGGACGGTCAAATAAATGTTGAGGGTGTGCCCCAAAACGCATTTCTCACTGGTAACCCCGAATGGGAAGCTAGATCAAATGTTGCGGCTAGGAAGACCCTAGACCAAAACGTAACAATTTTTACTGGTAGCACCGCAGAACCGGGTGTTGCGTAGGATATCGGTCAAGCTGAGGAGAGTTCAGTGATCGGAAAATTGGATAAGCTTTTGAGAAAAGTCCAATCAATCGACAGAAAAGTCGGAGAGGTTCAAGACACTAACCAGGAGTTAGTTGAAACCCAAGGTGAGATTTGGGCGCAAAATAATCTGATTAAGGGAAATATCAAGATTATTGATCAAAAAATTCGGTCGTTGGAATCGAAACAAGAAAGAATCATTGGCTTTTTGAGTAGCAATGACAGAAGGGTGGACAGATTTGAGGGTGTTATGACTCCAAACTCTCTGACTAGACCACCAGAAAATGCTGAGAGCTTTGGCGCATCCAAGCGATTCACTGGATCACCACAAGCACCAAGGCGAAGCATGCAAAGTGAACCGGGTCGGGAGCCGATCAGGAAGACTCAAGCGGCTGAGGTCGAGCCACCGACTCCAAAGCCAAGGAAGGCACCGCAGCAAATGCTAAAGAAAGCATCAAGTAAGAAATCAGTTTCACAGCAAGTTGATGAGCGGATAGGGAAAGTATCGGACATTATGGTCGTAAGTCCGGATCAAAGAAGAGAAATGGAGGAAATTCTCAGCAAAATCTCGGGAAATGAAGAGATTGAAGAAGCAGAACCGGCAAGTTCTGGACAAAGCATGCAAAAAAGCATGATACAGAATGTTCGGAGTGAATCGAACACCAAAATTGTGCAAGCTAGTACAAGTCAAAACAGAGGATCGCCCTCTGACGCTAACCGATCAAATTCAGGTCGCAATTCAAGCGGACTTCAATTGGGACGACATGGAAGAACAATTGGACGAGGATGGCATGGACAATTGGGTCGAAGGAGGTTTGTTTCCAAATCTCGACCCCGACAACATGGAATTGTTCGATGGACTGGTCAAAGCAATCAAGGACAACGCAAGGAATGCCGAGCAATTCGCATGGAGAGAAGCAGCAGCAATGGATGCGCAGCTTCCAAAGATGGCCACCATCTATGAAGAAGTGGACGAAGACGACGACCAAGGCCCGTACATTTGGCCAAGGATCACCGACCATGTGGATGCTTGGGTGCTGGGCGAAGAACACCAAAGGCTGAACCGAGAAGGGTTTTTGGCGCAAAAGCAGGTGCACAAAGGAGTCCTGTTGTTCCCCAGGTTTATTCCAGCATATAAAGAAGACAGGGACTGGTTAGCCCTGATGGTGAAAAAGCATAATCATGATATTCTCGTGAACACAAATCCGACATGGATAGATCAGTTTTGGCGATGGGGACTGCTAAAACAGAAAGTGGATGGTTATCTCACCTGCCCGGGATGGCCACAAGAAAATATCGAGTGGGAAGATATTATCGAAACTCGGCAAAGAGTCAAAGTACTGGATGAGTGGTTTGAAGAGCAGCTCAAAGACTATCCAAGAATGCCAGTGCATGGAATAATTCACTGTCAAGAACGAGACCAGCGGTTAGCCGGACTCGTGGAATCGGCACCAATCAATGGATATTGGCTACCGGAAGAAATTCCGCGCGATGATTTACATAAGGAAACTTATCGACGAGCAATGCTAGCTCACAATGCTTACGTCTGGTATTCCAGGACGAGAGAAGAACAAGTCAGAGACTTGTCTGACTTGCAGGAGAATGGCTTGATTGTGCAGAAAAGGGATGGCACTTTCACCTTAAATAATTGGATGTATTTTCCAAAAAATTCGAGCCAATCGGATGAAGATGAAGACGGAAGAGTTTTCATGATGATGGGATCAGGCGCATTCATTGGCCGCACCCCTCAAAATTCCGGCAGCGGAAGAGGTTCAATCCCAAAAAATCCTTATGGCCAGAGTGCGGCAGGTTCTAGCCATATTGAGCAGAATTCCTTCGGAGGAGGGAGAGGCCCACAAATGGTGCCACAAAACTTGTTTGGTTTGGGAGGAGGAGAACCCAACCAGCAAGGACAATTCATGTTTGGATCACCCAATCCAACTTGGATGATGTCTCCGGCTCAGAAAGAATTACCTAAGGAAAAGGTGTTCTGGGAATTCATGAGATTATTGGCAGCAAAGCCGATATCCTTGGAAAATATACTGGGAAATGTACCAGTGCCAATAGAAAATGACAGAAGAGCACCGAGTGTTCGTCATTACAAAATTAACCCAGGAAAGAAATTCGAAGAGGAGTACTGCGAAGCTTTCCAGACATTATTCAGAGAGCTGAATGGGTTAAAAGCAAGTGTTGAAGGGATAATGACCTGGATTTCAACACGAGACGAATGGAAAAGACATCGGCATGATGTTTACCATCAAGAAGCAAACCAGGGAAATGGTACGATGAATCAAGAGCAAAATGATTCAATTCAATTTCAAACTCCAAATGGAGCAGGAAATCAATCACCAGGAGGAGAAGGGAGACGAAACCCGGAAAATGGTGGTCAAAATGAGACAATCATGCAGAACGTTGCGACGGAAGAAATTCCGGAAGATGAAGAGGAAAATCCTGAGGAAAAGGATCACAAAAAAGAAGAGAATTCGGAAGATGAGGACAAAAGTTCCGATGACGAAGAAAAATCGGAGGATGAAGATCCGGATAAAAAAGAGGAGTCCCTGCATGAAAGTGAAGGAGGATTTGTCTTTCAAAATCTCGGGTTTAGTCATAGAGACATCCCAGAGTTCAAAGGCGACCACAGCCTACACTTTTTGGACTGGCTAATCATGTTTGAAGATGCCACGAAATTAAATTCCGAGCTAACTGCAGGAGACAAACTGGTCATGTTAGTAATGAAACTAAAAGACGCAGCAAGAAGACAGTTCGAGGAACTGCCGGATGACAGTAAAGCAGACTATGAGTCGGCTGTCAAAGCACTGAAAGGGATATACGATTCCTCAGCGCACAAAAGCATACTGAGAATGGAGTGGAAAAATCTCAGCCAAAAACAGAATGAATCTGTTCGAGAATTCGCAACGAGATTTGCCACCTTGGGAAGAAGAGCATTCTCGGATAAAGATGCGAATACAGTCAATGACTTACTGAAATCGGGCGGGAATTTGAATTTTTCCCATTAATTCCTCTTCTCTCTTCTCAACACAAATATCCATGATCGTCTTTGATCCAATCTAAATATTTCTAATAAATATTTTATCAATAATAATATCTATAATTAATTTAAATATAAATTAAGGCCACTAGAAGGTCGGGGAAGTAAAACAGAGGCCCGGAGAGTGCGCGGGATATATCCGGATATAGGGGCATTAAGGTGAATATAAGGGGATTAAGGCAGATTAAGCCCCGAAATAGACGGGAAATGGTCCGGAAGGCCAGCGGACGGTCGAGAAGTGGGCCGAAAGCCCGGAAAGTGCGCGGGATATATCCGGATATAGGGGGATTAGGATGAATATAATGGGATTAAGTCCCGAAATGGATGGGAAATGGCCCGGGAGGCCATAGAAAGGTCTGGGATATGGGCCGAAGGCTCTGATGGTAAGTGGGATTAAGCCGGATAAAGGTGGATATACGTGGATTTAGGGGGATTAAGCCCCAAATAGATGGGCTCGAGTCCTGTTTTAGGCTGTTTTTCTTCCGGCTTCGCGGGATTCCAATGCTCCGAGCCCTAAGCCCCTAGCCCCTAAATCCCATGCCGACCATAACCCTAATCCCTAGGAATTAAAAGGTTGTTGTGCGTAGGCCAAGGTGAAGCTTGCTGAAGGCAAGTGGACTAAGCCTTAGGCCAAGTGTTGCGCGGGATTAAACCGGATAAGGGGGGATAAATTGGCTTAAGAGGAATTAAGAGTCACAATACCAGGATTAAATGGGGAAATGGGCTGGAGGGTACGCGACGGTTCGTGGCCGGCCGGTTCGTGGCAGGCCAGTTTTTACTTTATAACTCATCTTAATCTAAACCATAAAAAATGTTTTTATATTCATTTAATAGACCAAAGCATTATCTATCGAATAATATAAAAATCTTTTTAAATTATTCAAAATAGGGAAAGTTATGAGCTATTGAATAAAAGTGGGCAAAATGGTGTCAATTTTGAAGGTTTTTGATTTTTAAAAAATGTGAAAATATGTTTCATAATTAGATTTTTATATTAGCTGATAGAGAATTTTTTGCTCTATCCATTGATATATAAAACATTCTAAACCATTCATTAGGCGCCTAGCTATTAGCTTTCGCCACGAACCGGCCGCGCCACGAACCGTCCCACTCCGTGGGCTGGAACCTGGAAGCCGAGCATAGTCGATAAAAGGAGGGTAGACAACCACCATTTCCTCCCCTCCTCGTAAAATTTTGCCCGCGGCAGCGAAAAATTTAGCCCAAAAATGGCCCCGATATGGGAAAATTTAGCCCAAAAATGGCCCCGATGGGGGAAAATTTAGCCCAAAAAATAGCCGCGCAGCGAAAAATTTCCATACACAATCTCTTATTTTTCCATTACTTCCCTTTTTCATTCATAAAAAATTATCCAATTTTGGCGTTTTTTTTGGCGTTAATTTTCCCATTTTTACGCCAAACGCAAAACGCCAAAAAGGGCTAAAAATAACGCCAAAAACGCCAAACGCAAAACGCCAAACGCCATGGCGCCCGTCCCTGATTCGGGTCCAGTAAAGGCGAAGTTCATATGAAATTGAGCAGGATTAAAAATTCAGAAATTTATTCACGAAGGGCGAGGCAAAATTTTGCGACCAAATAAGATTTTTGGGGGCCAATATATTGTTACCCAAACCGATTCTCAATTTCCAAATTCATCTTTTCTCTCCACTTGCTTTTTAGCCTCGGCTCGACAAATTACTCTTCAGCATTTTTCCGAATCAATCACCGTTTCTGAACTCTCGCCTTGGCATTGAATCAAGTCTCGGGTACCGCCGCCCCCCTAAATGTCCCGCGCCAAAATGTCCCCCGCTAAAATGTCCCGCGCCGAAATGTCCCCAAGGAGAAAAAAGAAAAAACGCCAAAATGTCCCCGGCTTACTGAATGCATTCGGCATCTCCAAATTCATTCATAATAATTTTTTATTTTATATTCTATTTCTTAAATTTTTTTTACATTTTTTTAGAAAAGAATATAACCGGAAAATAAAATAAAAATTTTTGCACTTTTTTCATTGATAAATTTAAGAAAAAAGAGAGGAGTATTTGGAATTATTTTGATCTTATTCTTTTGGTTACTTCGATTTTTACCCTCTCTCTCTATCCAAAAAAGCTTATATGGTTTTGGAGAATTATCTGAAGGATTCTGGCAAATCAAAATTCCAACAAATATACAATAAAAAATAAAATTTTCATTTTTTCAGCTGTTTTCTGAACGCGGTTGCCTTCAATTTTGATCACAAAAGAGCACCGATGGTCAATGTTGTGAGCATTCTCAAAACGGATATTTTGAAAACGGTAACACATTGTGGGACATTTTAAAATGTAAACGAATTTATTATTAACAACTCTTTTAAATTGATTTACCTTAAATTCTCTTGGAAATCTATGGGCTTATAAATTTCAAGATTATAGAGTTTGCTTCTATTAGAGAATTTACAGAAACTCATTTTTGAATAATTAAAAATTGAGCATTTCTTCTTTCAATGAATTTTTTTATGAATAATGCATGAACAAATTTTTTCAGTTAATCATGGGAACAATGTGCGTTGCTAGCAAAGGCTCAGCCTCCTACCGAAACAGCAAAATTGAACTTCAATTGAGCATCGCTCAAAATGTCATCTCCAGACTCATATCTTGGATTGAAAATAAATTGGTTGGTATAATAGTTTGTATTTTAAAAACACTATTTTCAAATGTATGCATTATTTTTTCCATAATTTACTTTTTTTACTCATTATTTTTTGGCTACTAATAATTCAGAAAGCGAATTTTGATAAATACAATTTTTTACCAATTTGTAATTTTCGTCATGATGTGTCAATTTTTTTATTTTTTTTATATATGTGTTACGGGCAAAAGTGGAAATTGGGCAAAACTAGTTTTGCCCGTCCAAAACTAGTTTTGATCAAAAATTGGGTAAAACTAGTTTTGCCCGTCCAAAACTAGTTATGCCCGTCCAAAACTAGTTATGCCCGTCCAAAACTGGATTAAGGTGAAAACAATAGAAAATACAAAAAAATTTTTGTAAAAACATATTTTTATCAAGAAAAAAAAATTTAGCATGACCCCAATTGATTTCCCTTCTTCTCTGCTCCTCCCTCATGCTTATCTCAAATCCCCTTTGCTCTCTTGCTTACGTAAACGGTTCCAGGGGTGCGCGGACGTCAAAAAGAAGGTGCGCGGGATATCCGGATAAAGGGGGATTAAGGAGGATTAAGAGGGATTAAGCCCCGAAATGGATGGAAAATTGCCTGGAGGGCCAGTGGAAGGTCGGGGAAGTGTAACAAAGGCCCGGAATGTGCGCGAGATATATCGGGATATAGAGGGATTAAGGTGGATATAGGGGGATTAAGTCCCGAAATCGATGGGAAATTGCCTGGAGGGCCAGTGGAAGGTCGGGGAAGTGTAAAAAAGGCCCGGAATGTGCGCGAGATATATCGGGATATAGAGGGATTAAGGTGGATATAGGGGGATTAAGTCCCGAAATCGATGGGAAATTGCCTGGAGGGCCAGTGGAAGGTCGGGGAAGTGTAACAGAGGCCCGGAGACTGCGCGGGAATAAGCCGGATATAAGGAGATATACGTGGATTAAGGGGGATTAAGCTGGATTAAGCTTAGTTAGGGGCTAGGGATTAGGGTTATGGTTAGGGGCGGCATGGGATCTAGGGGCTAGGGGCTTAGGAGTTCGGAGCACCCGGGATATATCCGGATATAGGGGGATTAAGGTGGATATAGGGGGATTAAGCCGGATTAAGCTTAGTTATGGGCTAGGGATTAAGATTAGGGGTTCGGAGCATAGGATTCTCGCGAAGCCGGAAGCAAACAGCCAAACCAAGATTCCCGCCCATCCATTTCGGGGCTTAATCCGGCTTAATTCCCCTTAATCCACGTATATCCCCTTATATTTAGCTATATCCCGCCCTGTCTCAGGGACTTCGGCCAACTTCCCTGACCTTCCTCTGGCCCTACGGGCCTTTTCACATCAAATTCGGGGCTTAATCCGGCTTAATCCCTCTTAATCCTCCTATTTTCTATTGTTTTCACCTTAATCCAGTTTTGGACGGGCATAACTAGTTTTGGACGGGCATAACTAGTTTTGGACGGGCATAACTAGTTTTGGACGGGCATAACTAGTTTTGGACGGGCATAACTAGTTTTGCCCAATTTACACTTTTGCCCGTAACATATGTTTAATTTAAATTGATGAGTTAACCTAATGAAAAAATGGTTTTTAATACTTAATTGATTCTGGATTAAACCATATAAATCATATAATAATGGACGAGTCTTACGATATATAAATTAGTAAAGCTTCAGAATCTGAAATTAATCTCTGATAATAAAAGTCAGAAATCAAAAATTAGATAAAAATGTGTGGTAGAATAAAACTCATTAAGAAATTGTTGCCTAATTGGATAATAATATTACCTAACCAAATGATTAATCTTATAAATCTAAAAAGGAACATGGAAGCAATTATGGGGTTTTTTTTAGGATAGGCTAAAAATATTTCGCCCGGAAATTGCGTAAATAATTTTGAAATATTTATTTTTACATACAAAAAATTTTTAATTTTGCAGATTTTTTCATGGCCAGAAATTATCAAAGAAGAGGCCATTACTGCAATTGGGAACAAAAAATTTGCTGACAATGAATTCGAAAGTGTGGCAGAGAAAATTGTACTGGAGGCGGATCAACGCGGCGAATTAGGGTAAAATTTTTTAAAGGGCTTTTGAAATTTTACAAAATTTTCTTCCCTGTTTCATTCCAGTTTTGGATTCAATGTCATAGTGGCAAGATCTGAGTACGAATGGCAACATTTTTGCACCCCGAAAAATTGCTCCGATGTCGCAGCCCATTCGAATATCAAATTCCTAATCAGCCGCTTTAATATAAGCGAAAGTCGATCACAAATGAAGGTAGAAGGTGCCAAGAATTGGTGCATAAAAAGAGTGGAGGAAATACGAAAAAGGCTCAAGTGCGTTTTAAAATGATTAATATATTCAAAATTTAATTTTTAACTTTTTGATTCAGTGATAATGCGAATAGCAATGATGTGGCCAATGCGATCGGACTGCAGGGATATATCAAATCGCACATCTACAACACCGTGCTGCTCCTCCACTATGACACAATTTTCGGTACAAATTGTGAAATCAAATTTGGAGTTGCTCAAACGACACATTTTTGGATCGAGGGAGCTCCGCACATCGACACCTATTGCTATTTCGACAAATATGCAGGTGAAATTTTTGGCAAGGCTGATTGTTTCGAGGTTTACTTTGCCCGATGAGTGCAGTCAAAATTGATATTCAAAAGAGGAATATGATATTTATGAGATATTGATATTTGATTTTAAAATGAATAAATTCAAAGTCTGACAATCATAAGATTTAATAATCGCTTTTTCCCATATTTTATTTTTCCAATTTTGTTGCAATCTATCTTTTAAATAAAATGCTTTTTCTTTGAGAATCATTTGATTAAATATGATTGGGTTCTTACAAAAATATTCGTTCTTTAAACTAGAGTTGGACAGAGTCGGTTCCGGTTCCAAAAATCGATGCATTTTAGAACCGAAATTGAGAATTTTTGCTTTTAAGAACCGAAAATAGGAGGAACCGGAACCGAGATCCGACCTTTTTACAGGAACCGAAAACCGAGTTTCAGAGCCAAGACCGTTTAGGAACCGACTCTGTCCAACCCTACTTTAAACCTTTAAAATTTACAAATGGAGAAAAATGCATGGAATCAATAGTTTGGCCGTTCGAATATTCTCAGAAATCTGAAAAAAAAAGAATTGAATTTATAATTTAATATTTATTTACCTCTGATATTTTTCTGAAAGACTAAAAATTTCTTACTGATATATTCGATCATTTCGGCACCAAATTCATGCAAATGCTAATAATTCAAACATTCCCAAAATGAATGTAGTGATGAAAGTGAAGTAACTAATTGTTTCTGATGCATCCTTGCCAAATAAAAAACGGGCATTCCCATTGAAAATTGTTATTACAAACTGGTGAAAGGGATAATTTGCAATAAAAATGAGAATTCTCATATTAGTTAATTTCATACTATTAAAAGAAACCAGACAATGCTGAATGAATTCCCTTGCCATCTTTCATAGGTTTTGAAGAAAACGGTGGCCATAATTCTTTCAATTACCAAAATATGAATAATCAAATTTCGAATATAAGTTGGCTGGAAATAAAGCGATGCAATGATTGGGGGTCCAATATTGACCAAATTATTAAAAGAAGTGATACGAACAATGTTCAAAATGGATCGACCTATAAAATTAATTGGCCATTTTTATAATAATAAATTACTCAACGGATAAATGAATGAGAGAAAAGGCGGAATTTATTAAAATTGTAGGTATAGGTATCTTACTTAAACTCATCTAACTAGAAACAAATTTTTTCCGGAATCTAACCGGAGAAAAATCGTTCCGGAATCTAAATGGAAATAAATCTTTCCGGAAAACAAATTTTTATGAAAAAAAGCATTTACAAAAAATATTTCTCCCAAAAATATCATTCTACTTAACCCTTCTCTCATTAAATCAAACCAATTCCCATTTTCTCTCATTTATCCCTCCCATATCCCACTTATTCCTTTTTTTACAAAATTACCGATTGCCCTCACAAAAATGCAGGCACTCTGGCAAAGGAGAATAAATTTCAAATTTTTATGCAAAATTGATGTTTTGAAAATCAACAAAAAATTGATGGCCGAAAATGGACCATCCAAGAAAAAATGGACCAACAATTCCAGCGAATTCAATGCAAATAAAATTTGGAATTGTATTCCATTGTATTCTTTCCCAATTGGAAAAGTAAAATTCAAAAATGATGATGACATTTTGCTTGAATAAATTACTAAAAAATATTTTAATAAAATAAAAATTTATAATTATTATTGATAAAGCAAAATGAAAAGTTTGCTTGGTAATTAGAATCATTTTTTATGCCAATTTTTTGGCCATCAAACTGGCTTTTTTGTTTCAATTGCTAATACTTAATAATTAGGCTTGTACTGTTTTGACCCATTTCAATAATTGCATTTATTTTGTTTTTTCTCTCTTTCCATTACAAATAATATAGCCGGAACATAACAGATAATTTACAATTTTTGGTCAAAATAGAGACCTAACAAAATAATGAAGAAAACTAATGTATAATTTGACTGGCACTTTTGCCCACCAAAAATTTTCTCATACCTGTTAATTGTTATTATTGAATCCATTCGATTTGACTGTAATGACAAAGAATGGACTACATGGAAATAATTACCGATAGAAAAATTTTGCACTTTTTAATCTACTATAAAAGATTTAAAAATTCAAACAATTTTCCAAAGGAATGTGTGGACTATAAATAGGCCATTTTACCTCAAAATTTAATAGAGGGAATATTTGTATAAAATGGGTTGAATATGGGGGCATTATTTGCCCTACAAGAAGTGGTTTTTTATTAACGTGAATTTAATATTAAAATTGTTTAGATTATAATAAATTTATATATTAATTTGATGTTTAGGGCTATTATTTTATTTTAAGAGTGATAACAAAAAATTTGATTTTTATTGTAAGAAAATGCAAAATAATTAAGAAAGAATTAAAAAACAATTTATATATTTTTTACATCCATCCAAATTCATTTACCAAAGTGTGCATTTTTTAAGCGGGTTCATTGGTGATCCGGCAGGACAATTAAAAGTGGCAGCAAATTGATGCAAATTTTGGAGAGGAATATTGACTCGTGCCGGCACAACCGAATGTTGGCCAATCATCAACCTTTGACGAAGCCAAATTTGGCCCATTCTAGAACATTGCCGCTGAAAAAATGTTGAAAAATTATAAATACTTACATTCCGCATTTATAAATTTTTAATTTAGAATTAATTATGGTTATTAAATAAAAGCATTGTAATTTTTTCACCAACTTTTTACATTTTTCGCTTAAACGGAAAAATAATATAGGTAATAATAATAAATTATTTAAGGAAAAAAATAAATTAGGAAATTATCAGATAATCCCTCTAAAATTAAGGTGATTATTGTTTATTGATATTTTATAATTTAATTCAAATCCAAATTATTTGACTTCAAATGATTAAATAATTTACAAATGCATAATGAATGAAGAAGAGTTGATCCGCATTGAATTGTTCCAATCCCCGCAATTTATTATTAGGGCCATTTGCTTGGCCAATGGATTTAAATGCCCTAAATGCGGCCGCCAATCCCCCATTGTCAGCAATGTTTTCATTTACGGTTAATGAACCATTTATTGACAAATTCGTGCCATCAACATTTAACTTAAAATTAAAATTAATTCACTCAAAAATTATTTTTGACTTTAATTTGGCCATATTGTTCCACAAAACATTGTTTTTTCTCATGGAAAACATTTCGCATGGATGGACCCAGCCAATCTTCATTTATACCATCCAAATTGAAATATGAACCCCAATCATCGAATCCATGGCTCAGTTCATGTCCCAGAACCGTACCTTCGGGGTGAATAAAAATTATTTTATTTTAAAATTTATTATTTTGGAGGAAATACAAAATTTAAAATGTAATTTTTCATCATTTAAAAAGATAAAAATTTAAATTATTTTAAGAATAATTTTAATAAAAATTGAATTATCCTTTAAAAAATAAAAATCTCACCAATTCCGGCATAATTTAGAGAAGCTGGGAAATTGGGACTGAAAATCGGCAATTGCAAATATCCATTCAACACAATGAGAGCATTATTTTCCCGACTATAATATGCATTTACTCCCCAAGATGGATCATAATAGTCAGAGGAGGAAAATTGCCGTAGAAAATTCAGACATAAAAAATAAAAATCAATGAAAAACAAAATAAATTCATTATTTTTACCTTCAATTTGATGGACCATTTGGACAAAAGGCATATCCAATCGAAATGCTTGATATGGCCGATAAATATTAGACAAATAGTTGTCATTGAAAATTTGATCAAAATATACGGCATTTGCTTGAACAGAATCCAATTTGTCCAATGCTCGCTGTTTCGTGCCAAAATCCATCCAGGAATTATCTATTTAAGTTAAAATTATTGGAAAAATTATCAACAACTAATTTAATTTTAATTTGGAAATAATCAATAAATAATTTTGACAAATTCCAATTTTAAATTATTAAATCTCTAAAATAAAACTAACTTTCCAGCATTGTTCGATATGCGTCATAAACATTGTTGTAAATTAGTTTCACCTCTTCTCGAACACCTTTGCCCATGTGTTTTTCAATGTAAAGTCGGTCAAGCAAATGAGGAAAATACCACTCCACAAATTTTTCACATTTTTCTCCCATTTGCATCCAACGCCTTTCCATTGGACATTTTCGGACACTGAGTGAGTCTAAAAATTAATTTAATTATTAAAATTATTTAATGGACCTTTCATTTTGTTCACATTCACATAGGGCCGTGTGTATCGATTGTCCATTTGTGGCAAAAAAGCCCAAATTGTGTGCCAATCCAAATAATCCGAAATTTGTTGGCCATTCAATTGGGCCAATACTCCACCAAGTTTTTGGAGTAATCCAAGCTGGGAAACATGTATTTCGGTGTCCCCATTGATTGGGTGGCCAATTGGAGCGAAAAGGGTGCCGAGGAATTTGGTGAAATTGAAAGATGAGAAAGGCGGATTTTGGTCAATTTGGCTTAATTTAATGTAGGATTGACGGGCCAATGGACCATTCTCGTAGAGGGGATCCGTGTCTAAAATAGATGAGAAAAAATTAATTCATAAAATGTGATAAATTAATTTTAAAATTAAATAAATTTCCTAATAAAAATTAAATTGTTTTCACCAAAATTAGTGGCCAATTTTTGTTCCACAATGAGTAAATTCCGAACACGTCTTTCAGCCTCGGCAAAAAGCATTCGAATGAGTTGATCGCTCATTGGGCAATTTAATTGAAGACAATTTGGATTGACTTCGCCCTAAAAATAGGCAAAAATATTAATTGAAATTGTGGGAGAATGCCTGTAAAATGTAATTTGTGAATGGGAAAAGAATGGGCTGCCTATTCCGGCGAAGTGCTCGCCAAATGTCATCCTCCAACAAAGCATGCATTATTTGGCCAAAACGACTGCTCATCAATTGGGTATTTCTCTGTTTTTAGGGAATATTGGGTTTTAATTTAATATTTTTGATTCACTTTTCCATTCGAATTCCAATCTGCCTGACTGGAAATCAACGGTTTTGGCCGTATTCCTTTAATTTTAAAATTATTTAACCTATTTGCTAAAATTGATTTTAATTAAAAAAAAGAAAAATTTTACACGAATAAATAAAAAATAATTTTTATAATTTTGATCAAATTAATTTATTCTTTTTAATATAATTCTTAAAAAATATTTAAATTTTAATCAAAATAAAATTTTAAAATTTTCTTTTGTCATTTTACCAATAATTTTTCTGTTTGGATTATTCCTCCCCTTCCTTGTATCAATCAAAGTAATCAATTGGAAGAATGTCCCAATCGGAAATGCCTTTATGGCCCATTCCGTGTTGAATTGTCGTCCACTGCCTCCATTCATTGTCAATTCCTCCAATTTGGCCAACACCACTTCACTTCCATAGGAAAATTCTTTTCCTGGCCATTCCATGCATGATCGATAAAAACCAAACATTTTTCCATAAATTGAATTAATTTGATTATTGGAAGAGAACATTTGCTGATGATAAATATTTTCCCTCAAAATTGCTATAAATTTAAATTATAAATTTTAATAAATTTAATTATAATTTATAAATAATATATTTTGAATTTTATTTATTTTTTGACCGCAAATTTACCTTCCAACTGTGATTGAACCAGCAATTTTCTTGTCGCCGAATTGCTGATTTCCGTGCATTCGGAACTATTCAAAATATTTTAAATTTTTAGAAAATTTTCCTACCCTAATTTCACATTTTTATGGAATCCATCACAAACAAATGTGTAAAAATCATCGCATGGATTTAATTTTGTATTGATGGAATTAAGCAATTCAGGATAGTCGAAAAATGTGCGAGAAAAAGGCAAATAAATGAGCAGAAGAATGGAAATTTTAAATAATAACATTTTCAGATTTAAAAATAAATCAATTTTATTTAATTAATTTCAAAATTCGTTCAGGCACAATTAATTTTATCAAAAAGAAATTTTTTATTTTTAGAGATCAGCTGATTTTGATTTTATTATTTGATTTGGTCCATTTTGGTCTCGAAAGTGGTAAATAATTTAAAAATTGGATTGGGAAAAGGGGGAGGAGGTTGAAATTCAGCAATAATTATATGGTCTGTGGTGATCAATCAAGTTGAAAAAAATGATGGAAATGGATGATCGGTTGGAAATGAATCAATTAGAAATAAATTTTTAAATTCTTTGATGATTAATTTGATTATTCCTCTTGAATTTGTTCACGGAGAGAATTTATAAATCCCTTTTAAAAATTATATAGTAATTCACTATTCTTTCAATTTAGAGCCTGAAGGAAAAGAAGATTTATTACGCAATTTCAAATCTTTGCTATATAAAATGTAAGCAAAATCAAATGGAATAGTTTTTTGCTAAATAAATGAAATATGAAACACATAAATTTGAATATTATATAGTAATAGCAAAAGGAAATATCTTAATTCTTTGATAAAATTAATATTATTAATTTTCTCGTCCAGTCATTCCGGATTTAACTACTTTTAAAGTGGCATCCACAGAGGAAATTTGATTATTGCCGAAAGCATTGCCTAATTGTGCCGTTCGTGTTTGATTTTGGGCATGACTTCCGGAAATTGGATGAACGGAGGAAACGGTTTTACCAACAATTCTGCAAAGTATCCCCCGCACATCCCGTTGGATTGATTTGTTCATTGTCAAATAAATTATTGGGGGAATGCCTGAAAATCAATAAGTGATTAATTATATATGACATTTTAAACTGACCATGAGCATTCATCCAGCAGAATTGGCCAAGCACGATGATAGCCTCATTGATATGAAAATATTGCATATAAACATAGACGGAGGCGGCAATCGCATTGATGATGCTGATCAGAAAAACTTGAAAGAAAATCTATAAAATAGAAATATTTTTATCTAAATATTTATGGACCATTTTCTGTGAGAAACTCTGTTGTTGACCATTGGTTTGACCTCTTCCAAAAGATTTGAACATTAAAATGATACAAAATGCAACATAACTGATAACCAAAATTAACAAAAGTGCATTATTATAAATTGTATGCTCAATGTTTTCATACTATTAAAATGTGCAAATATTAATATAAAATTATTTAATAAATTACAACGCCTTGGGGGTCATCAATGTAGCCAACATGTGGATTGAAAAACCACGAAAAATAAATGCCAGTGAAAAGGGCTGGTTTTGTGAAAAATGCATAATATAGGCCATAAAGAGTTGGCACTCCAAGCCAAATCCACAATTTATTATTTCCGAACATTTTATTGGCCAATTCGTTAGACCAAAGTTCAATGCATCTATTCAGGGCCAAAACCACTTCAATGGACGATTCCGTAACCCAACATCCTTTAATATTAAATTATTAAATAGATTAGTCAAATTTGGTTAAAAGACCCATTCCATATGCTCCGAATATGTATATCATTCGAGGTGATGAACAATAGACGGCCCCAATATAGCCCAAATAGCCGGTCATCCATCCATTTACAATCAAGGCGAGTATATCAATAATTCCAATGTAAAACATTATTTTATAGCAATGACTATTTTTGGTGTGTTTCCACATTGAAATCATGCAGGGCACATAAAGCACCTTAAAATGATTATTATTTGGACATTTATTTAATAATGATGGGGGAATTTGCCTGATAAATTGTGGTCAATGTGATGAATCCAATGCCCAGCCATTTATGTTGTCTTTGCTCCAATGGAATTGACTCCAAATTGTAGGAACTGCAATTGTAAAGCCGCTCAAATTCATTCGGTTCAAAAAGAAGGAGTTCCATTTATGATTGACATTAACAGTTTTATGAATTTTTTACGGAGTGAGAATAATTGAGAATTTCTAAAGGGAATTTGGTTTGATTGCAAATGGTTAATTTATTTTTTCAAGTGATTATAAAAATTCAGACTATTGGCAAAACTACCAATATATATCTATTTTGGCCAACAATTATTTTTAAAAGTTGTCATTTATCCGTCATTTTTAGAATATCATTTTCATGGAATTTAAGCTATTTTAAAATAAATTATTCCCTTGGGTGCAATTTGACGAGGATAACTAAAGTTTACGACATGATTTTTGAAAAAGTTCATCACAAAAATAATTTTAAATTTAATTGCCAATTTGCTATTGCCAAAGAAATATTTTCACACCCAAAATTTATTATTTATGACCATCGAACTTTTCTGGTTTTATTTTATTATAAAAATTAAATTATGTTGGCCAGGAATCAAAGATCAGTTTGGGCACATTTTTTTCATTCTTTCCGGTATATTTAGCCAATATTTAATTGCATAACATTTAATAAATTACTTCATATTTCAACAAAATGAATGCCGCTGTCCCCGGGGTCTTTCCCAGTATATAACTTAATTTGATAAAATATATTTAAAATTTTCCGGAAATGCACATTTTTATTTTAAATTAGCACCGATGACTTAAATTAAAAGTAGACTGTAAACAAAATGGCTGGAATTTGGATAGGTAGATTAGATTAAAAAAACAAATAAAATGTGAAAAATATTAAAGTACAAAAGAGGATAATGATTGATCATTTTTGATTTTTTACACAATTAATGTCTTAAGAAACAGAAGCTTCATATTCATGAACATCATACCTGATTAAAAAATTTAATTTTATTAAAAAAATTAAAAAATGAATTTACAAATTATGGAGAAAAAATTATTATTTTTATTATTTATTTAAATATTTATTTTCATCTTCGTTTTTTTTCCATTGAAATCTCAAATGACGGAATTCACTTGGGCGCCATTTTCAGGGAGACGGAGGAATTTGCTTCGAATTATCTAAAAATTATTTTAAAATTATTTTTAATTATTGAATTAAAAAAATATAAATAAACGATCAATTAAATTCATAATTAATTTACCTGTCTTGAACAAAGGAATCGCATACTCATTGCATTCTCTGAATCATTTGAGCTCAAATATGAGCCGGAGGATCCACGCCGTGATGAAGATGTTTGCCATTGCCATGGAGTTGAGGATTTGCGACGTTCTGCCCACGTTTTTTTGGTGACCATCACTGAATCACGGTATCGCTTGCGACGAGAAAGTGCCGGGCCCCGAGGCCAACATGGACAAAGAATAGAGCATAAAATACCGGTGGTCATGCACAAATAATAGCGGAGCTATAAATTAATTATTATTTTTAATTTAAAAATTAAAATTGACTCTTCGTCGGATGGCCGGTGTTCTGACTGCCACCAACAAAGGATTCAAAAGAGGATCAACGAAGGCGGCAATTCGGAATAACTTAATTTAAGACAAATTAAATTAAATTAAATTAAATTAAGGATTAACCTGATAAATGGAAGCCAAATGGGCCACATCCCGTCGATCGCTGACCCAAAAGACGGCAATTTCCACAAAACTTTGGCCCGAGACCGAAATGAAGAATGCGCCCAATGAGAGGAGCAAAGTGTTGAAAAGGGTTTCCCGACGACGGAATGGACTGTGGTCACTGAAAAATATTTGAAAAATTTATAATTTAGTGTACTTTTATGAATTCCAAAATAATTTCTATTTAATGGCATCAAATTAATTTAAATATGATTATAAAATATCTGCATTTTTATTTTATTTATCAAATTTCTTATTTTCTTTTATCATAAGGATAGTTTTTTTTAACTTCTAATAAATCAGTAAACGGTTTAGGACTCTACAAACCTTAAAAAATTTGTAGATCACATCGAGACGTCTCTTTTGACATATATATTCTTAATTTAAATTAAAACTGATTGAGCGACTTAAACTGTTTAAACCATGCTTCCAGTTTTTGGTTTTACGTTTTAAACAGTTTAATTTTGAGCCAAAAAGCTAACATATTATATATCATTCGATTCGCTTCGATGAGATCTACAAATTGATATAAGGTTTGTATGGTCTAAAACCGGTTTCTGATTTATTAGAAGTCAAAAACTTTTTTGGATTAAAAAAGTGGGGAAAATAAAAAATGGGGTAAAAAATTGCCTTCAATTTAAATAATTGAAAAGGGTAAATATAAAAAAATTTTGGTCCTCTAAATAAAATCTATTTAATGAATAAAATTCACCGTTTCCTTCCACCATTTCGTGTATTGGCATTCAGCATTTCATGCTGATGATTTACTCTCCAATGGCAAAAAATTGTGGCCAAAAAGATGGCAATTGAGATGAATAAGAAAAATAGTGTGAAAAGAGTGTGGCCACGGAGGAGGAAATGACCAAAATCATGGAACACTGAAATTGAGTCGCAACGATCGCCAATGTCATTGAATTCCGAGTGACGTTCACTTCTGCCAAAATTTATTCAATTCTTTAATAAATTTAATAAAAATAATAAAATAACCGATTGCAAAGAGGATATCCCCCAACCAATGTTTTCAATTGGTTCAGCAATCTGTGCAATTCGGAAACGGCAAAATATTGAAGGGCAGAAAATGCGACATGAGTGACAATTAAAAATAGCCAAACACATGAGAATACACAAATCACATATTGACGCGAGAGGCGAATGCCCTTTCCATTCATTGATCTTCGTTAAAATTGGCAAAATTTATCTACCGTATTTTTATAATTAGAACCCATTGCGATTCTATTTTTCAAGGAACTGTTCTATTAGAGATTGTCATTTTTTCATAGAACCTTCGAACTCCCGAGGTAGAGCTTTTCTGATTTTTTGACAAAAAAAAATGTTTAATTCGACTTAATTTCACCTAAAATTTAGTTATTTTTGATATAGATTTTTCTAAGATGGGCTATTATTAGGGAATGGAATTCTATTAGGGTGTGGATTACTATAAGACAGTGAGCTACTATTAGGTATTAGAGAGTGAGCTATTATTAGAGAGTAGACTACTTACTATTAAAGATTGAACTTCTATGGGAGTGGGCTATTATAAACAATAGGCTACTATTAGAGAATGGACTTCTATTAGAGAGTGGGTTTTTATTTTTTAACAGACTCTTTAGTATTGGCCTTTATTAGAGAGTGGATTTCTAAAAGGAAATAGGCTTATATTAGAAATACGATAAATAAAATTAGAGCACCTTTTTATGACCAACAAAACCAACACCAATAAATGGGTTAATCCCAACAATGATCCATTTTGGGCCAGCGAGAGAAGTGTTTCTTGCAATAAATTCTTCAAAAATTCCGATGGCTTATAAAGGTGATGTTGAAGCATTTCGGCAATGTAAAGCTCAGCGGATGGCACAATTTCATCGTCCTCCGCCGTTGTTGTGGCCATTTGTTGTTGTTGTTGCTGATTCTGAATTAAATGAGGAAAATAATAAAAAAATGTGCCAACTTCTTCATTTGATTTTTCCTGTTGATAATCACTTTCGGAAAGCATATCGGAAAAAAGGCAAACAAATGATGCCTAAAATGAAAATTTATAGCAAAATTTGGAATAGCTAGATGCTTGTCTAATTAATTTAAATTTTTGGATTCTAAGAAAGCAAGAGACTGAAAATATTGACAAGGCATAATTGATTATTCTATAAAATTTCAATTTCAGAATGGTATTTAGGGTTATTTATACAAAGTTTGTAAATCAATTGGTTTGGGTCTAAACAATGGTTCAACTTTTGAAAACAAGCTAAAATCGGTTTGAAATGGAATTTTAATAGACTAATTCGACCATGCGGAATCGAAAGAGACTATCCTCGAATTCGTATAATGTCTAAATCTAAAGACGAAATTTCTAAAAATTAGCTAGACCATTACTATAATTCAGTAGAAATTTTTAATTTCCAAAAATAGATATTTATTTAATTAATTGATGGATTACCACAAAAAGAACATTGGAGAAGAGAATATTGAAAATGAAAAGAATGGTTGCGGTAGAAAGATGATGCCTCGTTTGGTAAAGAAGGACAGAGAGGATTACGGTATTCATGAGAATACCCAGGAGCAATCCAATCTCAATGCCAACACCAAAACGTGCCTGCGCGCTCAAATGGTGGAAATCACTTAATTAATTTACAAATATTTTTATAAATTATATTTTTCCCACCGAATTGTCTGTTCATTCATCAAATATTCATCCGTGTAAAGTGTGCTATTCAGGACGGGCGCACAATGTTCATCAAAAAATAATCTATCCTCAATTGTCCATTCGGCTGCCGTTTCCAATGTTTCAACAATGTCCATTTGAGTTGAATTTATTGATTGGTCATTTTGGGTGGGAATTGTGTAATTGTCCGAGGAATCTTCTGCCGGGAATTGTTCATTTGAAGCCAACATTTTACAACTAACAAATTAAAAAATTAATATTAATATTTTTGGGTACTTTTCGGCTATCTGTCGCCAGATTTTTTCACTCCCAAAATTTTATCCCCCATAATGAGCATAAGATTCTTACCCTAAAATAGTGTTTTTTTATTAATTTTTACAATCGATTGATTAATAAAATACGAATTTTAAAAAATTTTTCTAAATCAGGCAAAAGATTATTGAAAAGTACTATTTTTGCTAATTAATTCAATGATTAAAAATTGAATTTTAAAGAAATTCAATTAAAAATTGTATAAAATGACCGATAAGCTGTGTCAATGCGCGGGGCAACCCAAATGGCGGCCATTGGAAAGTGTTGAAGAAGAAGGCGGGTTTTCATGACCAAATATGGCAACAAACTCCTCGTTTTGATTTTAATTTTTAGAAAATTACTGCAAAATAATGGAATATTATTAAATAAAAATGTTGTGTTGACCTTAATCCATTCATGAAAAGCATATCCTGCGACAATGCCTGTCCAATGCTTAATCCTTTTTTATGATTTATTTCGATGAATTCATCGAATGTATATTTCGGCATTCCATTGCAAAGTTGCGAGAATCGATGGAAAAAATTTCCCGTATTCAGCACCATCGTTTGCCACCAACTTTCCCTGGCCATATTTGGGCCTGTTGCTTTTTTGCTGTTCATTGATACACAATTCTGTGGGACAAAAATTATTAATTAAATTAATATTTAATTAAAATTAGTGTAAAAATTATTAAATGTGTTTAGGGACATGATTTTGTGCTTTATTAAATATTTTACCGTCCGAAAAACTTCGACCGCTTTTGGCTGTTCCTCATCATCTTGGACTTGGCATCGCTTGAACAAATCCATTTCCAATTGGATCATCCGATCGCAAACATTCTTCCTTTCCGCATTGTTTTTCTCGTAGATTATCTGCGAATTCAAGCATTATTATTATTTTTGCTTAATTAATTTGCCTTGAACACATCGGCATATGAAGATAAATGATAGCGGCCAATATTGTCCGTCCTTTTGCAAACCTTTTTTATTAATTTTATTAATTTAATTTAATTTTAATTTAATTCAATTTAATATTTAATTAAAAATATTGAATAATTTAATTTAATATTTATTAAAAATATTCAAAAATTTAATATAATATTGATTATTACAATTGAAAATGCGGCCTTCAGCATATTCAATTGGAAATCTCGATGGTATTGTGGTGTATATTTTTTGGCGGATTCATAAATGCCACAAAATGCCAATGATTGCATCAGCCAAACCAATCCTTCATTTTGTCTCGATTTTTTCAAAACCATTTTGAATTTTGGATTACAAACAATGAAGTGACGAATTAAATTGTTCAACTGCAAAAATATAAATAATTTTGAAATTAAATTAATTAATTTTCTCTTCACCACTGGATTATCCCTTCCTCTCATTATTGAGAATTCATTATTGTCCACACAAAGTGTCCTCAATTTTGCCTCATTATTGAATGGGGCAATCCATTGGTCGGCATCAAATTTTATAGCAAATGTGCCGAACACGAAAAATATTAATAGAAATAATACTTTATTCATTTTTGACTATATTTTAAAAAATAATAATTATGCAAAATTTAGATAGCAAATTTTGACGTCGACCCCGCCAATTTGTTAATTTGTGTCTGTGACCTCACTCAAAGACCACATAGCACATATGTACATAAATCATAAAAAAGGAATTTATGTGTTTACCCAAAAATATTATCATGCGAAAGAAAAATTCCATTTTTAATGGCCAAATTTCATCTAATTGTTTGTATTTAAAAGGATTTTTTGTTATTTGATTGGCATTCGGATAATTGGATGAGGAATTTATTATTTAAAAGAGAATTCTTTAAATATTTTATAATATTTTCATTAAATTTATTAAAAGGCAAGGAAGGAAAAAAACACGAATGAATGGTCAATGATCCCATAAAATGGCATATACAAATGAATAATTAGGACTTAGAATTTGGAGGAAGAGGCAACAATTTTTGCTAGGAATTTTATTTTTGGGGTAAAGGAATTCAAGGAAAGCGGCCATTTTTCCTCAATGGCCATTGAAAAGGTGATAAAAATGGTGGTAAAGTGATAATTAATTTGGAGCAAGCGTGTACCCGAATTACGGCAAATTTATGAGATCAAATTGAACACAAACTCCAGAAATTAAAAATGTTCTTTTGAAGGAATTAATTATTTTATTTGCATTTTTGTAATAAAATTTATAAAAGTTATAAAATGGACAAATAAAATTAGAATCGGACGGTTCGAGTTCTCGTTAGAGAAATTTGGGAAACAGACTTGGTATTACTTATTCTGGAAATTCCGAACCTAAACACGACAGAAGAATTTTTTGAATTTTCAGTTCAACTCGGGTTCAACTTTTTTCGGAAACCCGAACCAAAACCCGACAAAAAGCTTACTTATCTCTAAAAATATCGTCCAATTTTAAAAATATTCCTATGCCCGAAACTATGCTAAAAATTGTCGGAAATTATTTTGGGGATTTGATGGTCGGATTGTGAGTGAGACAGCCTTGAGGGATGGATGGTTTTGGTTTTGTCTCCTTAAATTGGCCCTCACTATTTTATTTTGTTTGACCCTTGGACCGAAAAGGTCTTCGTCTCCGTGGCTGATTGCCTTCAAAATGGGAGCCCAAATATGCCAAATTGAAGCCAATTTGCATTTGGTAACAAAATTGCGGGAATATGCCGTCTCATTTTGTTTTCTATTATTGGAATAAAAATTGGATATGGGAATCGCAATTTTTGATGTCCAAAGTCAAGGCCAATTTAAATTGCTTTCCCCCAATTTTGAATGAAAATGAAAAGGTTTTGGCAAAAGAATTCTTATTCTTAGAATAAATTTTAAAAGGGCATATCTCATAAAATAATTTAATTTTTATCGAAATTTGAATTTATATAAAAATAAAAAAAATGAAGGGAAAAAATACAAATAAAATCTTTATTTTTAGAATTAATTTTGAAAAAAATTATCCTATAATAGACTTATTAAAAAATAAAAAATGCGAAAAAATGAATTTTATTCATCAGCAAAATTAATGGACGCAATCAATCAAACAAATACATAATAATTTGACATCTGTCATTCCATTAAATTCATCAAATTAATGCACCAAATTGTATCCATCATTTTATTCATTTTTTTGCTTTCCCTCCAGTCTTTCGTTGGGCTAATCCCTTCTCCTTGAGTTTTGCCTCCTTCTCTTGGTTTGGCAAAGTGGAACAAATCCCTGCGGTTCCTCGGCAATAAAAGCGAGGCCCCCATCGATTGTAGAATGCTCGTTCCATTGCCGCATTTCCTTGGTCCAAATTTTTGCCACAATAACAGCACATGAAACATTTCTTATGGACTGAAAATTATTTAATTTAAATTAATTAAAATTATTTAGATATTTATTACTTGTCTCTCGATCCACGGTTATTCGGTCGGCAATTTGAATGAGGTCACCACATAGACCACATTCCTGTGGCACATATTGAGCCATTCCAAAATCCATTTTATCGAGACGAATTGACAAATATTAAAATTATAACCTGTGAAATTATTTTTACTTTTATTAAATTAATGCGACAAATTTGGCAAATAAAAGTTAATTAGAGTTATAAGGACAAAAAATCATAAATGATCTTATATGAATGATGAATATATTTCAATCCAGGAATTTTAAAATAAAATACTTAGGCAGGCAATAATAGTATCTAGTATCTATAATAAATGTACAAATAAAGTTGGATTTAATAAAGTGTTTTTTCATTATTAAATGTGAGAAATTGGAAATTTGGCCATTGATGAATTTAGTGTTTAATAAATTAAATAGGATTATTTTTAGCCTTTAAAAAGGATTTCATTGATTAAGCAAAGACGAATCTAATGGGATTCATTTTCAATTCCTCCTTCAATCCCTCTTATTTATTGCCTTGGCTTGATCCCCCACCCACCTCTCCCCCCAAAGGCCATGAGAATCAATGAACAAAACCAGATGTGCAATTTTTTAGACAGCCAAACTCAAAAATTGATGATATCCGCCCACGTGAAAAATGTGCTCGAGAATGTTCGACGTTAAGAATTTTATAATAAAAATAGCCGAAATGAATTTGAAATATTCAGACATATTCACTAATCCAAAAATAATCGAAATAAAATTGAAGAAAAAAATTAAAATTATTAATTTTTTTTAAATATGGAAAGGAAATTTTACAAATAAAGACATTAATTAATTAATAAATATATAAATATAAAAATGTGTTTTGTGTTTCCAAACGGTTAGAAATTTGGATTTACTTTTAACAAATATATCATTCACTCATAGATGTATTCATTCATCTTATTTTTGACTGATTCATATTATTTTAAATTGTTATTAAGAAATTCCAATTCTCGACAATTCTTCAGAATTCTTCATAGAATTGTTTTTATGTTATTTTATATACCATGAATAAATGTCACAAATTCCATTCTTTTATAGGATGACTGTTTTTTTCAACATTTTATCACTTAAGGAGGAATTCATTTTCTATTTTTGAAAGTATATTTTTCTGTATTTAATTCCGCAATTCACCAATATTTTTCATTTTTTTCCATTTTATTCCCCCATTAATTTTTTTAATTTTTTTGGAATTCAGAAAAAATGTTTTCCCTTACAATGTTGCCTTTCTTTTGTCTTCTCTCCATCTTTTTTGGCCAAATGCCATCCATGATTTCTGCCATGCCTGCCGGTAATCCCCCTTATAATTTTTTTATAATTTTATTTATTTTAGTTGACTCTTCCCCTTCCAATTCCAAAAATTCTCAACAATTTGAGGAGGATTTATTTGAAGCTGCTGGACTCAATTTCACTCGATTTGACAATCAAACACATGCAATTTTCGAAAAAGTGGTTGATGTGATATTATACAATGTGACGATGACTGAAGAAGAACAAACCAAATTAGCCTCTCAATTCTTTGATGTGGCCGACGAGAATAAAGTATGAAAATTTACAAAATTATTTGAATATATTTTTATATTTTTTTCTTGCAGGATGGTCAGCTGACTTCGGAAGAAGCAACGGAAACCATAATGTATTTGGGAGTTCATTTTGTCAAAAAATACATCATTCAACCAAACATTACTGAAAATGATAATGCACTGATTCTGAAAGAAATGAAGGAATTGGCACCAGAACTGTGGAATGAGGCCAAAAAATGTGCGAACGAAATTATTAAATGTTGGGACCGGAATGATGATGGAAAATTGAGCAAAAAAGAGACCGAAGAGAACATCAAAGCCGAGATGAAGTCAAATTCCTTCAAAATGGGAAAATTCAAACGTGCTGTGGACATGAAAATGGCAATGGAAAATGCTGTGAATGGACATGGATGGCTGAATGATTGGAATTGATGTCTTTGAAAAAGGAAGAAAAATGTTGACAAAATAACTGAATAAATGAATTTAAATTAAATGGAAATTCAATTAATTTCATAAATTTCTGAACAAATAATAAAATTCTTTCATATTTGTTGCTTTTGAATAGTAAATTCATCGATTCTTTGCCCAAATTCAGTGTTGGTGTTGTTCTAAATTCGAAATGAATTCTTTTGATTGCACATAACATTGTTCCTTCAAAATTCGGTAACGAATCTGCAAAAGAAAATAATTTTTAGTTTTTCGAGTGAATTCATTTTGATTTATTATTTGTTTATTTTTTACTTCAATTTTGAATCAAAAAATTTATCCCAAAATTTTGCGACTCTAAATTTGCGACTCTACCGAAATAATAACAAATTTAACTATAATAGAGTATAATTTTGAGTCAAAAGAATAAAATTTAGGGTCTAGATTAAGGCCTATAAAAAGAATTTGGATGATGAGTCTAGGATTAAGGCTAAATTTCAGAATTCTGAAGATAGGTATTGGCCTACAAATTTCTTTTTGATAAAGGTTGTAAAATTCAGGGTCACAAAAATTTCAGTTAACCACTTAGAAATATGAATCTCTAAATTACTAATTCTCTCATTATTAATTCAATTATATTTATATTATTATTTAAATATGTTTGCACCTTCCAATAAATTTGAACCGAAAGAAGGGTGACGTTTGCATAATTGTCCTTTAATGAATTGAAAATATCTCTTGGCCCTCCATCCGTCTCCAATTTTATATTCGAATTGTGAATAATTTCAAATCTGAATGGAAATATTTAAAATTAATTTATTTTTGCCTTACAAATCCTCATAGCAGACATAGGGTTTTTGGGTAATGCGATCCAATAGGACATCACCTTCCAAATCAAATTTTTTGATAAAACGTTTCTCATTCACTGTCAATAATTCTTCGGGTGTTCTGAAAATAGATTACACAATTTTTTTTATATTTTTACATAAATTATTACCCCAAAAGGAGTTTTTATTTTGACTTCTAATAGAAACCAGTTTTAGACCATACAAACTCATAACAATTTGTAGATCTCATCGAGACTCATCGAATGGTATATAAAATATCAGGTTTAGACCCAAAATTAAAGTAATAAAAAGCTAAAAAATAGAAATATGATTTAAATGCTTTAAGTTGCTCAGTTTCGATTTAATGAATAAGACAAAAGAAGCGCATCGATGAGATCTACAAATTATTATAATGTTTATAAGATCTAAAATTGGTTTCTTATTTATTAGAAGTGAAAAATTACTTTTGATACCAAAAAAAACTATTTTGATATTAAAATGCTATTTTGATGAACCTATTTCGCAAAACAAAATAGCAATATGAGATTTTATGCCCATTATGTTTATTTCTATAGTTTATCAATTTTAATCAACAACTACATTAAATAAATATCCCAAAATTCAAATCCCAATGAAAAAACATTAAACTACGGGTGATCAAAAGGAAATTGGATCAATTACCAAATGCTCGATCGTTGATCAGGCTTCATTAATGGATGAGCATAAAATTGTCATAGAAAACAAAATAGGGTAATTTATGTTTTTCCACCAAAAATAACACAAAAATGGTTTGAACAAGGAGAATGGTCAAAAATTTATAGAATTGTGAAATTATTTTTTGATGACGAAAATAAAATATATAATTTTAATAAAATATAATATGTATTTTCTAATGAGATTTGAATATAAAATAATTAAATGAATTTTGATCAAAATTATAACTAACCTATTTACTTATTTTTATTTTTTTTTCAAATTGAATAAACTTGCCGATTAATTTGTCGCAATTTTTCCAAATAACATGCATATAATTCGCGGCAAAATAAATAACGAACTCGAGTATGTTTTATATATTTTTTGCCTAATTCATCTTCATATAATCGCCGCCATTCTTTCAAGTCTATTTTTGGTCTATTATAACTTTCTAAATCATTCAAAAGCGGCGAATCATCTGCCGGCGAATTATTTGAATATTCAATGCTTCCATTTGCCTCATCCAAATTTTGTTCATCAACATCCGCTTCGTCCCTCAAAATTTCTTCTTTTAATGTTCCATTCAAATCTTCTTGTAATGAAATTTCTACCCGGCATCTTTTCGCTTCACCCAATTCCAAGCTAATGGCATTGTCCAACTCTAGTTCATTATTTCTTTTCAATGAATAAAATTCGCCAATATAATTGTGCCTTAAATATTTAAAATAAATTAATTTGAAATTTCACTACCTGGCCACGTTCTCTCTGAGCATTGCCATTTCCAATAGGGAAAACATTTGGCCAACATCTGTTCGAATTAATTGTCGATGAATTTGGCGTAATTCCTCCACAAATGTTACATTTTTTTGAATATTCATTTTTAAAATAATTTTAACAATTCAATTTAATAATAATATAAAATAATTAAAAAATTTTTTGTAATAATTATTTAAAAATGCTAAATAATTTTCCATAATATTTTGACCAATTTTAATTTAAAATGAAATTAAAATTATGCCCGAAGGCAAGTTTGTATTAGATGAATAGATATGAATAAAATTAATGAATGGACTTGCATAATATACACATTTTACATTGCCAATGTTTTGCCCATAAAGTTCAACCTATGGAAGATGTTTGGCCATTTGTGAGCCGTGTAGTAGCCTGCTGGCACTGATCAATCTCCATTTTTAGTCAACAAATGGCCTTCCCGACGAAGCGAAAACGAAAGTAATCGAAAATCAATCCCAACCCTGAGCCCTTCCACTCTTCATCCGTTCATTTTAATTTGGAACAAATTTTGAATATTATTTTAAATTCTTTATTTAATGGAATGATTGTTTAAAATTTGATATCACAAAAGAGAAAATGGCAATGCACAGAAAAAAATTAAAATAAAAGTGAATAAATTATGAATTTAAAGATTAAATGGAGTCGAATTCTTTCGAAAATTCTCCCAATAACGGAATGGAAAATAGAAAATGATACGGCGAAATTTGACAATGAAAGTAATCCAAAGGAAAAGGAAGAAAAAGAAGAAAAATTGAGCATAAAATTGAACAAATTTTGGATGGCGAGATTCGGGGGAAATTATTGAAATTATTGAATTTGGTGGATGAATAAGGCTATGTGAAAAATTATTTTGACATTCGGCCCCCTCTTTCCAATATTCATTAAAATTTTGAATAATTTTGCTGCCTGGAGCCAATTTTTGATGGGCCAATTCGCAGAGTTTACAAATTGCTCGGGTTGGCGGATTTATTTCACTTCGGCGTCGATATGATTTTGTCCAGTTGAAATAGCTAAAAAATATGGAGAAGAGAAGATTATAAAAATAATTAAAATTATTTTAAAATATATTTTTTAGAAATGAAATTTTTTAACAATTTTTATTTTTTTTACACCAAAAGTATTTAAATTCTTTTAAAAATCAGTAACCGATTTTAGACCCAAACAACCTTATACCAATGTGTAGAACTCATCAAGAAATCAAGTTGCATCGGATGGTAAATAAAAGGACCAAAATTAAAATTTTATAAACATAAAAGAAAATATGGTTTAAACGGTTTAATTCGCTCAGTTTCGATTAAAATTAAAAAATGAAAATGTCAAAAGACGCATTTAGATGAGATCTACAAATTGGTATAAAATTTGTAGGGTCTAAAACGATTTCTGTTTTATTAGATTCAAAAATTATTTATGGGATACAAAAATAAAAATGCGGTAAAAATTGCCTTACATTTTAAATCTAAATTAAATGAATATTTTAATATTAAAATATCAACTCTACCTCAAATATTTCTTTTTATCCCTTTGTAATTCCATCAAATATTTTGCCAATTCCCCAACATTTTGGAAATCATCAGCAGCAATGAATGAATCCTGTGGAATTGCCAAATTCCTCAATATTCTTCTGCTCAGCACAATTGGGACGGTCAAATGCCGAAATGGTTGCCAGAATTTTTCGGTGACATAATTTCGGCAAACCGCATTCTCAAAGGCCAAATAAAAATGATGACGATCTGAAAAAGAGCAAATTAAATTAATTTATATAATGATTTTAATTTTCGGTCATTTTAAATTAATTTTTAAAAATTATAAAATAGAATTGAAAAATCAAGTCAAAAATTATTTATTTTATATTTATATATTATATGTGCAATAAAAAGATTCGAATTCTTTATGATTGGTATTTTTTCTTTTCTACTTGTACTTGAAATTTATTAATTTTATTCCTAATAAAATTTATGAGATTTAAAATTAATTTTTTATATAATAATTTTTTTTATTTTAAATGGTTGGTGTAAAGCAAATACATTACATTTTACATAAAATTTCTGTATTAAAAAAATAAACATGTTATCCTATTTATTTTTTGTAAATATTTTTATGAATTTATATTATTTTCTCCTGCATAATTTTACATAAAATATTATAAATTTTATTTATAAAATTATTTAATTTGTGAAATTTTGCACCTACCAATTTCCCGATAATAACATTCATTATCGCATTTTCTTTCATGCCCAAAACATCCTCCATATTTGGTCACTTCGATATGTTTTTCCAATTCTGCTGTGTAAAATTGGCGGCCAGAATTTGGCGAACAATTCGAAACAATTTGCAACACTGCTTTGTCCTTTTTGGCAATTTTTTCGAGAATCTTTAAATAAAAAATTAATTTAATTATTTAATTTTTCACCTCTTCCTCACTCCACATATCCTCCAAATCCTCTTGGTTACTAAAATCCACCGGATGTACTGCTCCATACGGCGCATGCAAATTTGTTCCATCTTCGGCCAAATATGTCATTGAAAGATTGAAAAAATCCGCCGACGGTAATCCCACTGATCCGGAAACATACGGCGATTCCAAGTAGAAAAAGACATAAAGTTGATGCTCACTTCGATTCGGCGGCAGCGATGAAAATGGATTGCCATGGAAAACAATGGCAGAGGCACGAAATGAACTGAAAAATGAATAAAAAAAATGAAAATTAATCAATAATGTGAATTTTTTTACTCATTTCTATCTTCGGAATAAATGCATTTTTTGCGGCATTTTCGGATTTGATCAATTGGCGCAATTGTTTTTATTACATTCCCTGAGCCGAAGAATTGATTCCATCCAAGGATTATCGGAATTTGGGTTGTTGAATTTTCATTTGACTGTTTGAATAAATTAATTATAATTAAATTTATTCAAATAATTGCAACCTGCAGTTGAGTAAATGGCAAAATAATCAATAAAATGAACCAATGCAGATTGAAATGGAAATGATTGGCAAAAATTATTTTGTACATTTTTAGGCTGAAATAATAAAAATTTGTTTTTATGAATTAAATCAATATAAGGGGAAAAGCTCATTGAAAAATGACATCTGAATCTGAATAATAAAAACACGGAATTTTTAAATCATGTATGAAAAATTAAAAAAAAATGCAAAGAACACAGATTTTATTTTATCCCATTCCAACAATGAAAATTTTAATGAGCTTGAGCTGATTTTAATAGAATAAGGGGGGATTATTTTATTATTATTATTGGGGAATGTTCTAAAAATATCGAAAATGTGTGCAAATTGGGTGAAAATGATAACGCAAAAGTGGCCAATTTTTACTATTTTTTGTTCTTTTTGAATAAAAGTAAAATTTTGGGAATAAAATAAAATCAATTTTAAATGGAAAAATATGATGCATTTTTCCTCATAATATTGCTGTCCCATTCAAAAAAAGGGATTTAAATAAGAATGAATCATAAAAAATCAACGCCATTTTTAATTATACAAAAACCAAAATTGATATTAAATAGAAAAATAGAATTAAAAATAAAAAGAAGAATTGATTTTGAGGCAAAAGCTGTACAAATAAAGAATGTGAAAAAATTGAGTAAAATTATTGAATAAACAAAAGTATTATATTTTACGATTTAAAAGCCAAAAAAGTGTACCAATTCATTCTGCTGGAATTGACAATTAGAAAGATCATTTTTTAATGTTTGACTCAATCATTGAAACATGTATATGGTTTTTTTGTGTTAAGTAATAGATTATTTTCCTTTGTTATCAATTTATAACAATAAAAAAAATAGCAAATTCCGCGACTTCAATCTTTATCAAATAAAAAATTATTGATTGATTAATTTTTCAAATAATTTAAATGAAATTCCAATTCTAATTCATGCTCAATATGTAATAATTAATTATTATTTTGATAAAGGCATCATCAATTTGCGTTCACTTTTGGCACAGGCGAATTTATGTTCCGACTTTGAGGCAAATAACGGACCTAAAAATTTTAAAATAAAATTTTATTTTTATTGCCACCTTTAAATTATTGCCAGCCGCCTCTTCTGCGATGAAAAATGCCATATTCTGATGGGTCCATTCAATTGGCACATTTTTTAGGCGATTATCAATGAAATCGGGATAATTTTTGCTGCTTCCTTTGTTTGTTGGATTTTTGTAGGGAATATCATTGCGAATCTCAAAAATGTTTTATAATTTTCAATTTAATTTGGGAATTTACCTCGGCATGATATTGGACAATTCCCGGATTGTCTTTGTATCGATCGCATGTGTGCCGGATCAAACCATTGTAGCCAGTTTCACCAATTTTGAGCAAATTTGATTGACCAGTCTCATTTTGGAAATAGCAACCTTATTATTTAGATAAATTATTAAATTTTTTTAATCAAAAATCTTATTTATTTTTGCCATTGTGAACTGGAGAAAATTTTATTTAATTCATATATAATTTTTTTTATCACAATTATTTTTATCCTATGCATTTGTAAGTAAAATGAAATTAATGAGTTCAATTATCATTATTTTCAAATTAATTGAAAATGGCCTAAAAGAATGATTAATTTAATTCAAATTTTCTTTTCTATTTTCAATCTACAGCGACCACTCTGTATTCTAATTTGCTACAAATTTTTTTTCCTAATATTTTTAATTTTTTAAATTGAATTGCCTGTCACCCATCGTCCTGTCTCCAAACAAAGCCATTGGAAAATGCCCTGTCGAAATTGATCGCCTACATGTTTTTGCGTTCCATTCACATTGCAACCGGGCTCTACAAAAAATAAATTTAGCAAAATTTTTAGAATATACCCAATTCCAGCTTTTGACGAATTTCATTTGCCTCACAATTTGCCCAAAATCCATCGATGGTTTCATTGCGTCCAATCGGTAATTGTTTTGCCTGACCAAATTTGCTGGTGCCCGGCAATTGACAACCGACAAAAGTGGCATCGGCACTAAAAAAGATTATCAAAAATACTTTTTAAATATTATTTTACCCATCAGAACCGGCGCATCTGTACATCCAAGTGCCATCA
Source organism: Pratylenchus scribneri (assembly GCA_030063045.1). Taxonomy (NCBI): domain Eukaryota; kingdom Metazoa; phylum Nematoda; class Chromadorea; order Rhabditida; family Pratylenchidae; genus Pratylenchus; species Pratylenchus scribneri. The sequence goes on along the minus strand of JAQSEB010000019.1, from coordinate 3,085,674 downwards.
TCGGTCCAAGTTTGGCCTTGACGACGGCATGCCCCGTGCCAATCCAGGCAATCACAATTCCCTTGGATGTGAAAATATGGCAAAATTAAAAAAAAATATTATTAAAAAATGCCTGGTAAAATCACTTTGCCCTGACAATTTGGCGAAAATAATGAGAGCAAAATTAAAGAAATGAAAATAATCATTTTGTATTAGAGCTGAAAATTATAATTTTTGGTAAAAAATATGACATTTAGTGCAGAAATTAACGACGCAAGCAAAATTATTATTTAAGGATATTTCCAATTTAAATGGATTATTCCAATAAAAATAAATAAAATGTTGTTCTGCTGCTGATAATGATAAAAGAAGAAGCTCCAAAATTGATGATAGATTTCCCTTTTCATTCAATCATTTATCCCGCTTATTCTTGATTTATCCTCCAACAATAAAAAAAGTTGCATCCAAACTATTCCACCAGTTAAAAACCAGTTAAAGAAGATGGTTGTTTATTGCTTAATTTATGGATGAATAATTGCCGATCCACCAAACTGAGAAAGTAAATTATGAGGATCGATGCATAAAAATATACAATAAGATTTATTTTTTGGACATTAAAATCATAAAATCACAATAAGAATATTTAATAAATAATTTAATTTTTAAAAGAATAAAATTTTAATTAAATTAACAGTTATTTCGTTTCAAACAAATTTATTTAATAAAAAATTAAATATTATTTCGAATAGTATTGTAAACGATCATTCAATAGATTATTTCCATTTATGACAAATTTAATCTCATTTCTTTCCTTTGAATGCCTTCTTTGTCTCCTTTTCTTTACAAAAAATAATTCATTTAAATAAATGAAGTAATTTAAAACCAATGTTTTTGGCCGTTTTGTTGATTTGTTTTATGCCACTTTGAGTGGCCTTGCTAACTTCATGTGCGCCACTGTGAACTTAAAAAATTTTTATTTTATTCTCTTCAATAATTTTTAATACCAGCTTTTTCCGTTTTCTTCACAGCTTTATTTGCGGCATTCGATGGGCCAGTATCTTCAAAATAAATAGTCAAAAATTAATAAAACTAGCTCAGGAGTTCGCCCTACGGGCGAACCCCTGAGCTAGGCAAAATAATCAAAAACAATCATGCTAAATATGCAAAAAGTTTTATTTTAATTCTGATTTTTAATTCTGATTTTATTCTTATTCTGAATTTTAATTCCGATTTTTCTTATTTTTAAATTCTGATTTTGTTACTTTCCTTGGGGGGCGGAGGGGGGGCAAGAAGATTATCAGCAGCAGGGGGGCAAGACCTATAATTTATAATAGGATGAATAAGAAGATGATGATGGTCTTCTTCGTATCATCACTATCCTCATCTTCAACATCTTGTTCATCTTCATCATCATCTTCATCATTATTATCATCTTCATTATCTTTCATCATCATCTCATTTTCATCATCTTCATCCTCATCATCATCTTCATCATCCTCATTCTACTTCTTCATCATCCTCTTCTTCATCTTCATCATCATCCTCATCATCATTATTGTCATCATCTTCATCTTAATCATCCTCTCATCTTCATCACCCTCTCATTCTCGTCTTCATCATCATCATTATCCTTATCTTCTTCATCATCATCATTATCCTTATCTTCTCATCATCTTCATCTTCCTCTCAACCTCATCTTCATCATCCTCTCATTCTCGACTTCATCATCATCATTATCCTCATCTTCATCATCTTCTTCATCATCATCATTATCCTCATCTTCATCATCTTCTTCATCTTCCTCTCAACCTCATCTTCATCATCCTCTCATTCTCGACTGCATCATCATCATTATCCTCATCATCATCATCTTCTTCATCATCATCACTATCGTCATCTTCATCATCTTCTTCATCTTCCTCTCAACCTCATCTTCATCATCTTCTTCATCATCATCATTATCCTCATGTTCATCATCTTCTTCATCTTCCTCTCAACCTCATCTTCATCACCCTCTCATTCTCGTCTTCATCATCATCATTATCCTTATCTTCTTCATCATCATCATTATCCTTATCTTCTCATCATCTTCATCTTCCTCTCAACCTCATCTTCATCATCTTCTTCATCATCATCATTATCCTCATCTTCATCATCTTCTTCATCTTCCTCTCAACCTCATCTTCATCATCCTCTCATTCTCGACTTCATCATCATCATTATCCTCATCTTCTTCATCATCGTCATTATCCTTATCTTCTCATCATCTTCATCTTCCTCTCAACCTCATCTTCATCATCCTCTCATTCTCGACTTCATCATCATCATTATCCTCATCTTCATCATCTTGTTCATATTCATTATCATTTTCATCATTATTATTATCTTCATCCTCATTATTTTCTCATCTTCATCATCTTCTTCATCATCGTCATTATCCTTATCTTCTCATCATCTTCATCTTCCTCTCAACCCCATCTTCATCATCCTCTCATTCTCGACTTCATCATCATCATCATCGTCATCTTCATCATCGTCATCTTCATCATCGTCATCTTCATCATCGTCATCTTCATCATTATCCCCATCTTCACCATCTTCTTCATCCTCATCATTTTTTTCATCATCTTCATCATCTTAATCATCCTATTATATATTATAGGTCTTGTCGCCCCTCCCCGAAAAAACAGGATGCATCAATATTTTTTCCTTTTTGCATAAATAAATCATTTTAAAAAATTAAGAAAAGTTAATTGATAAGATGCTTTATTGCTATGCTTGAATGCTAATTTATCTGTAAAATGCTTAATTTAACTTTTATCCACAAATAATATTAGTGCAATTTGCTTATTTTTAATATTGTAAATTATTTGTAAAAATCATAGATTAGATGATGTCTAATCAAAAATCTAATGTCAAATTCGTGATCAGCGCCCCAAATTACCCTTAGAAAGTTGCATCCCGAAATAATAAAACAATTTTTAATTTGGGACCCCTTTTCTTTACATTTGCCTTTAAAAATACATAACGCCAAAGATAATTTAAACAATATTTTTTGGGGACAAACCAACAGAAAATTATATATAGGATTACTTCATTAATTTATTAAATAAAATTTTTTAAAAAATTAAAATTTACTGTTTCTGCGGAACAACTTGTCGAACTAAATCAGGGTTGCCAGATGGATTTTTACTTTGGGGGGCATTTTGGAAAAAAAAGGGGGCATTTGGGGGGCATTTTTGGTAAAAAAGGGGGCATTTTGGGGGGCAGTTTTAAAAAGTGTTAAAAATGCGAAAATTTTTGCCAATAATGGCCGCGTAGCGAAAAATTAGACCAAAAATTTGACGCGCAGCGAAAAATTAGACCAAAAATTTGCCGCGCAGCGAAAAATTAGACCAAAAAATGGCCGCGCAGCGAAAAATTAGACCAAAAAATAATAAAAAAGGGAAAAAATGACAAAATTTTAAAAAGGGGGCATTTGGGGGGCAATTCAGCTCGGGGGGCACAAAAGGGGGCAAAATCTCAAAAAGGGGGCAAATGCCCCCCGTGGGGGGACATTCTGGCAACCCTGAACTAAATATTTAAAAAAATTAATAAAATATAAAATAAATTATATTAAATAAACTCACAAAATTAGGCATATTTAATATGATTAGAATTAAAAATGGAATAAAATTGGGTAAAAATATGTTCAGAAAAAAGACCAGTTTTATGGTTTAAATATTTGAAGTTTCCCAAGTAAACAGGCGAGTCATATGATTGATTGGATCGATTGATTGATCAATTAATGGGATAGGAAATAAATTTTACAAATTAATTAAAAATTATTGTTTATTATTTTACTCTTTTGACAATAAAATATTGCACAATATTTTCAATCTATGAATTTATGATTCAAAATTAACAAAAAATGCAATTAATTCATTTATTCCGAAATTTATGAAATTTTATGAATTTCCAATTGATTAAATTCATTTATTTAATTATTTTGTTCACATTTTTCTTCCTTCTTCAAAAAAAGGCATCATTTCCATTCATTTCCATTCATTACATTTTCTATTGCCATTTTCATATCCACAGTACGTTTGGACTTTCCGTATGAGAAGGAATTGTCGACTTTGATGATCTCTTCGGCCTCCATTTTGTTCAATTTTCCATCACCATCCATGTCCCAAGTTTCGATATCTTTGATCGCACCTTGTTTCGCATCATTTCTCATCTGTGGTGCCAAAACCTTCATTCGTTCCAAGATCAGTGCTCTTTCACTTTCAGTCATGTTTTGTTGATTGATGAAAAATTTGAGGAAGCGAACACCCAAATAGATTACAGCTTCCGAAATTTCTTCGGGAGTCAGCTGACCATCCTGTAGGAAAAAAAAGGAAAAAATTTAAGAATGAATTTTGTAAATTTCGAGTTTACTCCATTCTCATCGGCCATGTCGAAGATTCGATCCGCTAATTCATTTTGCTCTTCCTCAGTCATCGTCACATTATTGCACAGCATTTCAACCATTTTGTCAAAATATTCATTCGTTTCGTTATTAAAGCGAGTGAAATTGAGTCCAGCAGCTTCAAACAAATCCTTCTCGAATTGTTGCGAAGAATTGGCAGAAGAGGAAGGAGAAGAAGCATCTAAAATAAAAAAAAAATAATAAATTTAAAGCAAAAGAGGATCACCATCACCAGCAGTCAGTTGAGCAGAAATCATGGATGGCATTTGGCCAAGAAAGATGGATAGAAGACAAATTAAAGGCGACATTGGAGAGGAAAGCATTTTTCTGGATTTTAAAGAATTATAAAAAAATTGTTAAGTAATAAAATGGAAATAAATGAAAAATTTGGGTTGAATTGCTGAATTTTAAATACAGAAAAGGGCAATAAAAAATTTTAAGTGAACTCATTTTAAAAAATGAATTTCTGATAAAATGTCGAAAAATAAAAGGAATTTTTCCAATTATTCACCATCCATGGCATATAAAATAAAATAAAAACAATTCCATGAAAAAATTCTAGTGAATTGTCGAGAATTGGAATTTCTTAACATCCATTTAAAATGGCATGAATCAACAATGGAAAAGAAGAGAAAAATGGATGCATCTTTAGTGAATGATATACTTGTTGAAATTATCTCTAGAAGAAATATTGACTTCTGAAATAAATTTTATTCTCGAATAAGAACACGAACGTGAAAGCAAAAAAAAGAGAAAAATGAAATGACAGAAAAGAATTGAGTCTCGAAATACAATTAACCATTGTAAGGAATGGATTAAAATAAACTTGTTTGCCTCTGCACAATTTAATTCATAAATCCCACTTATCATTTTTCATTATTAAAATTGGATATTATTGTTTTTCACCGAAAAAAAGATTTATAAAAATTACTAACTACATAGATAGGATAAAATATTAGAAAAATTGGTGCCATCTTTTTATCAATCAGTCAATTCATCTCATTTTTTTGGTTATTTTGTCAATTACAATCTGCTTCTCTTATTAGGAATGTTTCTTCTCTCTTTTGGATTTTTAATTTCAATAAATTCACTGGCCCATTCCACAACAGTTTCCTTCACCAAATTCAATTTTCCATTCACTTCATTCATTAAATTTTCAATCCCCTGAATTTTGCCCAAATTATACAATTTCAGTTTTTCTGCCACAAATTCCACTCCCATTCTCCCTTAAAACATAAATATATTTATTTTAATAATATTATAAATATTCTCACTCACCAGTACTCACTCCACTTCCCGTAAAAGGATGTGGAGTGGCCAATGCATCCATCGCCCAACACAAATGCCACCGCATTTACTTTAATAAATTTATTTTCCAATTTTTCCGAAACTTTGTGCGCCATTCGAATCTGTAAATCATAAATGCCACTGGATTTATCCAAATTTAGACTAAATTTATTTTGTCCATAAAATGCATCTCCATTTTCGTTTATATTTAAATGCAATTCTGGCTTCGAGTTTACCGGCAATTTTTCATAATAATACCCCCAAAGGGCTAATGTCCATTTTGCTAAAATTCTTTGCACCAATTTTTCTAGCTTCATTTTCCCCTTTTCCTTTTCAATAATTTTCAAAATATTCACAATTTCTTTTGGCAAAATATAGTTTATTGAAATTAATTCCTTCGTTTCCGGTACTCTCAACTCTTGCATTTCCGTTGATTTTGCCAAATTTTTTCCAAGATTTTTCAATTCTTTTTGAATATTTTGCGATAATTTAGTTCCGATATTTTCCATCACTTTCTCGAATTTGGCCTCCAAAACCCAATTTTTCATTTCGTCCATTTTAAATTTAGGGTGAAATGGGGGAACCATAATGATGCCATTTTCACCATTTTGCTTCATCAATAATGATTGCCCATATTTTTTTGATACCGAATGCATTAATGGTTCCATTCCTATTAAAAAATATAAATTAATTAATGAGAAAAACGGTGCTAGGTCATGTCCACAATGGTACAAAATGCGGGCGAGTCCCAGAAATGATAAAATTTCAAATTGAAATAAATAGATAAATATGTATAGATAAATTTAGTTAAAACCAGCAGACAAACACAAACTAACAGAAGCAGTGCAGAATTGTTACAAAATGTCTAGAGAAAAATAAACAAACAAATGTTTGGAGAAACAAAACACAAAATGTTTGGAGAAATAAAAACACAAAATTCATGGTAAAAAACATATAATGTTTAGAGGAACGAAATTAAGAATAATATTATTTAATATTTTCACTTCATAATATTTTCAAATTTAAAATTAATTTTTTCATTTGTACTATTGTGGACATATTATGGACATGACCACATTTGTATTGCATTTTGCCTACTATGGAGATCGCAACAAGAAAAATACATCAAATTTAACTGACCAAATTTCATGCGCATTTGATCCCTAGCACCACCGGCACAAATAAAAAAGTCAAATGGAATTCGCTGATGATTCTCTCTTCTCACTTTTGAATTCTTTTTATTCAGAATCGCATAAAAATTTGGATCTTTTGCCGATTTCGGATGCTCTACATCCGCAATAATAAATCCATAAATTAATTCAATTGTTGGCTTTCTATTTGTCTTTTTCTCCTTTAAGAATTTCGCAAATTCCTCAAGCCGACATTTTGCCGCCTTTTCCATATATTTTGCTGAAATACTGATTCCATCCGCCAAAACTCGTCCAAATGCATTTAAGTGATTGCCAACAATTTCATTGTATTTTGTGCCCAATAAATATGCCAATTGCGCATGCCAATTGGCATCGAAGAAAATCACTTGATTTCGGGTATATTCATCGCGTCCTTCCACCAATGTTACATCCATTCCGGCCATAAATAGTCGAAATGTGGTCAATAATCCGATTGGGCCCCCGCCTTCCATCACAACTCGATTCATTTTTATTTCTTAAATTTATATTTTCGACACAGAATTTTGTATTTAAAATGAATTTTGGGTTTTTTGTAAAACTTTCTTGGTAAAAAAATTTTACTCTATCTTTATGTCCAAGAAGCACAATATAGGATAATTCAATGCCCCTCTATCTATTAGACCTTTCTTTGGCGCATTGGCCAAATGTTCCTCCAACAAATCTTCATTGATCATTTTGTCCAATTCGCGGCTTTGCAATTTGGAAAGTTGCTCACATCTTCCCAGCCATTTAAATTCATTTGATTTATCAGTTTTTATAAATGAAAAAATATTTATTCGGATTCCTTCCCCATTTTCTGATAAAATTTCCATTAACAATTTTTTGCATCCAATTGCCAATTTTCCATGTTTTTCTATGCCGCCATTCAAAATCATATGGTCAATTTCGTCTGAATTGATTTCCTTAATTTGCTTAAAATTTTCTGAAAAATCATTTATTCTTTTGCGCAATTGATGCATATTATCATTAAAAATTTTGATTGTTTCTGTTTTGAAATGGTCGCATCCTTCACCATGAATTAGGGCTTCATTCTTCATATTCTTCCGCATTTAACATCATTGGAGTTTTCGGATGGCCTTTTTTGGCAACTTTCTCCAATTCGTCAATTCTTTTTTTCGTAAAATCATTGCCTATAAAAAATTTATTTTAAACGAAATAATTTTATTTATTATTTTTTTTTTAATTAATATTTTTAACAAACATTTAAAATTTGCATTGATGAACGGAATTGAAGTAAATAATAATGAGAAGAATATTGGAATAATACGCAAATAATACATTTTAGCTAAATAATATTTTTGATTTAGTTAATATTAATATACTAATTTCAGCATTTTTACTGCAATTACCCATCAAAATTAATTTCAATAATTAGAAAATGATTTCATAAAAAAATTCATTAAATGTAATAAATAACTACTTGTCAAAATATTGTTATTCGGCCAAACCGTTTCAGTTTGATCGGAAATATTCACCATTTCAATTCCATTTTTCAGAGTAATTTAACCCATTTTTGGTTTAATGCTAAAAAGCGTAAGCTAAATTTTATGGGGAGAGTCGACCATTATGGATATGGAGAGATGATAGAATGGAATGGAATGCCTATTAAAGGATATGAGGCTTATTAGAATTAGAAGTGAAGTTGACAAGGGAAAGGGCTCTTGATATGTCTGTGTATAGCGTCCACAATGGACGACCTGTCAAGAGTCCGCATTTTCTGTCAATAGTGATTCCGTCTGCAGCACGATACGTGGCACGCAGCGCAGCCTTGACACGCATAGGTAATTCACAATGCGACGTATGATGCAGACACTTGACACGGACCGATCAAAAAAAGTGGGAATGTGCCCTCGCATTTCCTAAAAAGTATAAAATCGCGTATCCTTTAAAAAAGTGTAAAAATTATTGCGTTTACAAAAAAGTGTAAATTTCGATAAAAGCACAATAATATCGGATGTTGACAAATGATATATCAAAAAATTATGTAGTTCATTTTGATACCAAACTTGCCTTGGTTTGATCCAGAAATAAAAAAAAAAGTTTAATTTTAAAATGTGAGATTTTTCGAGGGAAACCCGGTATTAGTTTTATTTTCTTTAAATCATTTTTATGAGAGATGAACAAAGAGTATGCGAGAGAGTGTGATGAGTGGAGAAGAAAAAGAAACGAAATTGACTGGGATAGAGTGCACATTCAATTCACTTCTATTTTATGTTGCTGCCTGCTTCCCATAAACAAATGTTAGGATGAATTCCCTTCATCTATATAAGCGAAAGCAAAAAATTTGGTTGATGTGGGTTCGGTGGAGTCGTCGGTAGACTCCGGCGGAGGCGCAGCACGGTCGCACGCAGTGCAGGTGGCCAAAAGGACAAATCTCCTAGTGGGATTTCTCCGTAACCCTTGGCGGGGTTACTGGTTGTTCACGGAAGTGAACCCTTCTGTGTTCAGCCGCATCCACCCCTTTCATCTAAAATGATTGGGGAGGACGTGCACCCATCCATTCACAAACTGGCTGGGGGCTTCGCTCAACAGCTGTTCATTGAATGGCCTTGAGCACAGAGGGAGGAACCCGAAAAGGGGGAATCCTTCTGGCCCTGGAGGAATGTCAGCAATGGCATATGGAGGAATGGGCATTATAAAATTGGAGGATGGAGGACAAATGCCATGGCCAAACCGGTGCAACAAAGACCGATCCTGTGCCGGTGATGCAGCTGAACCCCCAAATTTTTTTCAAATAATTTTTTTACATTATGTAAAGAAAAAAAACAAAATATTTTAATAAAAATTTAATAAAATTTAATTTTAAATTCGTCAATTCCTTAATCGTGGCATTACTTTTCAGCTAGTAATAAGCGAATATCTTTTTCCTCATGGCCCGAATTAGAGACATTGAAGACATTGAATTGTAGATTCCCATTTGTATAAATTAAAATTATTTAATTAAATTCAATTTTTATCAAACCAAACCAATTTTATGTCTACATTTTTAGTTCTGCATCTTGATTCTGAAGGCAATATAAAGAACATTTATATTTTTGTACGGTTATCAAATGAAAACAATAATGCATTAAATATAATGGCGGAATTTTCAAAAGTGTATAAAATTTTTTATTCATTGTATAATAGAAATTTAATAGTAAAACAGTGATTTTGGGCATAAAAATTAAACTAATATTTTCTATTTTTTTTATTTACAATAAAATTATTTCATTTTAGCCTTTTCCTTTTCTTTCCATTTTTGGGTGCTCCCTTTCACCAATTTCTTCCTCATCAAAAACTTCTTCGCTGGCCAAACTTGCTCTAGGTTCCATCAAACCGAAGGCATTTCCATCTTCCCTGGAACTCGAATCTGTTCTTTCCTCTGCTGACCGTCTTGAACTATAGAAAATTTCATTATTATTTGAATTACGTTCAATAATACTTTTCGGCTTCCGAAGTATTTCTGCTTTTTATTTTTTCGGTCCCTCCTTCTCGTTCACGGCTTCCTTCTCGGCCAGCACCAGTTCTCCGTAGAAATCGATGGAAGGAAGAACGAAGGACACCAAAATTGTCTCGGGCTGTTTGAACAGCTGGCAGAAATGGGCCAGCGCCAGCAGCAATTTCCCTTGTCGATGATGAACCATCGGATGTGGTACTACTCGACGATGTTCTCACACGTCGAATGCCTCTTGTGTGCCTGCCATAGTTAATTACAAAAATATTTCTTCATTCAATTAAATTCTAGAAATTTATGTAAGAATTTATTTTATAATTTTTACCCAAAATAAAAAATAATAATTATTTGAGTTATAAAAGGAATATAACCCAATTAATTCAATTTTTAAACTATTCTAAATCACAATTCCCCATCTCTCATCAATTTCATTAGCCGACCTAATATTTGTGTTCTCAACATTTTTGCCGCTAATTTGTTGAATTTGGGCGGCGGCTTTTCCATTAGCTAAATGTTGATGAATGATTGTTGTTGATTTGGCAGTGGATGGTCCAAAAGCAGTGAATCGAGGCGAAAGTGTGGCATTCAAATTTAGCCAAGAACTGAGGCCAGCAGTGCTGGGCCCGGCTTCAGATTCTCCGCCAACATCGCCACTGACCAATCGACGACATTCAACGGAAGATGATGGAGTATTTAATTTACAATTTTGATGGGTCGAAATTGTACAACGGGTGCATTTGGATCCGTGGCGCATCCAAAGCTTAATAATGCATTTTAAAAATTAAAAAAATCAAAAAAAAAATGATATTCGACAAATTCCATTTACCAATTTGTTGCAATTTATGCAAATTGTTGGTGCCAAAAAGTGGCAATCAATCCATTGATGTTCTTGACTTTGCTGGCCAAATTCACCATTCTTCAATTTTCGATCAAAATATTGCAACATTTCCATTCGGCTGATCAGTCCATTTTGATCATATTTTATTCCTTCCATCGGTTCAACAAATGTGAAATTTCCAATAAATTGTTCGAATTCTTTTCGACCAATTTTTCCATCTTTATCATCATCATAATATTTGAAAATGGCATCGACCTGAATTTATTAAATTATTTTCCCTATTAATTAAATTAATTAATCCACCATTTCCTTTATATGTTTGTCCACACTTTCTGGATCCGCCCTTTTCGACACACCTTTGGCCCAATCAGCAAAAACGGTGGGTGCTTGTTGACGGCTAATTTGCTCGCCTCCTTCCTTTCCTTTTGGCTCTCTCCTCAATGACAAATTGTAAAGCTAATAAACAAAATGGGATTTGTTCAATTTATTTAAATTTATTTTAATACTTACCTCCACTTCATCATAAACAATTGGACTATCCAAAAGGACCTTCAAATTAATATTTTTATTTATTTTATAAAGGCAAAAACCTTCATTGTATTTATCAATTCCAAATTTGCTTCGCCAAAATTTGGTTGCATCCTTTTGACACTGAGAAAATGTGCCAGAAAATAGGCCAATTGGCCAATGCCTAAAATAAATGTTAATATTGGTTATTACTGTAAAATTAGATTGGAATTTGAAAATTTACAAATTAAAATATTTTCGTCTTTTAAAATGTAAAATAAAGTGAGAATTTAGCCGTATTCCCGAAAAACTAACATCTTTGTGATATTCTTTTGCTCTTTTCATAGTTTTCCAAATCGCCACTATGCCAAAATGCCAGCAAATCTTTCAAATGGACTCCCCTTAAAAAATGATCCATTAAATTTACTTTCCAAATTAATAATCAACGAACATTATTGGAATTCTGAATCGGCCAGCCTCCCTCAAATTTTGTCGATATTTTCCATAATTGCTGGAAAATGAAAGAAGTTCAGTGAATTCATTGAGTTGGGCAGAAACATCTGCCGAAATTAAAGCCTGCGTTTGGCCAAGACGCTGAATATTTTTTGGAGGATTTGTATGTAATTTATGAATTTATTGTAAACCTGAATATTGGAGTGGGTGATGCCGCCTATAAGGGCCATCAATGTATTGAAATTATTTTGGCGGTGAAGTTGCTGAAAAAAGTAAAATAAATTCAAAATACATAAAGAAAATGGATGCGAATTAAAATTAGAATAAAATTACGAATAATTATAATTATCATTATTAACTGATTATATATGAATTAAAATTTATAAAAATGATTCATGCCTTCTTTCTTTGTTTTAGCATAAATTTGATGAGTGTATTTTTCATGATGTCTGCCTATGGCTATATATGATTCTTTGTTTATTTCTTAAATCCGATATCAATAAAAATTTTATAGCACTTTACCATTATAACCATATCCAATTTTATTAAAATGCCCTGCATTAAACGTACTTTGCCAACATCCACAAATTTTTGTATAACTTGTGCTCTTTCTGTTGGCGTTGATTTGCTTAGGATGGTTGCTTGAACCCAACCAGAAAAACACTGAAAAGTGATATTCAAATTAAATAGGCTAAATTAGAAGTGAATATTTTTATTACGTTAAAAATGCTAATTGAACGCTCCAAAAATGGAGTTTGATTAGAAAGACGGCCTCCTGATTGGACATAATGCTTTAATTCAATGACATTGACTCGGCTGAGCACTTTATGGTCAACTATGTGAATTTTAAGATAATTTTATATAATTTGATTAAGGATAATTTGAATATATTAAAAAATTATATTAAATTTATGAAAAAAATCGTTCAGAATTTATTCAAAAAATTATAAAAATTAAATAATTTTATTATTGATTTTAGCCTTAAAGTAATTTAATTTGTTATTTTTTAATTTTATATTAAAATATAATTTTAAAAATACTATGGCTCATGCAATTGGCAATATCATCGGCGGAACAATGCAAAAAATTGAGTGAAACGTGTTTGGAAATTGTTGGATTTCGAGTGGATGGATTCCTCAGCCAAGCAAAAGATGGACTAAACTTTTTGATAATTATAAATTTCATACAAAAATATTTACATTGTGGAAATGTCGAGTAATTCGTCGAGCATTGGCCTTGGAATGGATTCATCCGCAGAGGCCAATCTTTTTATTTTTTCCAAAATTCGACAAAGTTTTGGATTCCCATCAAAATGGAAGGGAAAATGTCGAATCCAAAATCCAACAGCCAAACACACTTTTTGCCCATAGGCCAGTGGATCTTCCTATGGAATAATTTTAAAGGGGCAAATTGAAGTGAATTCTTTGCCTGGAATAATTTTAGGAACATTGTCAACAAATCGGCATTATCCTCGTTTAACCATTCCGAAACGGAGAAAAGCCATTCCGGCAATGGTTCAGATGGTTCGCATGGATCCCCTTCTAATAATAAAATTTATAAAATTAATAATTGACGGATTTACCAAAACAATCGCAACATTTTTGGACAATTTCCTCAAGGCTCAATGGTTCGGAGGCATTTTGTTGTGAGGACAATCCGGCCAAGGCCAATGCTTCATTCATATTGAAAATAAGGGCGATTGGTGGATATTCGTTGCCATCCCATCCAAAGCAAAATATTAATCCATGAAAAATGTTTTTTCACTTATTCGTCGAAATGGTCAATCCGAAATGGCCTCTCTCTGGAAAATTGGAGACACATGTTTACTCTTCAATGTAAAAGGGCAGAAACTAGAATTGAAGTAGTCAACATTTTAACTTCTTAATTCCCCTACAAAATGTAAAGCAAAGTGCTTTAATGCGTAGTTAGCTTATCCGATTTTTTGGCATTTGGTCAAAACATGCGGATTTAAAGCTTAAATTCTTGGGATTAAAATTTATAGTTTGAGTCAAATAAAAAAAAATATGAAGGGGTTGCTTTTAAGGTCACTGTCAGAGAGCGTTTTTTGGAGGTTTTTCAGATGGAAAGACAAATATCAATTGGAAAAAGTTGGGAAACGCACAATTAAACAATTCATGAGCACATGGTAATGGGAAATATTTGTCCACATTATATTTATATTGGGGAATTGTTGGATGATAGACTAATTAGGTCAGAGGGTTTTGGGAAGAAAGGCAAATGCCAATTGGACAAATGCAATGAGCACGTGGCAATGGGAAATATTTGTCCATATTATAGTTTAATATTGAGGAAATTGATGGATTAATTAGGAATTCGGGAAAATGATGAATATATTTTGGGGATTTGGTGTCATCCTCTCATCGCAATTCTCGTGTGTTTCTCCTCACCTTCGCTCGATTCTATTCTTTCCATTCATTCATTCCACATTTTTGCGTGTGCATTGCCGGCTGGCACTTTTTTGGCAGCCATAGACGGTTTATTGATTTGCCTGTGTTGGACTGGCCGGTTGGCCGCCGCCACTGCCGCCATTTAAGCCTCCTCTTTTCAATGCCCTCAATTTTTCCATTTTCCTTCCTCCCAATACTCTCGCCACCATCACAAATGGAGGGACCATCCATGAGACCGAGACTCAAACAACCACCACAGCCAAATATGGGGTTGAGGTGGAATGAATGGGGTGGTATTGAATATATTGAATGGAGGAGGGAAAAATGGGTGAAATAAAAAAAAGATGAAGTGAAATTACATTGAAATTAGTTTTGTTTAAATTGTGACAATTTTTTAAATTAATTTATTCAAATGGAATAAATATTACAGTAAATTCTCTTTAATATACTCCATGAGGAATAAGTTTTCAACCTCGATAAAGTATGGCGATGGCGAATTTTTATAGAGTGGGGACTGGGGAATTAAAAGGGAATTTACGGCAAATGTTGATAATAAGTCAATTAATTCCATAAATTTTTTCATTTAATGTCCATCATTCGTCATTCATTGTTCATTCATTAAATCATTATAATTCTCAAAAAGAAAATGTATATTATTAATTGTGCAAATATCAAATTGCCTTTCTATCTATTAATAATTTCTGGTTAATTTTCTGCTGATGCTGATAATGATAAGCATTATCCATTAGATTGGAAATTGCATGGACTTGTTGATGTCATTTTATAACCATTTATAATTCCGTAAAAAATATGATAATTGATAATAAAAATAACAAATGCAAAAAGGAGTGTTCAACTTATATTAATAAATAACCGTCAAATCTCATTAATCCGAATTTAAATTGACAAAATTACAATGAAATAAATTTGTTAATATCCATCAATTAAGCATAAATCTGGGCTAATCACTAGTCAATTAAAAATAAAATGAATTAGCATATTATAAAAATAAAATAAATTTTAAATTCCCCTAATTTGAAAGTTTTTTTTTGCTCTCACATTCAATCCCTCCGCTCATCTCCATCGAAAAATTTTTCAGAAGCCGATTCATGGCTGAAGAATGTTGAATGTTTTAGTTTTCTTCGCTGAATAAATTTAACATTTTAAATATTTATTTTCTTTCGTTTTTTAATCCGACAAAAATTCTTTCCATTTTTCTCATGAATATTTTCTCAATTTATTTTTTAAAAGAAGGCCATCCAATAAATCAAGGAAATATTTATACAAAATAAATAAGAAATTAAATGCTATTTTTTCGATAAGAATTAAAAAACCAAAGACCTTTTCCATCAGTGAAATTATTTTGAGAAAGTTAAAAAAAATATAAAATAAAAATTGATAATTTGTATAAATTAAAAATAATTATTTTAATTATTTCTAATTATAGAAAAAATTTCCAAACAATGAATTCTTCTCCATCAATTATTTCAACTATTTGTCAAAAATTTTCACCAAATTTCACGCCAAACAATTCAAAACTGAGGTAATAATAAAAAAAATTTAAAAAAATATAAATTAAAAATTATTAATAAGTATTTTTGCAATCATTTCTATATTTCATTACCTTTTAAGCAGGAAAACAAGTTTCGTGAACCAAATTGTCTACAACACATTCATTGCCCCATTCTACACTTTATTGGCCGCATTTGGTTCCCTCATTTTGCTGAATGCCATTCTCTTTTTCATTTCAACAATTCTAATCCACATCAATTTGTGCATTTTCCCACCATTTTGCTCTATTAGTAAGCATTTTATATTCTTATTATTTTTAAATTGAATTTTTTCCAGTTTTTTGCTCTTTGATTAATTCCATTCTGATTGCTTTGATGGACCAAAAGAATGGCGGTGGAAGCTTATTCCAATTTTCCGGCCTTCCAATGGCAATTTGTTTCGGCTCATTTTCATTTGGGATTTTGTCAATTTATTGGCCACTTCAATCCATCATCCTTTCTGTTCCATTTGGCGCACTGATTGGACTGAATATTTTCTTGATTTTTGATCGAACATTATTGGATGGATTGATTAAAGAATTTGCGGACAAAATTATCCAATTTTGAGAAATTCCATTTCTGAAGAATATTTTGGGTATTTGTCTACACGACTTCCTTTTTTATTTTTAATCCCTCTGTCCATCTTGGCCATCTTTTCCATAGATTGTTCCTCTTCTCTCCCAATCTTTCTTGGCCAAACTTTGTACTTTGGAGGCTGTTCCTTTTGGTTTTGCTTTTAAGTTTTCCTATGAGACCCACAGCCATTGAAAGAGGACAGATTTTGGGAGGAAATATTCTTTATTCAATAGGTTCGAGTCACTCCGTTCTATCGGCTATTCGCCGACGGCGATTAAATAAAAAGTGAACAAATGGTGAATAAATCGGATCTTATAAAGTGTCTTTGCCTGGGGATAACAATTGTCTTTTCACGCCAGTGTCACTTCCCATCTTCCTCTTTGCGCGGCCTCGCGCAACCAAAATATTCCTTAGATTGGCATCTTTTTGTCATCTCATTTGTTCATCTTCCATCTTCTTTATTGCCTCTTTTCTTCTTTTTGTCCGGCCAAAATCCTTTTCCATCTTCCCATCTCCCATTTGAACGGCTGTCCTCAGTCCGTGATCCTCCAGAACACTTGGCCAATTCTTGAATCTTTGTTGTTGCCAGCCTCGATCCTCAGCAGTAGCGGTTTCTTCAATCATTAATTTCCTCTGGGCTTCTTCGCTGGATTGTTTTTTCTTCCGTTGCTTCTTCCAGCTAATTTTTGGCTCTCACAGCCTTTGCTTTTGCTCCCACAGCTTTTTGTTTTAGCTCCCACAGCTTGTCGTTGATTAATTGTTGATTAATTTTCCGCCCACAATTCAATTTGTTGTTTCTGATTCTCAGAAAATTGCTGCTGCTTGCCGGTCTGGTTCTTTTGGCATCGGCCGAAATTTTTCTCTTTTCAATCACCACATAAAGAGGAGAATGAAAATCATTGTTCATTAAGGTAGAAATGTGATGCAATTGGCCATTAAATGTTGATGTTTCGATGAGGATCGTTGTAAATTATTTGCATTTTTGAATTTTAGTGTGAATCTGTTGGGCTAGTTTACGTTGTTAAAAGTCTTCACCTGACTTCGGCCATGAAAAAGGAAATAAACACAGCGTTGGCGTTCAGTAACTGGAGCCCAGAAAGTAACTGACGCATCGGATGAAGGTGTAGTTCATTGCCGCCGATCAGAGTGAAAGAAATGAAAGCCTCCGATCAACCATTCTGTTGTTGTTTTCCTTCTTCGGCAAACCACAAATTTGTAGGAATATTGGTGAAATTTAGTTGCTCTTGAACGTCGCAATTCGGCTTTTAAAAGGATTTGGCCGGGTCGCCATTGTCAACGAAATAGACGCGAGTAGAACGGTGCCAGGGTCGCCATGAAAGAGGACAGATTTTGGGAGACAATATTCTTTATTCAATAGGTTCGAGTCACTCCGTTCTATCGGCTATTCGCCGACGGCGATTAAATAATAAGTGAACAAATGGTGAATAAATCGGATCTTATAAAGTGTCTTTGCATAGGGATAACAGCTGTCTTTTCACGCCAGTGTCACCATTTTCACTTTGTCCCAAATCCCAATTGTCAATTATTTCAATTTAATTATGCGTAATAAATTTATTAGTTTGGATATTAGATAAATAAGATTCAAGTTTGATTGTAATATAAATAATCAATAAATTTTATGTATAAATATTCGATAAAAATATTAAAAATTTATTATTTTTAGTTTCAATTTTCTTATATAATTACAATTTCAAGAGATAATTTTTAATTTTTTATCATTTTCTACAAATATTTTGGCCTCATAAAACCATCCTAAAAGGACCTCAAAAAGCAATATATAAGAGAATCAATAGTTCTCTTCGGACACTTGAGCAAATCCGAAAGCATTTTAACACCAAAACATTCATTTGAGATATACTTAAAACAAAATTAGTTTTCCGATTAAAAATCATTCAAAAAGCTCTAATAAAATATCTTTTTATAAATTATTGATCAATTGTTTGTTTCAGACCCAAAAAAATAATCGATAGTCATGTGGGAATGGGTTGAAAAGCCGAGAATAAATGAGAAAAATCGATGCATTCTTTTTTTTATTCACAACCCAAAATAAAGCAAGCATCAATTGGAGTTTTAAAATTAAGAAATAACCTCTTTAAAAGTTTCAAAAATTTGCGCATAATTATATTTTACAAAAGAGACCCTAATTTTAATTAAATAATTAAGATAATTATTAATTATTTGTATTGCCTTAATTATTTTCAATCTTATTTTTATTTGCATTCCACATCGAAAATGAATAGTGATCTGAAGAATTGGAAGTCAAGGTCATCCCCAATTCGAGCGCCAATGGAGGGCCAATATGTTCGATTGGAGCCATTGAATGCAGAAAAGCATGGGGATGAATTGTTTTTGGCTTCATCAACACCTGAAGCCGGCACAAGATTTCGCTATTTATTTGAATTTGCACCAGAAAGTCGACAAGAATTTGACAAATGGTTGGACTGGGCAACTAGTCGAGAGGATCCCATTTTCTTCGTTGTCATTGACAAATCTACAAGTGAGTTTTGGGATAAATAAATTACAGTAGAATATTAGTAAATAGGTATCCGATTCATTAGATTTTACCCCAGTTATAGGTCCTTATTCACGAATGTTGTTGAGGGCGAGAGTGGGCCTAGGCTCTCTCCCCCGGGACTTTGTCGGGAGCCTGAGCCCCCCTCCAACCCACACCCCCCAGTGGCCCATTGAAGAGAATTGGATTATATTTTTTGTGCAAAATGGTGATAACAGAATATCGCAAATATAATGGGAAATTAAACATTTTAAATGAGCGGGTTTTTAAAAAGGCAGATTTGGACAATAGGGTGACGGAAGGTGTGGGTACAGTAGGATGAATAAGAAAAACCCTTAAGCATTGACATTGACAGACAGAGTAATTTTCAAAGGCAAAATAGAGCTTCAAAAATATAATAGCTAACTAAAGAAAAAAATCCTCAAAATCTTCATTTTCAGAATTAAGAAGAAAATTAATGAATTATTTTAAATAGTCATTATTTTTTTAAAAAGCAACTATGAAAATTAAATTTAAAAAAATTAGGTAGATTAATATTAATATTCAACATTTCGAGTAAATTCAAAAAAAATATTAATTTTAAGATAAAGTCGGTGGCCGTCAATCATTTTTACGGATCGATCCACCAAATGGAGTCGTCGAAATTGGGCACATTTATTGGGGTATGGCAATTGCGGGCACTCGAATGGCAACGGAGGCATTTTATCTTTTTGCTCGGCACATTTTCGATGAACTTGGCTATCGGCGATTTGAATGGAAATGCAATGCCCTGAATGAGCCATCAAGGAGGGCTGCCGACAGATTTGGCTTCAAATTTGAGGGAATATTCAGACAACATATGGTCATCAAGGGTGAAAACAGGGACACGGCATGGTACTCAATGTTGAACAGGGAATGGCCACAAATAAAGCAATCATTGGAGGAATGGTTACGGTCTGAAAATTTTGATGCCGAAGGGAAACAATTAACAAGGCTGAAAAGAAGGGAGGATATTGAAGAGAAAAATGGAAATTAATTTCAACTGATGAAAATGAAGTCGATTTATTATATTTAACAAAATTAAATTACAAAATTTTGTTGGAAAATCACAATTTTTATTTGATAATTTTCGATTAAAAATTATTATTCAATCAATTTATCGATTAAAGATAATTGAATTTTAGCATATTAGATACCAGAGAGGTTAAGAATAATCAAGAGTACAGCCTCTCCTATATTAAGATGGAAAAGTATAATTAATATTCTATATTTTATGCTTGTATTTTATTAATATTTTCATTGCTTTCACTTTTATTGGTTTTGGTTTATTTCAGTACAAATTCTTCCATTCAATCCTCTATTGTCCCTCCATTTTCGATTCATCATTGGCCCTTTTGTAATCCAATATAATTATTGTTGGCCAAATAATATAATAAAATCAATTGTTTGAGCAGTTAAGTTAAATATTGGAAGAGGAAGAAGGGAGAATGGATGTCTGCTGGCTTTTGGCAAACAAAACATAAAAATAGAATAAAATGAATAACATTTGAACTGTTTCTCTTTCCATTTTCTATCCAATAAAATTGATATTAATGTAACAAAATTAAAATTTCAAATTGAAATGGTTTCAAATTATATTCAAATATTTTTATTAATAATTTCTGCATTTTTGTGCCATACTTTTTCCCTTCCTTCGAAAGGCAAATTTCGCTTAAGAGTGGCCACAATGAACATTTGGAATGGTGGCATTCATTCGCAGGATGGCCTTTGGAAATTTGCAAAACATATTTACTTACTTAATCCGGACATTGTCGCCCTTCAAGTTAAAAATAATAAATAAATTAAATTAATTTTTAAAGGAAGTTTATGGAAATGGAGCAGAAAAATTGGCCGATATTTTGAATAAATTTGAGGAAGAAATGAATTTTGGAAAATTTAGGAGAATTAGCCAAAAATGGACGGCAGCCTCGCGCCAATGTGATTTATACACGGATACGGCATTAATTAGTCGGCACAAAGTGCGTAATAAAATAAAAAAAAAACTTTTTAAAAATTGTATTTATTTATTTGATTATTAAATTTATTTAGTTTGTTGAATTGGCCGATGAAGGCTGCAATTTATGGGGAAATGGAGCCAAAATTGAATTGACAGATGGCATCAATGGAGAGAAAATACGAATAAATGTTTATGGAATGCATTTGGATTATGTGAATTATGGACCGGAAATGGCCAGGAATTCGAAATTAACTGAAATGGATTTGATCCAAATGGAACAAGGTGACTAAAATTTAAATATTATTAATTTTGATTTCCAAATTTTATTAATTAATTTAAAGCAATATTATTTTTAATCAATTTTATATTTCAGTCCGTGTCAAAAATATCCTACAACTGTTTGCTAATCAACAGTTCAAAGCTTGGAATTTATCTGCAACTATTTCATCGTCATTTTATGATAAATCTTCAGTTGGCGAACCATTAATTATAATGGGCGATTTTAACACACCATCCCATTTGGATTGGACTGTCGAAAGGAAGTAAATATATTTATTTCTGGATAATATTTTTTCCAATTCATATATTTTCAGTGCAATTCATGGTGGTCGCACTGTTCAATGGCCGACCACAAAATTACTCGCTGATTCCGGATTTTCTGATTCATTTCGTTCTGTTCACCCAAAAGCATGGAAAGAGCCGGGTAATATTTTTTACATTTTTATTATTATTTTTATTCCCATTTTTAGGCAACACTTGGCCTTACAAATCCACTTCGCCCGGAAGTGATTCCGATCGAATAGATTTCATTTTCACTAAAGGAAAACAATTGAAAGCAATCCAAGCATTCACCTATCCGAATCCAAATGATGAATTACTGGAATGGCCTTCTGATCATTATGCTTTAATTGTCGATTATATTTTGTTTCGGCAAAAATATTGAAAACGAACATTTTATTTTCTTTGAAATTTTCCTCAATCCTCATCCATTTGTCTTTCTTGAAATAGAATTTTAGTTTTTTTTTCCTTTGACAGCAATATGAAAATATTTGATAAAGCTAATCAAATTGTTTGTCTCTTTCCATTCTGGGAATGGGATATTTGGTGGCCCATCACATTTGGTCACATTATTCTGAAAGGATGGCAAATGGTGTTGAAAACGACCAAAATTGGCTAAAGTCTATTCCCAAGCAAAATTCAAATTCTTTTTTTGCTCATTTTTAATCTAAAAATATTTAAAAATTAGAATCTATTTTAATTTCTTAATAATATAAATTGAGCGAAAAATTCAATAATTTTTTAAATTCATCCAAAGTAAATATTTTTAAGAAAAAAGAAATTCCAAAATGTCGGAAAAAATGTTAGAAGCAATAAATAGCAGCAGCAGTCCAACCTCACGTAAACGATCATTATCCACCAAAACATCCCCATTTCGATCAATTTTCGACCAATCTTTTGCCAAATTGCTTCAATTCCAATTGAACTTTGGTGAATTAAATAATTCACAAAGTCAAATAATTTCATTCACATTTTTAGCATTCAATGAATCCTCGACAGCAGCTGATGATAATGCCAGTGATTCTGCCGAAATTCCAAATGAATATCGAAATTTGTTGTTGAGTTTGTCCGAGAATCGATGCGACCACATTCTTTGGATTCGTTCTTTGCGCAAATTGAATTGGCTCGGCAATGGCGATTTCTCATTTGCTCTTGACAAATGCGGTGTACCAACATTGAAGGCAAAAATGAATAAATATATGAATTTATTTGAAAATTTAGAATGGGGAATACAAATTAAATTTATGTGCCGAATGTTTGGATGCCCAAATGGCTGATGTGGATACTGATTCAGAGGCAAATGATGAAATGGCATTCCATTGGGAAGGAAATTTGGCCAACAATGAGAAGGATGACCAATATGAGTTACAAAATCACGCGGAATTTCCGATGCGTTCAATTTGGCAATTGGTCAAAAAATGTGCAAAAATGATGCGACAACATGGACAAATCACGAAAAGTAAATAATTAATATTAATTTTTATTGATTATTTTTAATCGATTAGGCAACGTAATTTTGGTATTTATGCCTTGCATTTTACAATTATTCGTCACAATTTTTGCCGCAACCCGAATTGGTGCCGTTCTCGTTTATGTGGTATAAAAATAAGCCATAAAAAGAGAAAATGCCAAAAAATTTAATAGAATGCAGCAATCAATCAGGATCCAAATGATTTGGCTGAAATTTTGATACTATCTGGCGCCCAATTGATTTTGACCGTGGATGGATTTTATATGGATGGAAAAATGCAAAATACAAAACAAATTTTGGATTTGGCCATTAAATTGTTGGTGGAAAAGCAATCGATTCAAAATATTCTCAAAGTTATTGTTGTGCGTCATTTGCCAAATTCTGGCCGTTCTCCGAGCATAAACAGCAAAAAATGTTTAGAAAACGGAGGAAATGAATTTAAAATTGAAATGGTCCCAAATCGAGACTATTTTTGGTCAAATTTGATGGTCGAAATGGCAGCCGATGATGTTTTGCCTTGGGAAGAAAATGAAAATGATGGGATTGAATGGATGGACAGTGAGGACATTATATTCCAAGCAATCAGCAAAATGTAAATTAATAAGTACTTATGGAGTTTTGGGCCCGTTTTTTCCTCACAAAGGAGAAAGTAAAAGGTGTCTACAAGATTAGGGTTAGGGCCAGTCAGGGATAGGTTACGGAGAGAATGCATTCTCACGTAACCACTAATCCGAAAACTCTAAGGGGAAAACCTTCACTTTACCCCCATTTTTCCCTTTGTGAGTAAAAAAGCGGTCCCAAACTCCATAAATACATAATTGTATTTTAATTTATTTAATTTATTTTATATTTATAAATGTTGAAGAAAGAAAGGTGAATGGCATTTCGAATCATACACCGTTGGCCAAATTGCACTTTTGGTTGAATTGTTGGCCACAAAATTTACAAAACCATTCAACGACGATGAATGGGCACAAATTATTGCGGCCAGACAAAAGGAACTATTGAAAAAGAGACAAAGTTTAGCCGAAAGCAAAAGCTTCGATGAAAGAGTGAAATATGGGAAAAAGATTAATTAAATATTAAATTTTTAGGATGAAGATTCAATGGACGAGGATGAAGATGATGCCATTGCATTGGCCAGGAAAGGATCAACAAGAAGTCAACCTGTATTCATCAATATCAAAAAGATTAGTGATGGAAATGGAAAAGGAGGAAATTCATTGCGCAAAAAAAGTCAACAAAAATTGGAGCCGCAAATTATTTGGCCAATGGTCGAAACAAATGATGTCCTCTTTTTGGCCAGTCTTTTTGCCGCAATAAAAGCAAAGGCGTCAATATTTTTGGTGCATTAAATATTAATTAATTCAAATATATTTATGTTTTTTTGCAGTCCGAAACGCCGCCATCCCGCGCAGATCCGCTGAAATTATTTCGTCAAATGGAAGCGCAAAAAATTAGTCAACTTCTCATTTCCAAATCCAATTTGGATTTACTCTCAAAAACGATGGATTCCGCAAAAATTTGGAGTGGCGAAGAAGGTTATTTTATATTTTATAATTTTTATTTTGAATTACATATATTTTTATGGGTAAATAAATAATCAATATTTTATTTTTTTCTATAATTAAAAATTTTTAATTTATTTTTTGCACTTTTCTTTATCTAAAAAATATTGTTTCATTCCAACAAATATCAAAAATTTCAATAAAAAAAATACTATTTCTTCAGAGGAATTTGTTCGTTTCAAGCTGCCTAATCTGCGTGCAATTTATTCAGTTGTGAAAGGAACATTGGCGAATCGAGAAGAATTGAAGGCAGAAAATGAGGCCATTCTGAATCATTACATTGAAAAAATGGAAATGACTGGAGGAGATGAACCAACGATGAACATTTTCCATTTATTTTGCTAACAAAATGATAAAGATGCAACCATTCTTCTTTTCTGACTGATTCATTTTAATAAATTCCAGAATTCCTTATTTTTCATGGATTTTATTTTATTTTTTAGGCCAAAAATGGTGAATAAATGGCAAAAATTCCATCTTTTTAAGGATGACTCTTTTTCATCAACATTTTATTTTATGGAGGAATTCATTTTCCTTTTTTTTTGAAATGAGATCACTTGAAATTTTTTATTGGTCTTTTTTCTATATTTAATTCGGCAATCCAACAAAAATTTTTCATTTATTTTCATTTTATTGTTCCATTAATTTTTTTAAATTTTTCTATTTATTCAGAAAAAATGTCTTCCTCCCCAATGGTGACTTTAATTTTCCTTCTGGTCATCTTTCTTGGCCAAATTCCATCTATGATTTCCGCCAAGCCGATCAGTAATCCTAATATGATTTTAACATTAAACAATAATTAATTTCATTCTAGTTGACTCTTCTTCCGACAATTCTTCGCAACAATTCGAGAATGATATGTTTGAAGCTGCCGGACTCAATTTCACTCGATTTGACAATCAAACTCGTGTAATTCTCGACAAAATGATTGACGTATTTTGCAACAATGGAACAATGACCGAAGAGGAGGAGAATGAATCAACTGATCAATTATTTGAATTCGCCGACGAGAATAAAGTATAAATTTACTAAAAAATTAAACAAATTTGCCAAATCCTTTTAATATATTTTAATTCTTATTTTAATTCAGGATGGCCAATTGACTTCCGATGAAATGATCGAATTCATTATGTATTTGGCTGTTCATAACATCAACTCCAACATCAATCCGGAAAAGTTGACCGAATTTCAACGAGCAAGAATTGTGAAATTGTTGAAGGAATTATCACCAAAAATGCGAGAAGAGGCCAAAAAAGGTGCGATCGACGTGATTGAAATTTGGGACATGGATGAGGATGGAAAATTGAGCAAAAAGGAGGCCGAAGAGAGCATCATGCCGAAGGATGCCTTCAAAATGGGAAAATTCAAACGTGCGGTGGACATGAAAATGGCAATGAAAAATGCCGTGACTGAAAATTGGGTGGATGGATTGATTTGAAAATGGAAACGATGTCTTTGAATTAAGAAATGTGAACAAACACAAATAAATCAAATGAATTCAAACGGAAATTCATAAATTTTCATAAATTCGAAAATAAAAAAAGAATTGATTAAATTTTTATTGATTTCAATGTAATATTTTGAGTAATATAATTTATTTTATGAATATGAGAACTTTCTTTAAGAAAGTGGATTGATCAAATTATGTCAAGAGATCAATCATCTAGGTTTCGTTGAAATTAGTCAGGCTCCAATGGAAAGAAATACTGAAGGAATATGATAATAAATGAAAAATACAATTAATTTTTTCCCTATGCTGTGGTTTTTAAGCTCTCTGAATTCATATACCTACCCCTTTTACAAATCCCCATCCCATCACCTATTTTACAATTTCATATCACTCTTTTAATATATTTCACACCCACGATCATCATTGAATATTTCCCAAAGAGATTTAAAGGAGAATATACGGTAATATTGGAAAAAGACATTTTGATTGTTAATCCCTATTTATTTGATTAATTGTAATTGCACATTTGATTATATAATAATAAGACAGAAAATGAGACCAATATTAATCATTACATTGAAAATTAAGATGAAAAGGAGAAGATGAACCAACGATGAACATTTTCCATTTATTTTACAAGAATGATAAATAACATTCAAATATGTACCATTCATTCAGAAATGCATACATTTTTCTCTTTTTCTGATTCATATTCATGCCATTTTAAATGAATATTAAGAAATTTCATTTCTAAACAATTCCCAGAATTCTTCATTGAATTATTTTTATATTTTATATGTCAAAATTGGTGAATAAATGTCAAAAATTCCACTTCATTTTAGGGATGACTGTTTTTTCTCAACATTTTATTTGAGGGAGAAAATCATTTTCCTTTTTTGAATGAGGTCTTTAAAAATTTCTTTGCTTTTTTCTTTATTTAATATACTAATTCTATTCATATTTTTCATTTATTTCCATATTATTCCTTTATCTATTTTTTTAAAATAAATTTATTCTTTTAATTGAAATTCAGAAAAAAATGATTTCCACTCCAATTCTTCTTTTCATTTGTCTTCTCTTCATCTTTCTTGGCCAACCGACCGGTGACCTTCTTTAGCTTTAAATTTTTTTTATAATTTTTATTTACATATTTTAGATGCCTCTCCAACTTCCAATAATTCGCAACAATTGGAGGAGGATTTATATGCAGCTGCTGGTCTTAATATCACTCGATTGGACAATCATACTCGGTCAATTTTCGACAAAATCACTGGAATGATCTATGATGACAATGTAACGTTGACCAAAGAGCAGCAAAAAGAATTATGGTTTCAATTCTTCGATGTGGCTGACCAGAATAAAGTAAAAATTAATTCGAAAAATTCTTTTAAATATATTTTTCCCTAAAGGATGATCAGTTGACTTCCGAGGAAATTACGGAAACTTTTATGTATTTGACGGTTCATTTCATCAAATTCCAAATGAATCAACAAAACATGACTGAATTTGAACGGGCACTGATCTTGATGCTGATGAAGAAGGAATTACTGATAAAATTGCAAAATGAGATCGAACAAGATGTTATCCGCATGATCGAAAAATGGGACATGGATGGAGATGGAAAATTGAGCAAAAAGGAGGCAGAAGAGAGCATCAAAGCCGAACTGATGATGTCGAATTCTTTCTCAACGGGAAAGTTCAAACGTGCCGTGGACATGAAAATTGCAATGGAAAATGTCAAGAATGTAAATGAACGGATGAGAATGATTGGAAATGATGCCTTTGAATTTTGAAGGGAGAAATGTTTAAAAAAATAATTCAATGAAAGAATTCAAATGAAAATTCAAAAATTTCATAAATTTGAGAATAAATTGATTACATTTTTATCGATTTCGACGTATTTTGTTTATAATTTATTTTATAGATTGAGTTTGAGATCGTCCCTGA
Source organism: Pratylenchus scribneri (assembly GCA_030063045.1). Taxonomy (NCBI): domain Eukaryota; kingdom Metazoa; phylum Nematoda; class Chromadorea; order Rhabditida; family Pratylenchidae; genus Pratylenchus; species Pratylenchus scribneri. The sequence continues at coordinate 3,057,501 of JAQSEB010000019.1, read as the reverse complement.
GAATGTATTGTTTTTTCAAATTTGTTCAAGAGATCATCCAAGTTTCGTTGAATTTTGTCAGGCAAACCTAAAATGCAAAGTTTCTGGAAAATAATAATATAATTTTTTACAAACATTGACCCCGCATGAAGATGTGCAACATCGACGGGGATACCTTTGATCATAGGTGGGACATTCCAAGGCAGAATGACATAAGGAATTAGGCCGGGAAACAACGCAATTGAGGCGAATTAGGAAAGGATTGGGACAATCGGAGGGAAGATGCCGCATTTTATCCTCTTAAAGTTGATTGAAAAAAAGATCACATTTTATTTTACCAACCAATTAATTTAAGTCGACGGGTCATCGAAGATTGATTAATATTGGAAATGCAAATGTTATAGCCACATCCTGTGGAATTATTCTTGAGATTTATTTAGGAAAATGTGTTGACCTGTTGGACAACAAATATGGCTATGAAGAACATTGGTGGCACAGTCCGAATTCAAATTGCACCTATAAATTAAAATTTTTTGTGCATTTTTGAAATTAATTCTGATTTTTATGTTTTTTTTTGTGTTTTTTTTTCGCTAGTTCTTTTTCGTGTTAAACTAATTCGGATTTTTTTCTGTTTCATTTTATTCTGATTTGTAAATTCTGAATTATCTATTTTCGCTAATTCATTTTTTAATATTCAATTTTCACACCAATTGACTGGGTTTTTCTGCAAGCAGCTGTAGCCCAATTTTTCCGCAGGAGGACATTGCGCATCATAATGCTGTTTGCAACATTTTCCATCCAAAAGTCGACTTTTACAAACCAGACCACTTTGGCAATTTTCAGATGGCCGACAATTGCTGAAATAGCCTTGGCATGATGGATAGTTTCCAATATCTGAAATATCAATAAATAATATAATCAATACCTCCAAATTATATTAATTTATTAAGAGTTGTCAAAAGTTAAAAGAAATTATATTCGTGATATATGAAATCCCTTTTTTAGAATAATTTAAAATTCCTGAAATAAATTAAATAATCTAAAAATTTTACCATGGAACCTATATAGTGGATTATTCCCGTCACTGTTATCAAAATCGATGCCGCCAATTACATTTTCATCACCATTCCTTATTTCCGGCACAATTTTGACAATGGGTAATTTTCGACTTTTGTCTTTATTATTCTTCTTTTTTGCCTTTTTGCAATATTCCGGTTCAACGCCCAATTCTCGATAATAATCACAAAGTGACAATCTATTGGCATTACTTTTCCCATTCCAAACAATTGTTTTGGCCCAGGGCCGTTTCTTCCCTTTTTGATCCATTCTTCGTGTCATTGATGGATAATAAAAATGTGAAGAAATGAGAAAATATAAAATTGCGCAGGGAATTATTATTGGGCGATGGATGCGATTTCGATTTTGCATTTCATTTGGGAGTAAACATTCATTTGCGAATGAAAATGGGAATTGCGGGGGATGGATGGAATGATGATGATGGGTTGGATTTGAGGGATTTATTCTGTGGCCATTGTCCTCCAAAAAAGCATTTGGAGATTTTTTAATATTTGCAAAGGAGGGATCTAACTATAAGTAATGAAAATGTGTCGAGGAGGAAAGAAATTTAAATCAAAATAGTTGGAATTATAAAAATATTTAAAAGATGGACAAAAATGTTTGAGATAAACATAGGCGAAATTTAATTTAGAAAATTATTAAAACAATTTGTTTAATGCTATAACTAATAATAATAGTAATAAATAAACAATAATATAAGTAAAAATTTTCCACATTCGTTTTTATTTCAATTTTTATGAGAGATGAACATAGAGTATGCGAGAGAGTGCGATGAATGGAGAGGAAAAGAAACGAGATCGACTGGGATAGAGTGCACATTCAATTCACTTCTATTTTATGTGGCTGCCTGCTTTCCATAAACAAATGTTAGGATGAATTCCCTACATCTATATAAGCGAATGGAAAAATTTGGGGATGTGGGTTCAGTGGAGTCATCGGTAGACTCCGGGCCGAGGCACAGCACGGTCGCACGCAGGTGGCCAGAAGGAAAATTATCCCAGCGGGATTTCCGTAACCCTTGGCAGGGTTTATTATTATTATATCGACCTATAATTAACGGATCATGGCCCTGGAGGAAGTGTCAGCAATGACACATGGAGGAATGGGCCTTAAATAAAATTGGAGGATGGAGGACAAATGCCATGGCCAAACCGGTGCAACAAAGACCCTGTGCCGGTGATGCAGCTGAACCCCCAAATTTTTTGCAAATTTTTTTAAACATTTATGTCAGAAACAAACCAATTTTAATTAAAAAATTTAATGTAATTTTTTAAATTTTTAATTGTGGAAATTAAATGCATAACTTCTTTATTTACTTTTCTGCCTCCAAACGATATATTTTTCGACACATGGCCCGAATTAAAGCATTTAGTTTGACAAGATCTAATAATCAATTGATAACTAATAAAATTGGCATCATTTTCAGGAATGAATGGTTCATGGAAATAGGGTTCGGAGCATGGGATGGGATTAGGTGTATGGGCTAAAGCAGCAAGTAGCTTAAAAACCTAATATAATATTTTACCAATTTTAATGAGTTTAAAATAAGATGTATGTTGATCGGCGTAAAATTTAATGATAAAATAAAAATATTCCGATATGCCCTTTTTCAAATTCCCAATTCTCATCTTCATTTTGCATTTTTCATTCACCCTTCATCAATTGCACTTACATGATCAAAAATTTTGGCTTTTTGTGTATAATGTGTAATGTCTTTATCGATCAAATGGGATTTTAATCATCAACGATTTTTTGCACTTTTGAGAGGCTGCTTTTATCGATCCTTATTCCTTACTTGGGTTTGAATCAAAAACAATTTCGGCTTTTTGGGGAGGATTGCCTTTATCCAATCCACAATTTTTGGCTTTCGGGATTTGGATCAGCTGGGCATTCGGGGGGTGGATTTCATTGGCAATTGGGCATAATCGAATGCTATGAGGGCTTTATTCCTTTCCTTGAGTAAGCAATAGGGCAAAAAGGGTAATATCAATGTCCGATTCATCAATAGTGTTTGTGTTTAATTTTTGCTTTAATAATTTTTATTTGCCAATGCCAACAAAAAAGCGGATTAATTGAATATAAAACGCAATTTTAAAGGAGAAGATTTAGGTATTCATTTTGATTAAATCCTAAATCCTTCATCAAAAAATGTCCCTCCGATTGTCCATTCATTCAATCCGACATTTTTTGGCCATTCTCCTTTGCCTATTTCCAACAATTATTTATGCCAATCATAATAAAGGCCAACTCCAAATCCGTTTTAGTCCAACAGATAAGTATCATCCTTATGTGGTAATTGGACATTATAATGGTTAGCAAAAATAGCCTAAAAGACATTAAAATATATTTATTTTCCCTCAATTCATAGAATACGATTATATGGAAGTAATTTCACCGAGGAGGAGAATTGTGTAATATTTTATAAAAAAAATTAATTAAAATATATTTTATTATGGAAAATATTTTTTTGATTTCAAGTAAATCAAAACCGGTTTTTGTAGAACTCATCGAAACTCATCGAATGTTATATAATTTATCATGTTTTGACCAAAATTAAAGAGTTGAACCATTTAAACCGTTTTTCAAGTTTTTGGTTTTAAGTCTTTAATTTTGGGTCAAAACGTGATAAATTATGAGATCTACAAATTGGTATAAGGTTTGTAAATCTGGCTTCTTTACTAGAAGTCAAAAACTATTTTGTTTGTAAAAAATAGTATAAACTTATAAAAATGGCAAACATAAATTTTTAATTAATAGGAGGAAAGAAAAGGCGGAGGCTGCGGAACCCGAACATCAAGCTAAAATCATGCTTGGAAATGCTGATAGAAAATTTGATGTGGTCCAAGCGGATAAAATTTTTTATGAAATGGTCACCGAAGATGGTTGGATTAAAAAGAATTTCAGCTTTGAAGAGAATCGATTTTGTCGCTCATTTGTCTATGAATTTGTTTGTAAATTATTCAAATTAATCAATCAGGAATGTCCTAAACAAAAAGAATGGCCAAAAGAATTTGTGCTAGCGGATAAAAATAATATCTCAAAAGGACAGCCCTCTGTATTTACGGAGCTTTACAAAAATGCAAGAGAAAATTTCAAAAAAGTAGAGGATAAATCGGGGTAATCAGAAGACAATATTTATGATTAAAATGAACGGATTATTGTTTTTTTATATTCATTTGGTTGACTGTGGGTGGGACAATCATTTAGAATGATAAAAATTAATTAAAAATAAAAAACAATTAACTTTAATTTTTAATTGTTATATTTATAAAAGTTTGTGAATAAATCGTAAAATAATATTATTTGCAGATGCCATTTGAAAGAAATTGAACTGAAAATTGAGCTCTTTGGAGAAATTAACCCGAAAATGGGCAATGTTGTTTTGCCACTACTTGTACAAATCGAAACGGGAAAGGTCAATTCAGAATATGGCAATGAATGGGAAAGATTTGCGGAGGATTCTTTCAGAACCGAAGAATGGGCAGAAAAAGTGGATGACCGTGAAAATGAATTCAAAACAAAAATAAAAGTTTTTGTATGCCCTGCTGAAGAACATTCCTATTTCCGAAATTTGATAATTTTTGACAAAAAAGTGAGTTAAAGAGAAATAATTTTTAAATAATTAATTAATTAAGGAAAATTTGGAACTGTACAAAATAATGTATGGCGATTTGAAGGAACATAAAGTGATAAAAGTTGATTTGAGCAAAATAAAGAAAGTGCAAAAGCATGTCAACCTTGGTGGAATTGGCTACTAAAATGAATTTCTATCTTTACTTGTTTTGGTCACATTTTTATATTTAATTTCGGATAAATGGTTATTTCTTTCAATTATTTTATTAAAATTCGATTTCAATCAAAGAAAGTGAATTTCCCTTGAATTACATTTTAAAATCCAATTATAATATTTTCAATTGTTATTCAAATGATTTATGAATTAATTAATTATTTGATTGCCCATATCGATTAAAATTTGATTAGATTAAATGATACTATTTATTCAATAATTAAAATTTATGATATTAAAGAATTATTTTTGCCACAATTTTAAAATTTCTTTTGAGAGGCTGCTTTTATCGATTATTACACGGGTTTTAACTTTTAATCAAACTTAAATTTTTGACTTTAGGGTAATTACAATTTTTGGCTTTCAGGATTCGGGAAAAAAGATTTTCACCAAAATTTAATTCAGTAAGAACAATCTCAAAACAATATCTTCTTTGTGCATAATTTCGGCACTTCTATATCCATAAAATTTGAGTCAATTTTCTTAAAATAAAAAGGGGAAGATATCCACAACCCATTTCCATTATTTTGCGCTCTTCACTTAAATAAGTCAACAATTGGGTTGAATAAAGAGATGACCTCATTTTATTTGAATTCAATTTATGCATTTAATTGCATAAAAATACATATATTCAAAATGATGATGATCCATTAAAGAATTAAATCAATTTAATGAGTATAAAACAGTCAAAAGATGGATGGATAAAAAAGTAAACTAAAACCAGTCGCCCCAATCCCCTTTATGAGTGGACAAATGAATGCATCGGACTTTATGCAGATTAATTAGCCCAATTGGATGCGCACAATATTGACGTCATCGTACAAAAAATAAAACGAAGATCAAATATAAATGCTTATCGACTTTTGGTCCCTTTTTGGGCAAACTAGGGAAAGGTATCAGGATTAGGGTTATCATTAGGGGTTATCTGAGATGATATCATATTACTGATTGACCCTAAATGATGCGAACCTTATAATCCTGATAATCCAAAAGTGGCCTTCACTTTTTCCCTTCTCAGTCAGCAAAAAAGGGGAACCCAAATTCGATAAAGTACCTAAATATAAAAAGTTTTATAATGCAAAGTCAAACATATAGGAAAATTTTAAAATAATTCATATTTTCCCAATTCAATAGCTTTCTCCGATTTCACTTTTTATTTCAGGGAAAAAATAGCAAAAAGGGCAATTTATTGATCAGCAGAGGCTTGGTTGGTGACAAATGCGCAAATGAAAATGACATTATGGCGGAGAGCGAAATGTGCAACTTCGCCAAAGGAAATATCCAACAAATGCGCGTCACAAATTCATTTGAAGGGGCTATAGTGACCAACCCGACCAAAAGCCAAAGCTAAAAGCAGGATTAACAAAAAGAAAGGAAAAGGGTAAAAGTAGGAGGTGGAAGAATGGTGGCAATTGGCGTTTGGGCGACGACAACCAACACACACAACAACAACACAACGCCATCGGGGACCCTGCGCAACCGGAGGCTATTTGTGCTTTCCTTCCTCCAATTCCTTCCTTTATCCCTCCAACCAAATCCATGCTCATTCATTCGGCTTCCACATCCACCCTCCTTCCTCCTCCTCAATTTCCCCTTGCCTCAAATCGGCTCTTCCCCTCCCCAAATCCCCCTTTTGGTCGATCTCAGCCGCCGATCGCCCCTTCCAATCGACGACCATTCATTTGGTCGTTATCGACGGTGCTTCATTCATTCAACGCCAATCAAATATGCCTCCAGCCCATTCATTCATTCATTCATTCATTTAGATTTAGTACTACACGTTTTGAGAGGCACAGAAGCCAAATAACGATGGTAGAAGAGAATATTTCCAGCAACAAAAATATTTATTCCCATTAGTCTAATTTGAATATAATTTTTTATCAAATAATTTTTAAAATATCTCTCATTTTCTTAATGATTTAACCAGAGACATAAAATTTTTTTTAATCCACTATGTTCTTTTGATGTCCATATTCCAGGATTTTTCCTAATTTTTCTATATTTTTCTTTCCCTCTTAAATGACAATTTACAATTTTTTTTCATCCATCAGGAATGGAATAATTTTTAAATCACTTCTTTTTCTAAAACAAAAATAACCATTTTTAATTTAATTTTATTTTTTCAAATTTGTAAATGAGCATAATAAAAACCCATTGCCCTCATCCTTTCTTTTTCAATGCAAGAAAATTCCCCTTCCATTCTCCCATTTTTGACCACAACAAAAGGCGAAATTTGTTACTCGGGTGTGCAGCATTTTTGTAACCGGTTTTTGTGCTTGTTAGTTTGTTGGATATTTTGCCCTTTGCACTATCCCGACTAATTTCACTGCCATCAGCGCCAGACACCCAAACCCAACAAAATGAGTTCCCCAACCCAAAACCATATTTGATTGTGAAGCATCCCACATTAATGCTATCTTCTTCCATTTAGAAATCCATCCATCCATGATCCATGGATGGCATTATTAATGGGATAATTGGTTAATCTTTCTTGTTCTAGACGAGAACATCAAATGAATTTCATTTCATTTATATTTTTGATATATTAGAACGGGAACTGCAATTTTCAAATATTTTTGATAATAATATTTTTTTTGTTTTAGTCAATTTTGAATGTTTTAAGCCAATTTTTGAATATTTTAAATTTATTTTTTAGAAAATAATAAAATAATGAAAATTGGCGAATTTGGCACTTCTATTGCGGATTGGGCAGAAGCCAAAACGCAAGAAGGCTTTCGGCAACTGGGCTATTTCGTTTCGTATTGTCCTTGGACCACCATAATCATTTCGTAATTTACATAATTCATTCAAATTTGTTTTTATATGTATTTTTAAGTGTCGCATTTGCCCTAATCCTTGGCACTGGAGTCATCAATTTTAAGGAAGTGAACAATGTTCGAGACCATTTTAGGTAATAAGCTCATTAATTATATGCTGGAATTTTTACAAAAATTTATTTTTAAAAAATATTAACCTACTTAAAAAATAATTTGAAAATTTTTTTTTATAATTATTATTTATCTAACATTTTAGTGCTGACAATTCACCAAGTCGCTATGAATTCCTTGTTGCCCGTGAATTCTTCAAAGAACTTGGCGGCCTTTTCCATGTTGTGGTGGCCATTGAAGCTGCCGATGGAGGAAGCATTCTTCGGCCAAGGCAATAAAAATATTCATTCATTTTTAAATTTATTTTATAATTTTTTTAGATACGTCGATAAAGCATTGGAAATTGAGGACTTCCTACAATACAAATTGAAGGTAATTAATTCTGTTTATTTGTTTCCAATTTATTCTTTTTTTTCTGGTCGAACATGAAGGCCAATTTTATGCGTATAGTGATTTTTGTGGGGCCCAATGCGAGTCCAGTGATGCTGTCAACATTTTCCTCACTGTTTTTCGTGATGTCCAACATCGAGGAAAAAGTAACATCAAATTGACATTCCCTACAATCGACGTTTTTGGACATCGAATTTATCTGGCCAATAACATTTTCCAAGTCCAATTGAATAATCGGTAAAGGACAAAGGGAATATTTTGGCTCTCAATTTCCTATAAATTTTTCTTTCCAAATTAAATTTTAAAAAATTTCCAAAATTTTTCATAATTTATCTTTTCTAATTTTATTTAAATTTATTCTAACTTTATAACCAAAATATTATTCTACTTTTTCAACAATAAATTTTTTTGCAGTTCACGTCTCGTGGAAGGCGCCAATCTAATTGCCATCAATTTCCACGCAATTTATCCGAACGCATCGATGGAGGCAATTATGAAGAAATGGGAGCATGCCGTCCTCAAATTCGCATTGGACACCCGAAATGATGCGTTGTTGAAATTGCATGTCACTTCCGAAGGACTCGTCTCGGAGGAAGTCCGAAGGACGGGTAATTAAAATTTTTTAAATTTTGGAAAAAAAAGTAGAATAAAATTTTGATTAATTAATTTAATGTTTTAAATTCTTTACAAATTATTCTTTTATTTTTGATTTTTACTATCATAAAATATAAAATAATTAAATAAATATATATATATTAAAAATAATTTCACAGGTATTGAAGCCCTCCCATTGATGCCTGTCAGTCTTGCTGTGATTGTAGTTTTTACGGTGGTTTGGAAATTTTTTTGCTAAATTATTTTTTACATACAAAAATAATTAAAATAAAATTATTTTGCATTCTTTTAAATTGATTAATTTTATTATTATAATTTTAGGTAATCACATCATTGAAACGGGATCAAATCCAAAGCAAGCCATGGGAGGCATTAGTCGGAGTTTTTTGTCCAATTCTCTCTGTTTGTGCATCATTTGGAACTTTATTTTGGGTAAAAAAATTTAATAAAAATTAATAATTATATTTTTGAATTTTCGTTGCTTTTTTTATGAAATTCTATCAAATAGGATTTAAAAATGATTACAAAAATTCACAGCTGGGTTTCGAATTCTTGCCCATTGTTGTGGTCGTCCCCTTTCTCATTTTGGCCATCGGCGTCGATGATGTTTTCATTTTCTTGCATTGTTGGGCGCACACCGATCCCAGCAAGGGTCTTCGGGATCGAGTGGCCGATATGCTTGGTTCGGCTGGTCCATCCGTCACAATCACTTCACTCACAAATTGGCTCAGTTTTACCATTGGCATTGCCACACCAACGCCCGCAATTCGGGTAAATATTAATTGTGAATTTTTTAAAATGTATTAAATCGATGAAAATTGAATTTTTTTCCATAATTTAAAGTGGTAAAAAATAAAAATACCATTCTTTATTGTATCAATAGTAAATTTACATATAATAATAAGTAATACATAAGGGATGTCTATTAATTTATCCAAAAATGATTGATCTGTTTGAATTTACCCAAAATCTTTCACTTCCAAAAAATAATATTTTTTCAGGTCATATATGACCAAATCAAGCTTCTTTATTCCCAGCCTGTTTCCTATCTAACCCTAGCTCTAAACTATTCCTGACCCTAAATTTAATGCTAGCCTTAAATTTAATTTTAATCCAAGCCTCATTATCCCGTTATGACCAAGTTAAATGGCCTCAAAAATATTACTTTTTGACACAAAAAAAATGATTAAATTCATAAATCATTAAAAATTTATCCTAAAATTTTAATTTTAAGACATTCTGCATTTTCATTGCCGTCGCCGTCTTCTATGCCTATATTTATCAATTATTTTTTTATACGGCTGTAATGACAATTGGTGGTCGAAGGGAAATGGCCGGTCGGAATGCTTACATTCCTTGCATTAAAGCAAGCACACGAAAAGTGGAAAATTAAATTAATTAAAATTAAATAAATTATTTCAGCATATTATTAATGGAAATGCCCAAATTGGGAAAGGAAAGGCCGACGGAGGAATTTTGAAAAATTTATGGAATTTTGGCTCAACTCTAGTCGATTTTTATGTTGATTTTGTGATGGGATGGACAGCGCGAATTTTGTTGGCAATTGCACTTTTAATTTATTGGGCCATTTCCGCATATGGAGGTAAATTAAGGAAAAATTCAGGAATATTAATAAATAAAAGTGAATTTTAGTTGCGCAAATAAAAGTTGGCCTTACTTCGGAAAAGCTATTCCTCGATGATTCGCCCCTCCTTGAATTGGTTCGCCTCCAAACAAATGTCATTTTCAAGGAAGGAGGACAAGTAAAATTTAATAAATAAATAATTAATTTAATTAAAAAATAATAAAATAATAAATTAAATTAATTAAAATAAAATTAAAAGATGGCCGTTTTCGTGAATAATCCTGGCGATTTGCGTAAACCGGATGCAATCCCGGAAATAATGCGCATTTTGGAAAGATTTGAACATTCCCCAGGCAGTGTTGGCGCATCCAGCACTCAAATGTGGTTGAATCCATATTTACCGTTCATTGGCCTTCAAGTAATTTTTATTTATTTTTTCGAATATATTTTTTAAATTACTAGAACCGTGGATCAATCGATTTTCGCTATAAATATTTGAATGAATTCTTTGCCATCCCTGAATATCATCGATGGAGTCATTTTGTCAGTCTTGGCCCAAAAGAGTAAAAATAAATATATTTTAATTTATTTTATAATATTATTTCACAGTGATTGCACAAAAGAATTACCCTCATGTGTGCATAAATTTTTCTTTTCTACTGGATTCCAAAATGCGGTTGCCTGGGCTGAACGATTGGAATTGTTGCAAAATTGGCGCAAATTGGCCAGTGAATATCAACATTTGAATTTGACTGTTTATGAGGATTTCAGGTCCATAAAAATATTATTTATTTAAGAAAAAATTTCATATTAATTCATTCATGAAGAATCTTTAAAAGACATTCAAAATTTTATGGAATAAATCTAATAAAAATTTGTTTATGGCCAAATAACATTTTAAAAATTTTAAAAAAATTGGAAAAAAATTTTCAAAAATTTCTAATTTTAAAAAATCTGGAAAATTTTTTAAAAAATTTCTAATTATAAAAAATTTGGAAAAATGTTTAAAGACTATAATAATATTTTCCAAATTCAAAATGAATGTTTCCATTTTCAGCATGTACGCGGATCAATTGCTCAGTATTCCACCGGTCACCATTCAAACTGGTATTCATTAATTTTGAATTCAAATTCAATTCCAAAATTAATTTATTAAGTTGGCTTTGCCCTCCTTTGCATGACCATTGTTTTGATTATGTTCACTCCATCAATTAGTACAATATTGCCTGGGACTGCCTGCGTCCTTTCCATCAATTTGGGTGTTTTTGGCCTTCTCTACTATTGGAACATTGATTTGGATCCAATTTCAATGACAACCACGTAAAATTATGAATTAAATTATTTTATTCGAATTTGTGGTTTTCATCAGTTTGATGGCTATTGGCCTTTCCGTCGATTTCGTTGCCCACATCAGTTTCCACTATTATAAGGGCGAAATTGATGATTGTAGGGAAAGGTTGCGGCATGCACTCAGCTCAATTGCTTGGCCAATGCTTCAGGCTGCCCTCTCCACTGTTTTCAGTTTACTCGTTTTGGTCCTCATTCATGCTTATATGGTGCAGGTGAGAAAAAAAATTAAATGAAATTAATTTGAGAGTTTCTTCTAATCAAATTGCCTAAAAAATATTCAAAAATAATTTGAATTAAAATTTTTGTCAGTTCAAAATTTAAATGAAAGTGGTTTTCTTCTGCCCAAGTATCGGGGGATATTAATTTTGGAATTGCATTGCCCGTAAAATGAGCAATGTTTAAAATGAAAAATGATTACTTATTTAAATATATTATTATAATCATTTTTATTTGCTAAATATAAAACCTGTTCCTCTAATAATTTACAATTTTAAAATTTAGTCTATTTAAGCTTGCTAAATTACATAGTAATTATTCAATTTGCAGGTTTTCGTCAAAGTTGTACTTTTGGTCGTTTCCCTTGGCCTAATTCATGGTCTCATCGTTTTGCCAATTGTTTATGCCGCAATTCCATTCAAAAAGTCCAAAGCTAATTCTTCAAATAATACAAATGAACCATCAAGCGGAGGTGGCATCTCAACGAGTAGCAGCACAACAGGCAAAAATAAATAAATTAAATTACAAATAATTAAATTAATTAAAGGAAGTCTAAAATCAGTCGAAAATTCGGAGCCGCCAACAAATGGAAGGGCAAAAAGGAAAATTTCATTCAAAGATGCGCTGAAAAGGCGAATCCCAGGAAATCAAGTTCAAAAAATTCAGCCTACTAAAATTGCCGTAAAATTCAAATTTAATAATTATTTTTATTAAAAATTTATTTTAGGTTGGCCGTTCACCGGAAATTGAACGAAAAATGAATGGACAAAAATTTGTATATTCTGAAGCTGATTTTGTCCCAATTTCGGCCATCACCTCATTTAGTCATCAAAATAATAATTATGAAAATGTGAATGGAAGAATGCAAAGTCCAACGAGGGTGCAAGAATCAGCAAGGGGATAAATAAATTAAAAATAAATTACAACAAATTCTGATTGGAATCTCATTTTTCCAAATTATTTTAAATATTTTCATTTTTTATAAATAAATTTTTCTATTCGTGTTTTATCCCCATTGTGCGGCCAATTGATTGAAATAAATTCGGCCATGTTCGGTCACTGGGCGACTTTGGATTAGCCTTTTTTGACTGCTTTTCACGAATCGAATGAAGCGAATATAGACGAGAATTGTGACACCGGAATGGGCAAAAAGAAGCTGAAAAATAATTCTAATTAAAATTTATAAATAGATTTTTTATTTCAATTCATTTTTCTGATATGAGAGGCAATTTTTTAATTGGGCACAAATCAAACTATTTTTTGAATTTTAAGACAAAATTAGCATATATTTAAAAATATTTGATAAGTTAAAATAAAAATTAATTTTAAGGATTTTCATTTTTTAATATCCTTTTTAACACTTTACCATGTTGGCAAAATCATAATAAAAATAATAATCCGGTGTGGACATTTCCATTTTCAATCCACGAATGAGTATGACCAACACATTGTAAATGGAGTAAAAAAGGGCATAGGAAATGTCAAGTGGGAGAATCAGTCGCATGGCCAAAACATTTTCCTTCAATTGATAATTTCGGCTGAGATTATAATTGGCAAAGGATGATTTACTGAAATTAAATTTATTAATTTTTATGAAGAAATTTAATGCAAATTTAATGGACACAAATATCAATTTAGTGCCTCAATCTAATTTGGAAAAATATCTTTTACCCCAATTTTTATTTTTTTACCCCAATTTTTTTTACTTCTAATAAATCAGAAACCGATTTTAGACAATACAAATCTTATACCAATTTCTAAATCTCATCAAGGACGCATTGAATGCATATAAAATGTCAGATTTCGGCCAAAAGATTAAACTGTTTAAAACCGAAAATTATTTGATTTAAACGGATTAACTCTCTCATCAGTTTGGATCTAAAAAAATAAGAAATTTATATGTTAATAAATTGTAGCCTAAAATTGGTTTATGCTTTAAATTTTGGGGTAAAAAAAAATATAATTTGCAGTAAAAAATAAAAAAAAATGGGTTAAAAATTTCCTTTATTAAATTTTTTCACCTCAATGCTTGAACACGCCTATTAAACATGGTAATGCGCCAATCAAAAATGGCCGTAATGATGACAAGGATCAATGTAAAAATGGCCATATAGAAAATGGGATTTGCATTTTGTTTTGATGTCAAATAAATTACGCCCTGTGGATGACCGGATACATCGACATCGGCCAAATCCGTGCAAATTACAAATGCACAAAAACCAAAGGAAATTGTCCACTAAATTAAAAAAATTTCGGAAATAAATGCAAAAAATAAACAAACAATTATTAGAACCATCCAAATGCCAAGTTTTTGGCCTTCTCTTTCGTATTTTTCAGCCAACAATGTGGCACGAATTCTTTCAATCATCACGCAAAAATGCAATGCCGGATATGCAATCATATAAACACATGATGGTCCATAGAGGATTGTGACTAGCCAAAATGGGGTTAACAATTGGCATGGATCCGTGTACACCAAAAGAAGAACCTTTTGGCACAAATTTTTTATATAATTTAAAATTTTATAAAAAATTATTTATTTTTTTTAAATTAATGGTAAATGGTAAAATAATAAATAAATTAAAAATTTCTGCTACCCGATATCTTAAAAGGCAAATGAAATTTGCAAAATTGTGAATTGAATAGAGGATGACGACATTGCCAAAAAGTAACTGAAAAATAATAAAACAATGAAAAACATTTGATTTTTATACGAGAAGATTGCCATGAAAAATTATTCGATCTTTGATAAATTTTTGTATCAAAAATGCAGTGGAAATGAGAGTAATTGCCAAAATGACCAAATTTATATGTAAAATGAGCAAATAGGCTGGCTTTCGAAGAGTTTTCTCAATTTCATTGCAAAGTGGTCCAATAGAGAATGTTTGATTATTTTGGTCATTTTGGTTGATTGAATTTGTCAAAATGTTGGTAACATTTATAAGGAAAATTGGCCATGAATTGGCAAAAAGAGTGTTGTTCACATTGAATGGATTTGTTGTGGATAATTCGTGGATTTCTTCAAAATTTAATGCCATTCTAGCTAAATTTGAGAATATAAAATGTATAAATAAAATTAAAAAATGATATAATAGAATAGATAAATCAGTATTTGAAGTGTTTTGTTCTGTTCCGAGACTTAATGAATTGGAATAAAGAAAATGTTTGATTTATGGTTAATAAGTTATTGGCAAATTAGAAAAAAATGAGATTTTAAAAATTATTTTTCATGCATTGCACATGTGCGTGACAAACAGCTGAGAATTGAATGCTTATTTTTCAATTGAAATGGAATAAAAATTGGGTGGGTGGTTATGCTTAACACCATTTTTAATTAATAAATATTTGTGGGAAAATATAGCAGTAGCAGCATTGAATTAGAAGCAGCGTGAAAAAAATAATGTGTACCCAATACCCATACTACTTTTGTAATATTGTATTCCGATTTTTGCGGTCTAAAAAATTTGTAGAATGAGGGAAAAGATTATATGATTTAAATTTAGCCATTTTTAATTGCGTATGAATTATTTTCTTATTGATTCAGAAGAATGCATCAATTTAACCATTCTTTGATATTTAAATTAATTGCCAATTAAAAATTTAATTTTGAGTGTTTTATCTCATAAATTTTAGTATTCCATGTTCAATACCTTATCAAAATAAGGTTAATTAAATTTCTGAAATTCTCAAATTTTTTTAAGAATTAAATTTATCATATATGCTTTAAAATTTTTATTTTTTTTATTATTTCAATTTCTAAAAGTTAAAAATCATTTCACCAATAAAATGAAATTGGTTTATGACAATTTCAAAAGTTTTTTCATGAGAATAAAAATAATATAATAAAAAATCAAAATCAGTTGAGATAAGATAAGATAACCTTTAAATTTAAAATATTATCATTCAGGTTTGATAAATGATTTTGCTCCAAAAAGTAAATAATTTAACTTAATTTTTTAATAGAATATAAATAGTAATTCTATATAGATAACTGAAGAAATTTCTCCCCAAAATGAGTCAAAGCCAAATTAATTGACAAGAATTCAGAACAAAAATGCACTCTTTTTTCAGCAAAATTTATCTTCAATCAAATGGAAAAATAAATGATGAATAATAATGGTTGGAACTTGGAAGTGTGTAATTTGGAGTGGGCACAGAAAATAGAAAATGAATTGGACCAAAATTGTGTCCCAAAACCACATCCAATTTGTATTCAAAAATATCCACTCTTTTTCGTCTTTCGATGGCTCCGTTGGTTATTTCTGTGCCGTCGTTTGATGAATAGAATTTGTCGTTTTGAATTGGACGCACTGCCAACAATATTTGTGGCCTGTTGGCCGGCACGGCCCACAAAACAATTTATGGGTGTGAAAAAACAATCTCTATTGTATCGGCTAATGACCAGTGGCTCATCGTCCTCTTGGCCCAATTTCTTTAAATATGCCGTTGCTGAACTTGAATCACCAAAGAGTGGGGCCCATTCATCGGTGGTTTGTTGTTGAATTGGTTGTGGAATAATTGTGCCAATGCTTCGAATTCGTCTAAAAATGTAATTGAATTTATTCATTTTAAAAAGGTATTTGGGTAATTCTAGACAAGATTTTTTATGTCTGTCAATTGACAACTGAGGAAAGGTTATGGTACCCTCAATGGGTCATTCAGTATAGGGTTAAGGTCATCTAGGGATAGACTATCATCTCATTTATTCGTAACCCTAATCTTAATCACCTATAAGGGGACCCTTCAAAAAATATGAACCCGAATAACTCAAGTACCTTTAAAGTTTCAATCCCACTTACCGTTGTAGGAATCTGGTCGGTTGCCCATTGATGTCCATCGGACGCCATTGCCTCAAACGCCATTGAATGGGTGTTCGTTGTTCTTGTTGTTCCAATTCATTGGTTTGAAATTGCAACATTCCATCAAATCCATCAACTTTCGGGGTTAAAAATGCCAAAATTTGGAGTAAGAAAATAAATGGCAAGATTGGGAAAAAATTTGAAGGCATTTTTATTTTTAATGTTAAGTGTGAGAATTAATGGATTAATTTAATAATCTGAAAAGTGTTAAAATTATTCTATGTATTGTTAATTTAAAAAAGCAAGTTTAAAAAATTAAATAAAATTTTAATATAAAGAACAAAAAAAATATTTGAATGGTCAAATTCTTGTTTACACTGGGAAATTTAATTTGAATTATTTTTGGACATATTTTGCTGTCATAAATTGTTGGATATGGATCTACAAATTCATTCGGATGGAAATAAATAGTGAAATGAAAATTAATGATGCGATCTATTTTTATGTAATGTTTGCGTAAAATTCTGTTTGTACCCTTAAACTGATGGAATTTTTGGATTGTCTACTATAACTGGAATGTTCTCGATGTGAGGGAGGGAATTATGATTAGCTTTAAGGAGGAATTGGACCTGTTGAATGCCATTGAGGAGGAGTCAAAATGTTGTTTCCGTGTCCATGAATATGGGATGGACTTTTGGTAGCATTCTTCCCATATTTCATTCATTTCACATGGCTTTGCGCGGCGATGTAATTAAATTTTGTTCCGAATGATGACTGAATAAAAAAAACCCACAAATTGAGTGTGAAAAGGTTATTTGATTAAAAATTAATTTTTAATTATCAGCAATAATTATAATTATATTATTTTGCCTCCATCCATTTGACATTTGTTTATATTCTTCCATCCATTTCAAATATTAATCAAATTTATATTCTGGAAGAAGGAATTGAGGAATGTTGGCATTTACATATTATTTGCTTATTTTTAAATAAAGGGGAAAATGAAATGCCTTTAAGATCTTTATAATTTATTATTTAAAAAAGGAGGAAAAAGAATAGGCAAAATACAATTTTATGTAAATTAAATTTAATTTGATTTCAACAAAATTATCAACTTCAGTGAAATTAAAGAAAATTTCATATTCGGATAATCAAATTTAATAATATAATTTGCCAATTTTGCACAAAATTTTTGTGATTCATTTTTGCTGCAAGAGGATTAACATTAATCCAACATAAATGTTACCAATAGTAAATGAAATAATTGTCTGATGTGAGGCTTTACTAATTTTTTTCTGGATGATTTTTTAGTGGAATTTAGGTGGGTGTTTGTCCAATAAAATAATCTTTAAAATTTAAAGATCCATCTATCGTTCCAGACGGATCTTTGTTATTTAAGCAAATTAAATATAAAATGAAGCCAAAAATTATATTATCAATTTAGAGGGGAATATAAGCTTTGTGATAAATTAATTTATTGATAGAAATTTCATTTGAAAATTATGTGATATTTTTATTAATAATATTCTCATTAATTATATTATTAAAATAAATTGTTGACACATTTTCCAGATTTTAATTATTTTTCCATTTTTTAAGCATTTTGATTTCTGTAAATTTAAATGAAAGTTGGTGTATTTAAAAGATTGTTTTCATTTTATTAGAAATATAGCAACTGCTTGTCGGTTAAAAGTTGATATAATTAAAGTAATTAGAAAAGATAAATGAAAAAAATTATTGCAACATTATTCATATTTCACTCAAAAATTAATAGTCTATAAAAATAAGAAATTCATCATTATGCCCATTTGGGTTCAACTGTATCTGGCAAAAACATGTTGGGTATAATGGGCAAAATTGAGCTCTTCATCTGTGGCATTTTTGCCCATAAAAAAGCGTGGAGTCGATCGACTGCTGGAAATGAGACGATATCGATGGGCGGCCAAAGAATCGAATGCTTGTTCAACAAATGGGTAAATCAGGTAAAATCGACTGGTATAACGTTGATTGTCCATATTCCAATCGCGGGTTTCGTTCAGGAAACGGCCAAATACTTCACGGCAGGCCTTTGCCTTTCCACAAACTGAAATAGATAATAAAATTTAATAATATTTAGGATTTTTAATAAAAAAAATTAAAATTATTTTATTTTATTTATTAATTCTTTTAATGAATGTTAAAAACTCATTTAATTTTGTATAACCTCTTTTAAA
This sequence comes from Pratylenchus scribneri, assembly GCA_030063045.1. Taxonomy (NCBI): domain Eukaryota; kingdom Metazoa; phylum Nematoda; class Chromadorea; order Rhabditida; family Pratylenchidae; genus Pratylenchus; species Pratylenchus scribneri. Next base: position 3,038,602 of record JAQSEB010000019.1, on the reverse strand, counting down.
AACCCATGGGGAATTATTTTCAACCCCTCAAAAATTGGAAAAATTTTTGGTGTAGTAATTCCTTAATTTATGGACATTTTTTAACAAATTATAGTGGATTTTTAGAGCTTTTTAGGAAATTTTAAAATTTTTTAAAGTTTACCCTACCAGGAACAGGAACTATGGGTCCTCAAAATCGGGGCTCTGGAATTAATATAGAGGGGATGGGATATTAAAGAAAGTTTTACATTATTATTATTTTTTATTTTTTAAATTAAAAAGAAAAAAATTGCTGCATAAAAACAAACCCAAAATGCGATCCACCCTTCGAAAATTCACTTCAAATCCGCCTCTGCCAGCCGCCAATGTTCCATGATAGCCAATTGTGATTGTATTGGATGCTTGGGCACTGGCCTCTCGTAGAATTCGTTCGGTCATTGGCATTCGCCAATATTTTGCCTCGGCCAATAATTGGCGCCATTCACCAAACTCTTCGGGTGGAGTGAATTTTTTGCCATTTGGTCGTCCATCCTCATCCAAACAATTTCGCATACAATTCACAATCAGCCGAACCATTCGTCCATCTCGATGGGAACAATCAATGAAATTTTGTTGTTGAGCCCATTCCACAAAAAGGGAATTCCTCTCTCGATTCAGCACTTCCGAAAAGATGTCAATGGCACGGCCACAAGAAAGACGGAGACGAATTATTTTCCGAGGATGTGGGGCCTTACAATTTATTGAGTTCATTTTTGACGGGCTAAAATAATTTAATTAAAATTAAATTCATTTATTTAAAATGTTGAAACGAATTCATAATTCGAATTAAGAATTTTAAAAATGGAAATAAAGGCATAAAATTAATTATAGCCTATTAAAAATTAAATAGAAGTGAAAAAATTTCTAAAAATTGCTTACTTATTTCCACTAATATTTATGTAAATTTTTGCACTATTATTGCTTAAGTTTCATCAAATTAAATTAATTAAAAATTAATAAAACTATTAAATTGAAAAGAAGAATAAAAAATTATATTCGAAAATTGATCCAATGAGAAAATGGCACAATAAAAAAAGTATTTGTGTCCCTCCATTTAATAAGGAGAACATCAACTCCATGCCATTGGCCCGACCACCGGGGCAGATAAAAAAAATATTGAGAATTGTTGGCAAGAAAATTGGCAAAAAGGAGGCAACGCAATGCCGATGAAGAGGATGAGGAAGGATGGTGGAATTGTTAAGTCCTTTTGGCCGGCACAACCCAAATGCCGTCGGCGATGCCATTTCCCTGTCCCCAATCCTCCATTCTCCTCTTTCCCACGAAGGAAATGGAAAAAATGGCCCTATGGCCCTATTCCACTTTTACCATTCTGTGCCAATATTTTTTGCCGTCATCACCTCATAGAGCTTTTGCCCTAAAAGTCCCTTTTTCAATAGTGAGAAAATGAATGAATAATGTTTGCTTTGAAGATGCCCAGAATTTTTAATGAATTCATTGCAAATTGGCTAAATCATCGCTTGGGGGCTGTATAGAATCCTCATTTTTTGTGGTGAACGTTCTTGGCAAGATCATGATACTCTCGATATTCCCCCAATTTCCTTCCTTAAGTCCGCCCATATTGTGCCCTATTTAATGAATCCCATTTCCCCACTAACTAGTCATTCTTTCATATTTTACCTGCAGCGACTAATTCCCCCAAATATTCTTATCACCATTCACATATTCGATATCGTCTTAATAAAGTTAATTGGCCTTTCTTATATTGGAAAGAGTAATTGGAATTGGAATAAATAAAGAAGAGTCCAAAGAGTACCACATTTTTGGTGCCACGACCCTTTCCCAATAATACGGGAAGGAGAAATCGAACCAATTCCTTCAAAGTAAAATTTTTGCTTTTCTATTTATTATTGGGTTAAGCTGTGTGCTTCCCAAAGCTTTGTGCTATTCAATTATATTTTGAGGGTCGAGCTGAGTGCTTCCCTTCGAGCTTAGTGCTATCCGACAGGTCGAGCTGAGTGCTCCCTCTGGGCTTTGTGCCATCTACGGTCAAGCTGAGTGCTTCCGTTCGTTCAAATTCGTCACGGTCAAGTTGAGTACTTCCGTTCGGCAAATTCGCGGTCAAGTTGAGTACTTCCGTTCGTCAAACTATAAATTTGTTCAATAATTCGTCCTCCCACAATTCTCCAAAAATGACCAAAAATATTGAAATGCCCGATAAAAATTATGAAAATTTATGGGCTCAATTACGCTCTATTGAAGCAGAATTTTGTGATAAAATTCGTAATGTTGAGAAAAAGTTTTCCGATAGAAATAAAAATCAGGCAAGCCCAGAAGCAACTTCCAATGATGGAACAATTCATGAATTTCTGGAGGGATTATTTAAACAATTAAACAAAGAGCTAAAGGAGAAATATAATTCGCTAAGCACTGATCCCGATAATGAAAAGGAAAAATTAAATACTTCAGAAGAAGTCACTCACATCTTGAAATCAGTGGATGATGCTCTGATCCCATCAGACAAATTTCTGGAAAGTGATAATAGGGATCAAATGCGAAATTTTGGAATTATTATGGAAAAAGTGGAAATTAATATTGAAATTAGTATGGCCCAAATTGGCGCCCTGAAGACCCGTTTTCCAAAGAAAAGTGAATGTTTATGGAATATTTTTCACCGTCGAAATAAGCAAATTTTCGACTCTTTCAAATTTATATTCATAAAACAACCCGGAGAAATTAATTCGTCCGGCGTTCTCCAATGTGCGATCAATCCCACCGTTAAATTTAGAAATTGGAAAATTCGAAAAAAAAATGGAGATTTGGAAAGAAGATTCGCCACAATTTTTCAGCTAATTTTTGAGAATGAAAATAAGAAGGAGATATATAAAGAAAGAATAGAAAATCTGGCCCGGAGAAAATAATCAACCCGGAGAATAAAAATTCCTCTTATTAAAGAAAATAATTTCTAATTAATGCACTCCAATAATTGGACGTTAAATTTTGTCTTGAGCTAATTGACATAATATGACGAGAAAGTCAAATCGCATATAATTCTCTAAAACTGTCCTTCCGAAATAGTAATTTCGAGTGTGATCTTATAACAATTTTGAGAATTTTATTCTGAATATTTAATCAAAGAACCCCTAATTAAAGAAAGGGAGAATGTGAATTTATGACGAGTAGAAACTCGAACCGAAATGGTGTAATTTTGAACTCATTAGAAGCAAGAGTCATACTCAAAATGAACTATCCACCGAGCCCAAATTACCAAATTATGTCTTTCCGAAGAAGAAATTCTTATGCGTGGCCAAGTCAATGTTTGATGGTTTTGTTCGTCTTGTCCCAATTTGCCTCGTCAGCTCAAGGATTAAGGTAGAAAGTTAAACCCATGAATTTTTCCCCAGGTTCGCCAGCCTCTACATTGGATTTATTCATTCAAGATTCAACCAATTAGTCTATCGTCTATCCTATAAGATAATGGAGAAAAAGCGGTTTTATATTCTAGAATATGATTTTTCACTCTTAAAAGACGAGTGTCCGCTCGATTATGAATATCAGCTCCCATTCTTTTGTTTCAAAGATGGCGATTCATTGAACCCATTGTCGCAAAGTTAATATTTGAAATTCATAATTATTCGTGATAGTAAAAATCGCAGAAAAAAATAAACGATGAGAAAAACGTATCAGTAGAGAAAACTTATGATTCTTGAATCGAAAAAGCCCGAATTAATCGGAGTTTGAATTAAAATTGTTTCTAAACTCGCATACTCCTCCTAAATGGAATTCGAAATGGCCGATTGCAAATTTCGGCGGAATCCCTTCCCTAACGATAATTGGAAATATAAAAAGGAGAATTTTATTTTTATAAAATAAGCGGGAAAACCCTGTCATTTCAGACCGGAGTAAATTATAAAATATGATATGATTTCTGATGAAAATTTAAGATCTGGCTGAAAAATAAAAGGACATTATTCTTGTTTCTTCTGGAGGCAGAACGTTAATTTCCCAGAAGCCAAATCTACTAGTTTATAAATAACCTGGAGAAAAAGAAAATTTTTGAAGTCAGAGATTAAAGTTCATTCCCATTCACATAAAACGAAGTACCCACATCAATTAAATGGAATTTTGTGTTTGCGTTGGCATTTCATTCCTACTGATTAATGCAAATGTTTTTGCTAGTTTTGAGCCGATACCTTGTAAAAAGCAAGAGAACATTGCAAAATTGTCAAAAAAAAAGCATAATTGACGAGCAATGACCAAACACCCTTCCTATGGTCCAAGGAGGAGAAACTGGCTTAAGGCCATTTAAAAATTCGGCTTTAAAAATGCTATTTGACCTTTTGTTTATAATCACTTTTTTAAAAAAAAATATTTTCTCAATTTTAAAATAAAATGAAAGGCCATATTATTAATTTTCCCCTCTTATTTTGTAAAATTTATCAATTTTGTATATTTTTAAAATTCTTCACAAATATCAAAAATGATGAAATGGACCTGGAGGCCAATGTCAATGCAGATGAACAAATTTGGAGATAAATGATCTTCTGGATCTGGATGCTCAATCAACAACTGAACCAAAGGCCCACACAAAACAAAAGATGAAGTCACCATCGAAAAAGCTCATTAGACAGTTTTGAGAATTTGTCTCGGCTTATAAGTGCCAATGATTGTACTATTTCACCCACGAATAGTGGAGTAAGCAATGAGTAAGCAATATGAGATGCTTTGCTATATCGAGACATTTAAATAATAACGGGCTTAAATAATAATTGGCTTATCGTCATGAGTCCATATAGCCCAGACTCGCAATAGTGCATTTTTCAAAATATTACCCATATTTCCGGCTAATTAAAATGGAAATTCAAATCCACAAAAAGTGGCAGCCCACCTATAAATGTTATTATTAAATTGCCTGTCCCAGGGAAAGAGATGAAGAGATGGCTATTGTAAATGAACTAAATTATTGTATCGCCCAGTGTGGCCTGGATGGAATAGTTCATTGCAGAAATTTATCCAATTTTATGGGTGAGGCCAAACAGAACCAAACGGAACATTTCCATTTTTTCTTTGACACAATTTCGGTGAAATTGCATATTGGTGTCAAATCGAAATTCAGCTTCAACCCATAATTGAAATGGCGGAAATCACCCGTTTCATAGTCGCATAGTCTTGGCGGTATATTTCAATAGCGAGAATAATCCGCGAAATATTTCGCGCGTAATTTTCGATGGACCCATCATTGGAGAAAAATTCGCAGCGGCACTATTACCGAATGGATTGCGCAGCAATCGCCTTGTTTTGCCAATTGCCATGCTCAACGCCGAACGGATTTTGCAAAGGGGGAAGGGATGTGGTGAACGTTCTTGGCAAGATCATGATACTCTCGATATTCCCCCAATTTCCTTCCTTAAGTCCGCCCATATTGTGCCCTATTTAATGAATCCCATTTCCCCACTAACTAGTCATTCTTTCATATTTTACCTGCAGCGACTAATTCCCCCAAATATTCTTATCACCATTCACATATTCGATATCGTCTTAATAAAGTTAATTGGCCTTTCTTATATTGGAAAGAGTAATTGGAATTGGAATAAATAAAGAAGAGTCCAAAGAGTACCACATTTTTGGTACCCAATTAGACGGCTATTCATTTTTTTGCATAAAATTGGATCCATTCATTTGCTATTTTGGATCCTTTATAGTTTATGGACGAAGATACATAAATTATTAGTCCCTGCGCGTAATTATAAAACATGCAATTGGCCCTCTTTGGATTATTAAATGGAAAAATGAGGAGGAAAGCGAATATAAATTCCAATTTCCAATAAATAATATATGTTAGCCGATTATATTAGGGGAAAAAAGCGGACATATTTAGTTGGGAATTAATTACATTGAATGGATTTGGATGACATCATTTTGCAATATTCAATAAATATTCTCGCAATTTCCTTCCCTTATTTTGGCCTCAAAATTATATTAAAATGAGGGATTTGACTTGCTGTCAAAAAGATTAAATGCTTTTAAGCCAAAAATCAATTAAAAAATAGAGGTATGGAAAAAATTTCAGGAATATTTTTTGATTCTATGTTATAACATATTAAAGTGCCCCAGCAAAATTTCCAAAATGAAATGGGAATTTAAGCGTGAAAAAATATTTAATATAGCATAAAAATGCATTTTAACACCAAAGTATTTCCCGACAAAACCCAATATTTGAATTAAAAATTTGAATGGATGATCGACATTTTATATAGATGGGAATAAAATTATTTAACAATATAAATTTGCTTTATCAAATAATAAATAATATTTATTTTTCAATATTTAAATTTAAACTATTAATATACATAATAAAAGTATTCCTCTCTGCAATGAAAATTCAGAAATCAGTTATGTGGATTAAAAATATAGAAAATTTTCTCAAAAAACATTAGAAATTTATTTAATTTGCCAAGCCGTATTTAATTGCCGAAAATGTTCTTCGCAAATTTCCTCTGCTCTCTGGTCCAAATTCAATTGGTCACCCCGAATGCCAATTACGGAAATGGATAAACATCTTTGGGGATTTGTTGCTGGCTGAATTCGTCTAATTGATGTTCTTTGTTTTGAGCGAAATATTTTATTTGTCAAAAACTGGGAAGTTGAATCGAGGAGACGGAAAAAATCACGTTTCAAAAATGGATGGAAACTGAATTTTAATATTATTATTTTTTAATTTTAATGGCATAAATTTTAATTTTTTTTTTATTTTAAAAATATGTTTTTTATTTTGTTAAATTTAAAATCTGTTTTTAGAGAAGGAAAAAATTAATCTAATAAATTTAAATTTTTAAGCCTATCAAAAAAATTAATCAATTAAAATGGTTAAGTGAAATTTATGATAAAAATCACATACAAAATCATGGATAATTCGATAAAGAAGCTGCCAATGCTAACGCAAATGAATATTTGTTGGCTGCAGAATAAATCATAATAAAATTGTTTTTCAAAAATTTGAAAGAATCTGGCAAAGCTTATCATACTTCCATCGATGAGATTGAAAAAATGAAGAATTATGCAAGGAATCATTTGTTTGGAAGTGCGAATATTTTCAGCCAACTAAAATTGGAAAACTATTAAATTGTCTTCACATTTTAGTAAACTTGATATTTTTCGGATAAACTTTTCTGCTGATTTGTCATATTTTTTCCATAAATTTGATCATTATATTTCCAAATCCATACAAAAATAAAAATTTCCAGAAGGCCGGAAATTATCAAAAATATATAAATGACAAAAGTAAAATATTTAAAGAAATCTGTTGAAATTAATGTGCCACAAGTTGCGTTGAATGATGCAATTAGGGTCTAAAAAATATTTGAATAGTTTATTTAAATAATAATTAAAATTGTTGAAATATTTGAAAAAAAAGGAATTAAAATAAATTTAAAAATTATTCTTCCAACTGACCACAATTGTAATCCACAGAATATTAAACCATTTCGGTGTCCATTGTTCATATATTTTGGACATAAATGTGGCCATAATTCGTTCAATGACCATAACATGAATAATAAAATTGCGCACCATTGTTGGCTGGATATACAAAAAGAATAAAAGGATTGGCCCAGAAGATGTCATATTATCGATCGATAAACGACCAATAATCAAAATGATTCGGCCTAAATAAAATATAAAAATTAAAAAAATTATTTTATATTTTTAACCAATTCCTCGCAGAAAAATGCAGGCACTTTGGCAGAGTAAAATGATCTTCAAATTTGGATGGAGAATGGACGTTTTGAAGATTAGTAGGAAATTCAGTGCCGAAAATGGGCAATCCAAGAGGAAATGGCAAATTAATTCAAACAAATTTGTGGCATATAAAATTGAATATTCACTTCCATTGTAGGCCGGTCCAAGGGGAAATGTGAAATTGTCCATAAAATTAGAATTTTTAGAATTGGCAATTAATCTAAAAATGTAGATTTAATAGATGAAAATGTAAAAAATAATTTGGCATTTTATAAATAATATTTTATTTCGGTCAAAAATCATAAAAAATTTATTGGTAAATGTGAACATGAACATTTATTTCTTCCTCCTTCACCATCAATTTCTCATATTTAAAAATCACCTGCCTGCTGTTGCCAACCTTAATATTTATCTTATTTTCATGCAACCCAATTATTAATAAATTATAAAATATTAATATGGAAAGGGCCAAAAAGTATTTAATGAATTAATTCCCGCTCTTTAATTTTTTATTTATGATTAGTATTAAAGATTTTCAGACAAAAATTAAAGGACTACTAAATAGGAATAAATTTAGAATTTTTAATATATCATAAAAATGGGTTTTTCAGTATCCAATTGCCTTTTAAAAAGAGAGGGATTTGAATTAATTGGAAAAATTCTCTCTTTGTACTTTTTAAATATAATTTAATTTCTCGAATATGCTGCTTTTTAGACAGTCAGTAACAGAAGTAACCCAGATGCAGGAAATGATTCAATTAATTTGAAGAATGTGAGTGATGTGCTGTTGAATGGATATTATTTATTATTTGATTTTCACATTTTGATTTTGATGGGTGGGTGTGGGTGGCACTTTCACTTAAAGTGGCCACAAGCAAATTGAATTATTTAAATAAAAGTACATAATTTGTATATAAAATTTAAATAAAATTTACTAAATTTTTATTTAATTCATCCGTAACTTGCAGAAATTCATTAGAGAAATCACTAAAATTTTTATAAATTTATATCAGAAAAATATAATTATTTTATTTTTATTAATTCAAAGGATTCTTGAAATTGCAAATAGCTAAAAAGGAAATCAAAGTTAGTCTTCTTTTCATTTTATTAAAATAAATTTAAAAAAATATAAATTAAATTTGCCTATTGCCAAGCTCTATTCAATTGCCGGAAATATTCTTCTCCAATTCGATCAACATTTTGCCCCATTTCTAAATTATTTCCTCGAATGCCGGCAATGGGAACATAGTTTGGTTGATTCGGTGGATAAATTCGTTGATTTTTTCGGAAAATATTTGCCAAACATTGGAATGTGGAATTCATCCAGCGTAATAAATCACGTTTGAGGAAAGGATGAAAACTAAAAAAGAAAATAATAAAATAAATATTTTACATACAAAATCATGGACAATTCGATGAGGAAACTGAAAATTGTGGCACAAATGAATATTTGTTGGTTGCAGAATAAATCATAATAAAAATAATTTTTGCCGAAAATTCTGTTAACTGTGGCAATATTTATCATATTTCCATCGATAAGATTAAAAAAATGAAGAATTATGCAGGGAATCATTTGTTTTGAAGTGCGAATATTTTCAGCCAACTAAAAGTTTGTGAATAAATTTTTTTGCGATTTAAGAGTAATTCTTCGGAATTGTAGTCGACTTTTAATTCTCTCTTTTTAATTAAGTTTTAATTAATTTCGCCTGTTTACACTAAATTAATTCTGCCTGTTTTACACTAAATTAATTCCGCCTATTTTGATTAAATTAATTCTGCCTGTTTTGTACTAAATTAATTCTGCCTGTTTTATACTAAATTAATTCCGCCTATTTTGTACTAAATTAATTCCGCCTATTTTGTACTAAATTAATTCCGTCTGTTTTGCACTAAATTAATTCCGCCTGTTTTGATTAAATTAAATCTGCCTATTTTGTACTAAATTAATTCCGCCTATTTTGTACTAAATTAATTCCGCCTGTTTTACACTAAATTAATTCTGTCTGTTTTGCACTAAATTAATTCCACTTCTTTAATTAATTTTTAATTAATTCCGACTTTAATTAAGTTATGTCCGAAAATAAATTATTCCCCATTTTTCCTATTTTTTTTGTTAAAAGTCGTTCAATAAATAATTATCCAAAATAAGAAGAAAAAAATTATTTCGTTTTCCTGACCGCGAAAATTCCCCATAAAACAAAGTTTGAAAATAAAAAAAAATTATAACTGCAGATTTAATAATAATTTCTAGAAAAATATTAATATTTTAAAATAATATACCTGATATTTTTGAGACAATGTCATTTTTGTATTATTCATATAAATTTTTTCATTGTAATGCCAAATCCAAACAAAAGCCAAAATTTCAAAAATGCCGAAAATGATTAAGAAAATATAATTATAACGGGTAAATGGCAAATCAAAATGGGTAGTAATCAAATTGTCGAAAATGATATTCAATAAAGTAATCAAAATCTATTTGTTTACATAAATTATTAAATTTAATGAAAAATTTATAATCAAAACAGACCACAATGGAAATCCAAACTATGCTAAACCATTTCGCTTTCCATTGTTCATATATTTTGGACATAAATGTGGCCATAAATCGTTCAATCATCAAAATATGGACAATAAAATTGCGCACAAAAGTTGATTGTAAATAAAGGAAAGTCAACCAAAGAGGACCCATAGTAGTCATATTATTGATTGAGAAACGGCCAATAATCAAAATGCTTCGACCTGAATAAAATATAAATATAAAAAAAATTGGTTGTATTTTTTTAACCAATTCCGCGCACAAAAATGCACGCACTTTGACAAAGTAAAATGATCTTCAAATTTGGATGGAGAATTGAAGTTTTGAAGATTAGTAGGAAATTCAGTGCCGAAAATGGGCAATCCAGGAGGAAATGGCAAATTAATTCAAACAAATTTGTGGCATATAAAATTGAATATTCACTTCCATTGTAGGCCGGACCAAGGGGAAATGTGAAATTCATATTTGCATGAAATATAACTAAATTGCTTTTACTTATTTTTAAATAAAAAATGAAAAATATTTTGAATCTAATATTTTCATTCATTAATAATATTATTTTTATGTTATACATGGACAAAATACACAAACACAACCTTATTTTTTTTAGGAAAATTAAATTATTTCGAAAAAAACACAACTCCTTTAATCTTTCTTAGAAAAATTATTGAATATTTTGCCTGAGAATCCTTTCCTAATAAAAAATTTAAATAAAAAATTTAATTTTTTTATAATAATTTTCTTATTAGAAATAAATTTTATAATTTTTTCAGAAAATTTTTTAAATGTGCTTTTGAGTGTAAACTTTTCTTTTTAATTTATGAATAAGGAATAAAATTTAGATTACAGATTACACGTACACATTATATACAGACTAACAAAAAATTAATTAGTCATTTTGATACACGGAAAATACAAATTTATTCGTTGGAAAAATGGACATTTTAATAAGAAACCATGAATTTTTTTTTGCAAAATTCTTCACAAATTAATTCGATATTTGACATTTGACTGTCACCCAAAATTTAATTGATTATAAAATATTATTTGAAATAAAAAATAAATTTGGAAATTTAAATTTAATGGAACTATTGCCAGGCCATATTCAATTGCCGGAAATATTCTTCCCCAATTCGATCAACATTTTGGCCCAATTCTAAATGATTGCCTCGAATGCCGGTAATGGGAACATATTTTGTCGGTGGATAAATTGAAGTTCGGCGATTTGATGTGTTTTTCCGGAAAATATTTGCTAAACATTGGAAAGTGGAATTCATCCAGCGTAATAAATCGCGTTTGAGGAAAGGATGAAAGCTAAAAGTAAAAATAATAAAATACATATTTTTGAAAATTATTTACAAAATCATTGATAATTCGATGAGGAAACTGCTAATGCTGACGAAAATGAATATTTGTTGACTGCCAAATAAATCATTATAAAATTGATTTTTGCCAAAAATTCGGAAAATTCGGACAAAACCAATCATACTTCCATCGATAAGATTGAAAAAATGAAGAATTATGCAGGGAATCATTTGTTTTGAGGTACGGATATTTTCAGCCAACTAAATTTTAAAAATATTAAAAGTGTTATTAATTTTAGGCTAATGGACCTGATATTGTTGAGACAATGTTTTGTTAATATTACTCAAATAAATTTTATCATTGTAATGCAAAATCCATACAAATGCCAAAATTTCAAAAATGCCGAAAATAATTAAGAAAATATACATATAAATGGTAAATAACAATTCAAAATTAGCAGAAATCAACATATCGCCACACAAATTGAATAAAGTGATTAGAACCTATTTTAAAAAATTTAAATTTTCATGAAAAATTCAAAAAACAGACCACAATTGTAATCCAAAGGACACTAAACCATTTCGATTTCCATTGTTCATATATTTTGGACATAAATGTGGCCATAAATCGTTCAATCATCAAAACATGGACAATAAAATTTCGGGCAAAAGTTGGATGCAAATAAAGGAATGTCAACCAAACTGGCCCTTTCGAAGACATATTATTGATTGATAAACGGCCAATAATCAAAATGATACGGCCTTAAATAAATGCAAAATATTAAAATATATTGTTTTATATTTTTGACCAATTCCGCGCACAAAAATGCAGGCACTTTGGCAGAGTAAAATGATCTTCAAATTTGGATGGAGAATTGAAGTTTTGAAGATTAGTAGGAAATTCAATGCCGAAAATGGGCAATCCAGGAAAAAATGACAAATTAATTCAAATAAATTTGCGGAATATAAAATTGAATATTCACTTCCTCTGTAAGTCGGGCCAAGTGGAAATGTTAAATTCATCATAATTGCCTGAAATATAATGGAAATCCTTAAATTTATTTAATAAAATAATCTTAAAAAATATTTTGAACTTAATGATTTTTTTCCTTTATCATGCTATATATTAAATTTTGAGGCTTTTAATAAGATGGAAATATTCCGAATAAGCAATGAACCAACCATCCCAAAAAAATAAAATATATTTATAAAATTAATTAAAATTTATAAATTAATTTTTAGAATATTTTTATGAGAAATATTATAATACTTTTATAGAATAATTTTACACTGGATGCTGGGACAGCAGGTTCAGTATAATTAAAAAGGAAAATTAAATATTTCTAATCTAAAAGTATTTTCGGCAATTAGAAGGAGTAAAACAAAAAAAACTAATGTTGTCTTCGGATTTGAAAATTGAAAAATACCCTTAAAATCAGCACTTCAGAAAATGATTTAATAGCAAAACATGTTTTGATTGAAATGTTTTTTTTTTCTTTTTTCGTTGAACTGGAGCCGGTGGTGCGAAACTTCCGGACCGAATTTTCCGGACCGAGGTTTCCGGACCCGAAATTTCCGGATCGAATTTTCCGGACCGAGGTTTCCGGACCGAAATTTCCGGACCGAATTTTCCGGACCGAATTTTCCGGACCGAGGTTTCCGGACCGAAATTTCCGGACCGAATTTTCCGGACCGAGGTTTCCGGACCGAATTTTCCGGATTATAATTTAAAAAAAGTCTAATTAATTTCTTCAAAAATTTATTTTTATGCTATATAAATTAATCATCCCAATGGTTAAATCCATTTTGTGCTAATCTAAATTGGATTGCACGTAAGTGGGTAAAAAATTCATCATCGTTCATATTTGGATTTTGATCAAATTGTAAAACCATTCTTTTCAATGCAGCGTCATTATTCACATATGTTCGTGTCCTTTTTCGCAATGTGATTCCCCTTGTAAAATCCAGTTCATAAATTCTAAGTTTATCTTGAACCATTCTCTCTTCCGTTTTCAATGCACTAATAACTCTAAAAATATTGTTTATTATTATTGATGCAGATAATAATGGTTGCTTTATTTATAATTATATTCGAACGTAAATAAAAAAGGAATAATTTAGTGATAATAGCAACCATTATTCTACCCAAATCATAAAAATTGACTTAGATAAAGGAGGGTGGACATTGGCAAAATGGCCTCTCAAAGTTCGATGAAATGATTCAATAGCGTTATTTGTCCTACATAAATCTGCGATAACGGCATCATGTTGATTCCAGAGATCAATTGGAAATAAAGGGGGATCGTTATTATCCCTCATAATATAATTTCTACAAATATTTAGTAAATGTACTTTCAAATCGATAATTACCGGCGAAAATAATCAAAGATGGGATGGACAATTTGGGCGGCGGGATTTTGATATAATAAATTAAATCCATATTGAACTCGATTAATTGGTAAAAAAGAAAGTGAGGCCAAACATCGAATAATAATTCTGGTATCTTCATCGTGTTCATACATCCCAATAAAGCCTTCTCTCTTAAAAAAATAAAATAGTTTTGATTAAAGGTAAAATAGAGAGTATAAAAATAAAACTCCATCTCAGATAGGTGAAATTTAAATTTGATAAACTTTCAATTGCCTATACAATAAGAAATAATATGGTATATAGGAGCTCATTTAATGATTGAATATTTAAAATAAAATTTCGAACCTGTACTCGCCTTAATATACTTTGGCCCAGATGGAAAAGGCATGTGCGCACTTGCGTTCCCGGCCAGACATGATTAATGGCATTTTTTGCACCTTAAAAACATTTTAATCAATGCACCAAATTTAGTAAACTAAGCCCATAATCTGTTAAACCATCACAGAGTGATGATCGACAATAAAAGAACTATGGAAAAGATATAAATTATTACTCTGCTCGAAATCAATTATGATGCTTTGCGGTGCCACACCATTTAACCGCCCTCTTATTTGTTCAAAAACACGCACATAAGTGTCAAAAGCCTTATTTGCCATTAGTATAAAAGCTCCAACAACCGATGATTCCTCTATTAGCACATTTATTGTATATAATTGGAGAAAAGATGACGGAACCACTTTGAAGGTTCCGTCCGAACTAAAATTCACAAATAAATAACTAATGAATTATATATATTTAAAAGCGAATATTAATGTTTTAGCTCCAAAAAGATTTTCCCATATCAAAATCACATAAATATCATTAGATATATGATTCGCATAAAAAATTTCGTCAAAATTCTAAAATTTTAACCACCCAAATTTCATTTAATTTAAAAAAAATATTTCTTAATTGAGTAAAGCATTATCAAATAATAGTATTCAATGAACTTTGTATTGGTTAAATTTTTATCTAGAACCAATCTTCTGATATTTTAAAATATTATATATATATATTTATATTTTAAAAAGAATTTATTAAATTAAAATAAATCAATTTTAAACTTATCTCCAATGGGTATATGTTCTTAACCGCCTTAATCCTTCATCAGTTGACCAGATAAAAAAAACAACATTTTCAGGCTCATCCACCCTACTATCGTACAATAAAAATCTTTGTCCATTATAATCTGTAGCAAATTCGCCCTAAATTATATTATCTTTCCGAAATATTATTAAAAAAATACATCTATGACAATATCAGCAAGTTCCCTGGCATCGACCAATCTACGTCCAGGGATTTCTCTCTGAATTTCTACCTGCCTTTGAGCTGCAGAATATGACGGCATTGCCATTAAAGCTTCATCACTCAATCCTTCTCTAGATTGTAAATAAGCTACCCTAGGTGGTAGCAGAGGATTGTTCCTTGATGTTTCTTTCAACTTAAAATCAAAAAAATATTTGAAATTTAATAATTTAATTAATTTGAAATCATATTAACCAAAATGAAAAATTCCAAATTAATACTTGCTCTTTCCTTTCGCGAACTATATTTCCAATTAAATCTCGAGGATGGTTATGTTGTGAAACTATGCGTAGATGTTCGGAATTTATATTTGAGTGTGCGCGGCCATTACAAGTGTGTACAATACATTGCCAAAATTGAGTTCCTCCATCTGCGGAAATACCCTTTTTTCTATATTGGTAGCCATCAAATGTGGTCATATCTACTCCTTTTGTTGTTTTTACAGCCTCATTTCTAATAATACTGAATAATAAAAAAGCCAACAGCAAATTTAGTAATGAATTCATAACTAAAATTATTTAAAAAATATTACAATTTTATATTTGATTCAATTTGCATATTGGTTCCCATTATTTTTATTGTAATATCTTTTCAGACTATAACAGAATTGGTTAATATTACTGAATATGTGGAACTGAGATTCATTCATCTTGTCAACTCAGCAGGAATCGAAAATATATGAATATGAACGGCTAAAAATTTAGCTTGTGTTTCCTCTAAAAGGAGAAACGGGAGGGACCGGCACCAATGTCCATTCAAAATCGCTAATAGATGGATGGCAGAACATTGGCTAGTTTGTCCTTCAGCTATTCTCGATGTTGTATCTCGAATGGACAATGAACACATTTAGTTTAGTTTCTCTCTCTTTCATAGCATAAATACAGGCCACACTAGCCTAATATTTTCGCCCTTCATTTATTTGCGACCCACTAGTGAGTGTGGTCAGTCCACTATATTCTTGGTTTAAAGGTCAAATACCAATCTCCATTCTATTCAATTTACCTTCAAAAAAAGGTTTCAGTACCCTCACTAGAAATTAGCAATTTTGACGATAATTTGTTCAAGAAGAAATCATTTTTTCAATTTCTATCCTTTTCTAGAACTAATTGAACGAAAATTATTAGTGAAATTAAGTGGCAAAATAAGTGCATAAAGATAAATTTTTTTTGTTAAATTATCATTACTCGTCAAAATTGCAAAAGTTAAATAACGGGTACTGAAACGTCCCCTAACGATTTTCATAAATGAACAAACTAAATATTATTCTTCTATTTTTTTTTTTCTTCGTCGCATATGGATCTGGAAGTCTTTTTGGATTAATTGGAAAAGGTGTATCTACTGTTGCCAGGGCAACAAAAGCTGCTGCATCGGCAACAAAAGCTGCAGCATCGGCAACAAAAGTTTCTTCACGAAAAATAGCTAATGCGGCAAAAGTTGCTTCTCCTGCTCAAAAAAATCCTATTCCGCCTCTGAGAAAAGCAGCAATGCTGGAAATTGATACACCGGATATTCCGGAAATTGGTAAAATTATGGAATTATATTAAATTAACTATACGAATTTTCTTTATTATCTTTATTTTTGGTTTGATTGAAGCCATAAGCAATTATATGAATAATAGAAAATTTGGTTATTTATGAGATTATAAATTAATGTATTCATTTTAATTTCTGAAAATTGTCTCAAATTTAATTAAAATTAAAAATAATGAGCAAGAATTTCCATATAAATTTATTTTTTTTATGTAAAACTTTAAATTTGAATTTTAGTCATTCATTGGGTGAAGTTCAGCTATTTAATTCCGAAAAATGATGTTTAGTTATTGAAATTCTCATTTCCAAACACCTAAAATAAGATTTGATATTGAAATAATAAGTAGATTGAATGGTTAATTGAAATGGAAATTTTGCTCAAATTTTATTGAATACGATAATTTCAGTTAAATGGCTCAATTTTAATTAATTTTAAGTTTATATTTCGTTAATTGTCGAATAATGTTAGGTATAATTCTATTTCCATTTAATGGCCTTAACAATCGAAATTTCTTTTAATAAATGAAAATTTAACTAAATTTGAATTAATATATATATAGGTTCAATAAAGAATAAAAAATAGTAAATAATAGAATTTTATATGTTTTTTAGTTAAAACAGGTGCAGCAGTCGGAATTGGTGCCGCATCGGGCATCTATCTGAATGAATATTTGGAGAAAAATGACGAGGACTTAGCGAGATTAGCAAAAAATCTCTTTCCCATCCGTGTCATAACTCCTCATGCCGAATTTATGCTAACCTACGAAGAATTCGACACAGAAATTCTTTTCCAAAAGCTAACTGTGGCAGAAAATCTTTTCTATGTCCAAAACATTTGCTACTACGATCAAAATGGTGACAAAAGAAGAATTTATCGCAATATCGGACAAAAAACGGAATTAGATAATATTGTAATCCGCAGCTTAAAAGGGGATGAGCAGCCATTCAAATTGCAATTGAATTTTTGTTGGGAAGATTGATTATTTGGCAATTCATATTAATGATTATCTTATCATATTAAAAATTGCCGTTAATAAATAATTGTTACAAAAATATGAATTTAATTTTTTTTATCATTTTATTAAAATTCCGATAATCTTATTTATAATTCGTTAGGGAAAACTTGTTCCGTATGCTAACCATATTTAACTTTAAAAAAATAATCCCCAATTATTGCATCCCCAAATGTCTTCCCCAATCGTCTTATAGCCTTAAAAATCGATAATGAATGAATGGCAAAAACATTGGGTAGTATGCTCTCTCTTTATAATGTTGAATGGAAACATTTGAGTAATTTCTTTCTCTTTTCTGTTTATTGTTCACATTGGAATATTTTAGCCATTCATATATTCCCGACTCACGAGCAGTGTGCTCAGAATTAGCCTCCCACTCTTCTTTGGTTCAAAACAACAATTAAATTTTTGTTGGGAAGATTGATCATAATTAATAATAATCATATCTAAAATTAACATGAATATACAATTTTTAAAAGAATATTTATCCAGTTAGTTTTTTTTTTGCAAAAAACTTCTATTTAACATTTTTAATTCTTGTCTTCCAAATTGATTTTCCTAAATTTTTTAATACCATTTTTTATTGAAATTTTTATCGAAATCCGGAAAATTCGATCCGGAAATTTCGGTCCGGAAACCTCGGTCCGGAAAATTCGATCCGGAAATTTCGGGTCCGGAAACCTCGGTCCGGAAAATTCGATCCGGAAATCTCGGTCCGGAAAATTCGATCCGGAAATTTCGGCTAGCCGTTTTTGATAATTGTGTTTTTCATTTTTTATTCCACTTAATAGTAAAAAAAAGTAATCGTAGATTTTTTATTTTGCTTTTAGGGAGTAATGAGTTGGAATTGGTTTAGGCATGAATAAAATTAAATTAAATCGTTCGCATTTCTTCGTATCAATAAAGAGCATTCCGGATCCGGGTAAAAATTTCATTAAAAATAAAATAAAAGTTCTATTCTCTAAGAATGATGGATTAATGATGAAATAAGAAATTGCCAGATATTAGCCGAAGTTGGGTTAGTCAATGGACTGAATCCAACTGGAAAACTTTTAAGTTTTAACCATTTTCGAATTGCAATTTCGGGTACCTATAGGTATAGCCTATACTATTTCAAAGAATTAAATTTATTTTTAAATGTCCATTCAATTTTGAATCCTATTTGATAATAAAAAGAATTTAAAAGAAAAATGAATTTGAAATCAATAGTTAGAACATTAATATTGATTTGTCCTCCAATCGGCTTTTCCCTAAATTTTCTACTAATTTGGCTAATTTGCACGAAAACGCCCAAGGAAATGATGGTCCACAGCCGAATTCTCCTTCAAACTTGCATTTTCGACATCCTCTTCCTTTTTCAAATGGCCATCGGATCACCTGTAAATACAAAAATATATTAATGGAATAATTTATTTTTTAGATTGTTCTCCGATTGGATGATGTTTACATTGTATTTTTTGATGGATATTTTCCATTTGCATTAAAGCATTTTGGCACATTTGGTCTCTTTCTCCTCCAAAATATCCATATGTGCCTTTTTGCCATTGATACATTGAGCATCAGTATTCAATTTTTGTACAGATTCCTCTTATTCAATTGGTTTGTTTTTACAATTCTTTTCAATTCTGTTTATATTCAATGAATATTTTTAAATTAATCAAATTCTTAAAATAAAAATTTTTGGTCAAAATAAAAATACTAATTGAAAAAATTATTTAGCAATATAAAAATCACATTATTTCGTTATTTGCAATTTCTTGCTATTCTAATTGTCTTCAATGTTTTGGTAATGTTATATTTCCTGATCCGGCATGTTTCTTCTCTAATCGGCGGAATTCGAAATGAGGATCAACAAATTGTTGCCGAAATTTTTGATTTACAAGAAATTGATGAAGAAATATGTTTTACAATTATTGAGGTCAAATTAAAAATATTTTATTTGAATAAATTATTCAGAAAGCAAATATTGTCGATCAATTATGGTTTATTATTGTGATTTTAACATTATTCATTTATATTATTACTACAATTTTACTTGGCTGGCGCATAATTCGATTCATCAATACTCATGGGGGTTTTAGTGAAAATACCCGTAAATTGAATAAACAATTGAATTTAACACTCATATTTTTGGTAAATTATTATTTAAATAATTCATTTGATTATATTTTTTAGGCTGCTTTCCCAATTTTCATGATGTTGTCAACAATTTGCTCATTCACAATTGTTCTCATCTTTTGTGGGAATAATGCAACAAAGAATTCACATTATTTACAATATTTAATTCTTTGTTATTTGTCAATATTATTTATTCCATTACTCAACCCAATTGTTACAATTTTTACCAATACCCCATATCGACAGGCCATATTCTATTTCCTTAAACCACATCAAATTCAAATTGCACCGTACTAAAAGAAATTATTTTCCAATATCTCAAGATTATTTTTTTTTCATTAATAAAAAGTGAATTTAAAAATATATTTTTGTCCTGTGAGTTGTGGATTGTGGCATTAATACAAAAATGCAAAATTATTTAACTATTACAGCAAAAAAGGGATTAATTTGTTTTAATAAGGGATAAGGATACGGTATTCGGAAAATTCTGCTGATTTTTTGTGTTTTTTTATGGAAACATAGTTTTTAATATTTACGCTAATTACGATTTTTTTCATTTATCTCTCTTATTTATTCGCATTTATGAATGCTACAATTTTGTATTTTTGATATGATGAATAAATAAAGTAAAATAAATTTGTACTTTTAATTTTGTGATAAAGTGAAAACAAACTTATTAATTTTCAGAGAATTCCCTCATGGCTCTTATTGAAAATCGGGAATTATTTCCTAGAATTTGAGTATAAATTTATTGTGCACTTTTAACAATATTAACAAAACGCTTGTTAATGTCTCCCTAAATAAGCCATTCTCAATCTTTATTTGCTCAAATTTTCTCATAATATTTTTTACCCCATATAATAAATGGTTTCATTTTCCTTTCGTGAAGATAAATCAATAATAACAATAAATTCTACTTTATTTTATATAAAAAATTTAATATATATTATACAATTATGGATATACTGTACATATGGAAAATAGAATTTCAAAAAATTATAAGATTGGAAATTTTTGTAATGATCAAAATTGGAATGGAATCACAATAAAAATATATAAAATGAGGTAAATCAGTACATCAAAACGGACATAGATTTTGGGAATTCCTTTCGTTTACATTGGTCCCTTGTAATTAAATCCATATAAATAACCATTGTCTGATATAAATAATTGTATTTGTGGCCCATGTTCAGCATATTCATCAAGTCTGCATATTTTTGTGAATGATTTGGCCCATATTTGGATTGGACAAGACGAAAAAGGGCCTTTGAATAGCGAACAGATTCGGCATAGAGAAATTCTCTTGATGATGGTGATATTTCAGAGCTGGCTAAAAAATATTATAAATTTATAATATATTAATAGCGAAGTAATTTTGCCAAAAAATGTGTGAAAAATTTATCAAGTTTCATTTAATTTATATTTAACTAATTATTTTAATTAATATATACTTGTGGTTGCAATGAGAAGGGCAACCAGGATTATGAATTCGTCCGGGCTCATTTGGATTTGCCGAAATGCATCTACTGTTTCGGAAAGTATTTGCTTCGAGAGAATTGCAATTCTTAATAAAATAAATATTTATTTTTAAAGGTTGACAATAATTTTAAGAATTTTAAACTAATATAAATACAATATTAATAAATTATGATATTAAATGAAATTAATCTATTTGTAGGGAAAGAGGTAAAAAAAGCACTGATAATCCGTAAATTTTTTAATCCATAAAATGCATTAACCTTTGATTGTCCCGAAATTTTTTGATCTCAAAAAGGGTTTTCATCGTAAATCCATTGCTTCTTGTCCATGTTTCTGCATTGATGTTTGCCGAATAAAATGCATTAAAAAACATTATCATTGGCATTAGGGTTTGACGAAGAATGTGGGCCTAAAATTACTTTAAATTGTCCAAATTAAGTTGAAGATAATTTCACTTGATCAATTTGATCCATTTTGCCAAAGAATGGCAAACATTTGGCCATTTCCATACAAAGATATCGATCTTTGGTGATCACTTCCATATTTTCTTTAAACAAAAGGCCATGCTCCTCAATTCCTTCAATAAATTTGGCCCGATCCCAAAATTGTGCATATTTAAACTTCAAAATAGAGGGAATAAATTCAAATTAATGGTCAATTTACCGAAAATTTATTGGGCTCAAATAAAATATTTCTTTGATCCTTCAAATAATCGAATATTTCTCGATTTATCAATTCAACGGGGATTTCATTGCCCGATTCCCAAATTTGTTTAAAACTTTGGCCAAAAAATATCAATGGCTGAATTAATTCAAAATCGGCGAATTGTTCATTTGAATAGTGGAATGGCTGAATTGAAAAGGAATAAATTATATTTGCAATAATATTGGAAATAAACTTGAATATAAAATTCGGAAGGGGAATTGATGAATGTTGCTCTTTCGGATTTGGTTGGCCTCAATGCCATTTCAAAATTGGCCGACTCAATTCCGGATAAACCACTTTGAAATTCATAGGAGTGAAAATTATTGGCCGGAAAATATTTTTCATTGGTGAATGTTTGGGGCTTTTCTAATTCGTTTGCAGCATTTTTGCGAGTCAGTTTAATCACGGAATTTTGGATTGGGCCTGTGGGAACAGAGACAATGGGATTTGGAATCGGCTTCTTCACCTTTTGAAGGCAAAAAAATAATTAAATGTTTGGAATCGGTTCACTAACTTTGGTATTATATCTTATTCGTCAGCAAATTTTTTGAAATGAAGGGTCCCTCTCGCCCTATGGATCATTAAGATTAAGGTTACGGATATGTCATATGTGAGATGATACCCTATCCCTGGATTAGCCTAACCCTCTACCGGATTACCCAGAGGGTTATCGTTAACTTTTCTATGATCATCCAAAAAAATCTGCTGACGGATAACATACAAGTATCCGAATTTTATTGGGAAGAGATTTACTCGACAATATCGAGAATGGAAATTCGTATTTTATCATTAAAGGGTGATGGGTGATAGAAAAAAAATTGTGACTATGTTATGTTCGAAAATTCTTAAATAGAGAATAATCCAAAATTTTCCCGTTTTTATAGAATAATATGCACATTCTTATCTAATTTCATTCCATATTTCATTTCATTTTTTCATTGTTGGAATACCTTCGATATTTGAGCATAATGTTTAGTCAAAAGTTTGAGCCGATTTTGTTCCAATCTTTCAATGAATTTGTCCATTTCATTTGTTTTATTCACACTGACGAGCGAAGGATCCATTCCCATTAGTAAGCATTTGTCCATTCGACAGCCTCGGCATCGATCACCTTTATTTAATATATAAAAATAATTCATCAATATTTTACTAGTTTCGAACATTCTTTGATGAATTCCTAGAATGTCTGCATTCCTAATCTTAACACAAGCACAGTGTAAGCTTTGGTATGAATGAAGGGTACTTTCCGGTTATTTGTCTTCCGATTTCGATCACCCTAAAATTACCTCATATTTTCTCTAAATTAGTCAATGGAATTATCACAGATATATAAAGATATGAAACATGATCATCTTAATGTTTAGGCTTACAAAAATTTTCCCTAATTTTGATACTGAGAATCTTCTTGGGCTTTGGGGATGCTAAAAATTGGGAAACAAATAACCAACAAATACCTAATACAATTACCAATTGGGACTTATAGAATTAGTAATAATTTTGGTTTGTTTTAGGATGGGTTGAAATTTAAAATTAAATCTCTGGGAAGGATTTAGATTAAAAAACAATCCTAATTATTTTTCATTTCTCCATCTAAAAAAATAATTAAGATAAATGCTTCTCCATTATTAAAAGGGTTTTGATGATTGACAAAATAATAGATAAAATCAAAATATCAATTATGTTTGAATTTGAATGGCTTATTTAGAATAAATGGATGCCAAATTCCATTCCAATTTCATGCAACTCAATTTGACAATAAATTATTTGTGAATTGAGTCCAAACTTTTATATTCACTTTTCAAATCAAAACCTTTTTCAACATTGCATTGTCTCGTTTTCCAACAAATGAACATTTTCTGCTTAACAATGCTTCGACGGAAGAATTGTTTGCATCCTTTAATATAAAATTGGCAATTCTCTCCAATCCAATTCCATATTCCCAATTCCCACCTTCACAACTTTGCACCCCATAATAGTGGTAAAGACTGTCTTGGGCACAAATTGCGCATTTCGCAAATTGTTTTTGCCTTTTTGCCGTTGTTTCCTCTTTCGGGGATGAATCTTTTCGTTCCTCATTCGAAAGTGTGCCAGATTCGTCAGCTTCCCCAATATTTGGTAATTTTTTCGGCATTTTCTGGCCAATATTATTGGGGAGCTTTTTTCCTTTCCGACTAAAATTTTCCTCTTTCTCCATTTCAAATGAAAATGGATTCATTTTGTGTATTTTATTTAGTTGGCAACGGCTAAATATTGATTTTAAGTATATTATGCCAATGCCAACATTAATTTACAATTATATTTACAAAAAGAGACATCCCCGCTTTTTGTATTTTGCTTTTTGGCTTTAATTGTTAAAAGAAGGACAAGAATAAATTGGCATCTTTATTCGCATTAATTCTCATTTTTCGTACCTTTTTGTACTAAATAATAATTTCTATACCAATTTTGGACTAATTTGTATCTCTCATACTTTTTTAGACCAATTCATATCTTTCGTACCTTTTTTGAATTAATTTGTTTATGAGATTATAAATTTAAATTGGGTATTATTTTTGCGGTAATATGAATTGATTCAGCGAAAATTTTGATTACTTTGCTTACATAGCCTAAAATAATTGATTATAATTTTAGAATAAATAAATTATTAATAAGTAAAGAAGGAAAGAAGAAGAATGGAAAAATGATAAATTAAATATAGGCCATAGCTCATTCCATTCAAACAATGAGAATTAAATGAGCAGGTTCATTTATCGTCGATTTCATACCTATAATCCCTTTATCCCTCCTTCCTTAAATAAACGTTTTTCGAACAACCAACAAATGGCCGATCAAAAAATGCTCTTCTCGTACCTAATTGTTGATTGTGAACATTGCTTATTTAGATAATGAGGGGGCTCAATGGAACGATAGTGGCGAAAATTTCGGAGCCAAATAATTTAAAGTGATTGAAGTTTTTCGAATAATTTAATTAAAGTTAATCGTTAATACTCTTTTAATTTTCTTATGGGGAATTATTTTTAACCTTCCCAAAGTGTGGGGAATTATTGGAGAGTGGGGAATTAAAAGAATATTTAGGGTAAATTTGAGCCAGAAAATTCTTTAGCAAACATTAAAAATTTCTGATTAAATATTATCCAAAAAAATATAGGATAAAAATTTTACAAATTGAACATTTCGTAATTCGATGAATTTTATTATTTGATAATGTTCCCGATTGCGTGACTTGAGTTCAGAGATACTAATAAGAAATTGGAATTGAAATTTGAATTGGAATTATTCCGAGGATTTCTTTGAATTTGAGTTTAAAGCTTAAGCTATATTGGAAGCCTGGAATAAAATTAAAACGAAGATTGGAGAACATTTTCATAGAGAAAGGGAGGGGAATAAATGCGAAAATTGGGATCATCATTTCGGAAAGAGTTAAAAAAAATTATTCACTCAGTCAGCCCAATATTTAATGTTTAATCATTTGATTTCAAACATTTTTGTCACCAAAAGGCAAAGGATGTACCCCCCCCCCCCCCATCAATACCAATAATGCCTAAAAGCCTTACTTATTTCAACCTACTGTAACAGTGTTGTCCAAACGTCCTCGTCGTCTTATCAATCAAATGTTGCCCCAATCTATCTTTATGAATCCACCCTTTTTCCTCTCTATATATGTCTTTATCTTTCACATTTTTATCACATTTTCCCACACAATAAATAAAGAATAATTTAAAGTCGATTGTCCCTTTTCTTCCTATCCCGTTCATTGGGCCACTGGGGAGGACCGAAGGCCCTGTACGAGACCCAGGCCCAGCGCTCAACCCAAACAACTTTAGCCCTAGAGATCCCTAGATTAGGGCTAATAACCTCCTCTGGGTAAAATTAATGAAAAAACAATTATTTCAAGACCGGAAAAGTTTGTCAGGCTCATTATCTTTCAGTAAATATTCGGCCAATGAAGAAATTCTGATTAGAATTTCTTATTTAAGGATGAATTTAATCCATTCGATTTTTATGAATTTTTATACAAAATTCAATTCATAGAATATAAAAATAAATAAATATTTATTTTTACAAATTATAATAATATAATAAATATTTCTTCTTATAGATTCTTGAGTTTCGTTTGATCAAAAAGTTTTTGGAAAATTTTGACATCATCAAATGCGTGAATAACCCTCTTATATGTGGACAATAAATGGACTCGATAATCATAATGGAATGCTTGGGTCAACAATTCAATGGCAATTGCATATTTTTGTGAGCCACTGACATGTCCATATTTCAATTGCAACAAATCCAACAATGCTTTGGAATGCCGAACTGACTCATCGTAGAGCAATTCTCGGGCAGATGAAGAGAGGTTTGGGGCTGCTAAATAAAAAAAAGATTATTTAGCATCGAATAAGTTTTTCATTTTTTGAAATCATTTTTCATTTTCTAATTGTATTAAATTTATTTTTTTATCGAAATCAGTGGCATTTATTATCAAAAATAGGCTTGTCGATTATCCTCGGTGAGAAGTTTTAGAAATGTATTGTCTCTGGTGATTAAAATTAGGGTTTCGGAAAGGTGAGATGATAATCTATCCCTAGTTGACCCTAACCCTATACCGTACCCATGGGGTTACCGTAACCTTTCCCAAGTTGACCTAGAAAAAATCTGCCTGGAGATAATCGAGAAGTATCGTTTTTTAATAAATAATGTTTTTATAATTTAAATCATTCTCCCAATTGAAATTATCATTGATCTATGGTCTACTTTTAATTTTTAAATACTAAATTATAAAATACTAAATATTTTAAAGAAAATCATTATTTATTAATTCACTAATTATATTTTTGTATATTTTACGTTTTAAATTTTTACTTGAGCTGGAGAAAAGAATGGCCAAAAGCATGACGAATTCCTCTCTGCCAATGTTGGCCTTCTTGAATGCTTCCATTGTCTCATTTAACATTTGTTTGCTCAATTCCATTATCCTTTAAAAATAATAATTAATTTCATTAATATTGTTTATTCCCTTTACTTATTATCATTTGCCATTTGACTTTGCCCAAACATTGAAATGTTCACAAATTCATTGTTTTGGCCCAAATTGCCCATTAAAAATGAATAAAATGCGTTGAAAAACATTGTGACTGGGCCAATGATATGCCGGAGAAGTAAAATCTTCAAACAAATCAAATAATTAATACAAATTTAACATTAAAATTCCAACCTGATCTTCGGTTTGAAGTTTACAAAAAAATGGCATCGTTTTTGCCATTTCAATGCACAACAATCTGTCCTTCGACACATTGTTAATTTGTTCAAAACTGATGTCATTTGCCTTCTCCAAATTGATATTCGATTGGATTGTGTCCTAAAAAATAAATTAAATATTATTTTAAAATTTTTGTAATTTACCGAGGTGAAATTTCCGGTGGTTTGATTCAATAAATTTTTGTTGTCTTTCAAAAAAATGTCCAAATCTGGATTCCTTTCAATAAATGCACTCGACAAATCCAAATTGGAAAACCAAATTTTCTTCAAGCAATTTTCCATTGTCATTAAGGAATCCAACATTTTGAATGAAATGGACGGGGGCGAATTTGCCATCGGTGGAATGCATGGAATTTGCTGAATTGAAATAAAAATGAATAATAAATAAATAATAAAGTTACTTATGAATGAGTTATCCGAGTACAAATAATTTTAAAAAGGAGGGTGTACTTTATGGGTGTAGGATTAATGTTACGGAATACGTTAGATGATAACCTATCCCTAAATGACCCTAACCCTATACCGGATGACCCATAGTTGTTACTTGTTATTGTTAACTTATCCCAGTTGACTCAAAAAAATCTAGACTACCATAATAAATGGTTTACCGGAAAAGCCGAAGAAGTGGCCGGTATTGTTGGAATTGGGTGAAAAATGGAAGCAGAGGAACAAGCGGCTGCAATTTCTGCTGCTGAATTGGCCAACAAATTTGTTGAAAAATTTTGGGCAGAGGAAATTGTGACCGTCGGTGATTGTTGGCCCTGAATTTAATATTTTTTATTGGTTTGATTTTTAAATTATTTTACCTGTAATTTAGGAGACAATGATGAATGGATTTTCTCCAATTCATTGACTTCATTCCGAATTTGTTCCAATTTTCCCATTCGGTGTTCATCAATCAGGCAAAGTCGCCTTTTCTCCAATAATTCAATGAATTTTTCCAATTGCGCAGATTTTCGGATGTTCACCATTTTTGGGTCCATTCCCATCAAAAGGCATTTGTCCAATCGGCAACTTCGGCATCGTTCACCTAAAATTATTGATTTTTAAATTTTATTCCCTAATAAGGAAAAATCAAACGAAATTAAATATTTTTTTTGTATAATTTTTTATTATTATTAAAATATTTGAATTAATTTTTTCTCCACCTGTTTCGATGCTGCATTTTTGTGTTTTCCAACATTTCAAATCCTTTTGCTTGACAATTATTCGCCGAAAGAATTGTTTGCAACCTAAAAATATGCAAATAATTCCAAATATTTCCCATCTCATTTTTTAATTTACCTTCACAACTTTGCACTCCATAATAGTGGTAAATGCTGTCGGCTGCACAAATTTCACATCGAAATAACATTTTTGGGCTTTTTGCCTTCATTCCTCCCAAATTATTGTTTGACTTTTTCTTGCAATTTTTTGAACAATCCTCATTGTTGTTGATGTTCATTTTTGTTGGTTTTTGTTCTTCAACAAAGTCTACATCCATGTTGAGGGGGTCCATTTTTGTAAATTTATTTAATCTAAAAAATAATAAAAATAATTGAACATATTTTTAAAAGAATAATTTTCAATTGCGATAAAATTTTCTCGAATTTCTTGTCAAAAGGAGGATTCTGTGTTTGAATGAAATTATAAAAATCCAAAATAGATTCAATCAAAAATAGAAATCATACTCCCAGAGTTCGAATAATAAATTCGGATCATTATTCAATCTCAGTCAGTTCGGTTTTGTATACCTTGGTGGGGAAAAATCGCAGATCGGACGAATTTTATATGATTTCATTTTTGGTTTGGATCAGAAAATCAACCCCAAAACTGGTACTTTCTAGATATTCCCTATACTTTTGTCCATTTTTATTCTATTTGGATCAAAAAAAAAAACTAACAAGGAAGTTTATTTTCTTCTGATTATTTTGTTTAGAAAGTTGAATAATAATGTATCAAAATCATTAAAAAAACAATATAGAGAGAGAGAAGAATTTCTAAAATAGTTCAAATTATGAAAATGATAATTAAGGGTGGGGGTAATAAAGCTAATTGATGTTTTAATGTATGGTTGAACCATTCAAAACAACTGAATAAATATATACGGTTCATTTAATGAATTGTACTTATTTTTGATCATATTTTTATTGAAAATTATGCAAATTTTTGTTTGGTTGAATAAAAAAAAAGCGAAAAATGACAAAAATGCTGCAAATTAAATTTATGCAAATCTTTCTACTTTCCGTCCTTAATTTATTAGGTAGATTTATAAGTTAAATTTATGGAAAAAGGGGTTTGGGGTAGGAAGGGACTTGGTTGAATTATTTTGAACTCAAAATTATTTATTTGAAATTATATTTTATAATAAAGATTGGTTGATTTTAACAAAATGAATAGAATTTTTTATCTGTTGGTCAAATCCACATGTTTCTAATATGAAACTCTTTTATTTGATCCGATTAAAATTAAATTATTCCCAATTTTCAAAATTAATATTACGGAATGTCCAAAAATTTAATTTAATTGACTAAAAGAATTTAAATAAGCTATTAAATTTCCCAATTGCCACATTTAGTTTTGTTCCGCCTCCGACGGTATGGAAAAACTTGTTTCGGTTCGGTACCCTTTTAATATGATCAAAAAGAACGAATTTTTGTGAAAGTGACTTTTCCCTCTGCTGGAATAATTCCCTCTAATTTTGGTTGCGCCTTCCTCGTTTAATTTGCTGGGGGAAATTAAATAAAATTACGATGGAGAGAGGCGGCTGGCAAAATAATAAAAGGGAAGGGAAAGGAAGAATGAATAAAAGAAACGCCCCTCTGTCGCTGCTGCTTTTATGAGTGAATTGAATGAAAATATTGCTCTCTCGATAAGATCAACCGACCAAATAGATCAACCGAAACTAAAAATTTTATAGTTTTGCTTTGTATTTTTACCACTGTAAATGCGCAAATAGTACAAATCCGCGGCGGCTCATTCAATTTTAGAGGGGCGAGAAATGTGTGTAAAAAAAGTTTTCGCAGTACAGAATGAAATGAATATGAGAGCAAAAAAAAGGAAAGGGAATTTTAAAAGTTCTTGTACAGAAATTGAGATTACTGAAACTGTTTTTTAAAGTGCAAATTCAAAAAAAAACGGAATTGTGAGAAAAAAGTCAAAAAGTAAATAACAAAGATATCTTTTTTAATACGGTATATTTTTGACAATTTAAAAGGGTGGGATTTTTGATTTAACAGGTTTCGAATTTGATAATTATTTAATCAAAAAAAATATGACAAAATATGGAAGGGGAATTTTAAAACTTCTTACTAACAAAAAGATTTAAGGAAAATTGTGGAAAAAAGTCTAAAATTAGAATAAATAAAAAATATTAATTTGACATTTTTAAAACAAAAATATATTTTTGGAGAATTTATGATTTATGGGTGGGATTTTTTGATTAATTGGTTTCGAATGAGAAGATCGTTTAATCTAACTAATTAAATGTTAAAGTAGGTAATTGGTCTCTAAAGTAGAGTAATTAAATGTCGGTTTCGGTTTCAGAAAGTCGATGAAATTTAAAAACATTTTTAGTCCTTAAAATTGAAAATAGGAGAGACCGAAAACAGAGATTTTTAAAAATCGGAAACCTTGTGGTGAATATTAAAAAAATATTATATAGGTAAAATAAGAATTTTGAATAATTGTTCAAGAAAATATTCTTTTTTTTTAATAATTTTTTTGAAATGAATAATTTTTCCAAAAATTTATTTAAATATATTCCTTTAAAATTTTCTATGAAATCATTTGATTTCGGATGATATACTAAATATATAAATTTTACGGAATTTTTGTCTTTTTTATATAATGATTTGTGATTATGATGTTACCGTTAGAAATATTTTATTTACAATGATTTTATAGATACATATGAATTAAAACAGTGAAGGAAAATGAGTAAAATAAAAGAGACATAAACGGAATAAAATATTTTCAATTTTAATGTCAAATAAAAATTGTAACAAAGTTTTTGTCCCGAAAATTGCTGGCTTAAAATTATATTTGCGAACAAATTAACGGTGAAAAATAATTTTAAAAAATGGGGCAAATGAAAGGAGCTGAATTGAATTTTGGGCAAATATTTATTACGGCAAAAGCCGAAACTGTAATAAACCAAACATCAACCGTGTCGTAAAATGTACTGGTGAACTCTAGTAAACGGAATAATTATAGCCAATGGAGGGGGAGAAGGAGGAGGGAAAGGGAGAGCTTTCCCGCCAGCTGCCCGGCTGGTTTGTCCCTTTTTTCGAGAGGAGGAGGAGAATGGAAGGGAAAAATGAGAGGGGAAAAATAGAATGAACGGGGGGAATGAAGGAGGAAAGTGGCCAGAGAGCAGCCGTACACAAAAAGAAGTTCATTCTACAACACGTACACGTTCACAGTTCACCAGTACGTGAAATAAATTGGAGGGGAATGATGAGGAGGGGGGAATGGGCCAAAATGATGGGAGGGGGGGGGGCAGGTGGCAGAAAAAGGCAAATAGGACACTTTTGATGTGAATTGAAGTGAAGTGAAGGGAATGAGGGAAGGCAAACCGTACAATTTTTAAGATCAGTTGTGTAAAATACAAATGTACAGGAAAAATGACAAAATAAAATTAATTGAAAATGAAAGTGCATTGAGCAAATTAATGAAAATATTATTTGAATAAATATTCGGTTTTCAAAATTCAGCTGCTTTTCTACGGATTTTCATGTTTTTTGGGATTTGCACATTCTAGGAGTAATTTTTCAGGGATTGTCCGTTTTCCAAAATGTGTTCGAGGTCGCGCAGAAACCGGTTCAGAAAATGGTTTGGAATAGTCAAATTTTTTCCATTGACCTAAAACCAAAAATAAATGTTCCCTGATCCTAAGTTAGAGTATTTGTATAAATATTCGGTTGAAATTTAATTAGAATCGAGAATTTTCCGAACGGAATGAGTCAAAAAGTCAAAGAAAATGCGCGGAATTGGTATACATTTTTAAAAATCCGTTAGTTAGTGAAAAACAGAGAAATGAGGGGAATGGCCATGCAAGGATTACGGACTGATGTTGATGGAGAAATAGGCCAAAAAGTACGGAAAAGGATAAACAAAATGGCATAAAATAGAAAAGATAGAGAAATGAAGGGAAGAGAAGTGAAGAGGAAGCAAAAGCTTTTGGAATTAGGGACGAGAGTACGAACCTTCAAACCGAGCGAACAAACCGAACCAAAGATCACACACCAGTCCAGGGTACGCTAATAAATAAAAAGGACGAAATGGAGAGTGGGGACGGAGCAAAGTAAAAATAGCAATTGAGTCGAGATTCGAGAGTGGGATTTGGGGGACCCCAAAGTAATATTTTGTGGCGGGGAATGGAAAAGGAAATTTAAAATGGAATAAAATTTGGTTGATAAAAAATGTACCATAAGGAGCATTCTTCCTATCAAAATTATCAATCATATCATTCTTCCTTGTTTGGGCAATTTAGTACACTTCTTTTCGTAATAAAAGTGATTTTATTTATTAAATAGATATGATGGTCGTTGGTCGCCCATCATTATCAGTTTTGTGACTAATTTGATAGAAATTTTATACAAAATAACGAAAATTACAACTGGCCCACCCATATTTCATTCCAACGATTAATCCCCCACTTCAGCCTTTACATTTAGTTATTTCAAAAGGAAATTCAGTGAAGCGAAAGACAAATAAACGGAAAAGTGAAAAAATCATCATCAAATTAAAAATGTACCGAAAATACAAAGTTCATGATGATAAAATGTTTTTATTGTATTTTGAAATATTCAAGAGAGAACAAATTACTAGTCAAGATAGTCCGTATTTTAATAATATTTTGTCCATATTCCGTTTTTGTGATATATCGTTCACTTTTTATTTTACTATAGAAAACTATTAAAATCAATATTGGGCCACAGGATCAAGGATAGAGTTTTGCCTTTTTTGGATTTTGGCCAATCGCTGATATCAGCTGCCACGCACCCAAATTCTCTCTTCTCATCAGCCAATATTCTAATAGTCAATTAATATTAATTTAACTAAATATAAAATAAATTCGAAGCTAATTATTTAAGAGTAATTCATTTGATCGGTAAAAGATATCCAAAAGTGGGCTTGTCACTTTAATTAACCAACATCTCCACAATTTAGCAATTTTTACCGATTTTGTAGACTCGAAATTTGTGAATATTTTTCAAGGAAAAAAGCAATTTCTTTTGACATGAAAAGGGTTGGACAGGGCCGCTTTTTTGAACGTGTTGGTTTGTAAACCGGTTTTCTGTTATTGAAACAATGTTTGTTTTCGGTTTCTTTATTTTCGATTATTTTGAGCAAATTCTTAATTTTGATTTGAAATTTCATCAATTTTCTCAAATCAAAATCGACTCTGTCCTACCCTAATAAAAATGTCATTAATCCGGGGCCTTTACCTCCAAATGGGAGTAAATAAAATTGAGAAAATTTTCATAGTTTTAAAAGCCTTAAACATTTGTTGAAAAATCCCAAAACATTATCACAGGAAGAGATGTTTTACTTTTTAATCAAATTCCTTCTTCTTCTCATTTTATTCCCCTTCAATTTGGCTTTGGCCACAATCGAATCGTCAATATCCGAAATGTCCAGTGCGGAAAATATGTTCAAATTTTTACCTGAAAATGGGCGGATTAAATACAATTTGAATGAGGTAAAATGCAAAGGAAATACGGTGAATGGAACCGAAAGAATTG
Source organism: Pratylenchus scribneri (assembly GCA_030063045.1). Classification (NCBI taxonomy): domain Eukaryota; kingdom Metazoa; phylum Nematoda; class Chromadorea; order Rhabditida; family Pratylenchidae; genus Pratylenchus; species Pratylenchus scribneri. The sequence goes on along the minus strand of JAQSEB010000019.1, from coordinate 3,004,506 downwards.
TTTGGCAAATTTCGAATTGCATTGGCGAAATTGTGGTCAACGTTGATGCCGTTGAAATTCCAATGCAAATGAAGGTTTCCAAAAATAAATAAGTTTAAATTTAACAGTTGAAAGACCTATGAATATATTTTGCCGCATCCTTCCGACTCAATTTTGTCCTATGAAATCCATTTTGGTACTTTCAAAGGAAAATTTATGGCTCAATTAAATTGGGGAGGTGAATGGCCAAAGGAAAATAATCGACGATTTTGGATTGTTTTGAGCCGATTTGGACGATTTGTTGATGAAAAATTTATTGAGCCACGGCATTTATTGGGCAAAGGGCTTGTGAATGCGGCAAATGGTAAATTTGAATTGGAAATTGAGGGGAAAAGCCAACGGCAATTTACATTTGGATTTACGAATTGTTTGGATGTGAGGAGGGAGAAGAGGAGGAATGTGTCCAAAATAAACTGCCACAAGGGGAAAATGGAATCGAGGAGAATGAGGTGAATTCAAATTTGAATTTAATTCAATAAAATTAAATTATTTGAATTAATTATTCGATTTTATACCAGTAATAAAAAGGGGATGTCATTTCTGCCGAAAAATCACATTCTTTTGCAGAAAGCTTAATAACTTTTTGACGCTTGATCCTAAACCCTATAAAACTTATATCATTCGATAAAGCTCATAGAGATGCGTCGATTGATATATAGTATGTTACGGTTTGATCAAAATTTATAGCATTAAACCGTCTAAACCCTATTTTGGTTTATTATTAATTTGTTTTTGATTTAAACCCTTATAACTTTTAGAGGCCAATTAACTAGCTCTATTGAATGGTTTAATACGGTCTAGGATCAAGCGTCAAGAAGTTATTAAAGATTTCGGCAAATAAAAATGATCTTTCTGCGAAAAATTTTTATTATAAAAAATGGAAATAATTTGGTTCATTTTTTAAGAAAATGAGCAAACTTTTCCATGCCATCATTTTGGAAAACCCAACAATTTCTGATGATGAATTCCAATTTGAATATGAAATTGATTTGAATGGGGCGGATGATTCAAAAATGTCCGAATTTGCTGGCCGTTACACAAAAATATTCCGTCCGGAAATTGAAGAAAGGTTCAATAAAAAATTAATCAAATAAAAATTAATTTTAACTAAGATGGGATGATTGGTGGGAGATGGAAAGGCGACAATTTCGTTGGGCCGAAACAGTGGCATTGCGTCTTCAACAAATTGATTTCATTTTTACCAATGGTAATGGTGGGAATGAGACAATTGCTGTATCGGGTAAACCAGCCATTGAAATGTGAAATTAAAGGATTAAATGCAACGGCCATTATGATCATATTTTTATTATGATTATTCAAATGTTAATTTTGAAAACATCGAAAAATTTGGCATCTTTTCATTTTATTTCAATATTTCATTGAATATGAATTTTGACTACGGCGTCTCCCAGTTTCAGTGATGCTCATTCCTTGACTAATTGAGGATAAATTCCTGCTGGATTGTCGCATAATTTGAGCTAATTTACGTCGAAATATTGAACTATTCAATTATTTATTAAAAATTAATGTTTTTTATACGATACCTGGCCACAGCATAAATAATGGAATTTGAGGCACAATTTGCAAAGAAAATATAATGTCCAATCAATACAACCAACATTGGCACTTCATAATTAATGCCAGTAATATCCTAATAATTATTATTATTGATGTCAAATTTCATTAAATTGACCCTAATTCCATCCGTTATGAATCGAATTGTGTACATTGGAGTGTTCAATAAGACATAGACAATTGGAATTACGAAAATAACAATTGGCATAGCGGTAGATGGAGAATTTGTTGAAGTGGATTTTACGGTATCATTTGAAGAATTTTGGGACATATTTTCTATTTTACTGCTTGAAGAGGTGCCTCGAATTGATGATGTCGATGTCGACTCTAATTTTGGTGAATTTGAATTTTGTTCGGCGGATGTAGGAAATTTCACGGAAGAATTCCTTCTTTTGCTGCCAATTTTTTGATCATAAATTGATTGTTTTGATTTTGATGAGGCAGCGGCATTCCTTTCAGACATTTCAATTGGCTTGGGTTGTGCAATATAACCTTAATTAATTGGATAATGAAAGTGATAAACTAAATAATTACCAGTCAAAAAATTCATTGTCGAAGCATTGGAAACTTTGAATGCGATAATGGCATTCAAAAATAGGACACAAATAAGTGGCAAAATATAATGGAAAGTGTTGCTGACCAAACTGCCCATACCAGCGTATGGAATTGTTGCCAAATATGCACATCGATGAACAATTTTATCCCAATAATCTTCGGATGTGTCCACAGTGGTTTTTAACATCAATAAAAATTGCCAAATAAGAAATGGCAAAATGCAAATGAGAATGACCAACCAACGATTCAATCCAGCAATCTATGATTATATCCAACTTTTATTATGCTGTAATAATTATTAGAAATTGGTAAATTCCGGAATTTACCAGATATGCTTGACTGCGTTGGTAAATTTTGGAAATTTTAGATTTTTCAGTTTCTAGCAAACTCAATGTTTGAGGATAGATTCATTCGACTCGCCATAGTAAATTTAATATATGAAATTTTAATTTCAGTCCCGAATTAAAGCTTAGGCAAAAGTCAGTAAACTTTAACCGCTTTCGGTTAGGACAAAGGTTCAGCTTTTCAAAAAGTTCAGACCGGTTTGGGAATGAAATTTTATAGAATAATGGAGCATCGAATGAACCTATTCTTGGGTGCTACATTTACATATATCTTCTTTTTTGTAAATTGAAGCTTCGCCTTATAGGTCATCACTCATCAAGATTAGGGTTACGATCATTCGAGGGGTAAAGTTACTGATATGATGGGGTAAAAATCATCTCAGGTAATCCCTAATCCTAACTATAATCCCAAAATCCCGAAATGGGGACCTCCAGTTTTACTCTTCTCACGAAAAAAGAGATTTTTTTGTCTGTAAGAAGTCTAGATTTGCTAAATATACCAGCCAAGCATCTTAAATTCCTGGATTTACCAATTTCCAATATTTTCTGCAACAATTATATATTTTGAATTAAATTTGGCATCCAGCATCCACCTGAAAATGTTCAATCGGCGAAACAATGGCCAAAAAGCGTTCAATTGTGAGCAGAACAATGCAAATTGCACTCACATAAATTGCACTATTTGCTGTCCATTCAATGAATGCACAAATCCAAAAACTGCCACTTCTCATTGAGACCAAATCGGCCAATGCACAAAGTAAATAGGCGGAATCGGCCAAAACAATTGTCAAAATGTATTTATTCGCATTACTCTGACAATGAATTAATTACTTATGCTTAATTCATTTAAAAATTAACCCGGATTAAATCTGTAAAAAATAAAACTCCAGCAGTCAACAAATTCCCAACCAATCCGAAAATGATTAAACAAAGAACGAGCACATGGGATGGATGCTGAATTTGGCCAACTCGTTGAACGTCCATTTCCAATGCCCTTCTTTGGCCAATTAATTCTTCATTCAATTGTGTTTCCGTCATATTGGGAGTTGGGCCAAACCATTGGCCATGGGACGAAATTTGCTGAATTTGAGTGCCATTTGTGGTTGGAATATAAAAATAGGGAATGTAAATTTTTTGGCCATTTGCTTGCAAAATTGGAATCAAAAGTGCGGATGTGTCATTTAGAATATAATTAGGAGAAGAGGTAAAATTGTCCATTTTTGATTGAAAAGAGAAATAATAAATTTTAATAGATGAATGGGGGGAAATGGGGGAAATGAAATTGGAAACCACTTTAAATTTAAAGTAATGGAATTCAAAGTCCTTGAGAATTAATATGGAACTTAATTTGACAAACATACACCTTTCATTAATTTTTAGATTCGAACTAAAATCAAAACTTCCTCAATAATAAATTTGGATTCATTTATTACCCAAAATTGAGAGAATATTCCTTTTTATGCGGAATTGTCGCCCAATAAATTAAATTTGAAGACCCTATATTTTAGATTTGATTCTAACAACAACAATAATTTATCCAATATTAAACTAAAAAATACAATAGTATGGAAAAAATAAAAATTGATGGGATTGGGGTTTAATGGCAAAAATAAATTAATATCTTAACTTCACAATAGTAATCAATTTTGCCATTTATTTGTCAACAATTTTTTGGATTGAATTAATAATTAAATTATCACAAATGAATTAAAAAATGGAATCCCTCAAAAGATAATTCTGGGTTAGAGAGAGGAAAATAAAAAGAAAAAATGATAGAAAGTGGAAAAATCCCAAACATATTTTAAAAGAATAATTATTCATAAACTTAAAATATTTAATTAATTATTTTGGTAATATTTGACATTGAAAAATTGTCGATTTCATATAATTTTAAAATAAATATTTCTTGTCTAAATTCGACAATTTCAAATGTCAATGTCAACAATAATAAATCCAAAATTATCTCATCATAACATTATCATTCATTCAAATCAATTCAAAATTGCTACCCAATTAATCACATTTGCTGAAAATGTTGTTGTTGTTGTTGATCCGCCATTGAGGGAATGCGCAATGAATGGTTGCATTTCGGCTCTACATAGTATTCTTTTCCATTCATTTGTTCTGCTGCCCAATTTCCACTCAAATCCATCAAATCAGTGTCCTTTTCCATTTCCACAATATTTGGATTCCCTTTATTCATTTCGGCCATCAAATCCATTTGCGGTTCATAAAGAGGAATATCATGAATTTCTGCAAAATTTGAAATTATTTTTTTATTAAATTTAATTTTCTTACCATTTTCTTGTGCATTGTTCAATGGAAAAATTGAGGCAATTTCATCATTTTCTTCTTCAAATTGACCACCATCCATTCTCATCATCATCTGCAGCTGTTGATCATCATAATCAAATCCAAAATGTTTATCTGAACAAAATATTCGAATATAATATTTAATAATTAAATTCTTCACCATTTCCTCCGTAAAATTCCATTTCAAATGCATTTTCATGCCCAAATTCGCCTACTTCATTTCCAATTTGATTTTTTTGTTCCATTTCTTTTTGCCTACGATTCATTTCTTCAACGGCCTAAAAATATTCAAAAATATAATTTGCCTTAAATTTTTTTTCAAAATTTACTTGGAATGAGGCCACCAAATCGGCCATTGTGAATCCAATTGTTCCATCCTCCCCATTTTCCAAGCATTTTTGTTCCGGTGCCACAAAATCGATCAATGTTCGGGATGCTCCTAAAATTATGAATTACTGATGTTTATTATGGGGCATTGCTAAAACCGTAAATTCGTGGTCCATTTTTGTCCAAAGCCGGCTGTTGTTTATTTCCAGCAATTATTGGCGGATCATTCGTGTGCTGATTGGCATTCATATTGTTGACCGTATATTCCGTATTTTGGGAATTCAACTATAAAAGAATAATTAATTAATGAATTGAAAAGTCGTTCTCAAAAATTGAATTAATAATATAAATCAGATTGAAAATAAATTTTAAAAAATATATTTCTCTCTATTAGCTGATAGCTGGCTATGTTGGTTATGTTCAAGATTGCATGCTCATTTTTATAAAACTTTGAAACATAGATTAAGGCAAAAAATTCATAATACTATATAAAATATAACCAATACCGTAAAACCTCTTTTAATTTACAATCTCAAAAATTAGGAAAAATTTGAGGCCTCCTAACTCTTTAATTTATGGACATTTTTAAGCAAATTATAATGGATTTTGTAGAGCTTTAGAGAACTAAAAAAGTGTAATAAAAAATTTTTAAGGTTGGCCTATCAAGAACTATGGATCCTGAAAATTGAAGGTGGAAAATTAAAATAGGTTTTACGGTGTTTAAACTCCAACGTCTTTTTTTTTACTTTAACGAAAAATGTATCTGTCTATTATATTAATGATTGCTTAACATATTTTACTTCAAAAGGGGCCATCAATTGTTGTTGTTGATGATGATGTTGATTGTTTGCCTTGTTAATCATGCCCAATTGCTTTCCATTGGGCGCAACAATCAAACAGACGGAAAGCAGCAAAACAGCCAAACATGTGCTTTGTTTTGTGGTTCGATTCGTCGAATTACCAATTGTACTCTTCAAAAAGTGTTAAGTTTAATAATTTTAAATTTCAAATTAATTTATGCCTGAATGCTTCGCAATTGAGCGGCTAAATCCCGATTTTGGGAGGCCAATAACTCAATTTGTCGTTTCAATTCACTGTTCTCTTGTGTGCAACTTTCCACCCGTTGTTCCAATGCTTCAATATAATCCTTGATGGATGGAAATATTCAATTTAAATTTAATCATTTCCGCAAACTTGTTTTCGTCTTCTACTCGTTTGCGCCGACTTTTTATTGCGAATTTTGCGTCGAATTCGCTTCAATTCACGTTCTTCCAATTTTGTCAGTGGATAACATTCTGGCAAATTTATACCCTCCTATAAGAATATTTTGATAAATTCAATTAATTTTGGGTATTTTTTACTTGCCTGTTTACACAATCTACGCTCCTCTTCAGTGAGCAATAGTCGAGGATATTTTCCAGCAGATTTTCGTGGATTTTCCGCTTTAATTTGAGGCGACTGGCCACTTTGTCCTTCATAATATCCATCCATGATTGGCTCTTCATAAATTAAATTATTTTTAATTTATTTTATGAATTAGTTTAATACTAAATGTGATTTGGCCATTTGTTGGATTCATTTTGCGTGTTTGCATTGTAATTCGCCGAACCGTTGGACGGAAACTGCCCCGGCGGCCAGCAGCAGTTGCTGATAATAATGGTGGCTGGCCTAAATATGCAGATATAAATAATATAAGGGAAATCTTGGAAATTGGGCAAAAGGCATTTCCGGAATTGTCCAGGCCAGGTCCTATAGCTGGACAATTTTGGGAAATCTCGGCTTAGCTTATAGTCAACATATTGATACGAAATTAGGCTCATTTGATTCGGCATGGTTGATTTACTAAAGAAATTTCAATTTCAGACTGGTTTAGAAGGTTTAGGAAAGTGTTATGGTACCATTAGGGCTAAGTAGGTTAGGGAGCCAGAGGCGGGATAATATAAAGATGTTAATTAAACACTCATACAGATCTGAAATTGAAATTTAAAAAAGTAAATAAGAGAATGCAGAATCGAATGAGCCTATACGAGTTTGTACGAAACCTAAAAGCCGAGATTTCCAAAATTGTCTAGCTAAAAGGCCCGGCAATTCCAGAAATGTCCAATTTCCAATAATGTCCGCAATTTATTCATTCCAAATTAATAATTAACCATTAAATATTTTGGCCGGTTTAAATTGGGTCGTTCCATTTGCTTTGAGCGAATTTCGGCGACGCCCACGCTGTGCCACAAAATGTTCACGGCCATCATTTTGGATGGTCGACTCATCCAAAGGATGTTTTGGTGTGACAAATGGTTTTTCGTCCTACATTGATCAATTTAAATGGAATTAATTCTTTCATTTTTGCCTGATAATCCATTAAAGTGCCATCGGCATCCACATAAAAGGATGGCGAAGAAGTGATGTCCTCTTCCTTGATTGGCCCATCCATTTGTGTGGATTGGGCCATGGTTGAATCCGTATCATAGCCGGTGCCACCGCCGCTATAGCTGCCACTTCGGGCGCCATTGTAGGGCAAAGATCGGAAATTAGTTTGATTACTACTTTTAATAATAATCAAATTCACATATTTTATATAAGCTTTGCTTATTCCGGAATTAAGCCATCTTTGAGCCTATTGAGAGGACCATTTTCGGAATTTGGTGGTCACTTTTCCAGAATGGTTTAATTTCCTCCTAATCTTTATATGCTTTTCCCTTGGATTCTTTTTCCTGGTCCTAGACCTATCTCTGACAGATTGAGAAAAATGGAACCATTAGTGAAAATAGATCATCAATCCTTTCTGAGATCTAGGTTTCTACTTTACAAAGACTTTAGTTACTGTACCATCAAAATTTACTCAATGAATTTCAAATGGTATTTTACTTTTGATCCTTTGAAAGGCATGAGAAATTGAATCTATTCAATCCGTTTATTTGCCTTATTAGCCAATCATTCTCTTTAACTGAATCGACCAAAATTGGATTAATAAATACTATCATGATCTACACTCTTTTAGATTGGCTAATTTGCTTTTTTTTAAATCCAAAATAACATAAATAAAAAATCAATTCAAAAAAGTACTTTTTGTCTCCAGTCCCAATGCTACTTTGGCCAGTGGATGAAAGTCCCGAATCTGGCGAACCACAATATGGGATTGGTTGCTCATAGTAGCAATGGTCATGGAGTGCGGAAGTTTGTTGCTTTGAATGGGAATGAATTAAAATTTGCATAAAAATATTGCCAAATTATACCAAAATTTGTTCTTCCTCAACTCGCCCATAGAGATCGTCAAGATCAAAATTGAGTAGCGGGGATGAGGCAGCCGACCCCAAAAATATGTCCAAATCGTTGTCAGCCTAATTTATTGGAATACAAATTTTGGAATGCCAAAAATTTTACCAAAATGCCCATATTTGGGTCCATTCCCGTCAACAATTGCTTTTGATGGCCATTTTCGGCTTCAAAGTCGTCAAAATTGTCGGTTTCAAAAAGAAAATTGCCAGAAGAATTTGTCGAGTCCATTTTAAATCAAAATAGAGAGAAGCAAGCTAGGCCAAAACCGATTCCGAAGGAAAAAAATTTAAGGATTTCAAGTATTTGAGAGACGATTGGAAAAATCGACTGAAAATGGATGGAAAAAATTGAAAATAATTAATTAATATATATAATTATGAGAATTATGGAGAATAAACTAGAATAAAAAAATGGGCCAAATTTTGAATAAATCCTAATCATTTTTTCTTAAATTCCCATTTTTTATTTGTAAATATTTTCCTCCTTTTATTTAATCGAGGGAATAACTTGATCTATTAATATTAGTAAATCGCATCACGAATCACGATTCATCAAAGGGGGAGAGAGAGAAGGAGTGGATTGCGCGATGTTCCTTCATATTCAATTATGATGACATTTTATGTTATTATTGGGGCGACTGGCTGTTTAGTGTGCTCCATCTTTAGTGCATTTTATTTGTACTCTTTTCTGACAAAAAAAATTTATATTTTTGTCCTATTTTGGTTTGGAAGTAAATGGATGTAATGGAAGTAAATTTGGTCCATTAAAATATTTGAAGTAATAAATAATAATTTGGAAACAAAAATACTAGATGAAATATGCGAATATCAGGAGAATAGGAATTATTTTGTTTCTATTTTTCCTTTTTTGCCTATAGAATGCGGAAAGCGGAATGAATTAATAAAATTGAATGACTGATAAGCTGCACAAATTAATAGTTTCAATTTTTAATTAAGTTCTCTCCATTATATATCCCTATAAAAAGCGAATAAGATAATAAAACAAAAATCCAAAAATGGAATGATCGATAAAATTTTCTTATTATATTTCAAAAATTAATTTTTAATTTTTCAGTCGCATTAAAAATTTATGGGCTATTTTTGGATTTATTTATTGAAAAAATGGTCCATTTTAATGGCCCTCATTAATTCATGCGGATATGATTTTTTGGAAGGATCGTTCAAAGAGGTTCAGGGACGAATTATATATTCGAATGAATGAATATTTTATTGCTTAATCGCGAATGATCTTTGCTGGGGATAATTATATCCAGATGGATGATTTTGTTGATTATAATTATTATTATAGATGTTTTTTTTAAAACATAGAAATGAATTGAATTTTGGATTTGCATAAATTGTTGTATTTCTTTGAAAGATGTGGGATTTTTCTACACTATAAAAGATAAAATAGAAAAAACTTGTTTATTTTATCTTCCTCAGAGGTTAATAATAGATCAATTAAAAGAGAGGTCACAAAGAGAGGTCAACAACAGTTGCTTGGGAATTTGGATCACGAAAATAGTAAATAAATTAAGATTGGTTGCTGAACTATTTATAAACACGTCATCATAAATGATATAAAATTAAAGAAATATTTTTTATATTTTCTATTAATAAAAATTTAAACAGGAAGATTTGGGACAAGGACATTTGCACTATAAATTTATTTTTAATAAGCTGCGATTTATATTTTCCTCAAAAGGAATTGGATAAAAGTGGGAGAAATGCGCTCATGGTCGTCGTCTATAGCCAGCCGCCCATCCCCCGCAGCAATTTTGACTGGCTTCTCAAAAAGCCCCCGAAGGGTCGCTCGCCGCTCTCCTCATTTTCCATCCAACCAATTCTCCCAACATTCAAGCCAAACAAATCGATATAACCGGGGAATATGGGGGCTTGGTGCTGTCTATGCGCTGTGGGGTGGATGGTTTTGAATGACGGGAAGGACTCTCGGGAGTCTTGAATTGACCCCCAAGGCGAGAGAATATAAAATGAATTATGGAAAAGAAGAGAGAAGGAAATTGGAGTGAGACATAACAATGAAGCTTATTAATTAATTAAGCTATAATTATTCAAAGATATTGACTTAAATAAAATATATATTAAGATTTTTATCAAAAGCTGTGTACGAATACTATCTAAAAAAGTTTGATTAATGATTAAATTGTAAATTCTTTTCAAAAATGCTTTTATTATTTTTATTATGATTTATGAGTTTTGGGTTTGGAAAACTTATTAAATAAAATTGGGGAGCAAAAAAAGCCACAATGAAAGAAAAAGAATGAATGAGGGAATAAAATGGATGGATGGGAATTATTATTATATTTTTGTTCCCCGCATTTTTTTCGCACCCATTTGCCAAATAAGGCCACACCACCATCAATCCCTATTATTAATGGTTTGCCAGCGCATGAATAGGTATATTTTTATATTTTGGAGGTGCGACTGCTGGCGAAGACCCAAACCATTTTCGTTCGATTTAACAAAACAGAATAATAATAATATGAACATATTTATTAAGTACTTTTATTTTAAATTCATTAAAGGCAAAATAAAGTGAAAAAGAATTGAATGGATTAATTAATTTATTTTTGATAATATTTGGATGAATAAAAAATAATTAATTATCATAAGTTTTCCTATCAATTCTCTAATTGAAAAGGCATATAATTTGGAAGTGTTAAAAAATATGGATATGCTTCATTGCCAAATACCACCATCAAATCATTCATCAATCAAACAATGGCATGGCCCACGCAGGATTCCTCAATGGTTAACATGTTGAATATTTCCGAAATTGTTGTGTTCTCCACCATCATTTTCACTGCATTCTATTTTTAAATTAAATTTTATTAATTTATATTTTTTGGTACTTTCGGTTAGCCGGGGGCTGATTTTTTTGGGTCAAGTGGGGAGGTTACGGTAACCCTGGTCATTCGGTATACGGTTAGGGTCATTTATGGATAGATTAACATCTTAAATATCGGTAACCCTGATTCTAATCAGTAATCACCCATAAAGGGAACTATAATTTCAAAACAACATATTCCCGGATAACCGATATATTATCATATTTTTTAACCCAAAATTTTATTCACCTCCATTTTTGGAATCAGCAAAAACAAATTGGCCCTTTAAATATTTAATTAATTAAGCAATATTTCATTTCCAACGTTTTTAGTGTGACTTCCTCCTCGGAATATCCCATTGATCGGTAATAAACATGCAAATCCACAATGATCCCATTTCGTGTTTGTTCAACCAATTCTTGGGTTCTCTCGCTAATTTCATCGTCTTTAAATTATTTTGCTTAATTTTTGTTGATTTTTTCTTTCACAAACGTTCTTTCCAAAGGAACATCCCAAAAAGGGCCAACAATTCCATTTCTTGCATTTCAATTTTCCTCATATGTTCAACAACATTGTTCAACAGGAATTGAATTGCATTGTGGAAAATTCTATTTTTAATGGAAGTGGATGATTATTAACAATTTATTAATAAAAATTTGATAAATTTAAATAATTATGTATCCTTTGATGGCCATGGTTATAATCTTTTATAATAATTTTACTAGCCAATTACGAAAAAATTCAATTTTGGCACAAATTTGATGCTAATAAGGTACTTATCGGTTATCTATAGGCAAATTTTTTGAGTCATCAGGAGAACGGTAAAAGTAATCCTATATATCACGCGGTAAGGTCATTCAGGGATAGGTAGGTTATCATTTTCACATATCCGCACATAACCGATAAAGTACTCTTTTTAAAGTAATAAAAGTAAATTTTCATAGTCAAAGCCTAAATTAGTGTCTAATCTAATTTAAAGCATAAGGGACTAGACTTGAAATTAAGCATTAATTGGACTTAAAATTAAAATTAGTTCATTGAATTTTACTTTAATTTCTTTTTTTATTATTCCATTGAATTTTGCTTTAATTTCTTATTTTACTTTGCGATTTGTTCCGGGTCGCCGGTCACCGACTGACTATTTTCAAAGTACAAATGCAATTGGGACAATTGAAGATAACCCTAAAATATTGACCATAATTGATCAATTATTCTTTTGGCAAACCCCATCCGGCATAAAGAATCGATCATCCCCAGGGCCAAATGATCGATGCGATTTAAAGCATCGATTTGCATTGCAAAAAGGATGGAAAAATTGCGAAAACAATTTGAACTGAATAAAAATGAATAAATTCGATAAACTCAATCCAACCTTTTCACTAAATTCCAAAGAATTGAATGGCTCAAAGAATCGATCCGCAATGTCAAAACCAATGCTAGCCTATTTAAATAATGGAATATTTTGGTGAAATATTTCCCTAAATAAGCTCACTGCAATTTTGCACATTTTACTGTAATTGTCAATATGGCTTTTGGGTGGGCTGTTCTCATCATAGATTTGGCCATTCAACATTGAATAGCTGGCCTTTCGCAATGAACAATATTGGTGGTATCCCTCTAACATTCGACTCAAATATTTCATCTGCGGTTGTTGCGGTGGGGCCCAACTTCCCGGGGTGGAAGACAACAAATTTGACGGCGGTGTATAAACTTTAATATATTTTTATAGTTTTTATTTTTTATTTTTCTGTGAATAAAGCCGATTATTGCCTGCGAAGATAAGTTTCACATTTAAATTGGAAAGCCATTAAGAGAGTTGGACTACAAGCCAATATTAAGTATTAAAAAATGTAATACTAGCCAAATTAAAGTTTCATATACCTTATTACGGAGTGTTTGTGGTCTATTGAAAATTGATCGATTCAAAAAGAAAATAATCAAACTATCCGGATATCGTTTATAGGACAATATATAAGATTAACCAATTACTAAATCAGAGCCAAATAAAGTTCCATATACTGTATAACATCTGTGATTAATGATTATATTGTACCTTATAGTCCTACTCATAGAATTATTAAAAATTAATCGACTCAAAAAAGAACAATCAAATTTTTCGGATGCCGGTTAATTTACTACAAGGCGATTCAAGGATTTAGTAATTTAATCCGGTCCAAATTTAAGCTTCATATATCATAATCCATAATATTGCTTAGTACATAGTTATTGCCTTTCGAATAGCTTATTAAAAATAAATCCAACCATTTAGTATTACTATTCTAAAAATACAATCCATTGGCTTTATCCTTTTCCAGGCAATAAACGGCTTTATTTCTAATTTCTTTTGGCAAACCAATGCTTGGAGAATTTGTGGCTGTCGAAGTGGAGGACATTGAAATGATATCATTTTGTTGATTGCTATTTCCTTGTTGAACATTTTTCTGTTTCATTTCCATTTGGTCCATTCCCTTTTCCAAACATTTTTTAAATCGACATGCTCGGCAAATATTTCGATTATCAAAAATAAAAAAATAATTTTTATTTAAATAAATATTCCCAATAAAATCACCTTTGTGGATCCCACATTTTCCTTTGAACTTAAATTTAAATATTACTTTTGATTTTGACTTATTCAATTTTATTACTTTGCAAACATAGTTGCGCTTTTGACGAATGGATCGTCTAAAAATGCGAATGAAAAAAATTATAATAAAATGTCATTATTAAAAATATCATAGAAAAGATGGATTTTTCTTTTAATTTGTCCAAAATTAATTTTGTTAGATTTTCTCTATTAGATGAATGACATGGCCAATTTTGTTCCTTTTCATTTATAAACCTGAAAAAAGCAGCACATGCACTGCAAGTTGGTTGCCCAAAATGGTAATCTGAACAAATTGCAACAATATGACCAAAATATCAATTAAAATATTTTGTTGGCAATAGTACGAAATTTCAAAGGAAAATTTGTTACAATTTTTAATCCATCCTTTCGATAAAACTTTTGGGTAATAGATATCTTACACTATTTCTACAAATGAATTCTTAATATAATTGAATCTTAATAAATATTCGGATATTATATATATATAATTATGAACTAATTTGAAGGAATTTAAAATTCAAAATGGTCCAATTATTGTCTATTATTGCATTCCTCAAAATGCAAAATCTGAACTTTTTTGGAGGATATTTTATGAACTCTCCGAGGATGAACAGATTTTCATTTTTGGTTCAATCCAATTTTAAAAAACATACTGCTGCTTGTGTCCTCGCAGACAACACAAAGTCGTTCGTTGTTTTCGCTAATTTCCCATGAAATATTACTCAAATTTGAAGCCACACTTTCGGACATTTTTTCAATTAAGCAAACAAAATTTATGCTTAACTTTAATAGAAAATTATTTTCACATTCACGTACCTTTTGGGTACTTCTATATATAGTTTGTATCCCCTTTTTTGGGTCAACTGGGAAAAACAGGAGGAAAAGTGAAGGGTCCCCCTTTGGGTCATTGGGAATTGGGATTAGGGTTATGGTCTTTACTCTTTAGGGGTTACCTTGGATGATACATATCCCTGAATGAACCCTAATGACCCTAACCGTAATTCTGATGACCCAAAAGGGGAACCCTTCACTTTTTCCCAGTTGACTCAAAAAGAGGATACAAACTATAGTAGTACCGGATTTTGTAGGATTCCCCAAATATAAAATAATAATAATTATGATTATGATTAATGAATGGTGATTGAATGAATTATTGCAATGCGACTAATTCCCATGGTGGAATTTCCCCCCAAATAGACAAAATCTTGTTCGGAGATAAGAATTTTCTTATCGATTTTGGGCAGAAATAAATTGTTGGCGTGAAAATTGGGAGAATGAATAGATGAAAGTAAACTTTGTGGGGTTGACATTGAATGCTCCTCCAACTCATTATTTGTTCTATTCTTCAATTCTTCTTTAAAAATGAAATTTTTGAATCAATAAAAAATGTCCAAAAAATATTTTGAGACATGTTTTGACCATAGGGAAATGTTAATAATCGAATTAGGATGTCTTTTACATTTATATATTTTAAACAAGGAAGGATATTGTTTATATTACTACAAAGAATAATGAATAAACATCAAAGTTTATTGACCCAAAAAATTGTGTTCTAAAACTTTATTGAATTGAATTAGACGAAAAATTAAATGACTTTAAAAAAGAATGATAATTATTGTTTGAAACTTGCCTATAAAATATGACAATTAACATTAATCAAGTTCATTTTTTTTCAAATGTCATTTGTAATTTATTTTATTTGCCTAAAGGAAAATTTTACAAAGTTAAAATTGGGGAATGAGGGAGCAGACAAGAAAATGTACTGTATTAAAAATGCTATGAGAGGAAATGAGCTAGTGTCTGTGTTCATTTCTTCAAATTATTGGCATCCATTTCATCAGTCTATTTTTTCTGGGAAAAGACACAAAACACGTTATAGAAGAGCAGTGTGTCCTTAAATTAAATTTAATGAATTTTATAAATATATATTACCGTACCATTGTCTATTCTACCAATGATAATGAAGTGGCCAATATCTCTGTTCATAGTGCAGGAAACGATGATTTTCAGGCGGATATTGTGGATATGGGATGGCATTGTAGCGATAGAAATCTGTGGGTTTATATCCATACATGATTGAATATACACTATAATATTCATCGGTTCGATTCTTCCGTGGATATGGAGTATAGGTATGAATATTCCAATAATTGAGCATCATTTTGATTGAAGCTGATTTTGAATAGTTTATTGGGATAAGCTAAATTATGTTTATTT
The DNA here is from genome assembly GCA_030063045.1 of Pratylenchus scribneri. NCBI lineage: Eukaryota > Metazoa > Nematoda > Chromadorea > Rhabditida > Pratylenchidae > Pratylenchus > Pratylenchus scribneri. The sequence goes on along the minus strand of JAQSEB010000019.1, from coordinate 2,988,407 downwards.
TTTAATTTAAATAAATTTAAAAATAAATTGGAATTAAAAACAAATTGAAATAAATTAGAAGTGGAAATGTTCAATTCAAATATATTGTGAATTTAGCTGTGGCCGAATATCAAATGTCAATAATAGAATAAGTTCACTCTAAAAAATCGAACTTTGACTTGAAAAGGGAACAACATTTGTCGCACTTGACTTTACTTTTGCTTTTTCTCTCTTTTAAACTTTGGATTTAAAAAAGAATGAATATTGGCCGAATGTCAGTGGATTAAATAATATTTATCGATTTAAATATTTAAATTATCATAAATTAAAATAATTTTATATTATCACAAAAATTAAATTTTATAAAATTGTAATACAATTTGCCATTCTTATGTATATTAATTCTCGACATAATCCGGTTCTTTTGTCAGTTCAAAATTGCCAGAAATTGTATGTGTATTTATCTGAAAATAATAATTAAATAAAATTTCTTAGAATTAAAAGATCTCTCGATTCATTTTTTTACTTATTAGAATATATTTAAAAAGTACATACATATAAATAATCTCCAGCCCATAATGGTAAATCCAATTCCAATGCTGAAGTTTGGATCTTATCGTTCTGATTAACCTTAATTGTGAACATTTCTATTATACTTCCAATATTGTACACAGCTAAACCAATTTGCACTTCAATTTGTTTTTGATTACGCCATTTTCCGTCAATAGTTGTTTTTGGTTTTAACATCATTTCTCCATCAAGTGCATAATATTTCGACTAAATTAATTAATTAAAAAAAGCAATATAATAAAGCACTAACAAAAGTTGTAACAATTATTATGCCATCCATCATAAAATCGAGTTGAATAAGTGATTCGCCAACTAAAATAAAAAATTCAAATTAAAGAACGAATTCTATCTATTGTGAAACGGGGTTGTCTTGAAAATGAGATATTCGAAAAAGATTTTTAAATTATTATTTATTTTAATATATACCCCCATAAAGTTTTCGTTGCCAGTCGAAATTCCCAATTCCATCATGATAAATGCCAATTGTGAACGCTTTTTTGTTTTCATTGCTCATATTATTCACTTTATGCGTCCCTTTGATTGAATATGAAACATTTTCATTAATTTGGAATCCATTTTCAAAATGTTTTATGTATGGCAATGCACGGTCGTTTTGTTTTATGTTTTTTCGCGTAATGCTTCCAATGGGTATTTTTACATCACCAAAAATCTATAAAATTTTATTATTTAATAAGTTAAAATATTAATTTTATGTAATGATTAAAAAATATTTTTGTCCTCTATAGTATTTGAATAATACCTGTAAATGATCAGCACTCCAAGGTGCCATTCGGCATTTTCCAAAAGATTCATCGCATGGTTCTGATATATCCAATATGGCCCATTGCTCATTTAACATGACAAGAAAATGCCATGTGTGTGGTCTCAATTCACCCACTTCAATTTTCATTTTGAATTCTTTTCCAGGCACAAGATCGTGAGATTTTTTTTCAATTTCTTCTTGCCAAATTCCTCCTTCATCATTTTCGCGTAACCAACTGTTCAGGAGGAATTTATTTCGATGGTCAATATCCACATTTGTTGAATTAAAAATGACTCGAATATACAAAACAATGCCGCCAACTATTTGGATAAAATGTATTCAAATTTATTTTAAAAATTATTTAAAAATATTAAAAGCTAATATTGGCATGAAATATTTATAATATGTATATGTAGAAAGCGCAGATTTATAAGCAATTTCATATTTCATCTATTTATATGCAAATATATTTTGACATAATTTTGGCAAAAAATTATCCTACAAAAATTTAAAAAATAAAAACGGAAAATTGAATTTTAGGAAAATTTTTATTAAAATTAGCATATTTTAACAATTTTTCCTAAATTTCCATATTTTGACAATTTTTCGTGCCTATGAACCTGCTCTCTATAATATTTCAATAGAAAAACATAATTTATTTTAAAAGAAAATTTTTCCAATCATAAATTAATTATGCTTTATAATTCTTTTTTATATTTATGTTATTTTGTGAATTTTGAGAAAATTTTTCTCACTTACTTTTACTTTCCTTATTGATGGGATGATGGACGTCTTCAGGGAATGGGGTTGGAATATGAATCATGCAATTATCTTCATGAAAGCATAAATTTATAATGAATTCCTGGGCATTTTGGGGCACTGTTCCCTCAATCAAAATTTGATCGCCTAACAACAATAAATCACCCTTCTTTCCATCCGAATAATCCAAATTCCTGATATTTATTGAATAATCCGTTGTTTTTTCCTTTAAAAATTAATAAATTTGAATTTAATTTTTAATTAACTTTTTCTTCCTTTGGAATAATAATTCGCGGCTCTTCGATAAGTTGAGCGCCTTGAATCTTAAATGAAATAATTTTTATTGATATATTAATTAGATTCAACCAATATTCTGTTAATTTTCCATAGCGGAAATTTGGTTTTGTCCACCTCAATTTCATCAATAATAGTATGATTAAAATATGTGGAAATGCCATATTTTTCCACTGCCTCATTTTCACCAAATTTCCTTGGGGGAATGATAATTCGCAATTCAAATAATTTGCCAGGTTCCAATGGATTTTCCTTTTTGATACCTTCTTTATCAGGTTTCTATGGGAAAAAGAAAAATTAATTTAATATTTTATAAATTTACCATTCCTGGCACCACATTGATTTTGTCGATTGAATGTGAATTTGTTTTAATAGCCAAAATACTTTCACCAACTTTAAATAAAATAAGATATTTTCGGCCTATTCATTGTTTTTACCAATATAAAAATGATCAGATGAATGTAGATTGCCAACATATTCTGAATTTGTATTGTAAAGGAATTTAATATTCACTCCATCTTCATCAATATGTTTGGGCATAATTGCACGCAAAATAATCAGCTCATTCCCTTTCAATTCCTTTGCCAATTTGTGCACATGAACCCATCCATATTTTGGCAAATCCTGTGGAAAACAAAATTAAAATAAAATGCAAATATTTAGAATTCATAAATTCACATTCGCTTCAAATTGGGCGACTGGCGGTTCAGCAAGAAGAAATTGAAGTTTTTCTAACTATAAAAAGGGAAAATAAAATTAATTTTATTTTATAAAATAAAAACATCTAATTTAAAATACCAATTTATATACCTTAATTATATTCACTCCAATTTCATGAAACCAATTTTTAAGCCAAAAATCTTGCACAATCCATCCTTCACCATTAAAACCAATGCTCAAATTATATTCATTTTGTAGGATTTGAAAAGTGAATCTTCCATCTTTTCCATTTCCAATCCCATCGAAACTATAATTTTCCCTTCGATCAAACTGAATAAAATTTATATTTTTTTCCATTTATAAATCAAACATTTTCCAGTTCAATTTTCGGCTCTTTACCCAATTTAATTGTGATGTTCAACAAATCTCCATAATCTTAAGATTTTTTTTCATTTTTACCTAATTATACTGTATAAAATTACTGTAGTTTTGCCAATTTTTGACTGGATCAATTGCTTTTGCCCAATACATTTCCAATTGATCATCGATTATTGCTCCAACTAAATTCGCCATTAATTCATATTTTATTTCCTTTTTTACCATATTTTGACCATGTTTCCTTGGTCCATCTATGGTAAAGAATAATTTCAACTTGTGTTAATGTATTTTCTGCCAATTTTAAGCTAATATTCAATAATTTTCCTTTCCCCAATGGATTCGGAAGTTCAATGTAATTTTTTTGCTTATCTTCCGGGCATTCTGCTCTTTTATCAATTTGGCCCCATTCTGGCAGTTTTTCCGGGGATGAATTTGGCAAAAACTGAAAAAATTACAAAAAAAAATCTGGAATTAATTTTTTAAATATTTTAATATTTTTTAGTTATAAAAATGAAAAGATTTTTTCCTCGAAACACTTGGAAATTAAAGAAAACAAAACATTTTTGTAATATTATCCAGTTCAATCTCATTTTTGTAAAAATTTACCCAAGCTTTCATTGTACAATCGCAGGATCGGAAGACATAAATTTCAAGGGATTCACCGTTTGAAGGAAGCAAATCCATGCCAAGGGCCCAAAGCCCCAAAAAATCATCAAAATAGGCACCCTCATTAATTTGTCCCGTAAAATTGTTATAAAAGTCCATTTCCTCGGCATTGATTTGATCAATTCCCAAATTACCTTCATTTACTGCAAATTCAATATTCCCTTTTAATTTTGGTCCCAATAAAAACTTTTCAATTTTGTTGGTGTCCCCAATTCCAATGTAAATTCGCCACCATCAAAATAATATCTTCAAATTTAAATTATTAATTTAATTAATTAATTAATTCCAACTTTTCCCCCGTCAATGACAATTCCATTTTAATATTCCTTCCCAAATCACTGCTTCCTTCCAGCAAAATTCCATTCCATATTTCTCCATTTTTGTATTCCAAATTCATTTTTTCCTCACATTTTTCACGGATTTTTGTGCCATTTTTCCGTTGACCAATTTTGAATCTTTTCGTCATTTTTCCCTCAACATTTAATTTGCTCAAATAACAAATTAAAAGGCTAAAATAAATAAAACATATTAAATTAAAATTATTTTAATACCCATCCGGTTTACAAAATCCTTCGGCCCATTTGATGTGAAATCCAACGGCAGATCCTTCATTCTTTTGCAAAGGAATTCGAATTTGATTCTTCTCATTTGGCAAATTTGTCAGTAAACTTTAAAAAAAATTATATTTAAATGAGGAATTTGAAGCTTACATTTCCCCTGCATTTTCGACCTTTGAAAATGCCAAAAATAAGATGGTCAAAATGATGAAATAAATTGGTTGCATTTTAATAAATGAGTAAAAATAAATAGTAAAAAATAATAATTTAAAAATTGAAAAGGAATATAAATGAAATAAATTGAATAAAATTGGATTGAATATTTTTTGGGAATGGAGATGAGGCACCAAATTCATTTTCTCTCTATTTTGTTGCTGATTCACCAATACTTATTCACAGGGAAATTCATATAAAATTTATTTAATTTAAGTAAAATGATTTTAATTTAATATATTTTTTAACAGACAAAATTAGGCAAAAATTATTTTGGCATATAAAATTTCGGAATTTATTATTATCACAAATTCAACGGATGCCAATAGAATAAGTATTTCCAATTATTTTCTTCATATTTTCTTCATTTTGTGAGTTTGCTTTCCGTTTCCCAAACTTCGCAATGCTTCTCCGGTCCATATACGGTGCCAATTGGGCAATTGAATGCGGCACGAAAGGCGGGGAAATTCTGAATGGAGCCAAGGACACGGTATTTGCTCGGGGAATGCGGGTCAATCAACAATTGTTTTTTCAAATCACGTTCACCATCACGTTGGCACCATCCCTAAAAAGTAAAAACATTTTCCAAGGAATTAGATATTGAATAATAATTTTATTTCAGTTATTTAGCCTTTAAATTATTTTTAAATTATTAATTATTAATTTTTAATGATTTATTTTTACTTTTATTTATGGAATATTATTTAAAATTAAATATATTTTCCCTTACCTGCGCAAAACTAAGGAAAAATAGTTGATCATGGGTGAACATTTTAAGGCGATCATCAGGCAACCGTGGATCTGGCCCATTCAACCCCAAATGCGTTCGAAATGCTTTGAATGATGCTCGAAGCCCTGTGGCCAAAATAATTCAAATATTAATTCCCCAATTTTTACCTCCATTATCGGCAATATTTTCGCCTTGTGTCATATTTCCATCAATTGTGAGGTCTTTAATCGGCTCAAATTGATTATATTCATTCACAACACATTTGGCCATTTGGTCGAATCCATTCTCGCTCTCCTTGTCCATCCAGCTTTTCAGCACTCCAGTTCCATCCCACTGAATTCCTTGATCATCTGCAAATAAATTACAAAAATATTTATGATAAATTATGAATTTATTTATATTTTTTATGATTTTTTGGCATAAAATTATAAAATCATATAAAAATTTAATTTCATATACCAAATCCATGGGTGAGTTCATGTCCGGCAATTAGTCCAATTCCACCAAAATTTACGGATGCAGGGAAATTTGGATCATAAAAAGGTGGTTCCAAAATGCCCAGAGGGAATGTGATTGTTTTCAATTCAGGCTTTTAGTTCAATTAAATTAAATTGAAATCAAATTTGTAATCCAACCTGATACCAAGCATTCACAATGCTCGGCGAACTTGAAAAATCAGTTCGATCCGTGTCCTTGGCCAAGAATAATTCGTTGAATAAAATATCTTCCTGATATTTTTGCAGCAAATCAACCTTAAATATAAATTATTCAATTATTTGATATTATTTGTCAATGCCAATTATGACTAAGTGATTTTCCTATTTGTCCTAATGTACCCCCACTTTTTACTTAATCGCCCTGTCACCCTATCAATCAAATATTGCCCCAATATGCCTTTTAAAGCCACTATTTTTTTCTTCTTAAGGCTTTTCTCCCTTCATATTAAAAAAATAAACCCTATTCTGTACTAAAATCTTTTTAATTATATTATTGGTTTAAACTTTAAATGACCATGTTGTGCAGGGTTGAAATCTCCAAAATTTAAAAAATCCAGTTTTCCAAAAATAGCAAAAATTCAGTAAAAATAATGGTTCCGGGTAGGCCTATAATCAGGGCGCGGGTAACTGATAGTGCGGTTAATAGGGATGCCGATAACGGGACGGTCAATTAGCCCAAAACCCTGCGAATACCTGACCCGTCTAAATGTCCCCCCACGGGGAAATAACCCTATTATTTTCCATAATTTAATTAATATCATTTTCCATCCACAATTAATTTATATTCTACCATTTGTGTATATTCATGTCATTTTTCCATTGCGATTGCAAATCTTTATAATATTCAGTCAATAATTCATCATTTTCCACCAATTCTGGCCATCCAGCATTTGTTATTAAATTGTCTATTTTACTATATGCTGCCATTTTTGTTGTTTCAGTCATCCAATCCAATTGGGACAACATTGACTGAAAATGATGATGTCAATTATTTTTGGGATATTCACAAACTCGAAATGCGTCCAAAACTGAGGCAACCATCGATCGAATGTTGGTGCGCAATTTTTGTCTTTCTTCCTTTTTCGGGAATTTTGCATCCAAATATGCGCGGCCATTGGCCCAAGGGAATAGATTGGCATTTTCGAGGGCGCATTTTCCCATAATCAATTGTTCCGGTGTGGTGAACATTCGTTCCAAATCGAAATCCATTGGTGGATTATTTAGGGATAATAATGGAATTCGCCTTGGCAATCGGGGAAGACCCAAACGGAAATTGATTGCCGCCGGAAATTTGTTCAATTTAACTTTTTTTGGTAAATATTGAATGTTGGCGGACAAAAGCCGATAGAAAAAGTAATTGAAAATGGTACGGGGTTGGACCTGAAAATGTTGTTTTGACCATTTTAAATCAAATCCGGGTCCAAATATTTGTGGCATAAATTCATTTTTTGGGTAATAATAAATATTTTTTGGACTATAATTTGCCGGTTGGCGTATTCACCGAAAATTGTCATTTAGATCATTTTATTTAAACCGGTTTTCAACAATTTATTAGGATTAAAGCAAAATCAAGTGAGGTTCTCGGGTGATTTGTTTTAATTGGAAATTTCTTAAAATCTTTTTCAAAATATTTTTTAATGAATTTAGAAGACTAGTAAAAATATGGTTTAATTGAAATGATTTAAACGACTTTTTCGGTAACACTTAATTTGGCTAATCAAAAAATAATTAATTTCAATTTCCTTCTATGCCACAAATATATTGCCTTTCCTCTCTTCCCCCTTATTATTATTATTATTACAGTACTTTGTCTGGGTTGAAAATGTAATCCATTATTTTGCCAATTGCTGTTGGCTCCTTGACAATGAAATTGTCCACCCTTCTCATATTATCCACATCTTTGGGTATTGAATTTCGAATGAGTTCCTCAAAATTTAAATGTGCCGAAATTCCCTTGGCTTCCTTGTCATTATATACTATAAAAATAATGAATTGGAATTTGATTAAATTATTCAATTAATATTTTCTCACCATTGTACATTGGCTCATATTTCCTTCGTTCATATTCTCGTCTATTCAAATTTGCCCCAATTTCGTGTTCTATATCGAGCATTTCCTTTGCATCTTCCTCAATTTTTGCCCTTTCCAGTTTGATTCCTTTAAATTCCGCATAACTCAACAAAGTTTCGACCATATTTTCCAACATTCCCTTCTTGACATTTTCATCCCAAATGCGGGTATAATATGCTTCTTGGAAAGAAAGTGTGGCCTAAAAATTAGTTAAATTATTTTTGAACTTTGCTAAAATTGACTTGATCAAATGCGAGAATATACGGTTGCTGTTGACTGTGTGGATTTTGCCAATTTGTTTCAATTGTTGTTGTCAAAAATGTGGGCAAATTTTCCTCATTATTCAAATAGGCCACAACCGCGGAGAAAGTAGCAGCATTCGGATAATGGACTTCCTTTTTAAAGGAATAAATTATGAATGAACAAAAAGTGAAAAATTTAACAAAAAATTATTAAAAATATATTAAAAGCTTAAAGTAAAAAATTGTAAAAAGAAAAAGTCTAATAATACTGCGAAATATTTTACACATGCCTATGGCTATTATATTTTTTATATCCCAATTCTTCATCGATGTCTTTTAATTGTCTTACTGAATTTTGATGGAGCAATGGGAAATGCACTTTCAATAAATCCTCCAACTTTGTCATTTTATTCTCCAACCATTCGCCATTTCCCACTTCTTTGTCCCAATCCTTTTTTGCTTCAACACATTTTGCGAATAATTGGCCAGCTTGTTTGACAGGCAATGGAAGCTATAAATTTAAATTATTCAGCAAAATATATAAATGGAATTGCCTTTTCCTCCTTCATATAGGCTTCATTTTTGAATTGATTAATGACGACCATCAAATTTTTGAATTGGATTTCCTCAAAACTCATATTCCCTTTGAAGTTTCCGCAAGAATATTCGTAGAAATTATCGCATGGATTTTTACTAAAATCCATCGAATTTCGAAGTCGATTAGCAAAGTTGGAATATGCCTGATAAATTTATTAAATTAATAATTAAAAAAATAAATTTTTCTCGACTTTATATTTTGCGTGATCCTCTGGATTGACAGTGGCCGGCGATGGAATATTCAAAGGATTTTCGTCCAACTTTTTTGCCTGCTCCTCCTTTCTTCCAATTTGATTGACCCGTACAAGGGTGATAGCGCTGATTACTTTAAAAAGATGGAAGAAGTTAATTTGAAATTATTTTGGTCAAAATATTCATTAATAGGATAATTTTACTTTTTATTTCATTAAAATATTTTATTGATATGCCCTAATTAATTTTCCACAAAATTCTTTAAGAATCTAATGGCATTTTTGAATACCGTATAACCACTTCTAAATTCTTCATCCTCTAATAATTTCCCACCTCAATTTTGAATAAAGGCTCAGATAAAAATTTTTATTGTTTTTTCTTAGTGCTCTGAAGATCTACAAAATCCGGGTCAAAAATATCCATTAATTAAGAAGTTAGACTCTAAATTTTCCCAATTTTTGGGGGTTGAAAAATAATTCCCCATGGGGAATTAAAAAAAAAGCTTATACGATAATTCATAATGAAAATAATTTAAATTAATTTTTTAATTCTCTTATTTTGCGAATTTTTATTTTTATTTTTCATCGAATTCCAAATTTCGAACCAAGAATTGAGGCCATCAGCAAAACACTGAAGAATACAAGGCCGCTGGTCAATTTGGCAAAAAATGTCATTCTTCTTGCCAATGGCGCATTCAATTCGCCCATTTTTGATTTAATTTAAGAACAGACGAAATAAATTTGAAATGTCCAAATCAGATGGATGGTTGGTATTATAAATGAATGAATGAAATTATTATTATAAAATGTAGAAAAAAAAAAGAAAAAAGAAGCCAAACCCATTCAATTCAATCAGTCCCAGCCTCTAATTTTGAACAAAAAATTGCGATAAGAAAGTGAGAATTGTAAATGTTATGTGTTTCCGTCTTCCGGGTATTGGACGCTAATTCAATTCAAATTAATAGGAATTAGGAAGGGTATAAAACATAATTTCCCCTCAATTGGCCCATCCTTTTTTCACAATTCCAAACCGGAACAATGTCAAAATTCAAAATTGATGATTCATGATTGAGGAACAAAAAAAAGGATGGAATTTCAAATAAAATTTTTTTAGTCTTTTATTTTGATTTTTAAAATATATTAATATATTAAAATTTATTTGCGATAACATCAACAATAAATTAATAATTAAATTTTTTACTCGAATATTTATTACAATTAAAAGGTACTTATCGGTTATCCGCATGCAGATTTTTTTTGGGTCAATATAGGAAAGGTTACAGCTTACATTTACCCCTATGGATCATCTATACGGTTAGAGTCAACTAGGAATAGGAATAGGTTATATAATCTGCCGTATCCCCAACCCTAACTATAGTCATCAATAGCGGGGAGGTTTCATTCTTTTCAAATGCAGGCGGATAACTGGTAAGTACCAAATGCAAATTATTAATAAGAAGTAATAACTATTTACCATAAAATTAAGCATTTTTATCAATTAATGTGGAAAACGATTTGAATGTAATGAATTTCTCCATCGATACAATATGCATTTATCATTTTATATTTCAGACACTTAAAGCCAGAGCTGGGTCCGACTCCGACTCCGGCTCCGACTCCGACTCCGATTCCGACTCCGACTCCGACTCCGGCTCCGACTCCGACTCCGGCTCCGACTCCGACTCCGACTCCAACTCCGACTCCGCTCCGGAGCTGGAGTCGGAGTCGAAAATTGAAAAGGTCGGAGTCCGGAGTCGGAGCTGGAGTCAAAATTTTCAAAGGTCGGAGTTGGGAGTCGGAGTCGGAGTCAAAAATTTTGAGCGACTCCGGACTCCGGTCGACTCCGGATTTTTATTTGAAAAAATGTATTTTTTTTCCTAATTTTTAAAAAAATTTCCCTTTTTAATTTTTTTAAAATTAAATTTTTTTGGTTTATTTTGTCTAAAATTGAAATTTTCATACTGAAATTATATCATTTTCGGAAATAGATGTTAATTTTGCACAAAAATGCCCTGGAGCCAAATCAAAATTACTTAAAAAATTTTATGCGGAGTCAAACTCCGGAGTCGGAGTCGAGTTTTAGAACGACTCCGGAGTTGGAGTCGGAGTCGGAGTCAAAAATCGGAAAGCCCGGAGTCCGGAGTCGGAGTTGGAGCTAAATTTTTGAAAGGTCGGAGTTCGGAGTTGGAGTCGGAGTCAAGATTTATGAAAAGCACAGCTCTGCTTAAAGCTTTTAAACTAAAAGAGTATTCCTCCTGTTAATTAGTAATTTTAATGAACTTATTGTATTTCAAACCTCCATATTTGATCCGTTGTTTAGCTGTGTACACGTTTTGAAAAATAATACCCCAACATTCCTTTGCAAATTCACAATTTTCTCATCTCCATTTTGCATTTTTTCATTCTCTCTTCATCATTTGCAATTACATGATCAAAAATTTCGGCTTTTTAGAAGAATTGCCTTATTTATCTCACGGAATTTTATTCAACCACAATTTTTGCCTTTTGTGAGGTTTCACTTTATCGATTATTACTCGGGTTTGAATTAAACGTCATTTTTAGCTTTTTAGGGTAATTGCCGTTATACAAGTCACAATTTTTGCCTTTGAGGATTTGGATCAAATAGGCATTCGGGTACTGATTTCGTTTACATCAGCGAATGGGTTATCATATTCATATGATACTAGGTCACAATGAACAGCGCGCTCTACCCGTCCATCTAAGCGTCCGCGTGAACCGTCCATACTCGATTTTCATCTAAATTAATGTGGACAGAATCGCTTGACACGGACCTGCAGCAGAACAATTTGCTCCCATAATGCATTTTTGAACAGTTTTCAAACCATTTCACTCTGAATTAAACTGATAACAAATTTGAATTCCTCATCATCCAAAACATTCGAGTCAATTCGAATAGTTCATATAATCGCTTGAAAATAATTTCTTGGGCTCAAAAGTTATGCGCGAACGACGACGCGTTCGCGTTTTTCAAACTTTTTTTGATCGGTCGGTACCCTCAAGCTTCAATTCTGAATTTCTATTTCTCATCTGGGAGCCTCTGCATATCAAATGTCTTTGTCAGGCACTGCGCTGCGTGCCACAAAATTTGTGAATACGGCTCACTGTGGTGTGGAGCTGTGGATGTGGATCTGGACAGATGATGCGGACGCTTGACACATCAATTGTTGTGGACGTCCCATCAGCCAGAGCAGGGCTTTATTTTCCTCCATTTGAGCAAGCAATAAGCAAAAGGGGGAATATTAATATCCGTTGTTTTTTCCCTTCAATTCATCATTTGTATTTTTAATTTTTATTTGCCAGTAAAAAAGTAGATTTTAATTTTTAATTGAAGGCTGATTAAAAGTGAAACCCATTTACATTGATAAAATTCCAAAACTACATCAAAAATCTGTAAATTAAAAACCCGCTAGAATGCCCCTCCGATTGTTCATTCGTTCAATGCTATATACTATTTTGGCCATTATCTTTTGCCTATTACCAACAATTATTTGTGCCAATCATGATAATGGCCAACTTTATGCTAATCATAACAAAGGCCAACTCTATGCCAATTATAAAAAAGGCCAACTCCAAATCCGTTTTCATCCAGTGGATACGGATCATGCCTATGTTGTAATTGGAGATCATTATGGTTTGAAGAAAATAGTCTAAAGCATTAAATACATATTTATTTTCCCTCAATTTATAGAATATGATTATTTGGAAGTAATTTCACCAAGGAGGAGTATTGTGTAATATTTTATATAAAATTTATTAAATTATATTTATTAGCTTTCATACAAATTATATAGAAATATTTTATAAAAATTAGGAGGAAAGAGAAAGCAGAGGCTGCGAAACCCGAAGATAAAGCAAAAAACATGCGTGGAAACGCAAATCAAGAATTTGATGTGGCCAATGCGGATGAAATTTTTTATGAAATGGTCACCCAAGAGGGTTGGGTAGCAAAAAATTTCAGCTGGCCACAACATCGATTTTGTCGTTCATTTGTCTATGAATTTGTTAGCAAATTATTCAATGGAGAATGCCCTAAACAAGAAGAATGGCCAGAAGAATTTTTGAAACCGACAAAAAAAAATTCACAAATTGGTGTATTCAAGCCAGCTTATAAAAATGCAAGGAAACATTTCATAAAAGTGGAGGATCAATCGGGGTAAGCTATTATCAAATTTATGATAAAGAGAATTATGTTTTATTGTTTTATGTTAATTTGAATGAGTTAAGGAGACAATCAGCAGAATGATAAAATTAATGAAAAAGTAATTAAGCACTAATTTAGGCAAATATTTTTGCGAATAAATCGCAAAATAATATTATTAAAATAAACAATTTTGTAGCTGCCATTTAAAAGAAATTGAGCTGAAAATTGTGGTCGTTGGACAAATGGATCCGGAAAAGTTGCCCTCAATTTTGCAAATTGAAACGGGAAAAGTCGATGCATATGGAAATGATTGGGAGAGATTTGAGGATGATTCTTTCTTTACCGAAGAATGGATAGTAAAGGTGGATGGCCATGAAAATGTATTCAAAACAAAAATAAAAGTTTTTGTATGCCCTAAAGAACATTCTTATTTCCGAAGTTTGAAAATTCTCGACAAAAATGTGGGTTGGGGGAAATGCGGAAGGAAAATGATTTAAATAATTTAAGGAAAAATTCGAGCTCCTTAATATTTATGGCGATTTGAAGGAAAACAAAGTGTTTAAAATTGATTTGAGCAAAGCAAAACATGTGCAAAAACGAAAGCCAAAACTTGGCATTGGCTTCTAAAATAATTTTCTATTTTAAACACTTTTTGATCGCATTTTTATTTCATTTTCGGATAAATTGGTATTTCTTTCACTCTTTATTTTTTTTATAGATTAATCAGAAAAAGTGCTTTTTAAATTTTGATCAAATTTAAATATTTTCCAATTGTTTATTCAATGATTTATGAATTATATATGACCTCTGCCCATGTCGATAAAAATTTGATTGGATTAAATCATTTTGAGTTTTATGTTTTATCCAATAATTAAAATTTGTTATATTTATTAAATACTAATTATTTTTCTCTCAATTTTGCTTCATCTCATCATATAAATGACAAAGGTGCTTTTAAATTTAAATATCAAATTTCAATAAAAATGAACAAGATGGAATGATTCATTCGAATGAATGGGCAAAATGAGAAGGAATCGAACAATTTTCATGTACATTTCCCCCAGCAGGCTTCAACATTTTCCCTTAATTCCCTCCAAATTTATTTTATAAATCATTTATTCCCCCAATTCAAATCCATTGTGAGACCACAAAACAATTTAAAAAATTATTATGCCTTCCACCAAAATTATTTCCATTTTATTCATTTTTCTGTTCTGCTTTGTTGCCGCTTTGTTTGCGAATTCAACAACAAAATTCCCTGTGAATTTATTCGAAATTTTGTTCAAATTGTTCCTCTTTTCAGCGTTATCCTGGCTGCATGAATATGTGCGTCAACTGTTTCCATTCAAATTTTACTGGCCATTGCGATCATAATGGTGAATGCTGCAAAGTTGGCGAGGAATTCGAAATTTTGGAGGAAATAAACGACCAAAATGGCACCTCTTCAATTGAATTAAGCAGCATTAAAAATTATGCAAAAATAAATTAAACAATTTTAGAATTCAACTTTGGCCCCATTGACCATCGAATCTGGCAACAACGAAACCACTTTAAATGTAACTTCAAAAAAATATTAATTTTTTGAAATTAAATTCCAAATTTCTAGGAGGATCCAGAATTGATGCAGGCTGTTTGCAACCAATTTTGTATGCATTGCTTGGGGGCACCTGGTGGCGGCTTTTGTGGCCGAAACCGGAAATGCTGTGATCCAGATGCCGTGGAACGCGAATTTGAGAAAGTCTTCCTGGAAGGAGTCAGTTTTATTTTTCTATTTTGGGTGAAAATTATTATATTTCCTTACAGCACAATCAAACAGCAAATGGCTTCTATTGAAATTCCTAAGAGGCGAATATGAAAGGATGGAAATGGAATACAATTTTCGATATTAAAAAATTAAATCATTATTTCTTTTGATGATTGAATAAAAGCTTATTGGGAATTTTCCTTTTTAATTAAGTACAGTATTTTTGCACAATAAAATAAATGAATAATTTCAATATTTTGAATTTTTTGATCAATTCAAATGAGGGGTTAAAGCTCAAATGTCGATCTCAATAAATAAAGATTGGCTGTTTGTCAAGAGGAAAGCCACCCATAAGGATTTAGGTGAATGGGTCGGCAAAATGTTGGCAATTATTTTCTAAAAATCTATATTTGCCATGGGCAACAAATTGGATACGGTTCAATTGGTCGATTATTTCACACAATCTTCCTCAACTGTAAAATGCGTCGTCCCCAATTTATTCATCAATTTTTATCTGAATTGTCAGAATAGGGCAATTACAATTGCAAATCAGAATAGTGCAATTACAATTACAAATCAGAATGGGGCAATTACAATTGCAAATCAGAATAGTGCAATTACAAATCAGAATAGTGCAATTACAATTACAAATCAGAATAGTGCAATTACAATTACAAATCAGAATAGGGCAATTACAATTACAAATCAGAATAGTGCAATTACAATTACAAATCAGAATAGTGCAATTACAATTACAAATCAGAATAGTGCAATTACAATTACAAATCAGAATGTGGCAATTACAATTACAAATCAGAATGTGGCAATTACAATTGCAAATCAGAATAGGGCAATTACAATTACAAATCAGAATGTGGCAATTACAATTGCAAATCAGAATAGGGCAATTACAATTGCAAATCAGAATGGGGCAATTACAATTGCAAATCAGAATAGGGCAATTACAATTACAAATCAGAATGTGGCAATTACAATTGCAAATCAGAATGGGGCAATTACAATTGCAAATCAGAATAGTGCAATTACAATTACAAATCAGAATAGGGCAATTACAATTGCAAATCAGAATAGTGCAATTACAATTACAAATCAGAATAGTGCAATTACAATTACAAATCAGAATAGTGCAATTACAATTACAAATCAGAATAGTGCAATTACAATTACAAATCAGAATAGTGCAATTACAATTACAAATCAGAATGGGGCAATTACAATTACAAATCAGAATGGGGCAATTACAATTGCAAATCAGAATGGGGCAATTACAATTGCAAATCAGAATAGTGCAATTACAATTACAAATCAGAATAGGGCAATTACAATTGCAAATCAGAATAGTGCAATTACAATTACAAATCAGAATGTGGCAATTACAATTGCAAATCAGAATAGGGTAATTACAATTACAAATCAGAATAGTGCAATTACAATTACAAATCAGAATAGTGCAATTACAATTACAAATCAGAATAGGGCAATTACAATTACAAATCAGAATAGTGCAATTACAATTACAAATCAGAATAGGGCAATTACAATTACAAATCAGAATAGGGCAATTACAATTACAAATCAGAATAGTGCAATTACAATTACAAATCAGAATAGAGCAATTACAATTGCAAATCAGAATAGTGCAATTACAATTACAAATCAGAATAGTGCAATTACAATTACAAATCAGAATAGAGCAATTACAATTGCAAATCAGAATAGTGCAATTACAATTACAAATCAGAATAGAGCAATTACAATTGCAAATCAGAATAGGGCAATTACAATTACAAATCAGAATAGGGCAATTACAATTACAAATCAGAATAGTGCAATTACAATTACAAATCAGAATAGAGCAATTACAATTGCAAATCAGAATAGGGCAATTACAATTGCAAATCAGAATAGTGCAATTACAATTACAAATCAGAATAGTGCAATTACAATTACAAATCAGAATAGAGCAATTACAATTGCAAATCAGAATAGGGCAATTACAATTACAAATCAGAATAGGGCAATTACAATTACAAATCAGAATAGAGCAATTACAATTGCAAATCAGAATAGTGCAATTACAATTACAAATCAGAATAGAGCAATTACAATTGCAAATCAGAATAGTGCAATTACAATTACAAATCAGTATGTGGCAATTACAATTGCAAATCAGAATAGGGCAATTACAATTACAAATCAGAATAGTGCAATTACAATTACAAATCAGAATAGTGCAAGTACAATTACAAATCAGAATAGGGCAATTACAATTGCAAATCAGAATAGTGCAATTACAATTACAAATCAGAATGGGGCAATTACAATTGCAAATCAGAATAGGGCAATTACAATTACAAATCAGAACAGGGCAAACTACATTATCCAACAAAAATAGTAGGAAATTGTTTGACTTACACTTTGGAAATCAGTTCGGCGGGTATGAAATATGAATTACGGATGGCACAAATATCAAGGGGAACGAAGGATGGTAATTTGAAATGGATGAATTCGGCACAATTTCATTCAAGAAATTGAATAGCAGGATTTCATTCGCAACCATCTGCTGCTGTTTATTTTGATAGAAATGATCTCTTGAATGTTTCCAATCAATTCTCTGGGAATTTTTTTTCTCAAATCTAGTAAATCATTGACAAAGTGTATTTTATTGGAAGCGTAAATTCTTTTGCCGAAGATTACTATACTTATATACTATTTTTAATAAAATCTATTGATGCTATGCTAATCAAAACTATTTCTCTTATATACCACTAGTTTAGCCATTTAATTCAACCATAAAAGCGATTGAAAATTTATATTGAAACATTTATTTAAATATGATAAAACCAACAAAATGAAAATGAATAGAGGATGTCAAAAGGTCATCAAGGTGTGTCTTGTTTGGAAGTAACAAAAATTTAAATATATAAGATAGGGGGATTGGGTATGTGGAGGGGTTTTTACGTCAAAAAAGAGGGGGAGAGAGAGGATATAAGGAGGGAGATCCATCATCAAGACATTCTTAATCCAGACCAATTATTGCGCCTTCTTCATTTCTGCTTGACCATCCTCAGTCGACTTCCTCAATGGTTGGACCGCCAGCACCACCTAAAAGTGAGTTGCAAATTAGAACGAAAATTTAAACTGTTAACAATTTCCTACCTGCACCACCTGCTGGACCACCTCCGGGCATTCCACCTGGCATGCCACCGGGCATTCCTCCTGGGGCACCGCCAGCCGATTGGTAGAGTTTGGTGATGACCGGGTTGCAGACCGACTCCAGCTCCTTTTGGTGATGTTCGAATTCCTCTTTATCGGCCGTTTGGTTGGCATCCAGCCATGACAGAGTCTCTTGGCATTTGTCCAGCACTTTCTTCTTGTCGTCTTCACTGATCTTGTCCTTCAGCTGAAAAATTAGTGCATTTTAATAATTTATTGGCTTATCAATTTTTTAAATTAATTTTTATTCTTTTCAAAAATCAATAGAATTGGTACTAACCTTTTCATCCTCCATTGTTTGCTTGATGTTGAAGCAATACGATTCGAGAGAATTTTTGGCTGAGACGCGATCACGTTGGGCCTCATCTTCGCTGCGGAATTTGTCTGCTTCGCTGACCATTCGCTCGATCTCTTCTTTGGAAAGGCGGCCTTTGTCGTTGGTGATTGTGATCTTGTTCTGCTTTCCGGTGGATTTGTCCTGTGCCGACACATTGAGGATGCCATTTGCGTCAATGTCGAATGTGACTTCAATTTGTGGGACTCCTCGCGGTGCAGGTGGAATGCCGCTCAGCTCGAATTTGCCCAACAAGTTGTTGTCCTTTGTCATGGCACGTTCACCTTCGTACACCTACAAATATGGATTATAATTAATTAGTTTTATGTTTTATGTCATTTTCAAATTCTTTGGTCATCTTAAATTTTTTTTGCGACCTTCTTGAGGTTTTTGTGATCATCTGTTTTTGATGGTCATTTCAAGGTTTTTTGAAACCATTTTAAAGTTTTTGATCATATCTTAAAGTTCTTTGATTATCTCTCAAGGTTTTTTGGTCCATTTCAAGATATTTGAAAATTTAAAACCTGAATGAGAACACCCGGCTGATTGTCCGAATAGGTGGTGAACGTTTGTGATGTCTTGGTTGGGATTGTGGTGTTGCGTTTGATCAGTGGAGTCATCACACCGCCGGCGGTCTCAATTCCAAGCGACAGAGGGGCGACATCGAGCAAAAGGAGGTCCTGTAAATTTTAGGTGGATTTAAATTGAATATTTTTCATTTGTTTAATGCAAACCTGAACATTCTCCGACTTGTCTCCCGAGAGGATTGCCGCCTGAACTGCAGCACCATAAGCCACGGCCTCGTCCGGATTGATTGATTTGTTCAATTCCTTGCCGGAGAAGAAGTCGGACAGCAATTTTTGGACTTTCGGAATTCGAGTGGAGCCGCCAACCAGCACAATGTCGTGGATTTGCGATTTGTCCATTTTGGCATCGCGCAGCGATTTCTCAACTGGGTCCATTGTGGAACGGAAGAGGTCAGCGCAGAGTTCTTCGAAGCGAGCACGAGTGATGTTGGTGTAGAAATCGATGCCATCAAAGAGGGAGTCGATTTCGATGCTAAAATGTTTTTAATTATTTGCGTTCAAAACTATCCAAAATTTTAACCTTGCTTGAGTTGAGCTGGACAATGTGCGTTTGGCACGCTCGCAGGCAGTGCGAAGACGGCGGAGCGCACGGGAATTTGTGCTCATGTCCTTCTTGTGCTTCCGCTTGAATTCGGCGACGAAGTGGTTGACCTGAATGTGTGAAATAATTATCCAAAAATTCTTTTCAAAAATCAAACCATTCGGTTGTCGAAGTCCTCCCCGCCCAAATGGGTATCGCCAGCCGTTGATTTGACCTCGAAAATGCCATCCTCAATGGTCAGAATGCTGACATCGAATGTGCCGCCGCCCAGGTCGAAAATGAGCACATTGCGCTCGCCTTGGCCCTTCTTGTCCAATCCATAGGCGATTGCAGCGGCCGTCGGTTCATTGATGATGCGCAGGACGTTCAGGCCGGAAATGGTGCCGGCATCCTTGGTGGCTTGGCGCTGACTGTCGTTGAAGTAGGCTGGCACGGTGATGACTGCATTCTTGACGGTTTGGCCCAGGAATGCTTCGGCGGTCTCCTTCATTTTGGTCAGAACCATTGCCGAGACTTCCTGAAAATGATTTGTTAAATTTCAGCACTTGAAATGTAAAATAAACCTCAGGAAAGAATGTTTTTGATTCGCCCTTCACATCCACTTGAATTTTTGGTCGGCCGCCTTCTCCTTGGATGACCTTGAATGGCCAATGCTTCATGTCCGATTGAACCGCTGGGTCATCAAATTTGCGACCAATGAGACGTTTAGCATCTGGAAAAAATGACAATTTATATATGCTAATGCTAGGAAATTATTTAATACCGAAAACAGTGTTGGCTGGGTTCAATGCCACTTGATTCTTTGCAGCATCGCCGATCAAACGTTCAGTGTCAGTGAAGGCCACATAAGATGGAGTAGTGCGGTTTCCTTGGTCGTTGGCAATGATCTCGACTTTGCCATGTTGGAAGACACCGACGCAAGAATAGGTTGTTCCTAAGTCAATTCCAATTGCGTTTGCTTCCGGCATTTTGTTTCAATTTTTTGTCGCTTTTGATGAAAACAAGTTGTAAAGTTTGTTTGAATATTCGCTGAAATTTTAAAATTTAATTGATGGATTTATGGGTTATCTATTGAAGGAATGATTGGGGAATATCCTAATTACTAAATTAAATGCAGTAAGGTAAGCTATGTTCGGTAATATTGCTGACTATGACTAGGAATGTGAATGGAAAATGAAGCGAGCAATGTAAAATGTTGATGAATGAAATTTTTGCTGAACTTTAATGGCGAATTTATAACAATGAACAACGGCTATTATTTTGACTGGGTAATGCTCGTTGTTTCTCGAAAGAATGATTGTTTGTGTGCGCTTGCATTTCTACTTATGCTTATGTAAGAGCAGAGTAGAGTAGACGCGAATGCGTGCGGTTCGGTTGGATTTTTCTAGAACATTCGAGAACATTCTCTTGCTAAAAAATCGATTCAATTGTTCTATTTCTCATGTAAGAAAAAAATAGTATGGGAAAAGAAATAAATTGAATTAGATACGCGAAGAAAATGAAAACAACTAATGGAATGGTGGAAAAGGAAAGTCTAACATGCAAAAAAAAAAGACTAATCTTCCTGAAACCAAAATCTAAGCTAATTTTTGGATTTTTGGACAAAAATGCCGGTTTCTCCACTTTTTTTTCGTGATAATGAGAGTGATGTCTTATTGTTAAAAAGATGGCATGAAAATGGTTTAAAAAGCCCACACGAAACATTCTCAAGATCCAGCTTCCAACAAATCAAACCAAGCCATTAAAGTGGGCTTCCAATCTTCCAAAATTACTTGTCTTGTACTTTTGCTAAAAGAAAATCTTGGCTTCACTTGGCCATGACCTTTTTGGCGGTTTCATGGAGCAAAATAATAACAAACCTTTAAATTAATCAACGCTCCCAACCGACCCGCATTGGTACCCTATCCCTATTCCATTTATATTCTCCATGTGGAATTAGAAATATCATATAACGAATCTTCAATTTTTAGTACATTTTGTTTCAGCTCAAAAACAAAAATCAAACAAATATTCTAAAAAACAATTATCATTATCATCCAATTATGTCGAACAGCGATCAAATTGTAACCGGAAATTACGACATTGACTGTACCAGCCATTTGGAGACCACAACGTAAGAATATAATAATTTATAAAAATAAATAATATTTTCTAAATTTTGCAGTGAACAATTCATCTGGACGGTTGGATTTTTATATTTTATTAAAACATTATTCCTTTTTGCTATTTAGATTGAAAACTTTTCCCAATACAATGAGATGAAATGTGGAGAATGTTTGCGATCTACCGAATTCACGTATTTTTTAAATTTAGATCACGAATACCAACTTTTTTAAGTTCCACAACACCGAATGGTCAACTTCTAAAATGGCAAATGAGAATGTATCCAAATGGAATTGAAGAAGAATCCACGGACTATATTGAGTTTTGTCTAAAACCAATCAACGCCTTGCTGCTTATTAAACTCTATCGTGAGAAAATGGAGGCAAAATATCAGTTTTCAATACGCAAACCCAACGGTTATGAATTCAAATTCAACAAAATTGACCACAACATTGGCAGTTATTCGTTTATCAAAAGGGGAGATTTGTTCAATGAGAAAAATGGCTACCTTGATGGCGATCGGCTCACACTTGTGTGCACTCTGATAATCCAGCAGGAGGTAATTTTTTGGCATTTTGAAATGAAAGAAATGATAATTAATTATTCAAAGGTCAAGTCTAGTATTGAAGTCCCCGAATGTCAAGTAATTCAAGAGGATTTGGGCCATTTGTTTGAAAGCGGTCAATTCACCGATTGCAAGGTCACTTCGGCAGATGACAAAGAATTTAAGGTTTAATAAGCATTCATTTAATCAACATAAATTGGCTTTTTAAGGTCCATAAATGCATTTTGGGTTGTCGATCACCGGTTTTTGGGGCCATGTTCGAGCATGAAGTGACAGAGAACATCGATGATGAAATCATTATTCCGGACATAAATGGGGATGTGATCGAGCTGATGCTTCGTTTCATGTACGGTTTATGGTTTATCGAATCAATTATTAATTTGTAAAATACTAATTTTAGATACAGTGGGAAGGAACCAGCAGATTGGGGCGAAATGGCCGGAGATTTGTTGTTCGCTGCCGACAAATATGGACTCATCCGTTTGAAGGTTTTTCATTTTTTAAAATCTTTGATTTTTATATTATTTTCAGATCCTCTGTGAACGCAAATTAATCAATTCTCTGGAGAATGCAAATGCCTGCGAATTGCTGCAATTGGCCAATCTCCATTCGGCCGAACAACTCAAAGCCAATGCGCTCGACTTCATCAAAATGCATCTGAAGGAGGTTAAACAATCTTTTGTATAAATATTTATTATTTTAATTATTTAAGGTAATGGAATCGGAAGGATGGATGACTTGGGCCGATGAACAATTGAAGGACCAAATATTGGTGGCAGTTGCAAATTCTTGAAGACTATGACATAGAGAAATTAAATTCGCCGCAAAATGACTAAATTATTTGCGGGTTGTTGATTAAATC
Organism: Pratylenchus scribneri; assembly: GCA_030063045.1. NCBI lineage: Eukaryota > Metazoa > Nematoda > Chromadorea > Rhabditida > Pratylenchidae > Pratylenchus > Pratylenchus scribneri. The sequence goes on along the minus strand of JAQSEB010000019.1, from coordinate 2,965,106 downwards.
CATTCATCTCATATTGTTTTTGCCTATTACGAGTCGATATTTTGAATAAAATATTTATTATTGATTTACTCTAGTATTCTACATCTTTCCTGTGCAGTGTGTGTGTGTATTGCTTGAACGTGCAGGCCCGGCGCTCCCCCCCCCCCCCCCGAAGTCTGAGAAGAAGAAAAAGAAAAGGGGAACCTGGTTTGTCTCTTAGTTTTGAACCAAACCCAGATTAACTATACATCAATCGACGCGTCTCGATGAGCTCTACAAATATGCTTAATGGTTTAGGGGTCTAGGATCAAGCACAAAAAAGTTATAATCAAAAAACTGATTTTTCGGCAAAAGAATTAAATCTTTCGGCAAAAAAATTGGCACCCTTTTATAAATAAATTTTGTCAAATTTTATTTTATTTTCTTCATTTCTCATAGATCGCATTATTCTTTTGAAGATGAAGACGAATAAATTTGATCATCCGCCTTTGAAGTCTATTAGATTATTCAAGGTCGACTATAAAATCGTCTGCTACTGGGTCATTCTTTTTCACCAACTTGATTAGGTAATTTGAGTGCACCTTCCAACCTTCAATAATTTGTGGGCTGCGGTTTTTTTATTTTCTTCATTTTTCATTGAGTTTTCTCAAGAAATATTGATCATTTTACAAATGCCTTTAGCAATTAAATTTTCAATTAAGGACCCCACAAATTGTCTTTTAATTGTTCTTATTTTTTGTTAAAATAGTTAAAAGCAATATTTTACTTTTCCATTTTATGAAATCTATAATTCCCATATATGGTCCAATTTATTTAACGGTTTTTCTATTTGTGCGAATGGGAGTATATGTGAAAGAGAGGATCTATTCACTTCACGTGGAACATGGCCACAAAAATTATTGATTTGTTGGCCAAATAAAGGAGAAATTAAATCCTCATATTTCCAAAAAATAATAAAATTAAAAAATATTATTTACAATTCATGCACATTCTAGAGATCTTTTGTTTATGCCTAAATTTACATGCCAAAGGCAATCAATGTTTTTGCCCCTTATCATTCACCCCAACAATTCATTCCCTCAATTTCGTTGCCATTATCTCGAAGGCGGAAATCAAAACTCCGTTGGCTGATTACGATAATTATTGCAATTCTATTCTTTGCCATTTATGTCCTTTTTTATGCATGGCTAAATGCAAATCATCGAGAAGGAAGCGGCGATTATGATGGCATTTTCCCTGACGGGTATTCTCATTTTTGGGGATTATATAAAATTTTTCTTGATCATTGGATTTTGAATTCATTTGAAAAATATTTTCACTCAATTATTCCTTTTTTAGGCTGTGGAAAATTTATTCGATCGATTTTGAGAATTTTTGTAATGAAAAAAGGAAGAAAATATTTTAGAGAAATTACATTTTTAATATTAATTAAAATTGGCCAAATTATTAAAATAAATTTGCAATTTCGCAGCCACGTTATACCAGCTGAATTTTTGAAATTACAATTAAATGTGACGGAGGAGTCCATTTTCCCTAGGGGAATTCCCCCCGAATTCACCCATCAAATCCCAAAATGGGGCCAAATTCGGGAAGGGCCTGGCGTAGAGGGAAGGCCAGTTTGGTTGGAGGGAGCCGATCGTGAGGAGGCTGAACAATTACACAAAAAATGGTTTATGAATGTGAAAGCCAGGTAATCGAAAAAAAATCCAATATAAAATTTAAATTTTTACCCAATTTTAGTGATGCCATCTCCCTAGATCGATCCATTCCCGATGCCCGTTCTCCGCCTTGCCGTTCCATTTCCTACGATCATAATTTGCCCAGGGCATCGGTCATAATAAGTAAATTTAACAAAAATGTTTTTTCTTATTGACATTTTAACCAGTTTTTACGGAGGAATATTTCTCTGTGCTCCTTCGCACTGTTCATTCCGTCATCAATCGGACTCCTCGACATTTACTACGTGAAATTGTTTTGGTCGATGATTTCAGCCATCGAAGTAAACCCAAAAATATCAAAATGCCTTATTTTGTCGATTTAGCCGATTTGGGTGCCCCATTGGTTGAACATTTGCGTAGATTTGGTCAATTGGTCAGGTTGATCAGAGCACATGAGCGACTTGGATTAATCCGCGCAAAATTGGTTGGAGGTGAATAAATTTGATTATTGGATGATTTCCTAAAAAATGAGATGAATGTCCATTTTTGAATCCAGAAAATTCCTCTATTCACAGAATTAATTGGATTAATTGAGAATATTTTAATACATGGTTATGTCCATAAACAATTTTTTAGTTCTCAAATGAAAATTCCAAAAATTTAATAAAATTAATTTCAGCAAAATTCGCTCATGGGGATGTCATTGTCTTCCTAGATTCCCACTGTGAGGCCAGCGAAGGATGGTTAAAAATTATTAGAAATTTACATATATTTATTTAAATATTTAGGCTTGAACCACTTTTACATCGAATCAAGCAAAAACGCACAGCCGTCGTTTGCCCAGTCATCGACATAATTTCGGTTGGAATTGAAATAGGATATTAATTAATATTTTATTCCATCTGTTTTGCCCCAAATAATTCCGCCTATTTTGCCCCAAATAATTCCGCCTATTTTGCCCCAAATAATTCCGCATATTTTGCCCCAAATAATTCCGCCTATTTTGCCCCAAATAATTCCGCCTATTTGCCCCAGATAATTCCGCCTATTTTGCCCCAAATAATTCCGCCTATTTTGCCCCAAATAATTCCGCCTATTTTGCCCCAAATAATTCCGCCTATTTTGCCCCAAATAATTCCGCCTATTTTGCCCCAAATAATTCCGCCTATTTTGCCCCAAATAATTCCGCCTATTTTGCCCCAAATAATTCTGCCTATTTTGCCCCAAATAATTCTGCCTATTTTGCCCCAAATAATTCTGCCTATTTTGCCCCAAATAATTCCGCCTATTTTGCCCCAAATAATTCCGCCTATTTTGCCCCAAATAATTAAATAAATTAAAAGGACCAAACAATGGAATATATGCGTGGTGGAGCCGGCGGAATTGGCACTTTTTGGTTGGGCAATAAATTATTAAAATTAAAAAGAAATTTAAAAAAGGTGGAGTTTGCATTATAAAATGGACACAATTCCGGAAAGGGAACGAAAAAGGAGAAAAAATCCCGATACGGACTATTTGCTGACACCCACTATGGCAGGCGGATTATTTGCCGCTAATCGAGAATATTTCTTTGAAGTTGGCGGATATGACCCTGAAATGGACATTTGGGGAGGCGAAAATTTGGAAATATCCTTCCGGGTAAATTAAGATTACATAAAAATTATTGAGATGAAAGTACATTTTTTCTTATTTTCTTCACTATTTGTATAAAATAGGTTTGGATGTGCGGTGGATCAATCGAAATAATCCCTTGCTCCCATGTTGGCCATATTTACCGAAATGGACATCCCTATGATATGACGGGTAGAGGCGGGAACAAAGATGTGCATGGAACGAATTCGAAAAGATTGGCCGAAGTTTGGATGGACGATTACAAAAGATTGTTCTACGTGCACAGAATGGGATTGAAGGTTTCATAATGGAAACAAAATGAATATTAAATTAAAAGGAAAAATATTGAATTTTGGCATTTTATAGAAAAAAAAAACAAATTTATTGTCCTTTTTATTAATTATATATGGAATCTAGGATATGGATGTAGGCGATTTTAGTGATCGGAAGGCATTGAGGGAACGGCTAAACTGCAAGGATTTCAAATGGTTTTTGGACAATGTTATCCCCGAAAAATTCATTCCGGATGAAGGCGTCAAAGCGTATGGTTTGGTTGGAAAACGATTCAAATGATTTTAAAATGGCAAATCCCCAATTAAGGTTAGAAATGAGCAAATTGGCCAACAACTCTGTTTGGACACATTGCAAAGGCTGGAAAACAAAGGGACAGTGCTTTTGGGAGTTTGGGATTGTCAAATGGGCGGCAGTTCTTCACAAGTCAGTACAAGAGGAATATAAATGAATTTACCAATAGCTGATAAGCAAAATATATTTTATCAATATTTAAAATAAATATTTCCCAAACATCATTCATTCATTTTCTTGGTTAATTTGTATTTTCAGGCATTCAGTTGGAGTTCGGATGGCCAATTGAGGAGGGAAACAACATGCGTTGACATTGACCCAATCCAAAAAACACAGCATGGACAAAGGAAAGTGATTTTGCGTGATTGTGAACAAAATAAATTGTCACAATTTGAACATGAAAAGGCATTAATTATTTTTTTTTGTATATTGGCCAATATTTTTGGACATTTAAGGGTGGCTTTTTGAAGCATTTGCCCAGTGGATTGTGCTTGGATGTGGAAGGACTAAAAGGAGGCGATGACATTTTCGTTGAGGAGTGCAGAGAGGAAAAATCCAGCCAAAAATGGTCTTTCTATGGAAAATATTTTTAGCATAATTTTTTTTTAAAAAAATGCGCATTTGATTATTTTATTATATTATATTTGTTTTTATTTTTAAAAATTTATATTTTAAACAATACACTCTATAAATTTCCATCCATCTGTTTTTTGATCAATGATTTGAGTTCATTTTATTTTGACTCAAAAATTTTATTGTAAATTGTATTATTTTGATTTTTGACTCCATCGCTATTTATGCTTCCTCGTTTGTCGGACCATTTTGAGATTTGAGTATAAAAAGAAATTCCGAAAAATGATCACAAAAGATAGAAATACAAAAAATTGTATAAAAATTAATTTATTTTGCTTCAATTCACGGGAATTCCAAAAATTTTGAGTTTACTTTTCTAATTTTATGGGCGGATCACGCAACAATTTACTTTTGAATATTCTTAGAATGTCTTTTACATTTAGAATTTTTTATTAGAAAAACGAACAATTCTTTGAATAAAATTCAAATTTATTTCGAATTAAAAAAGGAAAGTGGACAATTTTTACCAGATTTATTATACAATAAAATACACGAATCAAAAAATATTATATTTTTCAATTCTCTATAAATAATTACTGAATTATTTTTTTCCTTTGTTATTTTTATCAAAATAAATATAATTAAATCTACCATATATGAATAAGTCGAAGGCCTTTTAGGATAAGTCTCTCTGCCGATACGTTTCCCAAATACCAATTACCCAATTACCCAATTAATTAATTAATTATTTAATTCTTTGCTATTTTTATCATAATAAATATAATTAAATTGACCATAGGAATAGGTCAAATGCCCTTTAGATTAGAATGAGCCCCTTTTTCTTGTTTGCACATTTCTCAATTCCCCTAAATTGGATTTGCCCTTTAATTTTAGGGCATTCATTAAATTCCGCTTTTTTCATTAATCCAGCAAAAAATGAGGTCCTTCACAATTTTGCTAGTCCATTCCATTAATTCCTATTTATGTCTCTTCATTGGCACATTCCTCAATGCCATTCTCGCTAGCCTCGTCAAATTCCATTCCAAAGGTGATTTACGGCATTATCGTTGGGCATATTACTATTTTTGTGTACTCAATATGCTTCTCCTTTGTCTGCATGCCATCGTTCAACCGGTACAAAAACGATAAAAACAATAAATAATCCAATCTAATTTCGAAGGTTCATATTGTGACCGAAAGTGCCCATTCATTCATAGCATTAAATGGGATTTGTTCATTGCTTTCCAACAATTTTGCCCAATTTGTCATGATTATTGTTTATTTCAGTTCGTTGAATAATATAATTATCAGTTTGGCACTGCAATTCTTCGATCGATATTTGTTGATTTGCAAGTCTGTTATTCAATTCAAATTATTCAAAAATAGAAATGTCAAATTAGTTATTTAACTGCTTATTTTGGTTACAAATTAATCCTATTTAATATTTAATTTAAAAAAACCCATTTATTTACTTTATTTTACTAGGGAAAAATATTATACCAATAATAATAATAATTTGTTTTTGAATATATTATAAATTTTAGAAAATTGGACAATCGAATTTGGCGCATTTTCATCCTAGCCACTTTGAATTTTCTAATTTTGGCCATTATGCTCACTTCCCTTTTGACCTATTTTGAGCCAACTGATGAAAGAATAGAAAATTTTCCCGAATTATTTAACAATTTGACTGATAATTTTGATGATCAAATCAAATTGGCCAGCGAATTTGATCAAGTTTGGCCAAATTTTCAAATATTAATTTTTAAGCAATTTTTTCAGAATAATTCAGTAAAATCAATGGCTGCCACAATGTTAATGATTTCCATGCTTTTTTGCTATATTTTGATAATTTTTTGCTTTTTGAGCATTCGACGCTTTTTGAAAAGTAATTTGCCCACAAATGGATTCCATAGCAACGTAAAATTGATTAAAGAGATTTCGGTGAACCTCCTTTTCCAGGTAAAAATTTTAATTTAATAATTTTTCAATTAATTGAAATATAATAATGGAAGAATTTTAAAGAGTTGGGATAAATAAATGCTATGGAATTTAAAAGGAGAATTTAAATATTCATAAAAATAATAGAATTTATATTAATTGTGAGTGTAGTATGAATGTAAAATTATAAAACAGAGGCATTTTTTGGTCCTGTTCCTGTGTATCTCAAAAAATTTTTTCATTAATTTATTCAATTTTATTTAATTAATCTATACTATCCTCCCTCGCATCGACATCCTAAAATTTAAATTATTTTATTAATAAAATATTAATTAATTTAGGCCATTCTCCCTTTGTTTTGCCAAACAATTGTCATCATTTCCATCTTCCTCCGAATGACTCAACATTTTTCATTGGAATTACTCCAATTTGAAATGTTAACCACATTGCCGTATTGTTGGCTGCCAGTCCTGAATCCATTGATCACAATCATCACCATAAGAGATTATTGGAATGGAATGCGTTCGTTCATTGCGGGAATTGGTCGCCAATCTTCCTCATCGACGAATGTGCAAAGTTTTGAGGGAGGAGATGGGCCCAACAGCAGCAATCAACGTTTCCAAATTCAACAACGACAATTACAATTACAGCATCAATTCCAATTGGAACCAATCCAACAACAAAATAATATTCCCCATAGATTATCCGTCAATTTTTGAATTAATATGATAAATTCCCTCACTAAAATGATATCAAAATTGGTTCCATATTTCTTTGATTTTAAAGAATTAATTAATTTTTATTATTCTACAATATTTTTAAAAAGATGAGTAAATTTAATTGAATTTAAGATTGAATTTAACAATAAAATTGATATTAAATATTTCGAAATTATGGGAATATTTCTAATTACTTCTTGAGATTGTGAATACTGTGAATAATGATTTGCCCTGGGGTTTTATTCAGGCAAAATTGGGAAATGCTGCTGGAGTAATGAAGTGATAAAAAAAGAATAAGAATGAATTCATTATATTTTACTATTAAATAATAATATTTTAGATACAAAATTTAGTGGATTAAAAAATATATGGGCAATTATGAACCTAAAATTAACTCGCTGAAATTTGGGGTGAACAAATAATAATAATATAGGCGGTGATTAAAATTATGAAATATGAATAAATTAATGAGGGAAATAGTTGTTTTCATTGATGAATGCATTTTGGATAAATACTATTTAAATTCAAAGAAATGAACAATTACATATTATGTCGAATTATGGAATTATTAATAAAAAAAATAGATTTAAAAATTAAGAATGCTAGCAAAAATACGAATTAAATAAATTTTGTTTTGATTTTGACCATTTTCCAACAATTCATTTGTCTAATTGTCCGATTCAAAAAAATCCTCATCCTCAAATTGCAATTCCATTTCGGATGATGCCGATAGGGGTTGGGATAATGAGGAAGAAGAGCATTGGCCAAATTCAGCAGAGTCGGACTAAAAATTAATTTTTAATTCAACTTTTAATTCAATTTTTTAAATATCAATTAATTGTTATTTTTCCTACCATATATCGCCATTTATCGAAACTAGTCGGTTTGCGAGGGGCATAATGATAAGGATTTATGCATTTTGCCTTTGAATGTCCAGCAGGTTTATGTTTGTCACATTCGAATAAACATTCCATTTTAACATCAATTTCGTACGGATTGATGGGAATTTGCTGGAAAAAATGAAAATTATTGCAAATTTTATAAAGCCCCAATTTTGGACAAAATAATTATTAAAAAAATTTTTTAAAACATTTTTACCACTTTAAATAATTTAAAAAATTAAATTAAATGTATTAAAATTTAAACCAACTCTTTTGAGGATTAGTGTCAATGCCAGCAAATTGAAAGGTCGTTCATCAAAAACCCATATCCCATTTTGTTTTACAACTGCATTTTTGTCCTCCTTGGCGCCGTCATTGTGTTTTTCATCCACGAATATGTGTTTTTGTGGATGTGCCCATTTGCCTTCATCATTGGAAGCAAACAATTCTGCCATATCTCTTTTTCCATCCTCGGACCAAACTTTGTAGCTGACAGAATATTATAATAAATTAAATTTATTTATTCAATTAAAATTAATCATATATTCGCATTTTTAAATCCACAAAATTAAAATTTAGATTTATATTTTTTTTATTAATCCTAAATTTAAAAAATTGTTTTAATAAAATTTAACTAACATTAATTCGCCAACTCGTTTTGCAATGAATTCCTCCTTTTCTTTGTCCTCCTTATATTCCTTCAAACTTTTTGTTGTTGTTGCAATGCCAGTGCCGGCCTTTTTCTTTTTCGCCACTCCGACGACAACATTTTCTGTTTTATTTTTGTTCTTCACTGTCTTCGGCTTAATGAATTGGCCCATTTCCTTAAGAAATATTTTTTGAATTATTTAAATGCATTTAAAAAACCATAGTATAAACTTTATACCATAAAGGATTTAATTATTGGACATTTTTGTACAAATTATAGTGGATCTAAGCTTTAGGGAACTAAGAAAATAATTTTATTTCAACTCAAAACCGAAGGTGAAAAATAAATAGAGGGTGAAGAGGCTATACGCTATACGGTATCCCTAGTTAAAATTTTTATTTCTTTCTATTCACTATTATTTTATTTAATTTTATATTTGTATTTTGTAAGCCTTCTAAGCGCTTAAACCTTAAATACCGTAAACCTCTTTTAATTCCCCACCCTCTGACTCATAGTTCCTCACTGGTAGAGCGAAATATAAAAAGAGATTTTTATTGTATTTTTTTATTTCCCTAAAGCTCTACAAAATATGAAATACACAAATTAAGAAGTTAGACCATCAATTTTCCCAATTTTTGAAAGGTTGAAAAATAATTCCTCATGGGGAATTAAAAGAGGTTATACGTTAAATTATTTTTACCTGATGAGATGTAAATATCATATTTATTTTAGAATATATTAATACTAGAGCCCGGCGCGGATTCCGGGTCCGTACGGATTATCCGGACCCGGAGTCCGAAATCCGTACATTTTTTGATTTTCCGGATTTTTTCCGGGCCGGATTTTTGTACGGATTATCCGGTCCGGTCCGGCCCGGGATTTTAGCCAAACGAAAATCCGGCCCGCGGGTCCGGATTTTTTGCATCCGGATTTCCGGATTTTTCAAATGCTAGGAAAAAGGATCATTCATCCTATTTCTGTGAATAATTTTTTTTGAAACGATCCAAATTCCTTTAAAATCTTTATTTAATAATTTCTTTTTTTAATTCTTTCTTTAATATATTTTTATTTTTTGTTTTATACAACGGAGCCCCACAGTGCGCCTATCCACGATTCGCCTATTGGGGGCAAAAACACAATTCGCCTATTTCCTCAATTTTCTTTAAAAATTTAATTTAAAAAATTTTAATAAGTGTTTCATATGTAATTTTTGATGCTGAACACGAATATGATATTCAATTTTTCATACCTATCCATCCAACCTAATTAATTGTCAAATGAAATTGATTTTATTAAGTGAATAATACATGTGGCTCTGGGTGCCAGTGCCAGTGTTGGATTTATAGGATGCCATTTTACGGTTCTTTCCTGTTATCTGGGGGGCAAAGCGATTATATGGGGGCCGGGTGATTATATGGGGGGCAAGATCTATAATATATAATAGGATGATTAGGAAGATGATTATGATCTTCTTCATCTTCTTAATCATCATCTTCTTCATCATCTTCATCTTCTTAATCATCATCTTCTTCATCATCTTCATCTTCATCATCTTCCTAATCATCCTATTATATATTATAGATCTTGCCCCCCATATAATCACCCGGTCCCCATATAATCGCTTTGCCCCCCCCCCAGATAACAAGAAATTACCCATTTTAAATTAGGGTTGTCACAAAATTTAAAGCACATGCCATTGCATGTCTTCCCCGGACTAAAAAATAAGGTTCACATTTCGGGAATATTTTGAAAATGAGCACAAATTTTTGGGTTATTTTCAAAAATAAATTCAGAATTGGAAATTCTGATTGCGATTTGTAATTTCTAAATTGTAATTCTGATTCTGATTTTAGTTCCCAGAAACAGCGGAAATGTTGATTTTCCTTAACAAAAGTATTCCAGAAGTTGGCTCATATTAATTTGAATAAATTTGATTTCGTTTTTTATTTTATCTCGATAAATTTGATTTCATTTTTTATTTTAATCGCTATAAATTTTGTTTTTTTTTACTTATATCTGCGAAAAAAAATTTTTTGAAAATCCGGAAATCCGTATCCGGATCCGTACAATTTTAAGGTACGGATTATTTCCGGACCGGATTTTGTACGGATTATCCGGTCCGGTCCGGCCCGGGATTTTTTCGGTTCGAAAATCCGGTCCGCGGGTCCGGATTTTCCTTCGCGCCGGGCTCTAATTAATACTACTTTTTCTTATTTTATTTTATTGAATGTAAAATACTAATTTAATTACAATATTATTTTATATTAATATTTTACCTTGCATATTGTTTGCAACATAAAAAAGGCCAACAATGCATTTATTCCGCTCATCGCCAGACAAACCATTTTCGTGAATGGTTTGCTGTTCATCTGAAAATGGCAAAAATAAATAATAAAAAAGTTGTATTTTAATTTTTCATAAAATTTGAAATTCATCATGAAAAAAATTTTAATTTAATATTTAATAATATTTTAATTTTACATATGTTTTTTTCAATCTCATGGTGTTCCTTCTTTGTGCTTTCCTTTTCTGCTGAAAGGAAAAAATTGAATTGAAAAAAATTTAAAATGATTGAACCTTTTTCTTTTCTTCTTCAGATTCATTTGTCGGTGCGGGTTCGGACAAATGTGGCGTGTTCTAAAATTGAAGACTGTTTTTTAGCCAAAATAATTATAGCTAATTTATTTAAATCAACACAATTTAATTTAGCCTTTTTTTATTAAATATTTTATTAAAATACCTCTGCCTGAAGCGTCAAATCAGAAAATTGATTTGGATCTGAAGCAGAATTCTGATTTGAATTAAATTGTGACATCTGCTGTGGACCCATTGTTTGTGGCGGAATCATATCGTGTTGTTGCTGATTGGGATTGCCTATTCCCATCATTGGATACTGCTGTTCCCAATCCCAAATTTGTTGAGGAGAAGAATAAGGATACTGTAAAAGGAACAACTATTAATGTCATTATCTAACATTATCGTGATCAAATAATTCGGAAAAGGTGTTTTATAATTAATTAGGTTACTCTATTCTCTATTTATAAATAAATTTTGATACTTAATCTAAAAAGTTATTTTCTTACTGAATTTTGTTGAAATTGGTATTGCTGCTGCATTTCAACGAGTTGGTGTTCATTTTGATGTTGTGGATGTGTTTGAACGTTTTGTTGGCTAACAAAGGCAGCATTTGGCCTAATGGGATATTGATTTTGTGGCTGTATTTGAACTGGTGCTTGTCCAACTAAGCCAGAATTTGGTCCATTTATGCAAATTTGATGTTGTGGATCCATTTGAATATGTTGTTGGCCAAAAAAACCAGCATTTAGCCTATTTGGATTAATATGATGTGCCGGATTCGGATGCTTATGAGTAGTGGGTTGTTGTCCAATCAAACCAGCATTTGGCCCATTGGGGCAACTTTGATGTTCTTGATACAGTTGAACATGTTGTTGGTCAAAAAAATCAAGATCAGGTTCAATTGGTTCGTTAGCGTAAATTTGATATTGTGGCGGCATTTGAACTGTTTGTTGTCCAGTATATTGTCCAATAGAAAACATTTGTTGTCGTGGATGATGAATTTGACCTGGTTGTTGGCCAATAAAAGCATCATTTGGCCCACTTGGAATGTGATGTTGCTGCTGTACCATTTCCCCTACTACCATATACACATTGCTCAGAATTATTAGTATTCATTTTTCTATTCAGAAATTCTTGAATTTTTCCTAAAAATTCGAATTATATTTTCATTCTATTTTATGCATTAAAACTATGCAAAAATCTGATTTATTGATAGTAATAAATAACAATCCCTATTCTCATTAAGAAAAGCTTTAAGATTCCTTATTTCTATCCTAGCAAGTTTTTAAACAAATTATTTGGAAAAAGCAGATTAGGGCTATTAGGGTTAATGGGTGCTGAATAGTCTCGATGGTTACAGTTATTTTCCTCACTGATCAAATTTTCCTGATCAAATTAATTCAAACATTATTATTCTTACCACAAATTGATATTTGTTTGACTTCTGAATTTGATCCGATAAATCCATTAAGCATGTTTATACAAATGGATCCAACGCATCGGAGTCAACAGGAGTAGGATTTTTGAGTACGTTCAAAAAATTTTTTCTAATTGTCGAAAAATAATAATTTTAATACCAAAGGATAGAGGACCCTTTTCTGCATCGAATAGTGTCATTTTAAAAATTTTCTGACGACTAGAAAAATTTTATAAGGCTGAATCCGTCGTCGATTCGGACGATTCAAATCCGATGCAGAAAAGTGTCGCTCTATCTTTTGGTATAAAATTATTATTTTTCGACTACTATAAAAAATTTTTTGAGTGTTTTCAAAAATCTTACTCCTGTTGATTCCAACCCTTTGGATCCATTTGTCTAAACGTAGCTTTAGCCGAATCTGAAACCTATGATTCTATCTATGCTAAGCTACTTGCTTTAATTAAAAAACTAATAAGTGTCATCTCATCTAATAGATTAAATATAAATAGTAGATTAGCAAATTTAAAAAGCATACCATATGGCATTTTCAGCGAAATGTTCCAAAGCTTAATCAATTTTTCCATACCCGAATTTTAAGCATTGGCATCGATCAAACTATATTATTCTATTCTATACAAGGCTGGGAAAATAAAATTGCAAAAATTTGACTTTTTTGATAACTTTTGGCCTTAAATTCCTTCACTAGATCTAATCTTATCTCAGCTAAATAATTTAACTAAATAGCTTTGATGATAATATTCAATTAGAAATTTATCAGGGACATAAAATTCGGGTATGGAAATATCGTTGTCCATCTTAGCTTTAATCCTGGAAATAAATAAATAGCTATGATGTGTCTTGGGTATGGAAATATCGTTGTCCATCTTAAAGCTTTAATTTTTATAATAATAAATAGCTATGATGTGTAAATATATTATAATAATGCAATAAAATTAAATTATTCTAATGCTGCTCTGAATCGAAATAAGTGATTTATCATTTTTATAGACCAAGTGGGCAAGAAATTGCCTCCGGCAAATTGAAGTATGGCATATTGCTTTGATTGCAGAGCACTCATCTTTGTTTAAATAAGGAAAGGCAAAAGGTCAAGTTTGATAATAAAGATGAGAAAAAAAATTTTTGTAATGCCACAATGTAATTGGCCTGAAGCAATTAGGTCAAATGAGAATTTTTCCGACAAATAAAAATGATTCGATAAGAATTTCTGGGAATTGGGTCAATTTAAGTTGGTTGTCTCACATTGAATGATAAAGAATAAATTAATTCAAACTCACTGCATTTCGGATTTCATCATACCATCTTTCCTTCCACCTTCAAATGATTGGTGTAAAAATAAAAACAGCAGCCACAGGAGCGAATGATTTGTTTTGCTTGGCCATATAAACCGCCCCTAACATTTACAGCAGATGGAGGATGGAGCTAGGTGATAGGATGGGAAAAGGGGGGAGGGAATATGGCGGATTTTTCGCATTTTTGCATAAATTGGATTGGGTGAATCAGTCTTCGGTAGAAGACGAAGGAAAAATAGGAATCTTTCAGAGCAACATTAACAACGAATTTTGCGCCATTTTTTGGGTAAATTTTGGTGTTATAAAAACTGTTGATGATAAAACCTATATCTGATGATTGATGAAACAATTAAGATATTTTTTTTTGCTCAAAAAATTTTTACCATTAATGAATAAAAATAGTCAATTTTAAATTTTTGTGATTGACATTTTTAAACTGCTAATTTTACCGTATTTAAGAATATTGTTATGAAAATATTACGAATTAAAATTTCCAGAAATTATTTAATTAATTCTTTTCGGAAAAGGGGGAAAATATTCTTTCCGGAAAAGTGCAACCGGAAGAAGTGCAAATTATTCTTTCCGGAAAAAGGGCAACCGGAAGAAGTGCAAATTATTCTTTCCGGAAAAAGGGCAACCGGAAGAAGTGCAAATTATTCTTTCCGGAAAAAGGGCAACCGGAAGAAGTGCAAATTATTCTTTCTGGAAAAAGGGCAACCGGAAGAAGTGCAAATTATTCTTTCCGGAAAAAGGGCAACCGGAAGAAGTGCAAATTATTCTTTCCGGAAAAAGGGCAACCGGAAGAAGTGCAAATTATTGAAGAAGTGCAAATTATTCTTTCCGGAAAAAGGGCAACCGGAAGAAGTGCAAATTATTCTTTCCGGAAAAAGGGCAACCGGAAAAAGTGCAAATTATTCTTTCCGGAAAAAGGCAACGGAACAACCGGAAAAAAGTGCAAATTATTCTTTCCGGAAAAGGCAACCGGAACATCCGGAAAAAAGCGCAACCGGAAAAAGTGCAAATTATTCTTTCCTGAAAAGGATTTCCGGAAAAAGGGCAACCAGAAAAAATGCAAATTATTCTTCCTGGAAAAGTTTTGATTAATTCTTTCCGGAAGTTTTAATTAATTTTTCCGGAAAAGTTTTAATTATTTCCAGAAAATTAGTCTCAATTAAAACTTTGAAACGGATATCTTATAGTCATGTATTTAATAAAATAAAATTCCGAAAGCGATCTCTCATAAAAATAAATCAATTTTTTTCTGATTTCTGTTTTTAGGAAACTCAACATTTTAGATTTTATAGAAATAAGACAGTAAGTGCCCCAATTTTAAGATTTTTGTAAACCACTAAGATTGAAATTAGCTAATTCTAATTGGATTTTAATTAAATATGGATTTCCATATTCTGAATATTTTTTTATCAAAAACAATAAATAAATAGCAAGTGGAATAAATTTAAAAAACAACAACAAAGAATAGATGAGGCAAGATTGGTTTTATTTAATCATATTTAATAATATATTTGTTTGTTCATCTCATCAGAAAGGAGAATAAGGCCATTCCAGGGAAAGTTTAATTTCATTCAATTGGCCATCCACCAAATCGCCGTTTGCATCCATCCACATAATATAGGCCTTATTCGGTGTTCCACATTTCAATTTGCGTGCCTGGTTAACCACTGGTTTCATCCAATCATCGCCAATCGCAGTTGGAAGTGCTGGGAAACGACGAAGCAGCAAATTGTTTTCACTTCCATTCCGGAATCGGCCAAATGCCAATCGCTCATTCAGTTCATTTCGGAGCAAAAATGGCTCGGGCGGTTGCGTTTGCATCTCTTCCGGGTCCGCATCGTCGTTCATGCCGAATTCCACAATGAATGTGCTCGCATTTTGGGCGTTGTTGAATTCCTACAATAGGGGGGTAAATGATTTTCAAATAGACAATAAATAATTTTGGAGTTGTAAAATATAACTTTTTTTTTGAAAAATAATCAAAAAATATCATTTTTATGCTTAACAATAATATTTTTATCCCCCATCCCACCTCTCGAAGTCGTTCAATCAGCTGAACGCATGGTTGGCCACCCCAAAAAGTGTAGAAATATCTCGGTTTGGCATCCATTCGATTTGTGATCAGCCAACGGACGATAATGGCCATTGAGGTTCCGTAGAAATAATTTCCGTTGAGAGCCAGGAATTGAAGGCTGAGAAAGAATTGGCGCATATGCTTCCAAAATGGGTCACCCAATCGATCCTCTACAACCGAAAAACTGGCAATTGGTCCTAGAAAATTATTTAAATAATTAATAAAATAATTGACTTAAGGTCTAATTTATAATCCAAAATTTTATTTTAATTTTTCCGCAAACCTTGAAGAACTTTGAACATATCCAACAATTGTTGAAATCGAAATCCTTCTTTCTTATTATTCCTCGGCGAATACCCACAACATCGTCCTCGACCACCTTCATTCACATCCAAAAATATTCCATTTTGGCCGGATTCGAGCAAAGGTTTGATGAGTTGAAGGAATCCCAAAATTTGGTCGTTCAAATGGCTAAAAACAATGAATTGAAATTAATTTTTCCATCCAAAAACCAACCGAATATTGATTCGTCTGAATCCAAGGATGTTCGGTGGCGGTGGCACTTGGGCCAATGGAATTTCCACCAATTCCGAGAAATCACTGTCCCAAACACATTTTTTCACGCGCAAAGCATTTTCGTCCTCTTTGGCCTTCGTTTTGTTCTTTTGGGTGTTTTTCTTCTTCATTTCCTTTCTTCCCATTAATTCCTCTTCATCTTCGATGCTCCAATAATCGCTCATTTCACTTTCCTCATCATTGCCAAAAAAACTTTCATAATCACTTTCATCTTCTTCCGTTGGTTCCTTTTCCCACTTTTCAATGCCAATTTGGTTCACCACCCGCTTGTTTTCCTCATAAATTTTTGTTGCGCAAATTTCGTGCATTTGTGAATTGACGAGAGAAAGTCCATTGGCCAAATCAAGAAATGAAATGAAATGAGTGACGTCGACCCAAATTTCGGGTTGAAGCAGAATTTTGCGTTGAGCTTTCTTCACTTTATTTGGCATTTTTTGCATTTTCGATGTTTTTGCCTTCTTCCTTGGTCCGCTCTTATCTTTTGCTTTGCTGAATAAATTCATTAATTAAAATGTTGAGCAAAAATGTTTATTTACCTTTCTTCAATCGATTTCAGCAGTTTAGCCACAAATTGTTGATGCTTTCTGTCTTTTTGCCGTTTCCAAGTTTGGAATATTGCATTGAAAATGCCAATAAGGCCAATAATTATGATGCAAGTGAATGGGAATGAATCATTTGGATGAAAAATTGGCGATAAATAATTGGTGATGAAGTGAAAATCCATAATAATGCTGCTTCCGTTGAACGAGATCATCCTAAATTAATAATTGTTTTGTTAAAAATTAATATTTGCTGAGGGGGGGGGGATATTGTGAAACCATAAATTCTTGTAAAAATGTCGAAAGCTAAAGCAATTTTATTTCGGGAACATTTCTGTGAGTTTTGAAATATTTTGTTTTTTTTTTACTTGGCTCATCAATTCAATTCTTGTTACCCCACTTTTGCTGAATATTCAGCCAAGCAACAAAAACACGCAAAAATTTGACAAATATAGAGGGGAAAATCGATTAAATGGACGCAGCAAAAAAGGGAGGGGTAGGGGTGAGTATTTGGTTTGCCTTGATTTGAGAGTGACAGAGAGAAACAAATGTATTAATATTTATTTATTTTTGTCCGTTATACAAGTTTAAACCTCTCAAAAATTTTTATTAAAAATTAGTAACAAAGATTTGTTTGGTAAGCCTTTTGGAAAAAATAATAATGATGCGATTTCGATTTGCGAATTGAGATTTCAATAAAAAAATCAGAGGCGAGCGAAAATCATTTTGGTCGGCAAAAAAAAATCAAATTAATAATTTTTTCATATATGAAAACTAGTTTTTTAATTACAAAATAATACAGGAGAATTTTTTTTTGTTTTTGTGTGTGGATGTGGAGTATTTTATTACGATTTACCTTTAAATTTGTACTGGGATTATTAATTTAGTTAAAAATTATTTTTAATTCCGGATTGCATCTTGCAAGCTAAAATTAAAGTTGGTCTAGGGCACACCGCACACGGGGTAAATGTAAAGAAGTTTAAAACTTTCCGGAAAATTCAATTCTTTAATTACAATTTACAAAGGAAACCTTAATCGTGAAATAATTTCGGAATACCATCTCCCTCTTCCATAAAAATTAAAATAAATCTCTCTATTTTTGCACTTACATTAATTTTCTACTTTTTATGGAAAACAACATTTTTTACATTTTTTTTAGATAGAAGATATGGGGTATAGGCAAACAGCAGAATGAGAACTATAATAAAGATTTTAGCAAACTTTTTAAAAAAATGCCAGTGAGAAGGATAATAAATAATTAAGCTAATTCATATTAATCAGTTCTATAGTGAATTGGTAAATAAAAGTTCAAAATGATACAAAATAAAAAATTTATTCTTTCAAATTAAACTATTTTTCTAGACATCGAAAGAATTTGTAAATTTATAATATGATAATGATAAATTTGCTTCGATATTTTAATCTTTATTTATGTTTTTATTGTTCGGTTTTTTTCTTTATGAGGCTGTTGGTTGTTCTCCGGCTGCCAGTTTGGGGTGCAGCTGGTGCTTCTGCTTGGCATTCCACTTTGCAACATTTGCAGCCTTCGCATTTGCATCCATCATCTGGAAAAATATTGGGAAAAAATAATAATATTTCTATTCAATTTTCCTTAATTTCGTGACCAACCTGTACAGCAATCACCAGCGACGCAGCATTTTTTGTCCTTGCAGCAATCTATGTTAAGAATTAAATTTTTGATCATAAAATATTTAAAATGATTGCTTAAATATTTTATAATTATTTGAATTCTATTTACCGTTTTCGCAGGCCATTTTAAAATTTGAGAAAATGAGCAGATTTTATTTTAGAGGAAAGTGGAGTTGCGAAAATGTGACTGTTCCAAAAATTTCCGTAGAATATTTATAGCCCCAATCTCAAACCCCTTCAGCAAATCATCCTCTTTCAAACTCCTTCATTTCATCCGTTTTAGTTACCGATGGAGTTAAGTGGGAAGATAAACAAAAAAAAAATTGAGGGAATTATTGAAGTGGGAGTGGGCGAAGAATAATGCGCAGGAAATGGTTCAAAATATAAATCTAAAAAATGAATGTGGCTAGGTTTAAGTGGGCACAAAAAATTCAAAAACCAAAAATCGGTGAGCTAAATTCGGATAAAGATAAAAAAAATATGCAAATTAAATTGCTATGCAAATATAAAGATTTTGGGAAAATTCCTCTTTCTCCTTCACAAGCTACTGGGCAAAGAGCCAAAAAAAGATATGTTTAGTTTCTTTCCAATCCATCCATCAATCATTTTTCATTACCTAACTATTTTGTATTAAACTTCTGAGAAACCCACGTTTGAGTCAGCAGTCACACTACCATCAAATTACCGCTTACCAAATTTTAAGATGGAATGTAAACAAAAAAAGTTGATCGCCAAATTCGAGATCGTTGCCATTACCGCCTATTTTCTCATCATTAGCAGCTGACTTTCAAGAATGAAGAAGGAAAAATTGAAGGAGATAATTTTAGTTTTTTTGGGTCATTGGAAATAGGCTTTTTCAAATAGGACAAATTACATAAATAATTTTAGCGTGGGCATATAATTGACTCTTAAAAATGGAAATATGAAATTTGTACTAAAAATTGTTTATTCGCATATTTAAAATATACATAAATCATTGATGGTCTGATTTTATAAATAAATTTATATTTTATTCACATTTTCACCAAAATCATTTGATATTTCTTTTGAAAGATCCGATTGAATGAATGAAGGTCTAGTCTTCTTCTAAATATGAAAAGTATAAAATATTATTTATTTTACAAAAAAACATGCCTCGTCAGAATCTACATATTCATAATTCATTGCCAAAATAATGAACACAACCATCACCGCAAACATCATGCCGGCATAGACAAAAAATTCAGTGGCCGGATCAGAAATATCCACTCGAGAGATTATCTAAAATAAATGATGAATTGATAATGGAAATATTTTAAATTAATCATAAAATAGAGTGCCTTAATTCATTCAATTTTCAAAAAATTCTACACAAACTAAATTAAAATCCTTATCCTTCTTACAATTGCAATGAAATTTCCGCCAAATATATTCAGCAAGAAGAATGCTTGAAGTACCTAAAAATAATAAATTTCATTTTAAATTTAATTAAAATTTACGCTTTTCATGCTGGCAGGTGCCTGCGAATATGAAAATTCCAACCCGCTAATGCACAATAATATTTCACCAATTGTAATTATAATAATTTGAGGAATTTGCCAAGCAATATTCACAATGTTTGGCTGAATCAATTGGATAAAGTTTTCCTTGAAAAAATTATTTATTAATTTTAAATAATTTTTATTTACTGATGAATTTTTCGCATCATAATCGAATAAATCCAAAACAAATGTCGACCCCATTCCAATTTTAATTTGATGTTGCCTTTGGCAAATTGGATTATTCATTACCGTACAATTGTCAAAAACAATTTTATAATTTTCTGATTTGCTAAAGAAGCCTGGATGAATATCGATGAAATTCCCATTGGCAATTATTGCTGAAGAAACTTTCTAAAATGAAATAAATTTTGGTGAATTTCATTTATTTAATACATTTCCATTTTCATCCAATGCATATGCCAAATTTCCTTCCATTTTTGAATTATTTGGCAACAAAAAATATATTCGCATTTTACTTTCGTCCATTCTTCCAGAATCGAAATAAAATTTTTGAATAATTCTAAAAAAAAACAAATTTATAGATCGTTTTTGAATCAAAATTTACATTTTATTTTTTTCATTTGCTTCATAAATTCCAATTACTGCATTTTTAAGTGCCGAATTTGTCGCCAAATTTAAATCAAATTTAATTCCATTTTCAGAATGAAATGTGCAATTGTTGGCTGGGATTTGAAATTTTCCAATCATTTTTTGAATGCTAATGCCATTTTGATCATCAATGAATTCTGTCGTTGAATTGCCCAAACGAAAAAGGAAAACATTTCCAGGGGCCCATTTCAATTTCCGTCAAGTACTGGACTTGTGATCAAGCAAGTTCTTGACATAATTGTGTTTCAATAAAAAATCAAGGAAAAAGACATAAAACACAAGTGAAATACAAGTGAAATACATGTGATTTATAGCAAGTAAATAGTCAATTGAAACAAAAGACTTGACGTCAAGAACTTGCGTGATTACAAGTCCAGTACTTGACGGAAATTGAAATGGGCCCCAGGGGATGGTAATTGCCCCATTCTGATTTGTAATTGTAATTGCACTTTTATGATTTGTAATTGTAATTGCACTATTCTGATTTGTAATTGTAATTGCCCCATTCTGATTTGTAATTGCCCCATTCTGATTTGTAATTGTAATTGCACTATTCTGATTTGCAATTGTAATTGCCCTATTCTGATTTGTAATTGTAATTGCACTATTCTGATTTGTAATTGTAATTGCACTATTCTGATTTGTAATTGTAATTGCTCTATTCTGATTTGTAATTGTAATTGCCCTATTCTGATTTGCAATTGTAATTGCCACATTCTGATTTGTAATTGTAATTGCACTATTCTGATTTGCAATTGTAATTGCTCTATTCTGATTTGTAATTGTAATTGCACTATTCTGATTTGCAATTGTAATTGCTCTATTCTGATTTGTAATTGTAATTGCCCTATTCTGATTTGTAATTGTAATTGCCCTATTCTGATTTGCAATTGTAATTGCTCTATTCTGATTTGTAATTGTAATTGCACTATTCTGATTTGTAATTGTAATTGCACTATTCTGATTTGCAATTGTAATTGCCCTATTCTGATTTGCAATTGTAATTGCTCTATTCTGATTTGTAATTGTAATTGCACTATTCTGATTTGTAATTGTAATTGCCCTATTCTGATTTGTAATTGTAATTGCCCTATTCTGATTTGCAATTGTAATTGCTCTATTCTGATTTGTAATTGTAATTGCACTATTCTGATTTGCAATTGTAATTGCTCTATTCTGATTTGTAATTGTAATTGCACTATTCTGATTTGTAATTGTAATTGCACTATTCTGATTTGCAATTGTAATTGCTCTATTCTGATTTGTAATTGTAATTGCACTATTCTGATTTGTAATTGTAATTGCCCTATTCTGATTTGTAATTGTAATTGCCCTATTCTGATTTGTAATTGTAATTGCACTATTCTGATTTGTAATTGTAATTGCCCTATTCTGATTTGTAATTGTAATTGCACTATTCTGATTTGTAATTGTAATTGCACTATTCTGATTTGTAATTGTAATTACCCTATTCTGATTTGCAATTGTAATTGCCACATTCTGATTTGTAATTGTAATTGCACTATTCTGATTTGCAATTGTAATTGCCCTATTCTGATTTGTAATTGTAATTGCACTATTCTGATTTGCAATTGTAATTGCCCCATTCTGATTTGCAATTGTAATTGCCACATTCTGATTTGTAATTGTAATTGCACTATTCTGATTTGCAATTGTAATTGCTCTATTCTGATTTGTAATTGTAATTGCACTTTTATGATTTGTAATTGTAATTGCACTATTCTGATTTGTAATTGTAATTGCCCCATTCTGATTTGTAATTGTAATTGCCCCATTTGATTTGTAATTGTAATTGCCCCATTCTGATTTGTAATTGTAATTGCCCCATTCTGATTTGTAATTGTAATTGCCCCATTCTCATTTGAAATTGTAATTGCCCCATTCTGATTTGTAATTGTAATTGCCCCATTCTGATTTGTAATTGTAATTGCCCCATTCTGATTTGTAATTGTAATTGCACTATTCTGATTTGTAATTGTAATTGCACTATTCTGATTTGTAATTGTAATTGCCCCATTCTGATTTGTAATTGTAATTGCCCCATTCTGATTTGTAATTGTAATTGCACTTTTATGATTTGTAATTGTAATTGCCCCATTCTGATTTGTAATTGTAATTGCCCCATTCTGATTTGTAATTGTAATTGCCCCATTCTGATTTGTAATTGTAATTGCACTTTTATGATTTGTAATTGTAATTGCACTATTCTGATTTGTAATTGTAATTGCACTATTCTGATTTGTAATTGTAATTGCACTATTCTGATTTGTAATTGTAATTGCACTTTTATGATTTGTAATTGTAATTGCACTATTCTGATTTGTAATTGTAATTGCCCCATTCTAATTTGTAATTGTAATTGCCCCATTCTGATTTGTAATTGTAATTGCCCCATTCTGATTTGTAATTGTAATTGCACTATTCTGATTTGTAATTGTAATTGCACTATTCTGATTTGTAATTGTAATTGCCTCATTCTGATTTGTAATTGTAATTGCCCAATTTTGATTTGTAATTGTAATTGCCCCATTCTGATTTGTAATTATAATTTGCACTATTCTGATTTGTAATTGTAATTGCCCCATTCTGATTTGTAATTGTAATTGCCCCATTTTGATTTGTAATTGTAATTTGCACTATTCTGATTTGTAATTGTAATTGCACTATTCTGATTTGTAATTGTAATTGCACTATTCTGATTTGTAATTGTAATTGCACTATTCTGATTTGTAATTGTAATTGCACTATTCTGATTTGTAATTGTAATTGCACTATTCTGATTTGTAATTGTAATTGCCTCATTCTGATTTGTAATTGTAATTGCCCAATTTTGATTTGTAATTGTAATTGCCCCATTCTGATTTGTAATTATAATTTGCACTATTCTGATTTGTAATTGTAATTGCCCCATTCTGATTTGTAATTGTAATTGCCCCATTTTGATTTGTAATTGTAATTTGCACTATTCTGATTTGTAATTGTAATTGCACTATTCTGATTTGTAATTGTAATTGCCCCATTCTAATTTGTAATTGTAATTGCCCCATTCTGATTTGTAATTGTAATTGCCCCATTCTGATTTGTAATTGTAATTGCACTATTCTGATTTGTAATTGTAATTGCACTATTCTGATTTGTAATTGTAATTGCCTCATTCTGATTTGTAATTGTAATTGCCCAATTTTGATTTGTAATTGTAATTGCCCCATTCTGATTTGTAATTATAATTTGCACTATTCTGATTTGTAATTGTAATTGCCCCATTCTGATTTGTAATTGTAATTGCCCCATTTTGATTTGTAATTGTAATTTGCACTATTCTGATTTGTAATTGTAATTGCACTATTCTGATTTGTAATTGTAATTGCACTATTCTGATTTGTAATTGTAATTGCACTATTCTGATTTGTAATTGTAATTGCACTATTCTGATTTGTAATTGTTATTGCCCCATTCTGATTTCTAATTGCAATTCCCTATTCTGATTTATAATTATCACTATTCTACAAACCGATTTTAGACCCTAAAAACTTATATGAGAGGCGTCTTTTGATTGACATATTATTTCTTTATTTAAATTCAAATTTAGCGAGTTAAACCGTTTAAAAGATATTTAAAATTTTTGTTCTTAAACTTAAACAAATTTTGGATCATTATGTAATATTTATACACCATTTGATGAGTCTTGATGAAATCAACAAATTATTATAAGGTTTCTTAAACCGATTTCTCATTATTTAGAAGTCAAAAATAACTTTTACGTTAAAAATCGTATTAAAAGAATTCCTTATTGTGTCTTATAAATTTTACCAAAGGCCAACGGAAAACAATGTTCGGAGTTAAGGCAACTTATATTCCTCAATAATGGGGTAATTGTCATTGCAATCAATGATCCAATATTGATGGAAAGATAGAAGAACTTTAAATGAAATAAATTAAATATAAAAAGATTTAAATAACTGAAAAGAATTGAGCTCTCTGTTCATGTTGTTCATCTTCGAATTGATCGGCTGCAAATGCCAAAACACTTGGCTTAATCCCACCGGTGGCCAATGCAATAACAAATAAGCCAAAATAGTCAAGGAATGATTTAATTGTGACAGCCAATGTTGGAATGGCCCCAATTGAGAGGAGGGCATGTCCGGCAACATAAAGAAGGGAAACCCAAAGAATGACACGGAAACGGCCAAAATAATTGTCCGCCAGAATTGAGCCAATTATGGAGGAAAAATAGGCCAATGAGACAAAAGAATGGAAAATCTGCTTTGTCAAACTTTGAAAAAAATTTTTATTTTAAGCTGTCCCATCCCAAAATGACTAAAAATATATTGACATTTTCTTAATAAAAAAAATGAACAATTTTATTACATTTGGGGTCTATTTCTCATCGCCAAAATGGTGTTTAGGCATTCGAATTAACAAAAGTCGGAACTCGGAATTCATTAAATTATTTATTTCAAAATGTACCTTTCGGAAAGGCCATGTTCAGTAGTCAAATAAATTGTCAAAATTGCTTGCATCCCATAATAGGAGAATCGTTCACAGAATTCATTGCCCAGCATGAAAAATACGCCCTTTGGGTAAGACCGAAGACTTTTGCATATTCGAAAACTTTTTTCATTTTTGGATTCATACGATTGAAAATTGGAATCATCATAAATATTTTGATTATATTTATTTAAGGAATTTTCTGGCAAATTTGGAACAATTTTTGTCATTTTTTAATTGTTCCTCTACTTAATTTCTTCCTTAAATGAATTTTCCGAACAAAATTGCAAAAGCTATAAAATTATTCCTCGAAGCTAATCAGGCGATAATTAATTTAATTACTTATAAAAAATTGGTCATAAAATTAATCAATTACCTTGCAATAATTTAAATTTATTGCATCAAAATATTTTCTAACAATTTTAATTAATTTTTACAAATAACGTTAACAAATGAATTTATCCAAAAAATTTTATCGATAAATCAGCATTAACCATAAAATATAACTCAATGAGACTCATTTTTCTCGCTATCTTATTAATTCAAATTCTGTACCGAAATCTAATCCTTAATTCTTTTAATTTATTTTCTCTTTTCCTTTTTTTCTTTCTGAACAAATTTGTGCAAATTACCGTTACCAATTTTTAAGGTAGAATATAAATAAGAATCACCGATTCGAGATTGTTGCCGTCAGCGCCTATTTTACCATCATCAAAGCTAATAAGTTTCAAGTATGAAGGGCAAAAATTGAAAATTTAGATTTTTTTATCATTTAAAATGGGAATAAGCTTTTTCATTTACTTTACGACAAATATCAAAATAATTTTATCGTGGGCATAGTTATATTGACTCTCAACAAAAAAATAGAAATCTGTGGGCTAAAATTTGTTTATCCGCATTTAAAAATTTAAATAAAAAATTGGAAATAGAAATATGGTCGGATTTTAAATAAAGTTTATTTTACATTTCCATTCAAATTGTCACCAAAATCATGTGCTATTTCTTTTGAAAGATCCGATTGAATGAATGGAGGTGGAGCCTTGGTCTTTTCCTAAAAATGAAAAATTATAAAATACCTTAAATTCTCTTTCCCACTCTCTATAATTCACCACCTTTTCAAAAAGTTCACAAATAATTCCCCATGGGTCATAAGAAAGAATTTACGGTATTATTTATTTTGCAAAAAAACATAAATAATATTTATTTGACAAAAAAAACATGCCTCGTCAGAATCTACATATTCATAATTCATTGCCAAAATAATGAACACAACCATCACCGCAAACATCATGCCGGCATAGACAAAAAATTCGGTGGCCGGATCAGAAATGTCCACTCGAGAGATTATCTCAAATAAATGACAAATTGGTAATGGCAAATATTTAAATTAATCGAAAATTAAAATTCCAGACAAAATTTACATTCTTACAATTGCAATGAAATTTCCTCCAAATATATTAAGAAAGAAGATTGCTTGAAGTACCTAAAAATAAAACAAAAATGCATTTAATTTTAAATTTAATTAAAATTTACGCTTTTCATGCTGGCAGGTGCCTGCGAATATGAAAATTCCAGTCCAGTAATGCACAATAATATTTCACCAATTGTAATTACAATCATTTGGGGAATTTGCCAAGCAATATTCACAACATTTGGTCGAATCAATTGGACAAATTTTTCCTAAAAAAAATTTAATTTTTATATATTGTTTAATTTTAAATAAATTTTTACCGAATTTTTCGTATCATAATCGAATAAATCCAACACAAATGCCGAACCCATTCCAATTTTAAATTTATGTTGCCTTTGGCAAATTGGATTATTCATTACCGTACAATTGTCATCAAAAACAATTTTATAATTTTCTGATTTGCTAAAGAAGCCTGTATGAATATCAATGAAATTCCCATTTGCAATTATTGCTGAAGAAACTTTCTAAAATTAAATAAATTTTGGTGAATTTCATTTATTTTATACATTTCCATTTTCATCCAATGCATATGCCAAATTTCCTTCCATTTTTGAATTATTTGGCAACAAAAAATAAATTCGCATTTTACTTTCGTCCATTCTTCCAGAATCAAAATAAAATTTTTGAATAATTCTGAAAAATAGCATAAATTAATTTATCAATTTTTTGAACCAAAATTACATTTTATTGTTTTCCTTTATTTCGTAAATTCCAATCACTGCATTTTTAAGTGCCGAATTTGTCGCCAAATTTAAATCAAATTTAATTCCATTTTCAGAATGAAATGAGTAATTTCTGGCTGGGATTTGATATTTTCCAATCATTTTTTGAATACTGATGTCATTTTGGTCATCAATGAATTCTGTCGTTGAATTGCCCAAATGAAAAAGGAAAACATTTCCAGGGGATGGCCCATTTTCCATTGTTCCATTTATTTGAAGCTATTCAAGAATAAATTGAAATTGTTAAATGTTAATATAATTAAAATAGATAATTCTGGGAATTGGCTAATTCCTTGGATTAGCTAAGCATTGGACTAATTAATTTTGTAAATTTCGGTTTCTAGACATCGTACAAACTCGAAAGAATGTTCGACTGGCATGGCGATTTTTAGTATATGAAATTTCAATTTCAAACTGGGAAATGAGTTAATGCTAAAAGGGTAGGGCGCTGGAGCCTTGAGAAAGTGTTACTAAATAAGCTTAGAGCGGCCTAAAATTGAAATGTCATATAGTAAAATCTACCATGCCGAATCGATTGAGCTTAATCTCGTATCTGTACGATGTCTGGAAAGCGAAATTCCCAAAATTAGCTAGCCCAGCATCTATCTAACTCCCGGAATCAAACAATTCCCAAAATATTTTAATTACTTGTAAAAATCCAGCAATGCAATAAGAAATTCCAGCAATAATTCCACCCAATGCCATTTTCCTTAACGGTGTCACTTTGACCAATTTCTTGGCTACTAATTGGGAAAATATTGTTATGAAAGAAAAAAAATGGTATTTGCAAACATGGATAAATAAAAGCATCAAAAATGGGTATAAGAATAATAATGGCAAATGGATGGAATGCATGCATTTGATCAGGCAAAATGTGCAAAGGGCCAACTCGGCCATTCATTTTCCTTGCTTGCAAAATCCACGTACTACCCTAAAAATAAATTAAATAATTTAAAAATGAAATGTTATTTGTTGAGGCCGATTTTGGAAATTGGCCTTTTCTATTCTGATTTTTACTAATTCTGCCTGTTCTGATTTTATTTCAGCTGATTTTATTCAATTTTTAATTAATTTTATTTAATTTTTATTAAATATATTTAATTTTAACTTATAAAAAGAAATTTTTAATTGAATATTTAATTATAATTACGTAATTTATTTATTTTTCCAAAATCGCCCGGCAATTTCCTGAAAAGACTAATTTCCGAAATCGGCCGCAAAATATTCACTTGATTTATAGCAATAATTATTTATTATTTTGGAAATTTGCCTGTTGATCTGACAATGTAAAATAAACACAAATGGGCAAAGAGATAGAAATTAGGGCCAACACACATTTTGCATCATTGACCAATTGTTGGCCATAAATTGGGACGGCATAGTCCATCCAATGTTTCGATTGGGATGGGGATGGGGAAATTGTTGACGAATTTCGGCAAAAGAATCGACGATATTTTTGACACAAAGCATGGAAAATGCATTTGACCATTCGCCAGAGAATATTCTTTTCGATTTTCGATTCAATTTTATAGAATTTCCATCCGGAAATAAAAATGATGAAGGAAAAGAGCATCAAAATGCCAGGTACTCCTAAAATGTTAAATTTAATTATGTGTCATTCTTTGAATTATAATAATAGAGAGCAGATTTTTAGTTATGCAAACATCACAAAATATATATATGTTGCAGCTAATTTGCGGAATTAGCTAATCCCGGGACTAGCTAGCTAAAATGCGGAATCCGCGTTTTAGCTAGCCGGCCTAGCTAATCCTGGGAATAGCTAGCTAAAACACGGATTCCGCATTCTAGCTAGCTAATCCTGGGAATAGCTGACCCAGGCCAGCTAATTCCGGGAATTCGCAGCTAAGTTAGCTAATATTGGAGAAATTGAAATAAATTTAATAAAAAATAAATAATTTAATTAAAAATCGAATTTTTTTCTCAATGCCTGATTTTAGATCCGATAATTATAATTAGAAATATGAAATAAATTTAAAATTTTTATTTATAATAAAATCAAGAATAATTTAAATAAAGCATCAAAAATAAAGTAAAATCAACAACAAAATTTTATTTTGAAAGAAAAATATTCTTAATCCTCATGTTTATTATCGCATGGATTTGAGCTGTGGCATTTGCTGTTGCATTTCAAATTGTTTTTGAAACATTTGCAGCTTCCTTTCTTGCATGTTTTGGTGCAGCCGCATTTGAAAAAGCCTTGACCTGTTCCCATTGATGACTTCCTGGCAGCCTCCCGAAGACTGATCTCCTTTCCTGGTGGCACATTTTCGGCTGCAATGAAATGTTCTTTGCATGGAGTGAATTGGTTGGAGGTGAATCGCTGTGCCAATACGCCATGTTCTGTGCCGAGTTTGTGCAGTCCTTCTTCGTTCACCTGAATTTTTAATTAAAATATTTAAATATGAATAAATGAAATTGCCTCCAAAACAACGGCTTTCACATTGCCAAATTCCGCTCGGCCTCTGTCCACATCAGGGATTGGGACCATCACTGTTGCGCCAATTTGTTGCAGTGGGAAGCGTTTGGCGGAATTGTTCAGCATTTTGTCCGCTTGTTTCATTTGAGATTTTTTGGCTGCATTCCTTTGTTCCGATGCCTTTTCTTCTTTGTTGCAATGCTGGCAAAGCACATTGGTGCCATATCCTTCCTCGGCTTCATTTTCTTTCACCGAACATGGCGCAATTGCATGGCATGTTTTCTGGCATTTTCTGCATTTGTGGGCGCCTGCTTTCTTTCCACACACCACGCACAAAACCTTAATTGAAAATTATCAACAAAATTTTCATCATTTAATTAATTATTTTAATTATTTGGATTAATTTTAATATGATTAATAAAATTAAAACCTCATTTGATGAAGATGGATTATTTTCATCCGCCTCTTCCGCATCATCAATTTCTTCGATTGTTTGTGCCTCTTCCGCCTCATCAATGTCTTCATTCAATGCCATTTTCAATTGCTCCTCGTTGTGGATTAATTCATTGACATCTTCCGGCAAATTTGCTTTTTGAATGCCCAGTTTTGCCTCACTTCCGAACATGGCCTTGTATGGTGATCGACCTATTCCTGAATATTTTATATTAAAAAATAATTAATCAAAAATAAAACCTTCATGCAGACGAGAATTGATTTGCCATTGGACAAATCGCAGGCCTTCACTCCATTTTGTCGTATGGTTGTCCTTTTTCCAGCAGGCCAGCATTTTGCGGATTTCTTGGTTCAGGCGCTCAATTGATCCTTGTGATTGTGAATGGCGGGCAGAGCCATGCACCATCTTGCAATTTGGCCATAAATTGTGGATTTCTTCGATGACCTAATTTTTAAAAATAAAATTTAATCATTTTAATTAATAAATTTAACCCTGCTTGCTGTAAATTCGCGCCCGTTGTCGGTGTGCAGCAGAACCGGCGCCCCCAAAATTGAAAAGATGTCGACCAATTGCATTGCCACTTCTTCAGCCGTTTTTGATTTCAGCGGCCGAATCATGCAGAATTTTGTGAGGTGGTCTTGGTAGGAGAGCACATATTTGAAGGGGCCGTCAGGTTCGGACTGAAAGTCAATCAAGTCAGCCTTAACAATTATTATTTCATTAATAAGAATTTTTAATTAATTAAATAAACCTGGCATCTGGAATTCATTGCGGATGATACAATCGGCTTCGTGACAATTCCTTTGCGCACTGCAGGTTTTTTCAATTGGCATGTTTCGCATAAAGACAAATATGCGCTAATAATCTCTTGAGTTATATTTGCATATGTTTCTGCCAGTCGATAGTACATTTTTATTCGTCCGCTGTGTCCCAATTCCTCGTGAACCCGGTCTATCACTGCGAAAATGTCCTTAATTTTTAAATATTTAATAATAAACAAAAATTAAAAAACCTCTTTGCAAACAAAGCGTAATTCCGTGCCTTTTTTGATCAGTTTTTGCACCCTGACTCCTTCCACATTCAATTCCAAAATGTCAAATTTGTCCAGCAATCGATAATCGCTCTTTGCTTTCTTGATAGAATGATCATTTTCCAGTTGAATTAATCGTTGTAATTTTGTGGCATATTCTTCGCGGGAAATAATAGGTAAATTCTCAATTTTTGATTCGAATTTTGCTTCCATAATTTCTAGAGGATTTAATTAATAATTTATTATTTCGAGTTTGTAAAATAAATTATAAAAATAGAAATGACATTCGATGTAAATAATTGTTTGGGATAATGGAAAATTATTTTTGAATTTTAAAAATATTGATTTATTCATTATTAAATGTCCGAATTAAAAAATTCGATTTTTAATTAAATTATTTATTTTTTATTAAATTTATTTCAATTTCTCCAATATTAGCTAACTTAGCTGCGAATTCCCGGAATTAGCTGGCCTGGGTCAGCTATTCCCAGGATTAGCTAGCTAGAATGCGGAATCCGTGTTTTAGCTAGCTATTCCCAGGATTAGCTAGGCCGGCTAGCTAAAACGCGGATTCCGCATTTTAGCTAGCTAGTCCCGGGATTAGCTAATTCCGCAAATTAGCTGCAACATATATACATATATTAGGGTTTTTGGAAAATTTGCCAAAATTGGTTGAAAGTCAAAATACTAATGAAATTTTCTTTTAAAAAATATCTTTAAAGTAAAGTTAGGACAAAAATAGGCCAAAACCTAAAAAATTCACTCTCTAATTATTACCAAAAGCCAAAGGAAAACAATGTTCCGAATTGAGGCAACTCATATTCCTCAATAATGGGGTAACTGTCGTTGCAATCAATGATCCAATATAGATGATAAGATAGAAGAACTTTAAGTGGAAAAATATTTAAAAAAATATAAAAAGAATAAAAAAACCGAAAAGAATTGTGCTCTTTCATTGCGTTGTTCTTCGCCAAATTGATCGGCTGCAAATGCAAAAACATTTGGCTTAATCCCACCGGTGGCCATTGCAATTACAAAGAGGCCAAAATAGTCAAGGAATGATTTAATTATGGAGGTCAATGTTGGAATGGCCCCAATCGAGAGGAGGGCATGTCCGGCCACATAAAGAAGTGAAACCCAAAGAATGACACGGAAACGGCCAAAATAATTGTCCGCCAAAACTGAGCCAATTATACAAGAGAGATAAGCCAATGAGACAAAGGAATGGTAAATCTGCTTTGTCAAACTTAGAAAAAAGCTATTATTTTATTTAAACTATGTCCGCCCAAAAATGACTAAAAATTTTGGCATATTTTCCTCTGTAATCATAGAAGATATAATGCTTTTACTGAATTTGTGGTCAATGACAAAATTGTCCTTTTTAGTCATTTGAATTTAATTAACAAAATGACTGAAATTATTTATTCCAAAATGTACCTTTCGGAAAGACCATGTTCTGTGGCCAAATAAATTGTCAAAATTGCCTGCATCCCATAATAGGAGAAACGTTCGCAGAATTCATTGCCCAGCATGAAAAATACGCCCTTTGGGTAAGACCGAAGACTTTTGCATATTCGAAAACTTTTTTCATTTTTGGATTCATACGATTGAAAATTGGAATCATCATAAATATTTTGATTATATTTATTTAAGGAATTTTCTGGCAAATTTGGAACAATTTTTGTCATTTTTTAATTGTTCCTCTACTTAATTTCTTCCTTAAATGAATTTTCCGAACAAAATTGCAAAAGCGATAAAAATTTACTTCCAAGCTAATCGCATGATAACTAACTTAATATTACTTATAAAAAATTGGTCATAAAATTAATCAATTATTTAATTTAATTAAAACAATAATTTAAATTTATTCATCAAAACATTTATATTAAATATAATTAAATTTTACATCGTATATATATTTAGAAATTATAAATATTAATCATTAAATTTAACCAAAAATTTGGGTAATAAAGGCAACTTAGGCCATAAAATATAACCAAATTACCAAACCGAAAGCTAATCCTTAATCCTTTTAATCAATTTTCTCTTTCCTTTTTCTCTTATTTTTGAACAAATTGAATTCAGTTTCAATCGATGTTTGTCCACGCGCACAAACTATACAATTTAAATGGAAATATTTAATTTCAGCTGCCCCTCAAATTCTTTCAATTTTCCCCACAATCAATTTCCAATCTTTCCTTACTTCGCAAAATGCTTCTGTCAATTCTTTTATCAATTTTATTGGCCACTTTCTTTGCTATTATTGAATTGGCCGATAGTGCAAAAATTTTGGTGTTTAGTCCAACAATAATGAGAAGTCATATGATTTCAAATGGACGAGTGGCCGATTCATTGGCCAAAGATGGCCATAATGTGGTTCGAATTTTATCATATTTTGAAAAAACTTTTTTTGAAATTTATATCTAATAAAATAATTTTTATAATATTTTTAATTCTGATTTTATAAATAATTTCAATTTTAAAACAGCATAAAAATATCCTCCAAAATTCAAAATTTATTTCAAATAGACTCTCCTCGAAGTGGAATATATTGAGCCGGTCGGACATTTCAATGCGTCTAAATTTGCCCGAATTTTATACGTTCATGGCCCATTCTTCCAAATTGAGCATATCGAGAATGATATGGCCGATGTTATGCGCAGAGGATTTGAGTGGGTCAGCCCATGGGAGTTTTTCTTCTCCGAGGAACGGTTCCAAAAAGAAATGAATGCAGCCTGCGAAAGTTGGGCAACGATGGGAAATAAAAAATTATTTCTCCAATTTTGCCAGGATTAATTTCATCTGAAAATGGATTAATTGACCGACTTAGAAATGAGAAATTCGACTTCATATTTGCGGAACAATTAAATTTATGTGGCGCCGGATTGGCCCATTTACTTGAAATTCGGACACATATTCTTTTGAGCAGGTCAATGAATATTCTCATAAGGCATAAGGGCAATTTTAATTTTATTAAAATAGAAATGAGTGGTATTTAATTAGGTGAAAGAAACATTGAAAATGGCGAAAGAAATATTGAAAATGGGGTGAAGATTAATATGATTAAATGGTTTGTCCTCACCACCAAACTCTATACCCAATCGATAGAACTCGTCAAAGTTTTCGATTGGTATATAATTTTGCTATGGTTTTAACAAAAATTATGGATAGTAAACTGTTCGAACCGTTTTTAGTTTTTGGTTCAAAACTAATTTATAATTGGTTAACCTTATGCCAAATCATAATCAGACGTTGTGTTTCTATAAGAGATCTTGCGATTGAAAATATGCTATATGGTTTGGGGATCTAGGACAAACCACTCTATAATCATTTCGCTATTTTCAATCTTTTGCACCATTTTTAATATTTTCCATAAAAATGACGATAATTTATGCCATTTAAATCCGCCTTTTGATTAGTCTAAATATTGTACATTTTTTTATAGCTGTCCTATCCAAGAACATATTGCCTCATTGTTTGGATTGCCCAACCCCTCCAGCTATGTGCCTTCACTTTTTGAATCCAATCTGCCAGATAAAATGTCCATTTTCCAACGTTTCAACAATTTCCTGCTCCAATTGACCGGATATTCATATTTCATTTTTGGATTGGATCCATTGACTGGAATTTTCCGCAAACATTTTGGCCAAAATTTTCCCGATTTGAGAGATATTGTGAAGAATAGTCCAATTATATTTGTCAATGTCGACGAATTGGTCGATTTTCCGAGGCCATCATTCCCAAATATTGTTTACATTGGAGGACTCGGAATGGAAGAGGCAAATGGAAATAATGGTGAACAATTGGAATTACCGGCAAGTAAATATATAATTGAAAAATATTAAATTTAAAAATAGAAGTACCAATAATAGTAAATATAAGTCTAAATTTAGGGATCTAGGGCTAAAATTGCATAGGGCAAGAACTGAGCCTAGACTCTCACTCCCGGCTTTCACCGGAGCCTAAGCCCCAAATGACCCAATAAACGGGATAAGGATAAAAGGAATTGTGGACTTTAAATTATTCTTTATTTTATTTTGCGGAAAAAATGTGATAAAAATGTGAAGGGATCTACAAAGGCAGATTGGGGCAATATTTGATTGATAGAGTGACACGGGCGATTGGACAAAAAGTGGGGGTACAGTAGGATGAATAGGAAGAGCCCTTAGGCATTATTGGAATTGACAGTAAAATATTTTCTTTTTATCTATTTCCAGGAACCCTTCATTTGGGAAATGGAAAAAGGCGCAAAAGGGGTCATCTACTTTTCATTGGGCTCATTGGTGCCAACCACACTTTTGCCCGAAAATTTCAGGAAAAATATATTCAATGTATTCTCTCAATTGTCCGATTATCATTTTATTGTGAAAATAGACAAGGATGATAATGTAAGGAAAATAAATTTAAAAATGATTCAAAAAATTCAGATTTCTATAAATGAGGCTGCAAAATTGAAAAATGTATTCTTGACAAATTGGGCACCGCAGGCAAAAATGTTTGGTAAATAAAAAATAGAAAAATGTAATTAAAAGTAAAATTTGTCTAAATTTAAATGGAAAAATAGTCAAAAATTTTTGTTCGACAAATTTATACTGTTTTAGAAAGTGATTTTCACCCGGAAACCATTTAACATTTTTATAAAACTTATCGAGAAAAAGACCATCGATTCATATAAAATTTTTGCTGATTGTATGAAATTTAATTAGTTGTAAGCTAAAAACATGAAAAGAAAAGGTTTATTCTAGGTTTATTAGACCTAAACAGACTCTCTATATATTTGAATCGACGAGTCTCAATAAGCTCTATAAAATAAATGGTTTGTCAAGTGAAAATCGCTTCCAACCATTATAATTTTCCGACAAAAGAGGTGATTTTATCGATAAAAAAGTTAAATATGACGACAACTAAAGTTATATTGTCAAAAATAACTCGATAATGAAAAACATTTAATAAAAAATTTAATTAATATTTTAAAATTGTGTTTAAGCCCTAAAAATTAAATTAATATTATAAATTATGTGTTTAAGCCCATCCACGGATGGAATTATTCATTACACATGGTGGCTATAATAGTTTAATGGAGGCGGCCAGAGGAGGCATCCTATTGATTGCGATGG
This sequence comes from Pratylenchus scribneri, assembly GCA_030063045.1. Taxonomy (NCBI): domain Eukaryota; kingdom Metazoa; phylum Nematoda; class Chromadorea; order Rhabditida; family Pratylenchidae; genus Pratylenchus; species Pratylenchus scribneri. The sequence goes on along the minus strand of JAQSEB010000019.1, from coordinate 2,928,486 downwards.
GCTTTTTCGCGGATCAATATCGAAATGCGCAAGTTGCCCAAAGAAATGGATGGGGAATTGCATTTGAGAAGAAATTATTGACAAAAGGAAGTGACCAATTCAGGGAGGCCATCCAGGAAATATTACAAAATCCAAAGTGATTCGAAAATAAATTCAAAATTAATTTAAATTTTTAAAAGGTACAAAGAGAATGCGAAAAGAACCCAAAAATTGATAATGAATAAGCCATTCTCGGCAGAGGAAAGACTGCAAAGGACAATTCGTTTTTTGGAATTGAGTGGTGGCAAATTGCCCGAATTGCAGGCAGAATCGAGGAATTTGAGCACAATGGAATTGTACAATTTGGATTTGGCCATTTTATTTGCCATTGTCTTGGCCATTTTGGTAATTTTATTTGTGATTTTTATTTATTTTATTTGTGCTAAATTTGCAAAACTCAAAACAAATAATGGAAAGAATAAATGCGAATAAAAATTAAAATATAATTTTGATTTATTTTCTTTATTTTTCATAACTTTTTTCCAATAATAAATTGTAGAAAATTTAATAATATGTTAAAATATTAATATTTCAAATGGCATTGTCAATACCAATAATGCCTAAGGGCTTGTCATATTCATCCTACTGTAGCCTTAATTTTTGTTGTCTGTGCATCCAGTCACCATATCAATCAAATATTGCCCCAATCTGCTTTTTAAAGCCGGCTTATTTCCCCATTTTCACTTTTCCGATCCAATTTTTGAGATGCTCTATTATAACCATTTTCCCGCACAATAAATAAATATATATTTAATTAAGTCGAGCTCAACTAATCTCTATCACTTTCATTGAGCCACTGCGGGTTTCGGCCCCCGTCGAAGGCCCCGGGACGTGAGCCTAGGCCCATTCTCGCCCCAAACAACATTAGCCTTAGATCTTTAACCTAGATTAGGACTAACAGACAAGGTTATTAAATTGATGGATGCTACAAAAAAATCATCAAAAAATTCATTAAAATATATAAAAGTTGAATTAAAATGAATATATTTCATGCAATTTGGGGTAAATTTCTGCTGCTCCCAAAATGATTATTCCTTTTCCGATTTGTCGGCGACAATTTTGAGTTTCGAATTTGAGTTTGATGGGAAGTGTTGAGGGCGATAACCGCCGCAGTTTGTTCCCCATTCTCCGTTGTGAAAATTCCCTCCAAAATTGCACGCTTCATTTGCCGAAAATGCCGCTTGAAAGCTTTATTGTAGTCAGAACTGCAAAATTGGGGTACAAAATACGAATTATTTTTTTTGGAAAAATTTGGTACTTATTTATTATGTGGGCTTATGTTGGATTATTCTTATTTGCTTGTAAATCGATGACAAAAAAAACACTATTTTAAGGTTAGAATCTTATGTCCAATTTTGATGGCAACATAGGGTGATTTTTAGGGGTGAAAAAATCTGCACCCGGATAATAAATAATTACCAAAATTTTTTGATAATAATTATTTAAATTTATTTTTCTCATTAATTTATTTAATTAATTTTGAACGGAAATGCTTTATTATTATTAAATTAATTTATTTTAATTCTAAAATAAGAAAATCTGTGTGGCAAATTCAATTCAATAATAGTGATTTTCAGAATAAATTAATTATAATTTTTATTCCTAATAAAGTTCAATGCCAAAAATGGTTAAAAATTAATTTACAAATTTTTCGAAATTAAATTTATTTCATTTGACTTTGACCCTCAAATGAGACCAAAAATCCAATGTCAATGAAATTATACCTGCAAAAATATAGTGCCGGCACATTTGCCACCAGTGCAATGCAAACAATATAGCTGTATATTTTGTTGAATATCCAATTTGTCCATTTGTCTTTGAGCATTGTTGAGAGGGCATTTGGCACATTGTTTGTGTGTTGCATCCAAACATAGAGGGAATTTGAGCCCCAACCCAGCAATTCAATCAACATTATCACAAAAATGCTTTTGAACACTTTTCGTGTCCAAACCACGTGTTGATCGCCTGAATAAATGGATTCTAAAATTTGCGAATTTTTGGCTAATTTTGAATCAAACTTACGAATATTTTGTTGAAGATATAAATTCAGGCCGAGAAAAATATAAATGCAAGGAGAAATCAAATTTAGGGCCAATGAAATGTTGAAGACAATATCCGTGGATGGACCCTGGGAGATGTGGGAAGTGAATGAGCATTCCACACTACTGAAAAAAATTAATTTATTTGTTTAATAAGGGAATTTAAATTTATTTGAGTGTGGATTAAATAAAATACAGATTTAATTAATTGGTCATTGCCTAAATAAATTTAAAAGTAAATATTAAATGTTCTATTTATCGGAAAATAGCCAATATAAATAGAATAATTGATATATTACACTTCAGATTTTGAAAACACCCCAATGGAGTTCTCCCATTTCATTCATAGTGTGGCTCTAATCTACTCATAATAAGACCTAAAATGGTATTATTGGGAATACTAGGAAAATAGTGAGAAATGTAGTGCCTAATTTAGGAAAAGTATGGCGTAATTTCGGGAGTGTTCAAAATCTGCCCTAGGATAACCGATAAGTAATAGAGCTATGTCTTATTTGGGGTAAACTTTTGTTTTTTCATCTATTTTTAATAAACTTAATGTCTCTTTTGTTATTTTGAAAAAGATTTGTTAGATTTATCATTAGAAAATTTTAATTGGAAGAATATTTATTATTTTTTCATCAACAATTAATCAAATTCTGACCGTTTCGGATCGACATCCAAAAAGCTGACAATCAAGAAATAAATGCCAAGAGCACTGGATAATGCCGAACAACAAATGCAATAATAAAATTTGCTTCTGCTCGAACTTAGATGCCTTTAAAAATGCAAAATTTAATTGAATAAAATTTCAAATTAACCATCCAATTGCGACGGAACGAAGTCGATCCAATCCAATGGCCAGCATCATTCCAAGAGAGAAAGTTTTACCAAAAAGTGGGATGGATTGCATTGCAAAGCACACATCCTGCTTTACAACATTCCTTCCATTGAACATTATGGCCAAGGAGGGAAAATTGCTCAGTTGATAAATGGCCAAACCAAAAGCATTTAAAGCAATTAAAATATTACAAGTATGATGGAGGGATCTGCAAAAAATAATAAGAAATTTACTAAATTTTGATATTTGTCTGTTATCTGCTGGGTCCAGACTCAGATTGCTTTTGAATGCAGAGTCCCCGTACAGGTGATTAGGATTAAGGGTTACGGATACGTGAGATGATAATCTCTCCTTGTATGGCCCTAACCCTATACCGGTTGAACCATAGGGGTTAGTTATCGTATTGACCCAATAAATCTGGGCCCAGTTAACCCATAGTATCAAAATTTTTGAATAAATTTTACCTATTTTTAATTGTCACATAAATGAGGTCGGCATTCATTGTGAATCCAACCAAACCGAATAATGCCTTTATGGACATTATGATCACAAAAGTGGGCACAATGCCGCATGGGGGCCAATCACGCTATTCAAAGTAATTAATTTTAATTTATTTACAAATAAAAAATACCTGACAAATTGGTTCCGCAATATTTGTCGAATTATTCATTTTATTTTGGTAATATTTCTTCTAAAAGGTAAAATTCATTCTAAAAATGGAATTGGAAAGGGGTAATTTTTCTAGGAAAAAATTTGCCCTACTTTCTTTCTACCTTTTACCTTACTTTAACCTCTAAATTAGAATAAAACTACAAAAACATTCATGAAATATTTCTTTTCTTTCAGCAAATGGAGCAAAAATTTTGCCATGAATTTTATGATTCCCACACTCCAAATAATATTTCCGGCTTGACAAACTCCCATAAAATACAATAAAATACAAATATAATATTAATATGTTAGAAGAACGTAAGCATTCCATTGTCTAATCCAAAATTAATTTTAAATCTAATTTAAGGTTTTGAGTTTTATTTGACCTTTTTTAAATTAAAATTAATTTATTTTAATAATAATTTTTCACTATTATAGTCAAAAATTTAGGGAGGATTATTGATGATTATTTAATTGCGCAGAAGAATAATTCCATTGAATAAAATTTTAGCAAAATTTGGTCATTTAATTTGTCCTCCTCAAAATGCACTCTTTTTTAATATTAAGTGTTCATTTTATATTCCAAAAATGGGCGGGAGGAGGAGTTGAATTAGATCTTTGGTGTGGCACCAATTCAGATTCAGGGGAAAATAAAAATGAAATTTGCCCGGAATTTACATAATTCCTCAATTTTATATTCATAATTTAATAAGTGGAAAAAATTAAATTTAAATATGGCTTTTTTGTATAATTAAGTTATAAAGGGATTGGTGATTGAATAAATAAAAGAAATATTCACAATGAAATACCGTTTTTTCATGTATTTCCAGATTTTAAATATTAGAGGTTCATCTGGATTAATTAATTAAAACTATTTTAGAATATTTTTGTATTAAAATAATTAAAATAATTTTCGAATAATTTGTTGCTTTTTTTGTGATTTGCGTGTTCAACCCAAATTCGCAATTTTCTTATAAAAAAAGGTTTTTTACTGTATTGAAAATTTTATTTGGAATTGCGTGCGATGCCATGATAAATGCAGACAAAAAGATTGACTGGACGTGAATTCAAAAATTTAAAATACGAAATTTTAATATGAATTGGGAGAGTGGAATTCAATAAATTCGAAAAAGTAAATTAATTTTTTAAATATTACCCAAAAATAATTTTAAAAATAAAAATAAAATTAGATTATATTAATTAACCCTTAAAATCATTGAATTTTTTCCTCTAGAAAATTAGTTAACGAGAACAAAATATATGGCCATTAGGCTTATACTTGGATATTTAAGCTTAATTATATTTTATTCAAAAAAATGTTTTATTATGAAAGTTTGTTTAAATAAATTCAAAAATTTTATGGATAAATAAATTTATTATTATCCAAATAAATTGCAATAAACAGTAATATATTATTATTTATTTTTATTTTATCCCAAAAAGACTAAATTAATTTGCCGATAAATATAAATATGAAAATTTTGAAAGTTAAAGTTTTCATTCCAAAGAGGTAATTAATTATTAGTTGACATAAAAATAACAAAAAAAAATAAGGAACAAAAATTAAAATAAAAAGGGTGCGCCCAGTCCAAAAATATCCAAATAATTTGCGGTAAATTTAATTTACCTTACAATTTTAGAACTATTTGGCAGAAAAAATTAATTAAGTTTTCCGATCAAAGTATATGATATTAATAAAAAAAACAAAAATTTTTTTATTAAATATTTTTTAGGTTTAAATTTTTTTTGAAACAATTTTCTAATTTACATAATATTAAATTTAAATATAATTTTTTAATTTTGCATATATTGTTTTTATTTCTTATTTTTTTTTATTATAAATAAACTTAAAGAAAGTGATATTTTGCTGTATTGAAAATGGGAAACATATTTTTGTTACGACATTTCTTTGAGAATTGAATTAATTTATTATTCAACTTCCTCCCAATAATAATTGGTGACGCTCAATTGAGTCAGAAAATAAAGTGAAAAAAACAATAATAAATTATAAATAAACTCTTTTATCACACACAATTCATGAGATAAAAATTGTTCCTATAAATTTGTATATATGATGCATTTCATCAAAATTTGAATTACCATAGGGCCACCATAGATTTTTAAATTACATCTCTTATTGGATTAAAAAAAATTTTAAGAAAATTAAGAATGCCAATTTCAATAAAAAAAATGCCATGAATATATTTATCTTCTTTTAAAAATATCGAATTAACATCAGAGTATTTCCCAAAAATGCAAAAAAAGGTGTAATTTTTCATCCATTCAATATTTTCTCTTTTTTGTTCCTTTTTTGTTCACATCAAAATGCAGTTCGCAAATTAAGATGTTTCGTTTCGGTTGTATAAACCAGACGGAAATTTTTATATTCACCAGATTCTTTTCCATCCGGCTGAATTTCCTTCATTTTATATTCCGAATAATATTTGCTACTGGGCTCTTCCGTATTTTCAAATTCCACAAATTTGCTGATGGAAGTCTTTAAAAGATTAATTTTAATTTATATATAATAATTTAAATAAATGTTTTATTGCCTGTGCCACACATGACCATTGACCGCTGATTGTTTGATGGATTGCGCCAATTGGAGCTCCATGCGAAACCACAACAATATTTTCTATAATATTTTAAAAATAATTCATTCGATTTTCATTAAATTTAATATTATTCCCAAAATTTAATAAAAATTCAAAAATTTACCAGCCAATTTTTCGCCCTCAGTTAGCCATGAATTCGAATGCTCAATGTTTTTAGCCTCAATTTTCCTCTCTTCACTTACTTTCACATTTTTTAACACATAATTCAATGTATTCTTGATTCGATCGATGCAATCATTTTCATCCTTTTCTTTTCCTTCCTAATTTAAATATCAAATTTATATTTATAACATTATTCGGTATTACTGGGTTAAATTAATCAAGAAAATATTTAATACATTTTTATATACTTCAAATAATTTTGCAAAATTAATTTTTTTTAAGTAGAGGAGAATTTAATCTAATCTAATTTATAATGTATACATTAAAAGTTCTTTTACCGTTTCTGATGGAAGAATAAGTTGGTCGGACTTTTTACCATGTTCCAATTTTGTATAAAGTGAAGAATAATTGCAATCAATTTTGGAAGAATAATTATTCTTTAATTCCTCACAATTTTGATAGGATGGCGGAATTCGACAACCGTCCAAACGCTGGAATTATTTTTAAATTGTTCAAAATTTCAATACATTTTTAAAAAAAAATGAAATTTAATTTTTTGTATTATTAATAATTGAACAAAAATTAGTGAATATTAGAATAAATTTAAAAAAATATTTTTCAAAAAAAAATTATAAAATTAAAAAACCTCAAGAAAGCCTGGCTCCAAATTAATGCTTAAATTTTTGTGCATATTTTCTTCGCCCGGTATTCCAAAAATGCCCTTTGAAGTTTGGACTGTGCGTTGCAATGGAGAAGAAAATAAAAGATGAATTGGAATTTGGGAGAAACTAAAAATAAATAATGGAATAATTTATAATTAGGGAATATTTTGTTTAAGAAATAAATTGGAGAATAAAGAAAAAGGATGCATTAAAATTAAAAAGATAATTAATTAACGAAAGTTTTGTTTTTTAAGAAAGCCATTATTTCATTGAAGAGGGGACACACTAAAATTTGTCGGTTTCCAAAATGAGTTTAGCTAAAATTTGTTCACTGATTCTGAATAAACTATTATAAATTACTGTCAATGCTAAAAATTTTTCCTACCATATTTCCCATTTTTTTGCCTAAATGACCCGTCTTCGTCCATATCAATCATATTTTGCCTCAAGCCTCTTTTTAATTCTCTCATTTACTCGCAAAATGTTTACCTTTTCCATCACTTTTCGCCGACCCCATTTTGCGCAAAACAGCTAAGTCCAGCCCAACTAATCCCAATCCCTCTCCTTTCGCTATTGGAGGCTTATTACTAGGCTGTAGGCTCCCGTTGAAGGCCCGGAGCGAGGGCCTAGGCCCAGCTCTTGCCCCAAACAACTTTAGCCTTAGATTAGGACTATTAATTTTACATTCATTTTGTTCAATTTTAAAATATATTTACTAATTTGCTTACACTTTATGCAATGTTTCTGCTTGTTTAAAACCATGGGGCGAAAGTGGATTATTGTCCCACCAAAATTTTTGCCCATTATATTCCTTTTCCTTTACGTCATTCCTATTTCCTTTGTAATTTTCTGGATCAACATTATCAAGCCGCTGGGCATGTCGAACCACCCAAAGAATTCGCTTCACTTTTGGAGTGTCTTTAAATTAATAATAAAAATTTAAATAAAAAATCCATTTCCAAATGTGTGTATTTTTTAATTTATTTTATTAAAATTTACCTTTTCCTTTAATAAACCAGAAATCTTTAAAGTTGGCCGGTATTTCCTTTTCTAATATAATTTTGCTCAGTTCCGTTTTTAAACCATTCAGTGCGCCAATCTCATATTGTTCGAAGGTGAAATCTTTGTTACTCTCTTCTTCGGATTTTTTCGACAAAATCCAAAATATATTTTCCAATGAATCATTGATATGCATTTCCATGTCCTTATATCGCTGCTTATCAAGTTTTTCATTTTCATGCTTAAATTTTAAATAAATAAATTTATATTATTATAAATAAAAGGGATTATCTTTTTATCTTTTAATTGGTTATTCCCCAGACAAATTGGAACTCAGAAAATTGCAAAATAATTAAAAATGACCCAATATAAAGTCACAGATAATATTGGAAATTGGTTAATTCGGAAATTAACTAGGCGCTGGACTAACTAATTTTGGAAATATCGGCTTCTAGACAACGTACAGACTCGAGAATAGGCTCATTCGACTTGACATGGTCGATTTATTTTATGAAATTTCAATTACAGACTAGAATAAGCTTATTTATTTATTAACAATTTCCGTTAGATTCATATACTAAATCATATAGCCCTAACCCGCCCTAAATCAGTCTGAAATTGAAATTTTTGCAGTAAATCGACCATGACTATTTGAATAAGTATATTCTCGAGTCTGTACGATATCTAGAAACCGAGATTTTCAATACAGGCTAGCCCAGACACCTAGCTAATTCCTAAATTAGCTAATTTCTAAAATTAGCTGCAACAAATATAAAAACAATTATTTTCACTCACACTTTTCACAATTCCCATAAATCCTTTTTGCATCAATTTGTTCGCAATCAAATAGTGCAAATGTTTGACCGCAAGGCCTAAACCCACAACGCCCATTCTCCATCGTTCCAATTTTTTATTCCTCTCAATCAAATCTTCAATTTTAAAATAATCATAGTGAAGTTTTTGTAATGAATCTTTCTGTCCTTTTATCCATTCATTTTTTCCAATATATTTGGTGTATAAATTTGTAATTATTTTTATTGATGGAATTCCCTAAATTTTTCATAATTATTTTCAAAATTTTACATTTTCAACCTTTTTTTCTTCGAGACATTTCATAAAGAATTCCTCAATTTTAAAATAAGGTTCCATTAAATAAAATCCAAAAGTTTCTGAAAAAAAATTAAAATATAAAATAAAATAAATTTATTTTATTTACCATGTTCCTTCGGGAGTGGAATTCCTTGGCGAATAAATTTTTCATGGCAATTTATCAAAACCGCAATTGCATCCAACTGCAATGAAATAGTGTAAATGGGCACCACTAAAAAATGATTCTTTATTTGCTCTAATTTTGAATTATATTAATTACCTTTATTTTTCTTTTTGCCACCATTCACAACTTAAATTTAATCAAATATTTTTTTTTGTTCTCGAATGTTTTTATAATCAAAATTTTAATAGGATAATGTGAATAATTGTGAAATTGCTATTCTTTTGCACAAATCCATTATTTAGGATTAATTTCCGCTTACTGAACAAGGATTTCCTCATTCCTGCCCAATCCCGCAAAGATTTTGAGCAAATTCCCTGCCCCGTTTACCGCTGGTCAATTTCTCGTTGGGGAACCTGCTCCCGACAATAATTTTTTGCATGATTTCTACCACATTTTTAAATCCGATTACCGGATTTTTAGGTTTTGTGATGTAAGCAATCATGATTTTATTTTGACAATTTTTTAAATTTGTCAAATCTCTAAAATTGCTTATAAGAGTGGTGCGGGGAATTGACCTGCTATGAAGAGGAATACTTTATCTGCAGGTCAATTTCTGGCATTTTTGGCTATCCCCCACCTGCTGCGAGGAATTGACCCTAATTATTAGGAATTTACGTATATTCTCCCTTTAATTAATTCGAAATAATACATTGGATGAGGCAAATAGCCTGGAAGAGGAGCAAAATTGAAGTAAATTTCATATTTAAAATTATGGAAAGAATTTAATGGAATTTTTGGATTGATTTTGATTTAAAGGCTTGAATAAATGATTAGAATGGAATGAATTGGGAAATGGGAATGGGGAATGGAATGAATGGTCAGAGGGGAAATAGGGCCATTTAATATAGGCAAAATTTGACGTAAACAAGGATGGCTGAAAATGGGTGATCAAGGGATGGGAAGGGAGGATAAGCATTTCAGACCACTTTTGCACTTTGGTCAACAGAAAAAGGCGCAGCACGCGCGGCTGCAAGCAGCAAATCGAAATCGGGAAAGGGGATCAAGTGTTGATGAAAATCGGGAACGGATAGGCATTAGGCAGGCCATGCCGCCGATCAAGGCCATGCGCTGCGCCTCCCACTCCTTCTCTCCCACCTCCTCAATTTCCCTCTCCTTTGAGAAATGTTGATCACTCGAAATCGAAACTGTTTGGGAGAATGGAGGGGAAACTGCCCTGGCACAGTCAGGTACCAGGCTTGCAGCTGCAAATTTTCTTGGCCATTCTATAGCGTGGCCCTAAAATGGAGATGGGAAATGAAAGAGAGGGAAAGGGAAAATTGGGTGGCCAACAATTCATGGCCATAACGAGGAGATGAGATGGATGAAAGGGAGGGATACGAATTTGAGTTTGCGAAGGCAGTGCATTTGGGAAAGCAATGGGAATTAGAAGGGTCAATCGATGGCATCGGCATTCGGCACCGGATAAAATGAGGAATACAAATAATGATGGTTGGTGTCAACACCGTTTCCCGAGGAGTGGGGATGGAGACTCAGCCAGAGTTTATGATCCAAACCAAACACTATCGCTGCGCTATTTTTTCACTCCTCACTGTGATTTTGCTCACAGGGATAACGTTCATAAGATATTTAGAAACTTTTCGAAATTTGTGATGTCGGTTGCCCAATTTTTTCGTCGGAGGATGGCTTAAAATCGCTAATAAAATTAATTTCGTAAATGTGATAAAAAAACGGCGATAAATTCATTTTTGTTGAACGTTCACTTTTATTTTTCGCATAGATAAAAGAAATGAGGCTGTTAAAATTCAGAATTTTAGTGATCGAAATTACCGGAATAACCGCCAAATTCCTTTGAGCATCAACTAAATGACACGAAATATAGGCCATTGGAAGAGAGGAGAAATGAGGGAATTTTTGGGCCAAAGAAAGATGATGTGGCCATCAAAAATAAGTGAGGAATAGATCGAAGAAAGCTAGGGAGAAGGTATGAATGGAGAAGTGTCCAAGTCAGAGATAAAGCTGTCTCTTGGGCTAGGATTGAGAAAGGAAAAATCAAAGCGCAATGCTCTGGAGAAAAAGAGGAAATGGGATGCCGATCGAACGGAATTGAGGATGTGGGAAGACTTCCGATAATAATAAATTATTTTTTATTATATGAAAATATTAAGTAATATTTCTAGATAGTTTCAATTTATTCATGGGAAAATATTGAAAATACTACAAGCGAAATGAGAAGCAACTACATTTTGAAAGTGGCACAATTAAATTTACAAATAAAAGTGGAAAGTATGGGGGAAAGGTGCGAGCACATATGGGCATCAAGCATCCATTTCCCTCCATTTCGTTCATCCTTTCCTTCTTCATTCATTCATTAATTTCCGCATCCGCACAAATAGCGGAATGTGCCGAACAAAACGGCACCGGTGGCTTCCACAATCAGAACACCGGCAAGCTCAACGGCCAACAAAACTTCCTTCAGCGATTTCAATGCCGCATTTTGACTGCCCACAAAGCCCTTGATTTGGGTTTTTACGCATTCCAACTTGGCCAAATAATCGCCGGGGTACAAATTTCGGATGCAGTTGGTGATGGCATTTTTGTAGCTGTTCACATAGAGTCTCATTGTATTATTCAAACCGTTGTAGAAGCCATTGAAGCCTTCCTCACAATCCGAAATGTTGTGGACCGGTTCATAGACAACAGTTTCCCACAATTGTTGGGATGGTGGTCCAGCGGTGGCATTCACATTATTGTTCAGACTCTTTAAGGTAAATTTGGATTTTATTGATTAATTTTTAGTTTTATTGATTAATTTGAGTTTTATTGATTGATTATTTTTAGTTAAACTTACGAAAATGCAGCCAGAATGAACATCGGCAAAATCGAATTCCTCCGTGATTTCGGCGGCATAAAGGAGGGTCCGGCATGCTTCGGATTTGGTTGAGGCTTGGGCAATAATGAATTTGAGGCGCAAAACAATGTCGGTGACTGAGTCAAAATATGCACTCAATTCTCTCAAATATGCTTTTGCCTCAAGCAAAGTGGCTGGGGAAGTGGAATTGACGGTGGAATTGGAATCCAAATATGATTGCAATTTTTGGATGAGAACACATTGTGATGAAGGTCCATTGACAATGATGAAGCCGAGGGAGGAAATCAATTCATACTGAAAAGAAATTTGTTTGGAATATTCGGTGCCATCAAAAACAAACCATTCTGGCCATTCCCAAAAATTGATCAAATTTGCCAAATCCTTTGATTTCCACATTTCGGACGCATTGTTCCAATGAAGGATTGAAGAAGAACAAATTCTTTTCGGTTATTTGTTTGCAATGGCCCAATTTTCGGCCCGGATTGTCTTTGAATCCCATAATTAGCTTTTTGAACATTTTGTCAATTCGATTGCAATGCAAATTGATTTTTGCCGAACTTCCTGGCCCACATTTGTCATTGGCCGTTTCATTCCTCAATGCAATGGTCAAATTGTTTGCGCCGCTGGCATCCTTTACGGCCATCAATGAGCCCATTTTGGCGGAATCAAATTGAACACCGGTGGCAATGAATTGGAAAAGGCGGAATTTGTTGGCCACTTTTTTGCATTTCAACAATGCTTTAATCTCTTTGTTGGCTTTGAAGAAATTTCTCAACAAATTGCCAATTTTGGACACTTTCTCATAGATTGTGAGGGTCACATCCACCAACACATCGCGAATATCATCCAAACAACCTTCGAAGATGATTTGTTGGGAAACACTCAAATACATATATTTCATTTTGTTCAGCTCATCGATGAATTCACAAGGACACGGTTCATTTGAGGCAGGAGCCACAGTTTCCCCACCGCCGCTGACTGCCGTTGTCGATGAAGAATCGTCGGTTGAGAAGGAGGATGGACTGGTGGCTTCGGTTGAAGTGGCATATTTGCATGTGATGGAATCCGCTGCCTCAATATCATTTTCTGGTGCATCATCTTCGTCACTTTGAAGAGAATAGCCGACCAAAGTCACAATTAAAATGATTGGAACCAATGCTGATTGGATGCGCATTTTGATGTTGGTTTTTGGTTGTTTTTTGAATGAGAAGGATTGGTGGTGGTTTTGGGGGATGCGCTTCAACGACGAGGAAGAAGTGATGATGAGAATGCGTTTTTGGACTGCTTAAATAGTAGGTCTTGGGCCAATTGGGCCATTTCACCATTCTAAGGATTTGCATCATTAATATATTTGGGTGAATGACGGATGAAATATTGGATGAACGGAGGACGAAATTGTGGATTTGAATGGCAGACAAACAATTATTTTAGTTCATACCAGCACTTAATCATTTTTTCGAATAAAATGCACTTTTTGTTTTCGCCGATTTTGTCTCTAACAAATTTACATTTTTATGAAAACATATTCCTCAAATGAAGTTAATACGATTTCCCAATCAACAAAAAAGGAAAGTACAACGGCAATCAATGGACAATTTAATTTATGAAATTAAAAACTAATAAATATACTTAAAAATTAAAAAGTTTGAAATTGCGATTAATTATTCGATAGTGATGATTGTGAATGATTCAAAATTTTATTTTCTATCACTCTGGTCTTGAATTGGATTCGATAATTGAACTCATTGACTAGTAGAAACTTTAGAAAACACTTAAAAATTATTTTTTTGTTGAATTTTAATTATTTTTTAATACAAATGCATTTAATCATTTAATAAAAGAGAAAAAAATTTACTTATCAAATTTATCTAAAAAATTTGATAAACATAATAATAAATGTAATTCAATGATTCATTCATCATCAATCATCATTAATATCAAAATCATTTTATTATTCTATTCTTTAGATCGTCCATTGCCTTTAGTTTCCATTGGTTGAGCATTCTTAACATTTAATACTTATTTATTAATTATAATTATTCCACATTTCTTTCACCTTAAATTGTGTGATAAGCATATGTCCGCGCATATTTCCATGTGTAGAATGGCGTTTCTGGCACTGCCTCTTGCCGATGGCGTTGCTTATTTAAGGGATGTGGACGAGAATACCAAGCATAGTCTTGTCCAGGTTTGAGGGTATATAAAATACTATAAATGCATGGATCCGGATTGAATCGGGTGGAATAATTGTAAATTGGCCAATGTTTCAATTCCATTTTGGATGGATGAAAACTTATCAAAATTGATTGGATTATTTATTTGATTATTTCAGTAAATTTATAAAAAATTTCAAATATTTTTTAATGATATATTTTAAATTAAATCAGCTAAAAATTAGTTAAGATTTGAATAGATTAAAAAATAAATTATCAACTTTAAAATTTAAAAGTGAATGAAAATGTTTTAAAGAAGGGCTTTTGGCATGTTAAATAGGTTCAAATTTTTATTGGACAAAATTGATTGGCCAAAAAATTAAACAACTGTTCCCTTTCTCGACAATCAATTTTATATTTAGAAGAAAAATGTTGTTTTATCAAAAATTTTAATGTCAAAACAGAAAAGACCCAATAAAAATTGTATGCATTTTTCATTTTCTAATAAATTCTAAAATCACAAATTCATTTTATAAATTTCCATTTAATCATTTCAATTTGTTCACATCAATTTCTTCGTCCAAAATTATCTCCAATTTTCCTTTATTTTTCTTCACCTCCTCAATTAAATTTTCCATTTCTTTTTCTATTTTTGGGAAATTCGGCACAGTTTTGATTCCTTCTCGGAACATAAATCGCCATATTTTGTATGGGTCCGTGTGTTCATTGCCAAAAAATTCACGAATGATTTCATTTTCCCGTGATTCCATTTCAACCATCAAATCGCCAATTTTGGCTTCGAAATCACCGAATTTATTCAGATATTCAAGCAATTCCAGCAAATTACTTTGCTGTTTCGAATTTGTCTTTTTCTTCATTTCCATTAAATTTTGACGAAGATATTCCAATGCCGAATCGAAATTAGGCACTTTGTAAAAAAATAGTTTATGCAGCAATAATCTGGCAAACTGCAATAAAATGAGAAATATTTTTTAGATCAAAATAGTTTTTTTTTAATAGTTTTTGTTTTTGTCTTCTAATAAACCACAAACCGGTTTAAGACTTTACAAATCTTATACCAATTTATAGATCTCATCAATACGCCTCTTTTGACATAATCATTTCTTATATCGAAAACCTAATTTTTGTTTTTACAAACTCTTTAATTTTGGCCCAATACTGGACAATTTATATACCATTCGATGCGTCTCGATGTGATCTACAAATTGATATAAATTTTATATGGTCTAAAACCGGTTTTTGATTTATTAGATACAAAAAAATAATATCCCATAAAAGATAAATTGGTTAATTTAAGCTGAAATATATATTTTCATTGTAATTTAAAACAAATTAATTTAGTCTTTTAAATCATTAATTCCTGATTTGAAAAATGCTCAAGAATATGTTAAGATTTAAAATGAATTTAATGAAGGAACTTTGCATTCCAGCAGGCTGATGACCACATCCCGAATTGATTCGTCACGCATTAATTCTTTCATAGGCTCGGCCAATTGAATGAAGAAAATATATTGCATCAAATCGATCATTTTCCGTTGATTTTCAACCATCTTAAAACCATTGTTTTGTCATCCTCCATTTCGGTCAACAATTCATTCGCCAATAATTCGTCCACTAATTTGGCCATTTCTTGATTCTTTCCAAACAATTTTCCACCAATTTCCGCTGATTTTTCTCTACTACTTATTTGAAATGTCTCATCTGGATTTACGATCCCAAAAAATATCAAGCCTGCGACAAATAAAATGAATATAAAATTTCAACATTAAAAGAGTGGAAAATTTATATTTTATTTTTATCATTTAGGAAAATGATTAGCCCAATAATTTGGAATATTTTGCCAATGCCAATAATACCTAATAAGGGTTTTCCCTATTCATCCTACTGTACCCCCACTTTTCGCCTAATCACCTGTCATCCTATCAATCAAATATTGCCCCAATCCGCATTTATAAACCCAGGCCCTTTTTCTTCTCTTATTTACTTTTCCCTTAACCATTTTTAGCATTATCTGCAAAATAAATTTAAAAAATAATTTAAAGTCGAGTGTCCCTTTATCCATCCCGTTCATTGGGCCATTCATTGGTGGCTTATAGGCATAGGCCCAGCAGTTCTCATCCCAAACAACTTTAGCCCTAGATCCTTATTAGATCAGGACTAATATATTTATTCACTATTATTTATCTACCTATAAACTATATAATTGTGAGACGACTCCTTACGAATGAAAAAAGTGTTCCTTTGCATTTGTATACAATAAAATTAAAAAGAGTTTTGTGCATTTAAATTTAAAATAATTTTATTGATGAACAAAGATTGTGACATCAAAAAATTATGATTTAATTTAATTCACCTTTATTCCTCTTCAAACTCATCAATGCCGCTTTGATCATTGCATGGTAATTTTCGAACATTTCCACAATTTTTTCCAAATCAATTTTTTCCTTTTCCCTTTTAACCTTTGCTTCAATCAAAAATTTCCCTAAATTCGTTTTGGAAATAAATTGCAAGAATTTATTGATGGATTGGCCCAGGGAAATGGCAGCCACAAATTTTCGGACAATTGGATTCAAAATTTGTTCATTTCCGTTTCTGAAGTCCAATTCCATTGAATATAGGGCATTGTGTATTTTTATTCGGCCATTTCCCCCATTTTTACATTTTCTCCATTTTCCCATTAATTCATGGGAATCCTTTATTAATTTTTCCAATTCCAATTTTAAATGTATTTTCAATTTTTCCTCTTTTTCTTTGAGTATTTGCCCCAAAATATATTCCTCAATTTGTTGCCAGAATTTTTCCATCTCCAAAATTAATTTTGTCCCATTTCTCCCAATCAAAGCCATCAATGGATTTAGGCAATCTTCCGCAAATTCCACAAATCCTTCCATCAATTTATCATATTCTTTTTTATATAATTCATTCTTTTTATATTTCTCCGTGTGCAATTCAACATTTCTCGGCTAAAATTTAAATTATTTTTTAAATTCAAATTTAACCCACAATAAAATCCTCTTTGGCCTCCAAATTATCCTTCAATTTTTTAATCCCATCCAAAATTTCCTTTTTATGTTCGTAAAATGCATCTGAAAATGCCGAAAATTATTTCCCAAAATTGTGCCAAACCAATAAATCGAATGCCCTCTTCCTCCTCCTGATGTTGGCCATTTGAAAAATTGTTCGCCAAAATGATTGTGGAAAATACCAAAATTGGCCAATAAATTAATTCAATTTTCATTTTAATTCACTTAAATAAATTTAAATTATAATTCCTTCCCTCACATAAAATAATTCTAAATTCGAAAGCCCTTCATCAAATTCACTTCATTTTTAATTTAATCAATCAATTTTGGGTTAATTTTTTAGGTGAGCCCAAAAGGCCCAAAAAAGGCATAAAAGACAAAGACAATGGGCCAAATTATTAGGGGATTGGCTTTTCCCATTCTATTTGGCCAATATTTAAAAAAATCATTGCCCTCAATTGGAAATTGTAAAATATTGAAATTGGGAAAATGTAAAGGGGGTTCGGAATTCGAATTATGATTGGTTGATCGAAAATTATTAATAAATTTATTTAAATAACTATTAAGGAATGATCCCAGTAAACTGATAACATTATAAACATTTCTATTAAATTTAGCTGAATCATGCTTTCAATTTTATTATTTATTAATATGGCTTTAAAGCAATGGAAATGGAATTCATGTAAATAAAATAATTTTAGGTATCATTCCTTTTAAATAAAAATAATTAATTTAATAAATAGTAAATTAATTATGGGTCCTTTTCAAATTAAACTATTTAAATTATAAGTGTTTTTTACCTTTTTATTATATTGGATTGATTTGCCCTAAAATCGATTTATCAACAAAATGCTTCATTCTTCATTCTAGGTTTAGGGAAGTATCGCCATAAAAAAATTAATAAATAATCAAAGATTAAATCATTTTAAAAATATTTTGGTGATAATTAATTAACTAAATTTATTGCCGATTAAATTTTTGAACATTAGTATAAAATATTGTAAAAAATATTTTTTATATATAATACTATAAAATTAAAATTAATTTAAAGAAAATGTGAACAAAATAATGATCTTTTTTAATATAAAATTAAAATTTAATTAATTACATCAATCAAATTTAAATATATTGCTTATTTCATTTCCATTCTCCCAATTCCAATTTTATCCTTCAACTTGGTATTTGTTATATTTCTCTTTGCCAATTGCCTCATTTTTCTGCTGCTGCTTTCCAATTAATCGCTTCTCCTCCCTTGATGGATTACTCCGATAGCCCATATCCACGTAAACATTGCTTGGACAATTCCCTCCATCGGCTGGTGGCTTCAATTCACAAATTTATTAATTAATCTAAATTTATTCACAATTTTTCACCTTCAATTTCACATTTATATTCGTCCTTATCATTCGGCCATTGTTCGCCTTCAATGGCCTATAATTTGAGCTCAATGGCACAGGTGGCGCCGTTGATTCACCTTCGCCTCCCTTTTTATCAACCGTTGGTGGTTTTTCACTTTGAACTAATTCACTCCAAATTGCAAGCTAAAATAGCAAATTTTTTGAATTTCTCTTTTTATATTTCCTTACATTTTCGGCACTCATATAAATTGGCGAATTGAAGAGGACCCTTTAATTAATTTTTTATAAAATTTTATTATAAAATATCATAAAAATTAATTCAAAGAAATATTTTAAATGATAAATTTAAAAATTTTAAATTAATCAAATGAAATTAATCTTAATTCTGGCTTATTTAAATAAAGTCATTTACCATGTGACCGTTTCATAGCATCCCGGGAATGTTAGTGAACCTTCATAGCTGACAAATTGATCGGTGAATGGCATCAATGCGGATGGTTGGAAATGCCGAACTCGAACCATTTGATCTAAATTAGAGTCAATTTTGATGCATTAGACACTTTTGATTTGACCCACTTCTGTGCTTTATACTCGGTGCCACATTGCTCAATCTTTTCAGCTCGGAATTTGTTTTGTCGCCAATCTTTATGAGAAAATGCCATAATTCAGAAATATATGCCCAAAATTACATCAACAATGAGTCCAATGGCCAGTAATCCCCTTGGCTGGGAAAGGGCTTGCGTGAAATTTTCATACAAATCCGAATTATAGGCAATCATTTGGACCTTTGGAAATTAGGAAAAATATAAATATATTTTCCACATCATACCTCGGCCGGAAATCGAACACGATCAATTGTGTGCTCAGAGCCACGTTCTCCTTTTTTGAGATCACCAAAATGGAAAAGCTTAATTTAAAAAAAATGATTTATTCATTCTAATTAATGGCATTTAAAATAATTGGCAAATGCTAAATTATATCTAAAGCATTAATAAATAAGCAAGGTTGGAACAGAGTCGGTTATAATAAAATTTTAAATAAAAATGGCAAAAGTACGGATTTAGCTAAAAATGGCCCAAATTTTAAGCAAAAAATTGCCCCTCGGGTTGAAAGGCAAGGCCGATAAACCGATCGATTTCGACCCTGTTTGCGGTTTACGATCCTCGTTTTCGGTTTTGGACCAAAAAACCCAGTTTCAATGATACTGTCCAACCCCAATAATAATAATAAGGATACCAATTGTTGGAATTGATATGTGTATGGATAGGCTGGCCCTCCGGTGATTGTGACTGGAGTGGTGGAGAAATGTGCCATTGATTGCGCATTTTGACCATTTTGATGAATGTTGCCTTTGGATGAATTCCCATAAATGACATTCAGTAAAGGGAATTGGCCAGTGTTCCAAAGGTCACCATCCAATTGGCCTTTTGAAATGGACAATTTGGTCAAACCAGGGTCGAAAACAAGTCTAAAATTTATTTTATTTTAAAAATGTTTTTTGCCAACTTTTCCGGATCAATATTGATTGGCGACTGAATGGAATAAATTATTAATTAATTAAGAATTAATTTAAATTCACCTGCAATTTGCCAGCCTTGCACATTCTCCAATGTTTGTGCATCAATCCCCAAAAATCAGGGCCTAAATTTATTAGATTTATTTCATCAAAATTATTTATAATTTAATATTTTTATGCCCCAATTTCCAGTGAACCGATTAAAATGCAAGGTTGAACGCAAAGTAAGCCAAGGGTGGCCAACCAAAATGGCATTTTTAGATTTATTGTAGAAAATGAAGAGCCTATTATTGGTCGATTACGACGGAGAGGAGATTTGGAAGGAATTGGCTGAGCCGAATTTGGCCAATTTGCGCGTACCAAACTGGCCGCAGGGAATATTATGCATGGAATTGGGAGACAACGGCGATGGTGGGCTCCCATCGTTGGGTGGCTTTAGTGCCGGAAATGAGCCAACAAACTTGGAATTTGCGCAGGCAAATGAGCCAAATGAGTGGATGGAAAGGGAATTCCACTCCAATTTGTGGGGGCAAAAATGGATTTTCACAGTTATCAAAAAGGAAATTGAGAGGGAAAAAAAAGGAGAAATGGAAAAAGTGGGCACAAGCGTGGGAATTGTCGCCCACGGCGATATAATGGGCTTGGATAGAGATTGGGGGAGGGGGCATATCTGTGTCCAACGGGAGCAAGCCAAAAGCCTCTACGCTAATTTGCACATTCATGCGCGAAGGAAAATAACAAAAAAATGGAAAGGAGGCAAATGGAAACATTCTTTGATGAAAATGGCATGGGAGAATGAAAGGATTGTGTCCCCCACTCAAAAGTATCTTAAAAAATTTCTAATAATTCCCAAAGGACTAATTATAATTAAATAATTTTCTGTAATTTACCTCCAAAAAGGTCATTATCATATGTCCATGGATATTCGCCATTGCTGAGTTCGGCCAAAATAAAATTGAATAAAAATAAAAGGGAAAATGATTGAAAAATAATTGAAAAATGGTGGAGGAATTTATGGCAATGAATAATCATTTTGAATTCTGCTGAAATTAAAATGAAATTATTTCAAGGGTATTTACTTTAAAATTTTACAAAAAATATTTCTACTAAAAGTTGCATGGATTTATTTGCATTTGTGGGTGGAGCAGTTTCCACTGACCGCCCCCCCCCCCCCCCTCCTTCCCTCATTTTGAATGTGCCAGCTGGCCAACCAAATTTTTTGGGGGACATTTGAAATGCAAGAATCTGATGCGAATATATGGGGCCACGGCATGGAGGCATTGGATGGAAAGGAAGCCCCGGGATTAGTTAGTCGGTCTCAATGGGCCCCTTGAAGAGGCAAAATTTGATCCCTTCCCTTTTGACGTTATACCCCCTTTTTGAGGGATGCGAGGGTTCATTTTGTGTGCCGGCCAAAAATGAGTTATGGATGGGAAGAAGGGAAAATGGAAAGGGCCAAATGGATTGTGAGATTATTTTGAGGGAAATAAAAAGGGGCAAAAGAGGTGCCCTCATTTTAGGAAGCACAAAAGGCCAATTCATAATGTGCTGCACTGCAAGGAAACCATCATCTTTGAGTGGCTTTAAGGACATTTCGAATGAAGAGTTTTCTCCAATATTTAAATAGGAAAAAATACAAAAAATTCACAAAATTATATTGGAATAATTGGGTGTGATTAAAATGGAGAATTGATTATTTTTAATAAATTTAATTGGAATAGATGACTTTCTTCGGCTATACAAAAATGAGAAGATCTTTTAGAAGCGAGGGGGGAAAATGTCGGCAAAATGAGAAGAAGTCCTTGTAATGTGGTGAGATGAGCACCAAAAATGGAAGGGGGGATTGTGCCTGTCAACATCTAATCCGCTTTTCATTAATAAAAGTGAGCACACTGACATAAGGGAAAAGGCAAAAAGTGAAGGGGGCACAAATTGGGAAGTTAAGAATATGGCATCAAAAGTTTCCATTGAAGAAAAAGATTATAATTAAAATATTTTTTCAATTTAATTTTATTTTTTCAATTTAATTTTACTCATTTTGATGACCATTTATATATATTTTAATATTTTTTAGTCAAATAAAATTTTTTCTATTTTATTCCATATTACATGAACAAAGGGTTGGGGGAATTATTGAAGAATGCAAAATATGCCATTTGGAAAGAAAATATTTATTTTGACAAAGAATTCCCGCTGTGTTTTTCAGACTAACAATTATTAATATTTTGCCTCCATGAATCAATTGAAGTGGCATATTGGGAAATAATGTTTGAGGGAAAAGGGAATAAAGATAAAATTTATAAAATTATTATTTTTATTCCAAATTTTTAATTTAAATTTCCATGAACATCCATTTCTTATCATATCAATTTCCCTACAAAATTTGAAGTCTGAAAAATTTTTTAAATGCAAAAATGTGTCTTCGAGGGGAATTAAATTGATAAGAAAAATGAGGTGATGGATTAATAGAAGTGGTATTCAGCAGACAAAATTTAACAATGAAAAAAGCGGTATTATTTGGGGGATTAAAAATGGGGATTGGTCAAATTGATGATGATTTTCAATCTTCTTCCATTGTTTATTTAAATAATAATTTGCATCATCATTTTTCTATTATTTCTAAACTCTGGCCAATTTTTTGGCCAATGTTTTTACATCTTTTCCTCCTACTACTCATCTTTCCCATTTTGTCAATTTGTTCCCCAATAAAAATTTCTGAAAATCCTAACTCACTATGGCTTTTGGAGCATCAAAATGAGGAAATCACCGCCGATGAATTGGCCAAAAAATTTGGAGTGCCGGAACTAAACAATAAATCATTTATTTTTAAAAAGGGGACGAATGAAAAAGGAAAAATGGTAAAAACAATATGATTCAATAAATTTATTCATATTTCCTTACAAATATTTGAGTTGTTGAAAGGAGAAAAACCAAAAGAATTCGCCTTCAATCATGAATTGACCCGTAACAAATTCTTGCCAATGGCCTCCGCCGCATATGGCACCGATGAGAATATTCAACAATGCTTGAAGAAAACATTCGAAAATGGCCAAGTATATCCCCAATAAATTATATAAGATTCAATCAAATTATGTTTTATATACTGTATTACCCATCAATAGAATACTGTATTCTAAATTATTATGTTTCATTTTCTGTATCCAATTCAAAATATCCATCATCTCCAATTCATTTAGCTCCATCGCCATGTCAAAATTCCTTGCAATGGACATAATAATCAAATTTGTGCCGGCTTTTTGGCCATTTCCCATTCCGACAAGGCCATTATTCTTTCATTCCGGTCGGCTAAATTCCATATTAATTTAATAAAAAATTTTGCTTAAAGTGGTACCAGTTCATTTATGCAATTGACAATGGAAACTTCGCGCATTCTTTTTATCAGCCAAGCGAATGCCACATTGGGTGGAAAGGTCCATCCAAAGAGGAAAAATCATAAAAAAATATATTTTTTGTTTAAGGTCGCCTCATATTTCTCGGAAATTTTTGTTCAATTAATGGAAAAAGGCCTCAACGAAGATGCCCTCAAATTGATCAAGGCCAATCCGGGATATGAACTTTGGGTATTTTTTAATTATTTTTATTATTGAATATTCTTCGTTTTTGATCACCGGACATTCATTGGGTGGAGCGCTGGCATCTTTGGCTGCAGCAGAAATATATTTGAGCAAGGCAATTGGGGCGGATAAAATTAAGCTGGTCACATTTGGACAGCCCAGAACTGGGAATTCGGAATGGGCAACGGAAATGAGTCGAGCGGTTGGTTCATTTTTACATTTACAATATTTTATTGGATAATTATTATACAATGAAATGAAATATTTTTGTAATATTTTTGTTTAATTGTAATTTTTTCCAGCTTCCTCATTACAATTATCGTATAATAAATCAAAGGGATGTGGTGGCCCATATTCCACTTCGACGATTCCAAAATTATCAACATTTTATGACCGAAGTTTGAATTCATTCAAATTTAAATTCAATTAATTTAAGGTTTGGTACAAAAATGAAATGGAAAATGGGGAATTTGTGCAATGCGATGAAATGGACGAAGATGACCAAAATTGCAGCAATTCACTTTGGTCATTACATTTTTATTATAAAATAAATATATATCTATTTTAGGACTTTCTCAGTTGTAAATCATGCCTATTATTATGGCCATAAAGTTAATGTTTATGGAAAAAATGGTTGCGAAGATGTTTAATTGAATAAAAATAATGAGAAAATGGAAGAAAATTAGATATAAATTATATATTTAATTAAGATTTTAATTTAATTTTAAAATCCTCAAATTGGTATCAGCACACTATGAAATAAAAATGTTCAAAAAAATGCAAAAAAGATTGTGGTGACGGCGTGGTAAGCCCTATTCTGTGTTCGCGACATTACTTTGTGCTTCGACGAACATCGAGCGCTCCCTTTCCAGTGTTTAAAGCAATCAGGCTCTTCCCTTTCGGGAATCTTGGCCCTTCTCGATCGCCCAAGGGCCCCATTGTCTGGGATTTTTGCGCTCGACTGCACGCCACTAGGCGTGGACTCTTTCAGCCTCAGGTCCAGGGACTTTCCTCAGAACATTTCAAGCAGCCACCAATTTGGGCTGGTTCGTCGTTCCGATTTATCGCCCACGCCATCACCACATGGAATTGATAAATTCACTTCTCCATTATATAGAATAGAGGGCTTCTCGCTGGGAAATGTTTATGGGAAGCAGGCAGGCAGTGGAAATAGAACTAACGATTTTATTGCATTCTCTCTCTGCTTCTTTTTATGTCTAACCTACTGCCCCTTTGGTTAAAATAAATTGTGGGGTAACAAAAGGGTGTGGAATGTGGATTATTTAATAACTTTTTGTTGCCTCTTGCCTGGTTATTAGAAAATAGAAACTAATTGACCTATATATTGTCGGGATTTAAATCAAAACCAAAAAATTTATAAACCAGCATAATAAGATTTAAACAGTTTAATGCCTTGAATTTTAGTCAAACCATGCCAAATAATAGATTAATACATCACGATTGAGTTCTATCAAATGATATCAAAGTTTATATTTATATGGTTTAAGATCAACATTAGAAAGTATCCTTAAAAACCCAAAATTTTCCCTATTAAAATATAAATACATATGGCCATTCCTTTTTTTGTCCTTTTACTTAATCTATTTGTTGGTTTAAAAATATTTAATTATTTACATAATCCAAAATAAATTAAATGAAAAAAATTGGCTTGGCTGGAGAGTAGTCTGAATTGTGTTTGGTCGGGACGATCGAACTCAAATTTAGCTGGCACCGACGCTGTCTCCCAATGCCAACCCGAGACGGGATCAGCCATTGGGCGGCCTCTTTTCCCATTGTCCCGGGCCAGCAGTCGGCCAAAACGAAGACCTTTTTCTAGTACAGCGCCAACCTCTCTTGAGGCTTCCCCTTCTAGGCAGAATGCACCACAAATGAATGGTGGGGCCATTTCTCAGACCTTCCCAGGAATTTTTTATTAGGCGACTGGGCACCTTTTCGTCATTCCTC
This sequence comes from Pratylenchus scribneri, assembly GCA_030063045.1. Lineage (NCBI taxonomy): Eukaryota > Metazoa > Nematoda > Chromadorea > Rhabditida > Pratylenchidae > Pratylenchus > Pratylenchus scribneri. The sequence goes on along the minus strand of JAQSEB010000019.1, from coordinate 2,902,827 downwards.
GCGGTCCCCTTCCAGCCAAGCACTCTGACTCCGCTGCGAATTTTCTCTCTTATATATGAAAAGACACATTCAACCAAAAATTTATTTATGGAAAGCAAATGAGCGATGGAATAAAAGATGAAAAAGAGTTGAAAAATATGATTAGAGATTATGATGAAAATTAAATTAAAATTAAACAATTAAAATAAATATTAAAAAACAATAAAAAATGTGAAATATTTTGCCAAATAATTAGAATATATTCTCTCATCTTATTTCCATTATTTTTGATTATTTCCCGGCATTTGCGGATTGGCCAAGAATTCACGTCCACTTCGCGGTTTTCCATTCACATAAATCACAAAATCGCCGTAATTTCCGTAATTTTGTGTTGTCGATTTGGTTGGCGGTGGCACGGTGGAATTTGTGGGGGTTGGACCATCTTCACTGATCTTTTGAAGGGCGACGGCAAAAATTGATGAGGAGGAAAATGCCATGGAAATAACTGTGAAAATAAATATAAAATAATCCAATATAAAAATATCCCATTTTTTACGGTTCCATGACAATTCGTCAGTGCGACAATTCGGCAGTACGACAATTCGGCAGTGCGACAATTCGGCAGTGATTTTTTTTGTAAAAAAATATGTATTTAGGGACAATCGATGATGGGGAATCCGAATATGATATTGGTTTTTTAATAAAATAATTTTTTAAACCGTTTTCGGTTTACAAACCGGTTTGAAAAAATTTGAACTTTAATATTTTGGGTCATATTATATACCAATCGACGCGTCTTGACGAGCTGATCGCGAATCTGCTATTGTTTCCGCATAAAACCTAAAAATAAAAAAGTTATGACCATTTAAGTCATGAAGTAAGCACTTTATGCAAATTTAAGGCCATAACTTTTTTATTTTTAGGTTTTATGCGGAAACAATAGCAGATTCGCGATCAGCTCGTCAAGACGCGTCGATTCGTATATAATATGACCCAAAATATTAAAGTTCAAATTTTTTCAAACCGGTTTGTAAACCGAAAACGGTTTAAAAAATTATTTTATTAAAAAACCAATATCATATTCGGATTCCCCATCATCGATTTTCCCTAAATACATATTTTTTACAAAAAAAAATCACTGCCGAATTGTCGCAATGCCGAATTGTCGTACTGCCGAATTGTCTCACTGACGAATTGTCGGACCACCTTTTTTACTTTTTTGTTTCTCTTCTAATTTGGCCATTTCCCTTTTCAATTGTGCTTCTTTGGATGCAATTTCCTCTCGCAATTGTTCATTCAAATTGATAGACCAATTCAATTGCCGTTTTGCGCTTTGCAATTCCAAAATGTGCAAATCATTTGCCTCCTTTTGTGCACTTTCCAATTTATCCTAAAATTCAAAAATACAATGGAATATGGACGATTATTGAAAGATTGTACCATTCGAATCCAAAGCCAATATCCAATTACCAAATTGGCCAAAATGATCGCCGAAAGAAGTATCAAAGCAACAATTGCGCAAAACCATTTTCGGCATTTTTCATTGCCAAATTTGTTCCCGAAATGGGTTTTAATGTTTTGTTGATTGCCTCGAAGTTTAAGTGAATTTAATGGAATTGGTGAGCTAATGGAAATGACAAAAGGCGGTGAAGGGGGCGGTTGAAAATGTCTGAAAATAATTGGGAATAATTTAAATTAATCCCGATGGCATTTTACCCTCTTTCCATCGACCGATCATGCTGCCCAAAACAATTTGCTGCCACTTTATTATGGCCTCCAATGGATTGGGGCGAAGGAAGAAGTGAGAAAAAATTCGGTGATTTGCGTTCAGCAGAAACATTTCGATGGTCGGACAAAAATGTATTTTGGGATGAAGGAGAGGAAGAAGCGGTGGTGGGAAAACCGATGGATGGAGATGAAGAATTAGAATGCATTTTAATTGAATTAAATTATTAATATGAATGGATTAAGCTTATTAATTTCGATTGGTCTGAAAAATTGGTGAATATTTCAATGAGATATGAGAATAAATTCAATCGAACGAGCTGATTGAATGTGAATTGTTAATGAATATTTTGGGAGAATGGAAATGGACTAATGAATTTTACCAATTTATATTTGCCCCTAATCATTCATCAAAATTCAGCGATCTCTTTTTTGCCATTCAAAAATATTGCCCCTCCATTTTTGATGTGCCAATCAGCAAAAATGTGTGAACATGAGTGAAATGAGGAGGATGGGGATGACATAAATAATTATGATTAACACATAAAGGGAAGAATTGATTTGATTGATTAACATTGATGAACGGATGGATGATGGATTATCAAATTTCAAATATTGTTGCCTTCCCTAATTTTCACCATAAAATGACAGTTTTATGAATTGACATTTACTATAAAAATTTTGATTGGTCTCTCTGGCTCTCTGCTATACTGATCATTCTTTGCCCCTAGACCTAAATGCAAAAATAGGAAAAATGATTGTAGATGATGTAAATCTTTTTCGACACAATTGGCACTTTCGTTCGATTTGAATTAAAATTAGAGCCCGGCGCGAAGGAAAATCCGGACCCGCGGACCGGATTTTCGAACCGAAAAAATCCCGGGCCGGACCGGACCGGATAATCCGTACAAAATCCGGTCCGGAAATAATCCGTACCTTAAAATTGTACGGATCCGGATACGGATTTCCGGATTTTCAAAAAATTTTTTTTCGCAGATATAAGTAAAAAAAAACAAAATTTATAGCGATTAAAATAAAAAATGAAATCAAATTTATCGAGATAAAATAAAAAACGAAATCAAATTTATTCAAATTAATATGAGCCAACTTCTGGAATACTTTTGTTAAGGAAAATCAACATTTCCGCTGTTTCTGGGAACTAAAATCAGAATCAGAATTACAATTTAGAAATTACAAATCGCAATCAGAATTTCCAATTCTGAATTTATTTTTGAAAATAACCCAAAAATTTGTGCTCATTTTCAAAATATTCCCGAAATGTGAACCTTATTTTTTAGTCCGGGGAAGACATGCAATGGCATGTGCTTTAAATTTTGTGACAACCCTAATTTAAAATGGGTAATTTCTTGTTATCTGGGGGGGGGGGGCAAAGCGATTATATGGGGACCGGGTGATTATATGGGGGGCAAGATCTATAATATATAATAGGATGATTAGGAAGATGATGAAGATGAAGATGATGAAGAAGATGATGATTAAGAAGATGATGAAGATGATGAAGAAGATGATGATTAAGAAGATGAAGATGATGAAGAAGATGATGATTAAGAAGATGAAGAAGATCATAATCATCTTCCTAATCATCCTATTATATATTATAGATCTTGCCCCCCATATAATCACCCGGCCCCCATATAATCGCTTTGCCCCCCAGATAACAGGAAAGAACCGTAAAATGGCATCCTATAAATCCAACACTGGCACTGGCACCCAGAGCCACATGTATTATTCACTTAATAAAATCAATTTCATTTGACAATTAATTAGGTTGGATGGATAGGTATGAAAAATTGAATATCATATTCGTGTTCAGCATCAAAAATTACATATGAAACACTTATTAAAATTTTTTAAATTAAATTTTTAAAGAAAATTGAGGAAATAGGCGAATTGTGTTTTTGCCCCCAATAGGCGAATCGTGGATAGGCGCACTGTGGGGCTCCGTTGTATAAAACAAAAAATAAAAATATATTAAAGAAAGAATTAAAAAAAGAAATTATTAAATAAAGATTTTAAAGGAATTTGGATCGTTTCAAAAAAAATTATTCACAGAAATAGGATGAATGGTCCTTTTTACTAGCATTTGAAAAATCCGGAAATCCGGATGCAAAAAATCCGGACCCGCGGGCCGGATTTTCGTTTGGCTAAAATCCCGGGCCGGACCGGACCGGATAATCCGTACAAAAATCCGGCCCGGAAAAAATCCGGAAAATCAAAAAATGTACGGATTTCGGACTCCGGGTCCGGATAATCCGTACGGAATTTAAATTTCAATCAATAATCATTCATTTATCATTTCATTTTTAATAAATCTTCTTCAATCAATCCTCAACAATTTTTTACCAATAATCATAAAAATTAGAAGCAAAATTGACCAAATTGCAGAGAAATAAAAATTTTAAAAAAAACAAGTGAAAAATCAAAATGGGAATGATTCAATCGAAACCAATCGAAGGTCGACCTCTCCCCAATGAATTGCTCTATGAAATTAACAAATTTATGGGCTAGACTAGCGTTCTTCTCACCTCGTATTTTTAGTCGAATCGGGTCAAATATTACCATTCGATAGAGCTCGACGAGCTGAGTCTAAAAAGTCTGTAACCGAATTATTCTGACCACCTACAAAAAAGTTACGGTGTCATGAAAATCGAAAAAGTGCTTGGTCCCCCCTATGGGTCTAAAGTCGAAAAATTTTTTGAAAATTTTTTCGGTCATATTATACCTCAATCGACGCGTCTCGATGAGAGAAGCTCGAATCTGTCATCCGTTTCGCATAAAACTCAAAACTAAGAAAGTTATGGCCATTTTTGTTTCGCTGGAATGTGTTGGAACTGCGGAGGTAATGTAAGAAGGGACTCCGGAGTGGCGTAGCCGTAGCGACGACCCGGACCGCGGAGCGGTCCGGCGGCGAGCTTAGCGAGCGCTAGCGAGCTAAGTGAGCCGTGAGGAGCGAAGGCGGAGCACACGTAGGAGTCCCTTCTGAAATGCCCACCGGAGCAGTTCCAATCCGTATTTCCTTTGCGCGACTAAAAAATTTTTTTCGGGCTCGGTTACCACTTTTATACATTTTTATACCTATTATAATACATTTCAAGACCTATTACGGTATTTAGACCTCGAAAAACCAGGTGAGAAGAACGCTAGTCTTACCAATTTATGCCATTGAATGGACTCATCAAATGTTGCCAAGCAAATTCAACATTGAAGGAATTGGGAATTCCACGAGCGCGAAAAGTGCATGCAAAGGTGAGGAAAAAACAAAATTTTGAGCATCAAAAGAATAGGAAAACATATTTTATTCTCAAATACATACATTTTATTGGGATTGATAATTTAATTTAAGAATATTCTACACTATACATAAGTATAGGAAAATTTATGCCAGAATTAAAATTATTTCTTATTATTTCAGTTGATTTCACTCTACTTTGAGGATATTTTCACCCTGGAAATTTGGTTCAAGCAATGGTCTCGTCAAATGGCCGAACTCCGCGCCAACATTCATCGCCACACTCAAACTTTCAATCGATTGACTCTCGACGAGGCTTGGGCGAACGTGTTTCGCCTTAATAAGCGACAATTTTACAATTTGCTAAACCATTGTTGTGACAAAACCAAAGAAGTATTTTTGGGGATATTTATTTGGTTTTTGATTGAATAATTCAATTGATAATTCATAAATGCTCATTCTTCGTTTTAATTGCAGATTCGCAATATGCGTCTAGCCGGCAACATTCTCGATGGCTTCAATTTTCCACCGGCCTTCCAAAATGAACTTCGCCAAATCCGTGCCTCCCATATTGAGAAAGCATTGGCCCCGGCCGAATTTGAATTGAGCCAATGGTATCGGTCCGAGATGATGGCCCAATTTCGTGGGATTTTGGATGAGGATGCTTTCAGAGAACTCATGCGCACCAATATTTTGAATGGTTAGTTTGGGACGAAATGAAACGGGGAAAATTTTTAAATTTATTCAAAAATTTATTCGAATTTTTCAGAATATCTTGTTTGCATGATTCGTAGTATCAAACTTTGCGAGGATGAACTCGAAATGGCGGCCATTCACTTGAATCGTCGATCTTGAGATGCCCAATGACAAATTGTAAAGAAGGGCCGGATATATAATTTATTTAAAGGATGCGAATATTCAGACCATAAATAATGATTTTTCTGACAATTTCCTTTTATCGCAATTTTTCTAATCTTATTATTGTCTATATTTTAGAATATTTTGTCCTCTGATCTTTCTCAACAATTATGAATTGAATTCAGTCACTCAAAATATATATATATATATATATATTTGTATTTTTGAAAATAAAAGTTAAAAAAACAAGAAATAATCAGTATATGTAAGACATTAACCCTGATCCTAACTTATTAATTTATTTGTTTTGGATGTAATATCCATTTTGGTTGATCCCGTTTAGGAATTGGTGTAAATATTTAAGTACATACTACATAACATGTGAAAATTAGATTTAAAAAATATGGGAGCATTATTTGTTTACAAGTAGGGTTGCCCCGCGGCCTTTTTGGGGTTCCGGATTGAAAAATGAGTTCCGGTTTTGGTTCCGGTCATCCAGTTCCGGTTCCGGTCGAAAGTCTGGTTCCGGGTCAACCGAAAAATTTGCACATTTTGTTGCATAAATCGTAGTTTGAAAACATTTTAAAATGTCCAATTTCTTCGCTGCGCGGCCATTTTTGGCTCAAATTTTTCGCTGCGCGGCCATTTTTGGCTCAAATTTTTCGCTGCGCAGCTATTTTTAAGTAAAATTTTAAAATAAGAGACAATTTTTGGGAAAATTTTCGCCTACGGCATAATTTTTAATTCATTTATATACTAGATGTTTATCAAAAAATTATATCGGACTACTGTAGACAAAAATTTAGCAAAAAAATTTTTTCTGAAAAATTTACCCCCAAAAGTTGGATTTCAAAAGTTCCGGTTCCGGGTTCCGGCCTTTTTGAGCTCCGGTTTCCGGATCCGGTTCCTGTTGGAAAAATGAGTTCCGGTTCCGGTCAAAATCCTGGTTCCGGGGCAACCCTATTTACAAGGTATCCCAAAAAAATAATTGAACACTTATTAATTATTGTCATATTTATTCTCATATGGGATTAAACGAATTAATAAAGAATGTAGGATTGTGTTTGAAATTCCACAAATTAATCATAGTAAAATTAGTAAAATACTTTTCACAATGGATTTATTTTTATTATCATTTGAATGGTGAATGAATAATTGTTCTTCTATTATAATTTGAAGAAATAGTTTATTTAATTGTTTTCAACTTTGCATTTGTTTAATATTTCTTTCGATTCACTGCCAATTCCACTTCGGCATCATCGATGTCATCAATGTCCACACAAAGGCCACAACTTTTTCGGCAAAAACGAGACATATAGGCCGGATTCTTTTGGCATTCGTCCATCCGTTTCCATGCCGGACAATATTTGCGCTCATCCTCACATTCGTCATCATCATCCTCATCATTATTGTCATCATCGTCCAAATCTGCAAAATATATTTAATTTATTATTCTATATAATTAATATTAATAAACATTTATTATTAAATATTTACCATCAGCCATCGGTTTTGCCTTCTTAGTATCGATTTTAACTTTTGTGCATAAATTGCAACTTTTCCTGCATTGAATGAGCATTGTGGCCGCAGATTTTCGACATTGGTCTTGGGCAGCCCAAATTGGACAAGTGTCCAATGCATCCTGGCACACTGAACAAAATTTGGATTAATTACAAATAAATAAAATTGATTGATTACTACTAATTTAATGGCCATTTTATTTTTTTAAAAGCCGATTTTTTGAAATCAATTCGCTTCCCTAACCTAACATGTGGCTTATTCATGGATTAAAATTGATTTATTGTAAATTGTTCAAAATGCCCTTAAAGAAATTAATTTTCACCGCACCATCCGGCATTGGTGGCAAAAGAATTGGCTGAGGGTCACTGGTATCCTCGCTGACTGGATCAATTTTTCGGCCATTACTGTCATGATAACGAATCTTATTGGGGAAATATTAATATTTTTTTGGGTATAGAATTCGTCATTTTTATATACTTTGTCCGGGAAAAGTGAAATTCCATGGCAGGTGAAAAGCTGAAAAATTAATTAAAAATATTTTTTGTAAAATTCTTAACCATTTGTTCAACATTGACTTGCCCTTCGAAATCATCAAATTGTACGGTTTCCTCTCTTCAAAATAAATATTTTATAATTATCAAAAAATATTTTCCCTGCCTTGTGGTTGATTTTTGCTCCATTAATTCTTTGTTCACGTTGAAATCCGAATTTGATGTTTGCTGTGAGCCATAAGTATTCGAGAAGGAATTCTAAGGGCAAATTAAATAATTAATTGAATAATCATTTTAAAATGGTTTGCCTCACCTCAACGGTATGTTGAAGTATTGGTACCTGAAAAAGGAAATTATATTTTTAGTTAAAAAATAATAATTAAAATTGGTGAAATATTAGTGGAATTTAGAAATTAATTTAATTAGCATTTTGATTGAATAAAATTAGTCCATTAAATTTGTCCATTAATTTTCCCTTTTTACTTACACCGCCTGTAAAGCTATCGCTATTGGCATTTGTATCTGATTTAGAATTGGTTCTCGATTTTGAACCGCCTTCTGTTTTTCCTTCGCTTGTTGTTGAACCTTGGGAAATAAATTTCCAAATTTATTCTTTATGAAAATTTTTAGAATTTTGTCTACTAAAACGAATTTCTGTCAACAAAATTAATAATATCGTATAATCACTTTTAAAATCCAATAGGGAATTATTTTTCAACCTCTCAAAAAATAGGAAAATTTGGGGATCTAAAACTCCTTAATTTATGGGCATTTTAAACAAAAAAGGAATTTTATAGAATTTTAGAGTACTAAAAAATGCAATATAAAATTTTTAAGTTCAACCTAACAAGAGCCCAAAAGCTATGGTTCCTCTTCTCAAAGTCGAGGATTGAGAAATGAGAATTAATAGAGGTTATACGGGATTTAGTGGTACCATTTTTTGTCAATAATAAATATTGAAATTCTTACCAGTGGCAATCGTATAGGAAATGACCAATGCTAAAATGCAAATATTTTAATTATATTTGAATATATTCCCAAATTAAAATTACTTACATCCTTTCCGGCCTCGAATTTCTCGACTCTCCAACAATCGCCAATCCACTCGGCATGGACTAATTGCTTTGCTAGTCTAAAATTGGCTTAATTAATCAATCATTGGATTTAAAGCAAACAATTTTGATTTTCATTGGCAACCATCCATAAATGCTAACATTTTGTGCCTTTCCAAAGGGCGGCATAAAATCCAACAAAAGCAGTTCAAAATCTTGAATATCACTTAATCGATTTTTTCGATTGGCCATATCCGGGCTAGAAACCAATTTTTAATTCACGAAAATATTTTTAAAACACCAACAATTCTTGCAAAAAATCCTCCTTGTCCGAAGTGTTGTATTTTGCCGTAATGTTATTTTCAAACACAAAAGCGTCTTTGTACAATTCCAATGGTTCCCTTCGCAAATTTGTCAACGAAACACCCAAAATGTTTTCGCCACCAATTCGTAAAAGGGCACAACGCTTTTCCGATGGTTTTCCAGGCATTTTAAAATGAATTCTATTTGGGAATGAAAAAAAATATTATGAATTTCTTGAATATTCAATCAATCAAATTTGGGACACTTATTTGGTTGTTGAAAATAAGCATAATTGATGGTACTTTATAATTTCGTATTAGTTGGGTTCAGCAGATGTGAAAAAACACAGGTCCCTCTTATGCGTGCTTATTATTAGGATTGGGGATATATGTAACCTATCCTTTGACCTTAAACCTATAATAAATGATCCATGGGGGAGGGGGTTCATTTACCTTCCCCATTTGATCCCAAAAATCTGGACCCACATAATACGAAAGTATAATTGGTATATTAAAATATTTATCCACTTCTAATTTTTGCTCCTTTCCTATAAAGCTATGACATAAATTAATATGTAGATAAACAATAAAATTGGAGAATAGAAATACTTTGTCAGCGGTTTAAAACTTGTCCAAACTGTGTAAAATGGATCATATTTGCCGCCTCCCTGCTCTGTTGCATTTTTCTCAACTTTGTTTTTCGACTTTGCCTAAATATAAATACGATATTTTGGATTTTAATTTACTTTAATTTAATTCACCATTTCATCCTCTTTATTAGGCGGCACCACTGTTCGATTGATGAATAATGCACTTTGGCGTTCGCCACAAATCAGGAAAACCAATTTTTCCCATTCCGGATCATTTTGAATCCGGAAAAATGGATTTATATCGGTTTGGGCCAATTGCGATTCGTAGCATATGGCCATACTAAAATAAGGATTTTTCCTTTATAAATACCATATTTCTTCTATTAATGACCCCATTTCTATTAGAAAACCCTCTCTATTTATAGCCTCCCCTTTAAAGGGTCTCTGAAATTTAGTTGCCCCGAGACTACTAATAGAAGAAATACTTTTTTATCCAATTGTTAAATTGAATCATTAGAAATGGTTTATTAACTCTCTTAAATAACAAATAATATTGTAGCATGAAATTACCATATAAAAATAGTAAATAAACTCTTTTAATAATTTACTGACCCAGTCCATGCTTTATGTTCGTCCGTTTCGCACATTTGAAATAACAATTCCGGATTCTTATCGCATGTGGCCTGATCCCACATTTGTTCATGTCCATTCGGGAATTGTAAATCCCCACTTTTGCCGTTCACATTCCCGTCAAAAGTCCTTCAAAATAAAACTAATTTTATCAAAATTTTCATCTTTAAAATAAATTCAAAAATTAAAGAAAAAATAATGTACATGATTCCTTCCGGATCGAACATTGCATAGCGGACATCTTTCTCCTTAAATTCGCTTAATGAACTTTATAATTTAATGATTAAATTGCTGGCCTTATAATTTTTTCGATTCCAGGCTTCGAACAGTTCAATTTTGGCCAATGCTGGTGGAAATTGGGATTGAAGAAGCCAAAGGAAAATTATGGTAAAAATTGGATAAATTCGTTGAAAATTTCCCATTTTTTATTTGATAAAAAATTTTTAGAGAGGAAATGAATGAAATTTTAGGTGAATGTGGGCGCAATTTTAGTGAATTTTATTACCGTACGGCTTAATGTAGAATAAATTAAATGAATTAACTAACATAAAATAAAAAGAGGATTTATGATGTTGGCAAAGAAAAAAGAAATCCGAATTCGCATTGGTTTTGATGGAATTTGTTATTTTAATTTAAAATTATTTATTTTCGATAAACGGATTAAAAGTATAAATAATCTTTATTAAAGATGATTATATAGAAAAAATAATTAAATAAAATAATTTTGAATAAATCTGTCTTTCCATTTTATTTTCTTCAACAAATTCTTCCCTCATGAAGACAAATAATTCGGCGCATAATACAATTCCCGAATTGGCCTTTGAATCCCAAATAACATTGTTCATTGGCGGCACATTCCCCATCATTTTTGCAATACTTAATCAATAAATATCAATAATTATTTAAATTTATATTATATTGTTTTACCTGATCATATGCCAATTTAGCCAAATTCATTGAAAATATAGTAAAAAGGAATAAAATTGCCATTAAGTTTTGCATTTTTTTTACCAAAAAATGAAATGGCCTTCAATTAAATGTGTTGATTTAAAATTTCTTGGGTACGACCATCAAAACTGGTTTTAGGACCATCCATTTTCCCTCCCAATTTGAACCATTCATTCCATTCCCATTTGGTGAACGAAATTGAACATTTTTTCATCGCATTCACCGCCTCATTTGACGAATTAAATGATCAATTGGAAACCATCATTTTCCATTCCTATCAATTTATCACATTCCATACTTCCAATTCATACATTTCTCCATTTTTCAACGTCACTAAAAAAAATTTCGCTTATTTTTCTTAATTTGCTCAATTTTTGCAAAATATCCCTTCTCCTATTACTTTTGAATTTATTTTCCATTTATCAGTAATTTTAGATATTCTTTTTGCCAAAAATGGACCCAAATGCCTATAATGCCCGTGTTGATTTTATCAATAATGCAAGTCGACAATTGGAAGGAAAACTGGCGGAGGAAAATCAAAAATTGCAAAATTTCCTCCGGGCAGACATCAACAATAAAACAGCCACAGTACAAAATGTTAATAATTTAATGTAAACATTTGTAAAATGTAATTTGATAATTATTTCAGAATCATCATTCACCATCCCAAATGCATTATGAGACAAAATCCGAGTCAAAGGGCACACCATTGAACGATGCTGACCACAAAACATTGCTGGTCAATGGCCAACAAAAGGTGAATTGAAAGAATTAAAAATATATTAATGGAAACGTGCTAATCAATTATTTTTGCCAGTTAGAAAATTGCTAGGAATAAAAAATTCTAATTTTTAATCCATTTAATTCCGCCTGTTTGCTCCAACTTTTAATTCCGCCTATTTGTCCCAAATAATTCCGCTTGTTTGCCCCAATTTAATTCCGCCTATTTGCCACACTTTAATTCCGCCTATTTGCCCCAAATAATTCCGCCTATTTTGCCCCAAATAATTCCGCCTATTTTGCCCCAAATAATTCCGCCTATTTTGCCACACTTTAATTCCGCCTATTTGCCCCAAATAATTCCGCCTATTTTGCCCCAAATAATTCCGCCTATTTTGCCCCAAATAATTCCGCCTATTTTGCCCCAAATAATTCCGCCTATTTTGCCCCAAATAATTCCGCCTATTTTGCCCCAAATAATTCCGCCTATTTTGCCCCAAATAATTCCGCCTATTTTGCCCCAAATAATTCCGCCTTTTTGCCCCAAATAATTCCGCCTATTTTGCCCCAAATAATTCCGCCTATTTTGCCCCAAATAATTCCGCCTATTTTGCCCCAAATAATTCCGCCTATTTGCCCCAAATAATTCCGCCTATTTTGCCCCAAATAATTCCGCCTATTTTGCCCCAAATAATTCCGCCTATTCTTCCCCAAATAATTCCGCCTATTTTGCCCCAAATAATTCCGCCTATTTTGCCCCAAATAATTCCGCCTATTTTGCCCCAAATAATTCCGCCTATTTTGCCCCAAATAATTCCGCCTTTTTGCCCCAAATAATTCCGCCTATTCTTCCCCAAATAATTCCGCCTATTTTGCCCCAAATAATTCCGCCTATTTTGCCCCAAATAATTCCGCCTATTTTGCCCCAAATAATTCCGCCTATTTTGCCCCAAATAATTCCGCCTATTTGCCCCAAATAATTCCGCCTATTTTGCCCCAAATAATTCCGCCTATTTTGCCCCAAATAATTCCGCCTTTTTGCCCCAAATAATTCCGCCTATTTTGCCCCAAATAATTCCGCCTATTTTGCCCCAAATAATTCCGCCTATTTTGCCCCAAATAATTCCGCCTATTTGCCCCAAATAATTCCGCCTATTTTGCCCCAAATAATTCCGCCTATTTTGCCCCAAATAATTCCGCCTATTCTTCCCCAAATAATTCCGCCTATTTTGCCCCAAATAATTCCGCCTATTTTGCCCCAATTTAATTCCGCCTATTTGCCACACTTTAATTCCGCCTATTTGCCCCAAATAATTCCGCCTATTTTGCCCCAAATAATTCCGCCTATTTTGCCCCAAATAATTCCGCCTATTTTGCCCCAAATAATTCCGCCTATTTTGCCCCAAATAATTCCGCCTATTTTGCCCCAAATAATTCCGCCTATTTTGCCCCAAATAATTCCGCCTATTTTGCCCCAAATAATTCCGCCTTTTTGCCCCAAATAATTCCGCCTATTTTGCCCCAAATAATTCCGCCTATTTTGCCCCAAATAATTCCGCCTATTTTGCCCCAAATAATTCCGCCTATTTGCCCCAAATAATTCCGCCTATTTTGCCCCAAATAATTCCGCCTATTTTGCCCCAAATAATTCCGCCTATTCTTCCCCAAATAATTCCGCCTATTTTGCCCCAAATAATTCCGCCTATTTTGCCCCAAATAATTCCGCCTATTTTGCCCCAAATAATTCCGCCTATTTTGCCCCAAATAATTCCGCCTATTTTGCCCCAAATAATTCCGCCTATTTTGCCCCAAATAATTCCGCCTATTTTGCCCCAAATAATTCCGCCTTTTTGCCCCAAATAATTCCGCCTATTCTTCCCCAAATAATTCCGCCTATTTTGCCCCAAATAATTCCGCCTATTTTGCCCCAAATAATTCCGCCTATTTTGCCCCAAATAATTCCGCCTATTTTGCCCCAAATAATTCCGCCTATTTGCCCCAAATAATTCCGCCTATTTTGCCCCAAATAATTCCGCCTATTTTGCCCCAAATAATTCCGCCTATTTTGCCCCAAATAATTCCGCCTATTTTGCCCCAAATAATTCCGCCTATTTTGCCCCAAATAATTCCGCCTATTTGCCCCAAATAATTCCGCCTATTTTGCCCCAAATAATTCCGCCTATTTTGCCCCAAATAATTCCGCCTATTCTTCCCCAAATAATTCCGCCTATTTTGCCCCAAATAATTCCGCCTATTTTGCCCCAAATAATTCCGCCTATTTTGCCCCAAATAATTCCGCCTATTTTGCCCCAAATAATTCCGCCTATTTTGCCCCAAATAATTCCGCCTTTTTGCCCCAAATAATTCCGCCTATTCTTCCCCAAATAATTCCGCCTATTCTTCCCCAAATAATTCCGCCTATTTTGCCCCAAATAATTCCGCCTATTTTGCCCCAAATAATTCCGCCTTTTTGCCCCAAATAATTCCGCCTATTCTTCCCCAAATAATTCCGCCTATTTTGCCCCAAATAATTCCGCCTATTTTGCCCCAAATAATTCCGCCTATTTTGCCCCAAATAATTCCGCCTATTTTGCCCCAAATAATTCCGCCTATTTTGCCCCAAATAATTCCGCCTATTTTGCCCCAAATAATTCCGCCTATTTTGCCCCAAATAATTCCGCCTATTTTGCCCCAAATAATTCCGCCTATTTTGCCCCAAATAATTCCGCCTATTTTGCCCCAAATAATTCCGCCTATTTTGCCCCAAATAATTCCGCCTTTTTGCCCCAAATAATTCCGCCTATTTTGCCCCAAATAATTCCGCCTATTTTGCCCCAAATAATTCCGCCTATTTGCCCCAAATAATTCCGCCTATTTTGCCCCAAATAATTCCGCCTATTTGTCCCAAATAATTCCGCTTGTTTGCCCCAATTTAATTCCGCCTATTTGCCACACTTTAATTCCGCCTATTTGCCCCAAATAATTCCGCCTATTTTGCCCCAAATAATTCCGCCTATTTTGCCCCAAATAATTCCGCCTATTTTGCCCCAAATAATTCCGCCTATTTGCCCCAAATAATTCCGCCTATTTTGCCCCAAATAATTCCGCCTATTTGTCCCAAATAATTCCGCTTGTTTGCCCCAATTTAATTCCGCCTATTTGCCACACTTTAATTCCGCCTATTTGCCCCAAATAATTCCGCCTATTTTGCCCCAAATAATTCCGCCTTTTTGCCCCAAATAATTCCGCCTATTTTGCCCCAAATAATTCCGCCTATTTTGCCCCAAATAATTCCGCCTATTTTGCCCCAAATAATTCCGCCTATTTGCCCCAAATAATTCCGCCTATTTTGCCCCAAATAATTCCGCCTATTTTGCCCCAAATAATTCCGCCTATTTTGCCCCAAATAATTCCGCCTATTTTGCCCCAAATAATTCCGCCTATTTTGCCCCAAATAATTCCGCCTATTTTGCCCCAAATAATTCCGCCTATTTTGCCCCAAATAATTCCGCCTATTTTGCCCCAAATAATTCCGCCTATTTTGCCCCAAATAATTCCGCCTTTTTGCCCCAAATAATTCCGCCTATTTTGCCCCAAATAATTCCGCCTATTTTGCCCCAAATAATTCCGCCTATTTTGCCCCAAATAATTCCGCCTATTTGCCCCAAATAATTCCGCCTATTTTGCCCCAAATAATTCCGCCTATTTTGCCCCAAATAATTCCGCCTATTATTCCCCAAATAATTCCGCCTATTCTTCCCCAAATAATTCCGCCTATTTTGCCCCAAATAATTCCGCCTATTTTGCCCCAAATAATTCCGCCTATTTTGCCCCAAATAATTCCGCCTATTTTGCCCCAAATAATTCCGCCTATTTTGCCCCAAATAATTCCGCCTATTTTGCCCCAAATAATTCCGCCTTTTTGCCCCAAATAATTCCGCCTATTTTGCCCCAAATAATTCCGCCTATTTTGCCCCAAATAATTCCGCCTATTTTGCCCCAAATAATTCCGCCTATTTTGCCCCAAATAATTCCGCCTATTTTGCCCCAAATAATTCCGCCTATTTTGCCCCAAATAATTCCGCCTATTTTGCCCCAAATAATTCCGCCTATTTGCCCCAAATAATTCCGCCTATTTTGCCCCAAATAATTCCGCCTATTTTGCCCCAAATAATTCCGCCTATTTGCCCCAAATAATTCCGCCTATTTTGCCCCAAATAATTCCGCCTATTTTGCCCCAAATAATTCCGCCTTTTTGCCCCAAATAATTCCGCCTATTTTGCCCCAAATAATTCCGCCTATTTTGCCCCAAATAATTCCGCCTATTTTGCCCCAAATAATTCCGCCTATTTTGCCCCAAATAATTCCGCCTATTTTGCCCCAAATAATTCCGCCTATTTTGCCCCAAATAATTCCGCCTATTTGCCCCAAATAATTCCGCCTATTTTGCCCCAAATAATTCCGCCTATTTTGCCCCAAATAATTCCGCCTTTTTGCCCCAAATAATTCCGCCTATTTTGCCCCAAATAATTCCGCCTATTTTGCCCCAAATAATTCCGCCTATTTTGCCCCAAATAATTCCGCCTATTTGCCCCAAATAATTCCGCCTATTTTGCCCCAAATAATTCCGCCTATTTTGCCCCAAATAATTCCGCCTATTCTTCCCCAAATAATTCCGCCTATTTTGCCCCAAATAATTCCGCCTATTTTGCCCCAAATAATTCCGCCTATTTTGCCCCAAATAATTCCGCCTATTCTTCCCCAAATAATTCCGCCTATTTTGCCCCAAATAATTCCGCCTATTTTGCCCCAAATAATTCCGCCTATTTTGCCCCAAATAATTCCGCCTATTTTGCCCCAAATAATTCCGCCTATTTGCCCCAAATAATTCCGCCTATTTTGCCCCAAATAATTCCGCCTATTTTGCCCCAAATAATTCCGCCTGTTTTGCCCCAAATAATTCCGCCTGTTTTGCCCCAAATAATTCCGCCTATTTTTCCCCAAATAATTCCGCCTATTTTGCCCCAAATAATTCCGCCTATTTGCCCCAAATAATTCCGCCTATTTTGCCCCAAATAATTCCGCCTATTTTCCCAAAATATTCCGCCTTTTTGCCCCAAATAATTCCGCCTATTTTGCCCCAAATAATTCCGCCTTTTTGCCCCAAATAATTCCGCCTATTCTTCCCCAAATAATTCCGCCTATTTTGCCCCAAATAATTCCGCCTATTTTGCCCCAAATATTCCGCCTTTTTGCCCCAAATAATTCCGCCTATTTTTCCCCAAATATTCCGCCTTTTTGCCCCAAATAATTCCGCCTATTTTGTCCAAAATAATTCCCCCTGTTTGTCCAAAATAATTCCCCCTGTTTGTCCCATCATTTATTTCTGCCTTTTTTCACTCAATATATTAAATTTAATTCTGCTAATAAACATTTATAATTGTCGATATGTCCAACTAATTCCCCCACTTCTTTTTAAGCATCAACAAGAGGCACATTGCGAGAATTCCCGAGTGGACAATTATAGGCCAATAAAATTTTGGATGCCTGCTGCCAAATTAATTCATCATGAGGGTAAAAATAAACTTTCTTTAAAATATGTATTGAAAAATATATTTTAAGGTCCAACAAAGAAAACAATTCCCCCAGAACCGGGTTCATATGGGGCTGAAGTGACCACATGGCAATGGACAAAAGCAAGTGAAAGGACGGCAGCAAGTGGAAAACCGCGCCATTGAAAAAGAAAATGATGATTTTGGATTATTGATGAGATTTTAGCCATGACAAATTAACAGAAACTTTTACCATTTATTTTCCAAAAAAAATTAGTCATAATTTCTTTTATGAAATTTTATATTAATAAAGAAATTATTTTCGAATTTATTTTTTGGTTGAAGTATTTTTTTTTAATATTATTGAAAATTCTCGGCATTAATCATCTGTTCTCCATTTATTTTCCAATATCGGCACAAAGCAAATTGCCAGCCTGCACGTTACATTGTTGGCCAACTTGGCATGCCTGGGCAGTGCAAAGGACAATGGAGCCAGTTGGGCATGAATTGTTGGTTTTGAAGAGCAAATCCAATATTCCAATTGTGGCACACAAATCATTGACACCTTGTCCACCTTGACAGCATCGACAACATGGCTGCGCTCCTTTTGGGCCACAAAGGCCCAAAAAGCGGGCCACCAGTCCACAATTTTTCCCTCCGCCCAAAATTTGGCCCAGCAATTTTCCCAAAAGTCCATCACCATCATTTCCATTGTTGTTCCCTCCTAGCAATTCACCGACACCGTTTTCGCCTCTAACCAATTCATCCAAATCCAAACCCAAGTTTTGGCTGAAACATTGATGGTAGGAAAGGACGATGAAGAGAATAGTGAAAATAAGTCTGACAGAATAAGTCATTTTGAATTAGAAATATTTTTTTATTTTTTGTTGGATTTGAATTCAATTCGAATTTCGTCCCTCTTTTATAGGCTTAGAATTGTTTAAAAATCAGAATTTGTTTTGTTTGCCTTTGTTCTTTTGGTCGATGTTTTTGTTTTGCTTTTTTTTTTGGCAATTTCAAAGTTTTTGCATATTTTTCAATATATTTGTCAATTTTCCATTCCCAAAAATGGCAATTCATATTTTCATTTTCACTGTCGAAGTGAACATCATTGACCAAATTTGCTAACAAAAACAAAATTTGCATAATTTAAAAATGAATGGTCTTTTGATTCAATAAAAACAAAAAAAAATGAACATTAATTGATAAACATGTTTATTTAAATTATAAAATTTTTGAAAAAATGGAAAAATAAATAAAAAAATGGTAGAAGGAGGAATCCCATTTAAAATTCAGAATTATTAGACAATTTGAATATCGCTGGTCAATGCCAAAACTTGGTGATCATTTCCATCTTCAGCCCCATTCACCTGTGAATTTTAATCAAATTTTCCCATTCTTCTTCCCAATTTTTATTTTATTACCACAATATAGTCGATGGCCCATGGAGGCACTGCCAATGACTTATATTCATATTTGATTGGATTCGCCGATCCCAAATTGTCCAAATGGATTTGGTATTCTTCATCGGTAATGGCAATTTTCAGAATGAATTGTTGACCATTTTCAAACGGAGGATTCAGCGAATATTTATGCTCATTTTGGTTATTAATCAGCCAACTTCCATTCTAAAATCAATAAAATAATAACAATATTTTAATCTAACCAAATAGCTGTTGAGAAGCATTGTGTCGTCAAAAAGGCTGAAATTGGCCTGGAAAATTGTTTGTCCATCTAAATTTTATCATTGTTAATTCATTTCCAAATACACTTGACAAACATTTTGGGTCCCAGCCAAGTGCTTGGTTGAAGAAATTCACTGAAAATGAATTCCCCTTCTTCCCTTCAATTTTTGGCATTTTGATGGTCCCCTGGATGGTGATGGACATTCCGGCACTCAATGATTTCTTCTCATCAATTTGCTTAATCCATTGAGGCAAGGGTGGGAATTCTGAGCATGCCAAGTCCAATTTCATTTCCTCAATGTCATCAATAAGCTTCAAATATAAATATTTATTAGGATTAATTTTTATTTTTTTAATTAAATTCCAATATAATAATTTTAATCAATTTTAAGTACTTCTTAATTATCTGTACTCAGTTTTTGAAAAAAAATTAAGAGTGATTAGAGTTATGGATATCTGTTATCTGAGATGATAGCCTATCTTCTTAAAGACCCTAACCTTAAATTGGATGCTCCATGGAGCTCACCAGTACCCTTCCCCAGTTGAACTAAAAATCTAAATACAGATAATTAAGAAGTATCCAATTTTATCCCTTTTCAAAGGATTCCAAAAAATTAATTTTCCAAAATAATTAATGGACTCCGAAGCTATGAATATGAAATATGACCCTTTTTGAACTTGCCTGAACATATTTGGTGGTCCACAATGGAATGATGGCCTTCTGATCTTTTTGATGTCTATCGTTGTTATTCACACGAATTATGAATCCAGGATCTCCTTCTTCTGTTTTCCCTGCTTCGATGGCCAAAGTAAATTGGTCTCCGGGCAGAGCAATCGGACTATGGCCAAAGGAAATTGAATCCCACTGTCTTTCATTCTCCCCAGTTTTATTCATAATAAATGTGCTTGTTTGTAATTGTAATTGGGGATTAGGATTGTCAAAGTCGATTAGAATTTGCAATGGCGTATCCCCAACTGAAATATTTTTAAATTTGTTTTTTTTCTTTTTTTGATTTAATTTACCTATTTCACTGAATTGGCTAGAATCATGTTGAAGATTGATGGCAAATTTTGTGCCAGCTTTGCCGCTAATGCAAATTTTGTCGCCTTCATGGAACAAATGTGGCAATGTATAAATTTTGGTTTTATCGCCCTCAAATGTTGTCTGAATTTATGTGTCCATTTTGAATATATTAAATCTTCATTACCTTATTTAAAATTTCCGGTTCCGAGAGCAATTGAATATCACCGAGAAACTGAATTATTCATTAAATTCAAAATTAATTATTTAATTTACTTACTTGAATCCAATTTAATAACCAAATTGGAAAATTCAGATAAATATATTTAGTAACGGTTGGCTCATTCTCCACATTTATAATGATCGTAAAATTCGTTTTTTCCATTGTTTTGGCTGTTACTATAATTCGGCATTCAAAAACTAAGCCCGCGCGGAATGGATTAACATTCTTCTCTTTGGTTGTATTTCCATAAATCCATTGTTTCTAAATTTTCATAAAATAGATTTATTAATTTATTTTAATCATTACGTAAAAGCTGCTGAAGTTCAAATTATCTTCAGCGAAATCCACGCGAATTCGCAACATTAAAAAGCCAACTGCAGAATTTACAAAAATCAATTAAAAATATAAATTTTGTTTTTAATTTACTGAATTTGTGCCATTCCTGCGCATCGTGCAACAAATTTATCTCCCAAAAATTGGCATTCTCCATTGATTTAGCCCGAATTTTGAATTCGATTTGGGAAATGTGCACAATGTCATCCAATTTATGGACAATTGGGGCACTCAAATAGGACATTGCTGCGGACTATTTTTAAATTAAATTGCTAATTTAATAAATTGAATAAAATTTACATACACTTCCCTGCACAATTTGCTCCTTTTTCAACATTTTTGCATCACCTTTCAAATACAAAAATTCCGTTCTACTGTCCAGCATCGTTTTATTCCACCATTTTTTCCACCATATTCTTTGAATAATCGTATTTTGGTCGCCATAGGCAATGTCTTGAAAATAACGATGGAATGTGATTTCCAAATGAATTTTCTTTCCCTGCGGCAATCCAAGTGCAATTGTCTATTTTGATATAATTTAAATTAATTAAATTATTTTGAATTTTACACTATTATCCGTAAAAATTGTGGTTGTCACGTTCATTCTCATTCCCCAGAACCATTTCGTCTTATCACTATTTGCCAACATCACAATCAATTTTGGGTCATTTTCAGCCACCAAAATATCCAAAATTATTTTCTGATCTTCTTTTAATCCATCCAAATTAATGTAAAAATCCATTTCCTTTGCCGGACATTCATTATTGCCCATCAACATTGTCTCCTTTTCCTCCGGCTCCTGTTCATCCGTTGGTTTGGTGAACGGAAAAACAAACCCAATTTTTAGATAAAAAAGGATTAAAAACCAACCCAAACATCCATTAGACAATCGCAGCTTCGATAAACAAAAAAGTGAATTTGTTCATCCTCAATTCCTGGCAACACATCCAAACCAAGCATCCAAATTCCAACGAATTGGGATAAACGGGCCCCATTTCCAATATTTTTGTGGAATTCTTCCGACATTTTCCTGTCCACTGTAAATACACGGTATTTTCCTATAAATTTTTCTTTGTCATTTTATGGATTCATTAATTATTTCTACCAGTTTTGGGCATTCCAATTGCCGTAAAGAGGGAATCCTTTCGGCCAAAACTCAACGAAAAATGTTCGATTTGACCAAAAATATAACTAAAAATTTATTAAAAATATAATAGATTTTAATAAAATAAATGTTTACTTATAATATGAAAAGGACATTTTCAATTGGATGGATTTGCCCTCTTCAACTGTTCGCACCAAAATGCCGTGCCATGGTATTGCGCAAGGTCCCCATTGAGATGATTTTCCGGCACAAAATTCGGCTTGCTTATTTAGGCAACGTTCAGCCACTTCATTCTATAATATTTTAATAAGATATTTTTAAATTAAATTTTTCGGAAAAAAAAAGTTAATTTATTCTATTCTTTCCAGAAAGAAGTCAAGAGGAAAAAGTGCAAATTATTCTTTCCGGAAAGAAGTCAACAGGAAAAAGTGCAAATTATTCTTTCCGGAAAGAAGTCAACAGGAAAAAGTGCAATTATTCTTTCCGGAAGGAAGTCAACAGGAAAAAGTGCAATTATTCTTTCCGGAAGGAAGTCAACAGGAAAAAGTGCAAATTATTCTTTCCGGAAGGAAGTCAACAGGAAAAAGTGCAATTCTTCTTTCCGGAAGGAAGTCAACAGGAAAAAGTGCAAATTATTCTTTCCGGAAGGAAGTCAACAGGAAAAAGTGCAATTATTCTTTCCGGAAGGAAGTCAACAGGAAAAAGTGCAATTATTCTTTCCGGAAGGAAGTCAACAGGAAAAAGTGCAAATTATTCTTTCCGGAAAGAAGTCAACAGGAAAAAGTGCAAATTATTCTTTCCGGAAAGAAGTCAACAGGAAAAAGTGCAAATTATTCTTTCCGGAAAGAAGTCAACAAGAAAAAAGTGCAAATTATTCTTTCTGGAAAGAAGTTAACAGGAAAAAGTGCAATTATTCTTTCCGGAAGGAAGTCAACAGGAAAAAGTGCAAATTATTCTTTCCGGAAAGAAGTCAACAGGAAAAAGTGCAAATTATTCTTTCCGGAAAGAAGTCAACAGGAAAAAGTGCAAATTATTCTTTCCGGAAGGAAGTCAACAGGAAAAAGTGCAATTCTTCTTTCCGGAAGGAAGTCAACAGGAAAAAGTGCAAATTATTCTTTCCGGAAGGAAGTCAACAGGAAAAAGTGCAAATTATTCTTTCCGGAAGGAAGTCAACAGGAAAAAGTGCAATTATTCTTTCCGGAAGGAAGTCAACAGGAAAAAGTGCAAATTATTCTTTCCGGAAAGAAGTCAACAGGAAAAAGTGCAAATTATTCTTTCCGGAAAGAAGTCAACAGGAAAAAGTGCAAATTATTTCCTTCCGAAAAAAGGCAAACTTTATTCCCTCTGCCGATGAAAATCATTAAATATCCCTTTTTAATTTTAATTTTACACCAACATTGTCTGCGTTGTTGACCCGATATTGATGGGTGAATGCCATTCCAGATAACATATTTTTGGCATCCAATTGACCAGGATAACAAATTAACAATCTGCAATATTCCGTTTAATGCCGAAATGGGACAACAATGTGGTGACTGTGACTGACCCTTCACTTTCGCAAAGATAGCTATTGGGCAAATGGAATCGAAGGCCAAATGAACGAATTTCCTCCTGTCCAGGTTGAAGCATGCATTGATCATTGCTCACATATTCAAGCGATTTTTGGCCATCATTCCCATCAGTTAACAGTAGACTATGAGTGAATTAAGTTTCCACATTTTTAAAATTAATGTTTGGAAACTAACGGAGCATTTTGCTGACCATTGCTTACAATAATGAAAATGAGAATGAATAGAGGAAGAAAGGAAAATCCACGCATGGAAAGGTTTATTGGGAATTTAAAGAAAAATTATTTTTTGATTATTTTATTTGGTAATTTTTTATTTTATAAATTTTGGGAAATATTTGGAAATAAATAAATGTATGGGCCAAATTTAATTTTTGTGGCTTCGAATGATGGACGGTTTAGATTATAAAATGATGAATAATCCGTCCAAATTGGATTGCTCTCCCTTCCGCCCTGTCCCATATTTTTTCCCAAATTAACAAATTAAATGTACATTAAAAACAGAACTGTGTCTGACTCCGACTCCGGCTCCGACTCCAACTCCGACTCCGCTCCGGAGCTGGAGTCGGAGTCGGAGTCGAAAATTTTGAGCGACTTCGGACTCCGGTCGACTCCGGATTTTTAGTTAAAAAAATTGTATTTTTTACCTAAATTTTTAAAAAAATTTCCCTTTTCATTTTTTTAAATTAAATTTTTTTGGTTTATTTTGTCTAAAATTGAAATTTTTGTACCGAAATTTTATCATTTTCGGAAATAGATATTAATTTTACACAAAAATGCCCTAGAGCCAAATCGAAATTACTTAAAAAAATTTCTGCGGAGTCAAACTCCGGAGTCGGAGTCGGATTCGAGTTTTAGAACGACTCCGGAGTTGGAGTCGGAGTCAAAAATTGGAAAACCTGGAGTCCGGAGTCGGAGTTAAGAATTATGAAAAGCACAGCTCTGATTAAAAATAACAAAAATATAAAACCGATGATATCATCATTTCATTTTACCAAAAAATATGAATTAATATTATTTACGGTATATAGATTATGGAAGATGAATGAAGAATAATTATAACTAGCTCAGGGACGCGCGCTATCGCGCGCGCCCCTTAGCTAGTTACTTTTTGAATTGAACCAATATTTGAAATAATTAAATATAATAAAAAAAATAAATGAATAATTTTATGCAAAAAATATAAAAATTCTATATAAATGCATTAATTCATCCCTCATCAACTTCAATAATTCCTTATTCCCCATACTCTTAACTCATCATCATCTTCATTGATCCTTTAACATTTTTTTTACTATAATTTTCTTTCCTTTAATTCTTTTTAATTATTTATCTTCTCTTCCATTCTTTTCATGCTTCAAACTTTCCTTCAGCTTTTATCTTTTATTTATCTCTTCACATTTTTCCATTCGTCCTTTTTTATCTTCCCATTCATCCCCTCTCATCCTCACATTCATATCTTCTCATACTCCATTAACCATCTCCCTTCCTCTGATCCTCCCATTTTCTCATCTTCCCATTCATCCCTTCTCATCCTTCATTCATCCTTTTTCGTCCTCCCATTCATCCTTTGTCATCCACTCATTCATCTCTTCTCATCGTCCCATTTATCCTTCTGATTCTCCATTCAACCCTCTCATCCTCCATTTATTACTCTCATCCTCTATCACTCTCATTCATCCCATTCATCTCTTCTCATCCTTCATTAACCCACTCTCTTCCTCTGATCCTCCCATTTTTTCATCCTCCTATCCACTTCTTCTGATCCTCCATTCATCCCTCTCATCCTCCATTCATTACTCTCATCCTCCCTTTCATCATCACATTCATCTCTTCTCATCTTCACATTCATCCCTCTAATCTTCCCATTCATCTCTTCTCATCCTCCCATACATCCTTCAATTAATCACTTCTCATCCTCTATTCATCCCTCTCAACATCCCTTTCATCTCTTCTCATCTCCCATACATACTCTTACTCTTATTCATCTCTTCTCATTCTCCCATTCATCCTCTCATTCATCTCTTGATTTTTCTTTTGACTTCATCTATTCTATGATTTTCAAAAATCTATGTTTTTTCAATTTTTTTCCCAAAATTATGCCGACTAATTTTAATGTAAAATTTGGCATTACGACATTTGCGGATAGGGTAGTTGCGGACGCGACTTTTGCTGATGACTTTTGAGGACGATATTTGCGGATGCGACAATTGCGGACGATAGTTGTGGACGCGATATTTTCGGATTATTTTATTTGACAAAAATACCCAAGTTATATTGGACATTTTTAAAATTCCTATCGAATTGTAACCTTAATCTAAGCTATGGCCTTAGCCTTACTACGAAAAAATGGCCAAAACTTTTTTATTTTTTTATTTTCTGCAAAATAAATGTTAGATGAATACTCAGATTATCGAAAAGAATTGAATGATATATCAAAATGATCAGAACTCAGTTATAACTTATAATACACTCTTAAAGCATTTAATTCACTTATTTTTATCAAAAAAAATTGTCCGCAAATATAGCATCTGCAATCGTCGTCCGCAATTGTCGCATCCGCAAATGTCATTATCATTACACGTAAAATTTAGCTGATTATATTTTAAAATGTATCAATCATTAATTTAATCTTTTTGAACTTATTCCAGAAATTAATTCTTCTGAAAACTATTCAATTTCTTTGAGACCGTGGAATTCTTTGATCCCAGACATAAATTTATCCAATATGCGGCCGTCGTGCATTTTTATCACATTTCATTTTATATTGCTTGTAACATTTTCATTTTCATGCACTTTTGCCTCAATATTCTTTCTTTTTTGCATAAATAAATCATTATAAAAAATTAATAAAAGTTGATTGATTTGATGCTATATTTCTTTGCTTGAATGCTATATGTTTTATTTAACTTTATTCACAAATAATATTAGTGCTTTTTGCTTATTCTTAATATTGTAAATTTTTGGAATAATCATAGATTTTTGAAAATCATAGATTAGATGATGTCTAATCAAACATCTAATATCAGATTCGTGATCAGCGCCCCAAATTACCCTTAGAAAGTTGTATCAATTTTTATTTGCTTATTTTTTGCTCTAACATTTATTTTTATTTATTTGGATATTTTGTCATTTATGCCAATGACAAATTTAAACAGCAATTTTTGCGCAAATACTTCCAAAACGAGCGTTGGGATGCCGCTTCGCGGCATCCCAACGCTCGTAAAACGTTTTCATACAATTTAATGAAAAATTCACCCATTTCTATTCATGGAACACTGTGAAGGAAAAATTTTCTTAGCTAATTTTGGGAACCTCCTTAGTTAATTCCACTGATCAGTGAACACTGATTAGCCCCTTCATTCATCATTCTGATTCATCTTTCCCATACTATTTGCATTTTAGTTTTACTAAATATTTGAATGTTTTTTCCCCGAACAATTTGTGTTTTTGTGCATCCAAACATTTGAATGTTTTTGTTTTCCCCGAACAATTTGTGTTTTTGTTCATCCGAACATATGAATGTTTTTGTTTTCCCCGAACAATTTTTGTTTTTGTTCATCCGAACATTTGAATGTTTTTGTTTTCCCTGAAAAATTTGTGTTTTTGTTCATCCGAACATTTGAATGTTTTTGTTTTCCCCGAACAATTTGTGTTTTTGTTCATCCGAACATATGAATGTTTTTGTTTTCCCCGAACAATTTTTGTTTTTGTTCATCCGAACATTTGAATGTTTTTGTTTTCCCCGAACAATTTGTGTTTTTGTTCATCCAAACATTTGAATGTTTTTGTTTGTCCAAACATTTGAATGTTTTTGTTCATCCAAACATTTGAATGTTTTTGTTTGTCCAAACATTTGAATGTTTTTGTTCATCCAAACATTTGAATGTTTGTTTGTCCAAACATTTGAATGTTTTTGTTCATCCAAACATTTGAATGTTTTTGTTCATCCAAACATCTGAATGTTTTTGTTTGTCCAAACATTTGAATGTTTTTGTTCATCCAAACATTTGAATGTTTTTGTTTGTCCAAACATTTGAATGTTTTTGTTCATCCAAACATTTGAATGTTTTTGTTTGTCCAAACATTTGAATGTTTTTGTTCATCCAAACATTTGAATGTTTTTGTTTGTCCAAACATTTGAATGTTTTTGTTCATCCAAACATTTGAATGTTTTTGTTTGTCCAAACATTTGAATGTTTTTGTTCATACAAACATTTGAATGTTTTTGTTTTCCCCGAACAATTTGTGTTTTTGTTCATCCAAACATTTAAATGTTTTTGTTTGTCCAAACATTTGAATGTTTTTGTTCATCCAAACATTTGAATGTTTTTGTTTGTCCAAACATTTGAATGTTTTTGTTTTCCCCGAACAATTTGTGTTTTTGTTCATACAAACATTTGAATGTTTTTGTTTTCCCCGAACAATTTGTGTTTTTGTTCATACAAACATTTGAATGTTTTTGTTTTCCCCGAACAATTTGTGTTTTTGTTCATCCAAACATTTGAATGTTTTTGTTTGTCCAAACATTTGAATGTTTTTGTTTTCCCCGAACAATTTTTGTTTTTGTTCATCCAAACATTTGAATGTTTTTGTTTTCCCCGAACAATTTGTGTTTTTGTTCATACAAACATTTGAATGTTTTTGTTTTCCCCGAACAATTTGTGTTTTTGTTCATCCAAACATTTGAATGTTTTTGTTTGTCTAAACATTTGAATGTTTTTGTTCATCCAAACATTTGAATGTTTTTGTTTCCCCGAATAATTTATGTTTTTGTTCATCCAAAAACATTTTTTGATTTAGTTTTCACAAACATTTTGTTTCAATTTCATTATACTCAGTCATTTCCTCTCCATGTTTTAATTGCTTAAAGGAGCGCCCGGTCGCCGCTGGCGCGGCTCCCGGCCGCTCCTATTGTCTATTTTCAATATTTCTCACATATTTTTTCATTTTACATTCCCCGCAATACAGTTTACTTAAATTTTAATAAAAAAGTATTATTTAATAATGATTTACTAAAAAATTTACTAAAATAAATGTATTATTTTTATAATTAATTAATAGTCCACGGCAAAAATATTTATTTTAATTTTCTTTATTTCTTTATATTTATACTCTAAAACCTCTTTTTCTTTATTTCTTCACTCTATCATTTAATTTTTGGATAAAAAAATCTTAAAAATTTAAAAAATACAAAACGCCAAAATAAGCGAAAATTTAGACAGAATATTTCGGACAGAGGCAAAGCAGGGCTGCCAGAATACCCACCCACGGGGGGCATTTGCCCCCTTTTTAGGATTTTGCCCCCTTTTTTGCCCCCCGAGCCGAGTTGCCCCCCAAATGCCCCCTTTTGATTTTTTGTCAAAATTTTCCCAAAATGGGTCATTTTTCTTCAAAATTTTTCGCTGCGCGGCAATTTTTGGTCAATTTTTTCGCTGCGCGGCCATTTTTTGGTCTAATTTTTCGCTGCGCGACCATTATTGGCAAAAATTTTCGCATTTTTGGCACTTTTTAAAACTGCCCCCCAAAATGCCCCCTTTTTAGCGGAAATGCCCCCCAATTGCCCCCTTTTTTATACCAAAATGCCCCCCAAAGTGAAAAACCATCTGGCAGCCCTGAGGCAAAGCCCAAATACTATATAGGACGAGCGTTGGGATGCCGCTGGCGCGGCATCCCAACGCTCGTCAAAACGTTTTAAAAACTATAAATTTCAGATTTATTTAAATTAAAAATGGAATCCCCTCCCTTATATTAATTAATTAATTAATTAATAATCATCATCTCCATCTATATCTCTAATCCATTATTTTTAGTTCTATTCATTCTTCAATTTGCCGTTCATTCAATCCCAAAAATCTCGACCATACCCAGCTTTCTACCTTTCATTCTCGACCATTCCCGGCTTTCTACCTCTTATTCTCGACCATTCCCGGCTTTTTATGCTTCATTCTCGACCATTCCCGGCTTTTTATGCTTCATTCTCGACTATTCCCAGCTTTCTACCTTTCATTCTCGACTATTCCCGGCTTTCTACCTTTCATTCTCGACTATTCCCAGCTTTCTACCTTTCATTCTCGACTATTCCCGGCTTTCTACCTTTTATTCTCGACTATTCCCAGCTTTCTACCTTTTATTCTCGACTATTCCCGGCTTTCTACCTTTTATTCTCGACTATTCCCGGCTTTCTACCTTTTATTCTCGACTATTCCCAGCTTTCTACCTTTTATTCTCGACTATTCCCGGCTTTCTACCTTTTATTCTCGACTATTCCCAGCTTTCTACCTTTTATTCTCGACTATTCCCGGCTTTCTGCCTTTTATTCTCGACTATTCCCGGCTTTCTACCTTTCATTCTTAACCAATTCCCGTAATTTATGTTTCATTCTCGGAAAATCTAGGTACTTTATATTCATTCTCGAAAATTCCCGACTCATTATGGTACATTTTCGTAATTCTCGGCATTTTTTATTCATTCTCGCGTATGTCTGCATTAAATGCTTCATTCTCGAAAGTTCCCAGTATTTTACTCTTTATTCCCGTTGATTCTCATCATTTTCTTTTTATTCTCGATATCTAACTTTCATTTTTGACATTTCACAACATTTTTACATTACTTAATAATTCTCAATTATTCTCGGACAATTCATTTCATTTTACTCATTATTTTTATCAAAATTCCGGAATTTGGCACCCATCTCGACAATAATTCCAATAATTCCATGCTTTACCTCTCTTTCTCATTCATTCTAACTCATTTCGGTTTTTTCTTTCCATTCTAATTATTATTCCAATTAATAAAATGCTTAAGGGAGCGCCCGGTCGCCGCTCCGCGGCTCCCGGCCGCTCCTATTGTCAATTTTCAATACTTCTCATATGTTTTTTTTGTCATTTTACATTCCCGGCATTACAATTTACTTAAATTTTAATAAATAATTATTATTTAATAACGATTTACTTGAAATAATTAATTAAAATAATGAAATATATATTATTTTTATAATTAATTATAGTCCACGGCAAAAATATTTATTTTAATTTCCTTTATTTCTTTATATTTATACTCTAAAACCTCTTTTTCTTTATTTCTTCACTCTATCATTTAATTTTTGGATAAAAAATCATAAAAATTTAAAAAATACAAAACGCCAAAATAAGCGAAAATTTAGACAGAATATTTCGGACAGAGGCAAGGCCCGCTTAGTATATAGGACGAGCGTTGGGATGCCGCTGCGCGGCATCCCAACGCTCGATAAAACTTTTAAAATGATAGAAACATGAAAACATTCAATTTCAGTTCTCTTAAAAAATAGAACAATGGAAGGAACAAATTCCTCAAACTCATATTAGTTAAAGTTATTGAAAAATAAGCTATTAATTCCGGAAAACGACCTTAATCTATCCCTCTATGTCTATTCATTCATCCTAAAAAAAATAAAAAAAATCATTAATTCCATGCATTTTTCTATCCATTCTCGACTATTCCCGGCTTTTTTACCCTTCATTCTCGACTATTCCCGGCTTTTTATACTTTATTTCGCGACCAATCACGGCTTTTTACCCTTCATTCTCGACTATTCCCGGTTTTTATACTTTATTTCTCGACCATTCACGGCTTTTTACCCTTCATTCTCGACAATTCCCGGCTTTTCCGCTTCATTCTCGACAATTCCCGGCTTTTCCGCTTCATTCTCGACAATTCCCGGCTTTTTACTCTTCATTCTCGACAATTCCCGCCTTTTTACTCTTCATTCTCGACAATTCCCGGCTTTTTATACTTTAT
Source organism: Pratylenchus scribneri (assembly GCA_030063045.1). Lineage (NCBI taxonomy): Eukaryota > Metazoa > Nematoda > Chromadorea > Rhabditida > Pratylenchidae > Pratylenchus > Pratylenchus scribneri. The sequence goes on along the minus strand of JAQSEB010000019.1, from coordinate 2,871,496 downwards.
TTCGCGACCATTCACGGCTTTTTACCCTTCATTCTCGACTATTCCCGGTTTTTATACTTTATTTCTCGACCATTCACGGCTTTTTACCCTTCATTCTCGACTATTCCCGGTTTTTTACTCTTCATTCTCGACAATTCCCGGCTTTTTACTCTTCATTCTCGACAATTCCCGGCTTTTCCGCTTCATTCTCGACAATTCCCGGCTTTTTACTCTTCATTCTCGACAATTCCCGGCTTTTTACTCTTCATTCTCGACAATTCCCGGCTTTTCCGCTTCATTCTCGACAATTCCCGGCTTTTCCGCTTCATTCTCGACTATTCCCGGTTTTTTACTCTTCATTCTCGACAATTCCCGGCTTTTTACTCTTCATTGTTGATTCAAATCCTGGCAATACCATACTCGTCCTTCCTATCCTCGAATTTACCTTCTCATTGATAGTATTTCAGACTCATTTAATCATTTTCTTAGTATTATTGGCTTTTTTTAACCGAATCCCCATAAAATTGTCTAAATGTTACTTATTTGACTCATTAAAGGCTTTACCTCAGATTTCAAATTATTATTCTATCCTAGTCCACTGATTTTTCCTACTATTTCAATGAGTTAAATGTTTATGGGAGCGCCCGGTCGCCGCTGGCGCGGCTCCCGGCCGCTCCCAAGTTTCTTTTTAATTATTTCTTTATTCATTTTTCTATATTGATAAATAATATAATCATATAAAGCCTTTCTTTTATTTTATATTACACATTCTTAGAATATTTACTTTCTTTATTTCTTTATTCTACTTGTCTATATAATATTTTTCTGTATTTATTCACTCTATTATTTAATTTTTGGACAAAAAATCCAAAATTTATAAAAAATACAAAACGCCAAAAGAGCGATAATTTAACTGACCCCTTTTGGCGTTACTAACACTCCCACTTAATATATAGGATTATATATAAGAAGATTAAATTAATAAGAAAAATTTTTAATTAATTAATTAATTATTTTTTTATCACTTTTTATGGCCAAATAGCTTTTCCTCGTTGGAAATCGATACATCTGCTTGCTTTTCCAAATCCTTCATCCCTTCATATTCATATCCATATCGATTCATTTAGCATTTAGCTTCTTTTTTTCCAATTCATTCTAATATTAAATATTCAAATTAAAAATGAAATTTATATTATTTTATCTTCTTTTTGTCGGAATTTTCCACATCAAAATTGGCGCAGGTGAAAAATAAAAATGATATATTTTTCAAAAGAATTTTAAGAAATGAAAGATTCATCGGAGTCGGAACAGAACGTTTTCCTTCTTGCTGCGGCCAGTCACTCAAAAGAAACGGTTTATCATCAAAAAAGGGGAAATTCGAATTAAACAAATTTATAATTTTTTAATAGCCGGATCCACGTGTTCATTACGAGAAAACAGAAGATGGAAGAACGATTGCAAAAATGGACATTGATTTGAATAATCGTTGGAGATGAAAAGAACATTTTAATGAGAACGCTGATTGAGTGAAATTCATGTTTTTAATTCATTTTCGGAATAGTCAAAAATTGTGACAAAACTTTCTTGTCAGTTTCCCTTTTTTAGATAAATTTTTGAATGGGATGTTTACATTTTTGATAAAAATTATACCTTTTTTGGCTTAAAGCCGGACAAAAAAGCATTTATAATCCGAAAAAGCAACTTCTTCATTAAAAGTTCATTAAAATTAATTTTTTTGGATAATTGATATTATTATAATAATTTTGTAGTCAAAACAATTTATTCAATAAGCAATATTTAAGAGACGAAGATTATAATCAGAAAAAATGAATTTTAAATAAGCGAAGGGTGAAATATGTCATTTAATTTTGTATTCTCTTCTCATTCAGCAGAGGTACCAGAGTGAAGATTATTGTGCGAAAAATCGGTATCCAAGAAGGTCTTCAATTGCTGAATCTCCGTTGACATCTCTCCCAGTCCAATTCGACGGCATTCCTCCAACAAACGGTGGCACAAAGTGAGTTTAAATTGATAAATGGCCTCTTCTTTGCTCATTGTAAATCGGTACAATTTATTCAAAAATTCAACCCGAATTGTTTTGGCACTTCCATTTTCCTATTAAAATTAAGACCATTCATTTATTAGATAATTTTCCCACTACTTACATTCAAAGCCGCATTTCCTTTTTCCAATTTTGCCCAATCGAATTCAACGAAAAAAATTATCTCCAAATAAGTATTGGCTCGATCGGCTTCATCAATCAATGCCTCCATTTGTTGTGAATTGATTTGGAATTGCTTTGGGTTTGAGAGTGCTCTTCGAATTTCCCAATATTTTTGTGTAAATCTTTTAACATGATGTTCCGTGAATCGCTTGAAAAAAATAATATTATGTTGTTTTTTAAATTTTATTCCTTACCAATTTGTTATTGCTTTTCATTTGGTCTAACAATTTAACCATGGAATTATCCGCCACCAGCATTTTTTCCAGCTAAATTTAAAAAAATCCAATATAATAATAAATCAATTAATTTAACCAGGTCTTGTGCCGATGATGAATTTTGATTGCCAATTTGTGTGGTATTCGTCAGTTTGATAAAATTGACACGACGATATTCGTTCATAGTTTTTGAAATACGTAATGAATATTTCTCATCAAAAAAATTCTTATATGCTGAATTCATCCAACTTCGATATTCATAGAGGAAATTGAATTCGTATTCGTCTACAAATTTGAATATTTTTGTTAATAAATACATATATACTTATACCTTTTGAAAGTGGAAGAGGCAAAACAATCAGAAATGAATTTGTAAATTGCGAATATTTCATCGGAATCATGTCCTTCCAATCATCCCAGGAACCCTGAAATATTAATTTTTTATATATTTAATAATTAAGTGACTGTTAATGATCAATGGTCAATTATTTCTATTCATAATTATTATATCAAATTTCATATCTAATTAACATTAAATGACTTACTTTGATATAAATTGCTGTCCGTTTTTCTCGATTAGGGATCTCGATGAGCACATTAACATAATTATTGTCAATAGAATCTGCTGGCGGCGGAACAACCACAAATGTATCTTCGACGAAATCCTCCGAATTTGCCGATTTTTTCTGCTCATTTCCTTCATCGACCTCCATTGTTGTTCCGCCGCTTTTCTTTTCCTCCTCTTGTTCATTTTTTGTCCATTTCAATCTCAATTCTTTTTCCTCATCCAATTTTCGTTTATTCGCCAATTCCTTCGCCTTTTTGATTTCTTCCTTCTGTTGCCTTTTCTTTTCCTCCAATTCTCTTTGCTTTTGTTGAGCATTTAATCGTTTTTCTTCTTTCCGTTTTTCCTCCCATTCAATCTGCTCTCGCTTCACACGCATCACATCCAATTCATATTGTTTGAACCTAAAAGAATATTTCATAAAATTAATTTGAGAGGATGTCAAGATTGGTAAATTAGCGGGAATTAATTGGGTTGACTTAGCTAATTTTGGGAATCTTAATTTCTATACATGGTATGGTAAAGTACAATTAAGAATAATAGGTTCATTCTACTTGGAATTGCCATTTTAGTATATGAAATTTTAAATTCAAATCGATTTGAGCTTGTTTTGAAAAGCTAAGCGTTGTTTAAACCAGATCGGTTTTGGTTTACTAACTTTTGCTTAAGTCCTCCCGGTCTGAAATTGGAATTCCATAAACAAAATCGTACTCACTTTAAGGTCCCAAAAAATGATTTTCCTAGTTAAATTAATTTCAATGGTATCCAAAAATTTAGATTTTTGATTACTTTTTCATTGAAATATCCAATTCCATGTCCCTCGGGCAATAAATTTTTCCATCATTCAGCTCAAATTGAAGCAGGCCATTTTTGTCAATGCTCGCAAAATATTCATTGTATCCAAATTTCATAATTTCCTTGTCATTCTTTCCATTGGCATCATGTTCATGCTTAGAAAATAATTAAAATTAAATTTAATAAAAAAAATTTAAACGATAAACCCATTCAATGTCCATAAATGATTGAATTGGAATATTTTTGGTTGGAATTTGTTGGCCAACTTGGACCAAATAGCAGGGCAAATTGGATGAATTGAAGCTGCATATTTTGCCATAAATTCCACGGAATGCATAATTGGGAACAATTGCTTTGGACAAACATTTTGACATTGCATTTCCACTCTTCCCAAATGCCTCATATGCTGCTTTGATTGCCGCCCCTTGGACTGCAGCCAATTCGGGGGCCAATGCATTCATTGGCAGAATTTTCTCATTATTGCAATATTGACGAAACAAATTTTGAACCTAAAAATAAGGAAATTAAAAAAATTTATTTATCTATTATTAGCCCAATCCTCCTAGCCCGTAGCCCCTAGTAAAAGTAAAAGCCCATCCCACCAAATCCCATCACAAATTTCTGTTATAATTGACCTATTTTTTATTGAAAAAAAAAAACGGAAATAAGCATTTCTTTCTCCCAGAAAATGAGAAAAGCCCACAATTAGGAGAAGGGTTTCTGAGAAATAAAAGTTCCACTCTCAAATAGTAAACCATCCTAGAGAATAAGAATAGAGGCGAGGCTCTGAAAATATCAGAGCACATGGGCTTCTTCGCTTTCTATTTCTAATAGAAATAATAAAGTATCTATTTATTAATTTATTCACAAACCAAATATAATTTCGAAGACTCTCCGAAAAGCACAATTCGATTGACGCGTTCATTGAAATGGTTGAGTCGTTGAACCAAAAATAATGCAATTTGCTCGCATTGTTCTTTGCAAATTTCCTCAAATTTTTCCCGTGTAATTGTGAATGCGCGGCCATGAAGTGTTGGCCCCAAATCCATTTTGACTCTAAATTTTAGAATAAGAATTAGGATTTAAAAAGTGATTTTTACGTGGCTGAATCCTTGCATCCAAGTTGCGCTTTAATTCTTTCCATTGCCGTTCGAACACTCCGATAAACTGTCCTTTTCTCTTCTTTGCCCATATTCCTCCAAATTTCTGGCATTTCCAATTTCAATTCTGTCATTTGTGCCTCCACCAATTGAGCAGTGAAATTCTCGCCACCAAAGTCCACAAAGCCATCGGCAAAGTAAAGTTCCGGTGTTAAGCCTTCCAGGAATTTGTAAACGGCGAACTAAAATAAACATTTTTGAATTTACAAAATAAATGATATTTTAATACTTCTGTGTTTCGGGCGCCCATATAAAAGAAAAGAACATTTCCCTGGGCCGAATCGTCCTCTTTGTGCCGATAAGCAATCGCCGCGGCAGTCATTTGTGCCATCAATTGGATGTCAATGTTTTCGAGGCCGAGGATTTTCACCGCTATTGATTAATTTATTTAATTTGGATTGGCTTATTCGAAAAATACCTTTCAACATTTTCTCTCGATATTCATATTCAGCCATGGATGGAACTGTGATGACAAGTTGGCGAAGTTCGGTGCCTTTTTCCGGTAATTGTTCGTTGGCTGCTTCCATCAATTTAGCCAGAATTCCTGAAAAAATTATTTTTGTATTTAATGCTCTCCCAGAACTCACCGGCAACCACTTCGGTGTCTTTATATTCAACACTCTGTTGCTGTCGATCATTTTCACCGTAAAATTCCAATTTGTATTCGCCAGTGTGCCGCTTTTTAGCAAAAATGCTTCCAAATTCTTCGTCCGAATAGCAAACCGATTTGGAGTTTTTCAAATTGAGCGCATCTAAAAGATAAACTGAAGTTGGTTATTTGAAAATGATTTACCAAAAACGACATTTGATGGATTGAATTCATCTGCGCTGTCCAAACATTGTTCAAAACCACCAGAATATTCAGCATTTGCTTTGACTGTGAACAAAGTTTTGGTCGTAAATTGCTCTGTAAATCCGAATGATTATTTTAAAATTGGAAATAAGAGACAAACCATCGATTCCATTCAAGCAATTCACACTCAAACTGCTCCATTCTGTGATTGATGCGCAAGCAAGTCGACAATTTGTGTTGCCCAATTTGATGCCAAGTGAATTTATTGAACACATACTCTTGAAGAATTTATATTAAAATAAATTGCTATCTTTCTTAATTTTTTTGGTAATGGGTAAATGACAAAAAACAACTAAAAGGTATAATAAAATAAAATTTTTTATTCATTTTTCGATGTTGAATTATAAAATTGCGCATGAGTCTGAGACCTTCGCAATCGCATCGCACTGCGATATCAATCATTCATCCATTCCATTGCATCATCATCATCAACATCAGAAGTAGAAATCGATAAAGCTTTGTTCACAATGGTCGTGTTCGTGTTCGTGCGAATGTTCGTGTTCGTGTGTGAGTGCGAGTGCGAGTGAGGTCACAAAAATGCCAAAAATACCGATGCCATTTCACAATGAAGACATTATGTTGTGCACGAACACGAACACGAAGTGCACGAACAAAAATCAAATAGATTTGATTTTTTGGCTCTCCCTTGTTTTCGAGTTAATGCTATAGCATTAACTCGATTGAGTTAATGCTTTTTTGATTTTTCCATTGTGAACACCCGTAGACATTTTGTTCGTGCTCGAGTTCATGCTAAAGCATTAACTCGTGCATTCAGACCTGAGTTCAGACCATTTTTGGGGGTGTTCACAACAAAAACATTGATTTTAGCCTAACACGAACATGAACACGAACACGAACACGACCATTGTGAACAAAGCTTAAAAAGCGACGCAACGCACTCTTCCTTTTTTCAAGTAAGTTCTTGTTAAGATTTTATTATGAAAAATTATTGCTGTCTATTTGTCACACTCTTTTGTCGCATCCATATCCATATTCTCATGTACCTCTGCGTCTATGTCCAATTATCGATTGATGGACGCAGTACAGTACGCTGACTAGACTAGCTAGAGCTAGTGGGGACTGGGGCCAATCCAAATTGTGGGAGACAAAAGACAAAAGATAAGACAAACACCAAATAGACGGAAAATACGTCTTTTGTCTTTTATCCCAATCCAAATTAATTTGTCGTCCAAAAGACAAGAGACAAATTTTTACAAGAGAGATTTGTCTTTTGTCTTCGGATTTTGAGACAAAGACAAAAGATAAATTTTAAGACAAATGGAGTACCTTTTTTCAAAAATTCATTAAAAATCAGGGATACACCCAAAAAATCCGAAAAAATTAGGGAAGGTTAAAAACACTCTAAATTTTCATATAAATTTTATTCCAAAATTTTCTGACATCATTTTGACCCTAAAGACAAATTTGGGGGGCGTTCGCGAGCATCCCCCAAATTTTGCAGACAAAAGACTAATTTCCTCAAAATTTGTCTTTTATCTTTTTTAATTTGGATTAGATATGAGACAAACGACATTTATTTGAAGACAAAAGATAAAAATCGGAAGACAAAAGACAAACTAAAATCTGTCTTTGTCTTTATCTTTTGTCTCCCACAATTTGGATTGGCCCCTGGGGATGGCGGATGGGGAGTGGCGAAGGTGACGAGATGGCGATCTCTCGCACTTTCTTGTTTATCTCATTTTCATTTTGGGTGTTTGATGGATTAATTTTAACAACTTCTAACTTTCCTACAATTTTCGTTTGGTAAATTATAAGTCCAATTTTGTTTCACATTTCATTTCAGCTCAACCCACAACCCAACCCATCCCAACCCTATCCATCGTCCATCCAATTTCCAATCATAATCCAAAAAATAGACACGGCTAGATCTAGATCTTCCATTCATTTTTAGATTTTCAATTAGCTTAACTTGAATAATATTTTTAATGCATTTTCTTTAAGAAATTTAAGCAATTTTCAATAAAAAAATTCAATGACCGAATACAAATTAAAATTGTCGGAGTGGGTTGGCATCGATCTTGGCACCACAAACACCGTCGCAGCCATCTACAAAGGCGGCTTGGGTAATCAGCAACCTGGAAATGTTGAAGTCCTTTATGTCGTGGAATGTGGGTTTTTTTAATGACAATAATTTAATTTTGGATTGTATTTTAGCAAATGGCACTCTCACTGATTCTTGCGTCTATTTCGACCAGGGCAGCGATGTCGTGTTGGTTGGGAAACAGGCAGTGAATGAGAAGGCCAATAATCCGAAGAATACCATTTGTGGTATGAATCAACACATTACATTGCTAAATGTTAATTCAATTTCAGGCTCGAAACGTCTCATGGGCTTGCCATATTCGGAGGAATCAATCCGAGAATTCCAGGACAAAATGAAGCAATTCAAAATCGTCAATTCTGCCGGCTATGCTGCCTTCGAAATCAATCATTCCGGTCGCACCATTCACCAAAGTCCAATCGACATCGCAGCGAAAATACTCGAGAAAATCCGTGAAACCGCCGATGAATGGGCCAACGGAGAGAAGAAATACAGCAAGGCGGTCATCACTGTACCATTGAAATTTGGCCAAGAACAACTGGTTGGGACAATTCGTGCGGCAAAAATGGCAGGTTTCTCGGAAGTCCATTTGATCAAAGAGCCAAATGCCGGTTAGTTTTTTGTTTAAATAATTCAAACGATTAAACCAAATTGTTTTAGCCGCATTCTTCTACGGTTTCAAGCATTTGCGCATTGATGGTTACACAATGTTGGTCCTGGATTTTGGCGGTGGCACTCTGGACGTGTCCATTCTCAAAGTGCAAAAGGGCGATTTCGAAGTGTTGGCCACTCGCGGGAAAAAATGGTTGGGCGGACGAGACCTGGATGAGCAAATTCGCAAAGAAATGGTCAAACGAATCAAAACACTTTTCGCTTATGACTGCACTCACTGCCGCGATTGCCGTCCAAACTGCAAATCCGAGGGTTGCCATCGAGTCAAACGCGACATGCAAGTATTGCTTGAACGATGCGAACGCCTGAAGATCAATTTGTCCACTCAGCGAAAATCCAGGTAAATTTTCTATACAAAATTATTTTATCGAACGATTTTTAGCATTTCACTCGACTTCATCGGCATTCGAGGCCAAGTCCATTTGACCCGCGAGGAATACGAGAATTTGGTGAAGGGTGAATTACGCCAAGTGATCGAAACCGTCAATGAAGCAATGGAATCGGCCGGATTGACTCCCAACAACATCCAAGAACTCCAAATGACCGGTGGCTCATCTTGCACTCCAATTCTTTCGGATATGCTAGAGGAAATTGGCTTTGCTCAAGCCAAAATCAAACGCCTCGAACCAATGCATGCAGTGGCAAAGGGAGCGGCCATTGTTGGCGCCCAGTTGGATGAACAATTGAATGTGAGTTAATCTTTATTAGCAATTCTATCTATTTCACTATTTTCAGGCTCAACTGCCTGCAATGAACCTCATTGAGACCTGTCCTTTGTCAATTGGCATCAAAACCAACGGTGATTTGTTCAATCCGTTGATTCTCCGAGGCACCAAAATTCCATGTTCGGCGGAGGCCATCTTTCGTACTGTCTATAATGATCAACGCGCCGTTACAATCAGTGTAAGTAAAAAGGGAATTAAAAAAAACAATCCATTAATCCAATTTTGATTAGATTTACGAAGGTGAGCGCAAATTGGCATTGGAGAACAATCATCTCGGCGATTTTACTCTCTACGATCTTCCGAATGGGGCAGCTGGGGAAGTGAGGTTCACTGAAAAATTGTCGATTGACCGCGACGGGATTTTGCATGCCCAAGCCACTCATAAGGACAAAATCGCAATTTTGGACACCAATTATAAGGTTAAAAGAATCACTTTTTGGATACACTCTGGTTTTTTAGGAAAAGAAGATCGACTCGAACAAAGTAGACCAAATGATCCGTGACGCCGAAGTGAATTTGTTGGCCGATTCTCGTGAATACAAACGCATCCAAAAGAAGAATGATTTGATCCAAGCGATGGAACTGGCCAAATACAAGGTAAATTACTATTTATTAATTCATCAAATATTTAATTGAATTTCAGTGCACTGATCCGCGTATTCTGGCAATCTGCGCCGAATTCAATGCCTGGCTTGATCGCAACCCCACCGCCAATTCTGAAGCTTACGAAAATTGTCTGACCAATTTCCGATCTCGCATTACACACGTGAAACGTGAATGCTAATTGAGTGGATTTCCAATTGGATGAAAGATTAAATATCGATTAAATTTGTTTTGCAACTTATAATGACATTTTAGACATTCCTTCTTTTGTCTATTATATTTATATTTGGGAATTGGAACAATATTTATTTGAATAAATTTGTCTATTTTATAAAATTCACATTTATTATTTTTATTCTGTTAATTGGATTAAATTCTTAAAAAATTTAATAATCTTTTGGTCGATTCCTAATTGCCACGTGCAGCTTAAATTAAAAATAAAACTACAAAAAATTAAAAATGCCGGACAGCATAATTTCCGGTGCCGGCTCGGAATCAATTGATGAAACAACGCCAACAAAGAAAATAAAACAAAAGGGAGGAGGCGAAACTGAGTCAACATCTTCAGCTGGAATTGGGGCAGTAGCGGAAGATAGTCAATCAGTGGATGGATTTGGAACAATGTTCTCACCAAAAGTTTATTAATAATTATATATAAAATAAAATTATTTTCCATTTTGTAAGGTTCGCGCATTAATTTCACAAATGGACGATTCGGAAATGATGCAACCCGATTTTGACATGACCGCCTATATCAATCGCCTTTTTCCCACCGAACAATCTTTGGCCCAATTGGACGTTTACATGGATAAACTCGACGAAGAAATTGTTTGTTATTTTTTGGGGGGATAATATTTTTTAATTTGGGAAAAGGTTTTGAAAATCGCGAAGGATTGTAACGGTTTAAAGTTTAATGGTTATCCTGAAAACCCCCCCCCCCCCCAAACCTATACCCAATCGATAGATATCGCGTCATTACGATGGTTTGATCAAAAATTAAAGGTTTAAACCTGTTAAATCAACCTACGGTTTTTTGGTTCAAAACTTAATTTAAATTGGTTTAACCTGAACCAAATCATTATCAAATAATGCGTCCGTCTTGATGAGATCAATCGATTTTCGATTGGGTATATTTAATTTGGTTTTAGGGTCTAGGTCTTGGATAAAGTTCTGAATTTTATAAACCGTCATAATTTTTTTCGCCATTTAAAATATTTCCCTTTTTTGAGTAGACTCATTTTTCCATTTTTCAGTCTCAATATGATCAAGAATTGTCCGAAGCCGTCGCAGAACATGGCCGTTGTGCAATTGATGCGAACAATTCACTTTTGCAGGTTTTAAAAATGCAAATTTAAAACTAATAATAAATAAATAGGCCCAATCCTTGATCGGTGAATTGGAACATAAAGTTAGAGAAATGCGGGAAAAGACGCGAACATCGGAGGATTCTGTGTTCGAGCTGACCAAGGATATTCGACAATTGGATGTGGCCAAAAAGAATTTGACCGAATCCATTGCCACACTCCACCATTTGCATTTACTGCTCAATGGAGTCAATTCGCTAAGTTAGTTATTTACAAAATTTTAGTAGAAAACGATTATAAGGTTTATTTTACAGCCCAATGGGTGGCCAATCGCCAATACCGGGACATTGCAATGGAATTCCCGGCAGTTTTGAATGTTTTGCTACTTTTTGATGATTATCAACACATTGAGCATATTCGAACATTGGTGGAAAAAGTGCAAAGAATTCGAGAACAATTGAGCATCCAATTGGCCGGCGATTTGAAAGCAGCATTCAAAGTTTTTATTTTGAACCAATATTTTAATTTAATATTAATTTTAGTCCGGACAAATCAATCAACAAACCGGCGATATGTGTCGCGTTTTGGTAAGTAAAATTGGAAAAATTTTAAGGAAATTATTTAAATAATTTAGGCAGTGTTGGGCGGAAAATTGGAGGAAGATTTCATTGCCTGGTTCATTGGCCAGCAATTGGCCATTTATGAAGTACTTTATGCGGAATCGGAGGATGCAGCTTGGATTGACAAAATTGAAGAGAGGTTTGATTGTGGAATTAATTAATATTTAAGAAAAACTAGTAATTGCACAAAACTCAAACGGTTGGGAAGGTGGGGGGGGGGGGACCTTTGGGTAATCGTCAATAGGTTCCCTGGACCATTCTTTTGTTCATGGCTCAAAACAAAGAAGCAACTGATCACGAAAAGCAATACAACATTTTAAAGCTCAAAGTGTCCTCTATTTCGAATATTAAAAATAAATTACGTGACTTTAAATGTAATAAAAGTCGGTAGTCGGATTCTCATAGGTGAAGCTTTTTTATCTAGAAAGCATTTTAAGATTTTCAAAAAATAAATTACTTTGTAGAGGAATCTAAGGGTTTTCGAATATCACTTTCCCAGATTAGTTATTTACTTGTCGAGCTATGACCAAAAGAATGGCTAATTGTAATATTTATATATTTCGAAAAACCAAATAACCAATTTGAATTAAAACATAAAAATTCCTCATAAAATTGCAGATATCGTTGGTTTGTAACAAAATTGGCGGAATTTGAACGAGCAGGATTGGCTAAAATATTCCCAGCAAAATGGGAAATGGGCCGGAAAATGGCAATGGAATTTTGCACGACCACAAGGTTTCTAATTTAGGATTGAAAAAATCAAATCATTTCCGCATTTTTAGGCAATCTTTGGCTCGAATGATGGGAAGAAGAAAAGCAGAAATTGATTGGAAATTGTTGGCCCATGCCATCAATCATACACAAATGTTCGAACAATTATTGATAAAAAGATTTCCGGCAAAGGAAGAATTCAATTTTGATCGGGTATTTCCCTTGTTAATTTATTTAATAATTGAAATAATTAACCAAAAATTTGTTCATTAAGATAATTTGGTCCGTTTTCGATGAGCATGTCGACGTTTTCCTCCGCGAACAACAATCCAAATTGAGTCGATTCTTGGAAGAATGCTCAGTCCGAATACGGAGTGGCGAAGAAAGACCCCAAAGAGAAGCACATTCAACGGCAATTCCAATCCCCTCAGGTTCAATTAGAATCAATAAATTGATTAATCGTTTATTCAGCGGCCAATATGTTTTTGTTGATCAAGAAAATAATCACCGAATCCACCAAATTGTTCGCCGACCAAAATAATGTTCTTGGGTCAGCTTTTAATTAAATTTATTGAATTAATTTTAATCAATTTTGCAGTAAATTGTTGGACATATTTCGTCAATGTTTACGCCAATTTGGACATGGCTCTTTGTCCGCATTTCTTCCACAAATTTCCACATCAACGGGCTCAGGCAGTTTTGGCATTGGTGGGACGGCGTCAATTTTGCAGAATTTTATGCGGGACGATTCCTCCTCTTCTGCCTCACAAATGCGACTAAATGGGGATCAAATCTATTTTACTTGTTGCATTTTGGCAACCGCCGATTGGGCCGCTGAAACTACCATTCAATTACAGGAAAAACTTAGACAGAAAATATCGGTATTTATTGGGTGGAGTATTGAATTAATAAAATGGATTAAGAATGCGGATTTGAACCAGGAATCGGAATTATTCTATTCAATTTCAAACAATGCCCTATCAATTTTAGTGCAAGACGCTGAACAGCAATGTGAGCCAAGTTTGCATGCAATGACCAAAATCAAGTAAAAAATAAATAATTTAATCCAATTTTAATAATAATTAAAGTTGGTCAAACATTGAACAAGTCGGCGATGAATCGCCCTACATTTCGACAATTCGCAAAAATTTACGCTCCTCAATTCCACTTATTCGCGATTATTTCGCTGATCGGTAATTTTTAAAATATTTTTTATTTCACGGCGGCCCGGCTCCCTTACGCACGCGTGCAAGCACGGAATGCCAAATCTATATAAATAAATTTGAAAATAATATCGAAATTTACGAATGCACTTCAAATGGCATGTTCTTTATATCATTGCATAGAGCTCGTCAAGCTGATTAAGAATATATAAAAGATTTTTTGAATTGGTTGGGAAATAAAAAAGTTATGGCCAATAGAAATTGGAATTATGCAAAATTTCAAAGTCCTAGAACTCGCTCATAAATAAAAATTTTCAAAAAGTTTCTGGCCCATATTGTAGCCCATAAAATTCTGCACAAAACTGGAGGTGGAATTTTTGATTCATCACTCCCGGCCAAAAATATTCACTCTCGAATTTTGGCCATTTTCAAGGCTCTCTCCTGGCCCCAATTCCTATCCGAAAGGACCAATTTTAGTTTCATTCGAAAGATCTCGTCGAGCAGAGTAGGAATATTTCACAGATTTCGGGAATTGTCCAACAAATAAAAAAGTTATGGCCATTGGAAAATCGAAAAATTGCAAAACTTTGTTAAGTGAAAAAATTTTTGTATAAGTGTAAAATTTTTTTATTTCTAGCCTATCTTGTAGAGAAAAAAATTCTGCACAAAATTGGAGGTGGAAATTTAAAACTGTAGGTTTGGAACCGAGTTATGGCTTCATTTGCAAACCTACTCGCTAATGCGTAATTTTGGAATGAAAATATAATTGTTTTGGCGTAGTGTACGAGGGATAAAAAGAAAACGAGACACAATAAAATATGAAGGAAGAGAGCTAGCTTATTTTGCACGCGTGCGTAAGGGAGCCGGGCCGCCGTGTTATTTTAATTATTTTTATCATTTCCAGACGGAAATATTTTGCCCATTTTTGTCTTAAATTAGCTTCAAATTTGGTCAACAAATTCCTTGGCTCCCTTTTCAAATGTCGACCAATTTCAATTGCCGGCGCTGAACAACTCCTTTTGGACACTCATTCACTCAAAATTTTCCTCCTCAATTTGTTTGTATTTCATTCACATTTAAATTTATTTTTACACAAATTTTTAGGCCTTCAATTGAGAGTTCCATCGTCATTAAGCCGCCCCAATTGTACACGAACACATTGAACAAAGGAATGAATCGGGCCGAGATGATCCTAAAAGTGGGTTTTGATTTTTTTACATTAAAAAAATTTCTTGAATTCATCAAATTAATAAACAATTCTTGAGTGGAATTGTTAAAGAATTTGGATAATAATTTTTTATTAAATTACAAATGTTATTCTGATTGTAATATGTAATTTGCACTATTCTGATTTGTAATTGTAATTGCCTCATTCTGATTTGTAATTGTAATTGCACTATTCTGATTTGTAATTGTAATTTGCACTATTCTGATTTGTAATTGTAATTGCACTATTCTGATTTGTAATTGTAATTGCACTATTCTGATTTGTAATTGTAATTTGCACTATTCTGATTTGTAATTGTAATTGCACTATTCTGATTTGTAATTGTAATTTGCACTATTCTGATTTGTAATTGTAATTTGCACTATTCTGATTTGTAATTGTAATTGCACTATTCTGATTTGTAATTGTAATAATTGCACTATTCTGATTTGTAATTGTAATTGCACTATTCTGATTTGTAATTGTAATTGCACTATTCTGATTTGTAATTGTAATTTGCACTATTCTGATTTGTAATTGTAATTTGCTCCGTTCTGATTTGTAATTGTAATTTACCCTGTTCTGATTTGTAATTGTAATTTACCCTGTTCTGATTTGTAATTGTAATTGCACTATTCTGATTTGTAATTGTAATTTGCACTATTCTGATTTGTAATTGTAATTTGCACTATTCTGATTTGTAATTGTAATTGCACTATTCTGATTTGTAATTGTAATTTGCACTATTCTGATTTGTAATTGTAATTGCACTATTCTGATTTGTAATTGTAATTGCACTATTCTGATTTGTAATTGTAATTGCACTATTCTGATTTGTAATTGTAATTGCCTCATTCTGATTTGTAATTGTAATTGCACTATTCTGATTTGTAATTGTAATTTGCACTATTCTGATTTGTAATTGTAATTGCACTATTCTGATTTGTAATTGTAATTGCACTATTCTGATTTGTAATTGTAATTTGCACTATTCTGATTTGTAATTGTAATTGCACTATTCTGATTTGTAATTGTAATAATTGCACTATTCTGATTTGTAATTGTAATTGCACTATTCTGATTTGTAATTGTAATTGCACTATTCTGATTTGTAATTGTAATTGCACTATTCTGATTTGTAATTGTAATTTGCACTATTCTGATTTGTAATTGTAATAATTGCACTATTCTGATTTGTAATTGTAATTGGACTATTCTGATTTGTAATTGTAATTGCACTATTCTGATTTGTAATTGTAATTTGCACTATTCTGATTTGTAATTGTAATTTGCACTATTCTGATTTGTAATTGTAATTTGCACTATTCTGATTTGTAATTGTAATTGCACTATTCTGATTTAAAATTGTAATTGCACTATTCTGATTTGAAATTGTAATTGCACTATTCTGATTTAAAATTGTAATTGCACTATTCTGATTTGTAATTGTAATTGCACTATTATGATTTGTAATTGTAATTGCCCCATTCTGATTTGTAATTGTAATTGCCCCATTCTGATTTGTAATTGTAATTGCCCCAGTTCTGATTTGTAATTGTAATTGCACTATTCTGATTTGTAATTGTAATTTGCACTATTCTGATTTGTAATTGTAATTGCACTATTCTGATTTGTAATTGTAATTGCACTATTCTGATTTGAAATTGTAATTGCACTATTCTGATTTGTAATTGTAATTGCACTATTATGATTTGTAATTGTAATTGCCCCATTCTGATTTGTAATTGTAATTGCACTATTATGATTTGTAATTGTAATTGCCCCATTCTGATTTGTAATTGTAATTGCCCCATTCTGATTTGTAATTGTAATTGCCCCAGTTCTGATTTGTAAAATTTATAATTTTAATGACTCTCAAAATGGATTTGATATTGGCCTTTTACTGAAAATGACCGTAGTTTTTTTTGCATTCATTATATTAAAAACCAATACTTGAAGTGAATTAAGAATATTAAGCAATTAGTACATTGAATTAAATTTGGGAGGGGGAGGGGAGGAAACGAAATTAAATAATATACCAATTACCTTATTAAAAATAGGCCGTTATGTCGGATATGACAAAGCCAGAAGAATATGTTGCACATTTTTGTCGGATTTTGCCCGATTCTGATGCCAACGAATTGCAACGAATTTTGGAGATGAAAGGAGGAGGCCAACGTCGAGCGGATCAACAACAAATTATTCAAATATATAAACAACGATTGGAAGAAACGGCGACCGGGAACGGAAGTGAATTCCAATTATTTTCAATAATTTTTCCATCCATCTTTTAGCCCATCAACCAACACACTCTTCGTCGGGGACAACAACGAACACTGCCGCCGCTTTTGCTGCCTTGACCGGTTCAACGGCCGCCGGAATTCCATCATCCCTTGCCAGTCTTGGCGATTCAAGCATGCGAAGATTGGAAAAATTGGTACGAAAGAAATTGTGATTAAAAATTTACTCGAGAGAATATTTTTGCATAATATTGTATAATTCATATATTTTTATTAATTTTAAACATTCCCAAAATATAAATGTGATAAAAATGCTGAAAAATGTACATAATCCGAGTTTTAATTGTATTTAATCCAAAACGAATGATAGGCCATTCTATTTTCCCTCCTCAAAATAAACTGAACGGGGGAATATTGAAACGAAAATCGATCACACCAACCCATCACCAATTTTCCCTTCCCCAAATTCCCCTTTGAAAATGGCCAAAATTCCATTTGCCAGAGCCAATCCCCATTCAATTTATTTTGGCCATTTAATCAATCCCTCATATTTCCCCTTATGCCCTTCCATTCCCCATTATTTTCATTGTTTGGTTTTGATAGCTGTGTTATTTGGCCATTCTAATTAGAATTGATGATCAAAAATCTAATTTATTTCGAACGTCATAAAATTTCTTAGTTTTTTCTTTTATTTTGATTAATTCAAATTTAAACTAATTTTTCCTTGAATTTAGAATGAAAATTCCTCAAATGCTTTTCATCTCATTTTTTGTTATAATTAATTATCAAATAACGACTGCTAATCGCGGATTCGGAACCGATAAAATTGGTGAAATAGAGCTAATTAAGCCTCTCAAAATTGTTGAGCAAATTAAAAATGGCCAAGCTAATGAGGCAAATGAAAAAGGAATAATAATTCCAAAACGGTTTATTCAGTTAAAAATAGGGAAATCTAAAAGTGCGAAAATGGAAGAGAATAAAGTAAGTATTCAGAAAAAAAAGTTAAAATTTAATATATTTTTTTAAAATTTCAGCCAATTCTTAAGCCAAAAGATGAATTGACTTTATGCAGGCAAATTAAAAATTTAGAGGAACAATTTGAATTAAAAAAGGTTGAAAAATACTTTTTACAGGAATGTATTTAAATTTTAGGAATTCCAAAAAAATCATCAAAATGAATTGAATAAAATTATTGAGAGTAAAATATTTTTGGGAATTTTTAAAGAAGAGGAACGAAAACAAATTCACACATTTTCGGGTTGGAAATTTTTTAAAGAAAATTTAATTAATGAAAAGAAAAAAGTTGAAAAAGAATTGGAAGAAAAATTAACAAAATTGGAAGAAAAATACGAAATCGAAACGAAAGGGCCAATTGAAGATTTGATGAGAAGAAGGAAGGAAATATTGTGGAATTATGAGGGAGAAAAATTGCATTTAAAAAGGTGAAAAATTTGACTAAAATTAATTTGAAATAAATTCTAGGGAATTTGAAAATAAAAAATTGAAAGCAGAGGAAATTTATAAAAATGAATTTGAAAGTTTGAATAAAATATATGTGGAATGGAAAGAAGGAAAAAAGAGAGAATTCAAGGAAAAAATTATAAAATTGGAATTTGATGAAGTGAAGAAAAAATTGAATGAAAAATGGGCAGAATTGGAAATGGAATATTCGACGAAATTTGGCAAAAAACCGAGGACAAAAAGTTTATGGAGAAAAAGAGGAAATGAGAATAAAAAGGGGAAAGGAAAGGTGAGAAAAAAATTAAAATTTTAAAAAATTTAAAGATATTAATTTTTTTTATATTTATTGGTAAAAATAAGGTAAAAATTTTAATATGTAATTACTAATTAATTTAATTATGAAATTTTTATGTATTTTCTCTAAAAAACCCCTTTTGGAGAGCCTCTGAAAATTAGAAGCCTAGGTAGGGGCTTCTAATAATAAAAAAAATTCGGTATTTTTAAACATAAATTAAATAATTTTTCCTAAAGAATAATGGCAAGGAAAATCCTCTAAAACCAGTCCCAAACATGGCGATAAAATGTGTATTAGCGGAAAATGATGAAAATGAGGCCAAGAATGCTCAGAAATTGGCCAAGCTGATGGAATTGGTTGGGGAAGAGGAACGAACAATTAGGGAAGAAATTGAGGGAGGAAAGAGCCGATTGCAATTGGGAAAAGCAATTCAAGTAGTTCGGGTTGGGTTTCATTTGATGGGAATTTCAAAGTCAAAGAAAGAAAAAGGAAATTTGAAGAAAATGGTGGAAGTTTTGAAGGAAGAGGATAAAAAACAGCAAAACGAGCTGAATATGGAGGATGATGATGAATCGGAGAGTAATTCATCAACAATTTTCAGTGATTCTGAATGCTCATCAAAATCTTCATTTTCTTCCCTTTCCACTTCATCATCATCATTGTCAAGTCAAGATTCATTCAACAGCAATTTGAGCATTGGGTCATCTAATTCTCTTGGAAGATCTATGAATAGGTAAATAAATAAATATAAATGAGGGAAAAATGGATAAAATTAATTTTGCCCAAAGCAAAAATAAAAATAAAATTGGTTGATAAGCATATTTTGGATACCGTATTTTCTCTACTAGAAGCCCCGTCTATATTAGAAGCCCCGACTGCCTATTTGTAGCTGCCACTAGAGATCAAGACTCAAGAGGTTCTTAGAAATTTAGTAGCCCTGAGGCTGGTAATAGGAAATACGGTATTTCCATAAAATGTCTTAAGAAATATTAGGATAAATTGGGCCAATTTGGCCAACATTAACATTAAAAATTCTATATTTTTATTATTTATATTTATTATTTCAACATATATTAATCAAATTAGACAAGAAAATTAAATTTTTTCTATATCATTATTATGAATATTCAGCGATGACTACAATGGTGACTCATCATTTGATTTGGGTTCAGAATTTTCTGAAGATTTATCAAAAAATTGGATGGATCAACAAATGGAAAAAGAAATTGAAAATTCGCCAGAATTATTGAAAAAATTCGAAGAGTTACAAAATTATATTGTCGAATTGGAAAAGAAGAAAGAAATTATAAAGGAAATTAAGGAGGAATATAACAAATTGAAAGAGAAAAAATTGGTAAAGATTTGGAAGAAAAAGGGAAAATTGGCCAGAAAATTGAGTGCTGCATATTTTCATGCATATTTGGAATTTGCATTGGATTTTGAAACGAAAATGGAGGAATTAAAAGAAAAAGTAAGAAAAATAATTAATTTAGTTAAAAAAATAATTTAAAGGTCGAAAATTTATATAAAAATGAAAAATTATATTCGATCGAACCGAAAATGCTCCTTTCGCCGGAAAAATTCCTGGAAATAATTGGCACAAAATTCACGGATGAATGCGAGAAGGCAAAAACACAAACGAAATGGGCAATTGGAGATATTGAAAAGAAATTAGGGCAAATGGCAAAATTGGAAAGAAATTTAATGGAATTGGAGAAAAACAAATTGGAAATGGAAAAATTGATGGAGGAAAATATTGAATTGAAAAAAATGTTTGGAGAAAATGAAGTTGAGGAAAAATGTGAAGAATTCATTGAATATAGTCAATTTGAGGATGCCAAAAGTAGTTGGGAGGAATTTGTGGATGATGGCAAATGAATCGAAAAAGACTGAAATTTTTAAATAGATGAACAAAAATTATTCATTTTTTACTCTTTTGCCAAACTACCGAATTTATTTTTTTATTGGGAATTGGGATAAACCGATTTTAAATTGTTTTCATATTTGTTGAATTAATTTAATTTTATGATAGATGTATTCATTATATGCTTATGCTGGAATTCCGACACCAAAAAATGTGAATGAAAGAATTGCAAAATTTGTTCAATTTCCTGTTAAAAATTATTGTTAATTTTAATAATATAATGAATATTTTTTCAACGATCTTTGTGTTTGATTAGGGTTGTTATTGTTACGATCATACAAAAGTTAACCTGGCCAATCTCAAACACTTTAATATCCTATTGGCGGTTAGTCCTAATCCTGACTAAAGATCTAGAGGGCTAAAATTGTTTTGGGGCGAGACTGGGTCTAGGTTCTCGCCCCGAGCCTTCGCTGGAGGTCAAGCCCCCAGTAGCTTAATGAACCGGGCAGGATTAAAGGCGAATTAACTTTAAATTATTATTTATCAATTCGCCAAAAATATATTAATAATAAAATGAACACAGACCATTGAGGATGAAAAAGGGCTGAATTTATGGATTGTGGCAATATTTGATTGATAGAATGACGGAGCGGTTAGGCAAAAAGTGGGGGTACAGTAGGATGAATAGGAAAGGCCCCTCATTATTGGCATTGACAGGTGGAGTATTGACAGGCAGAGTAAAGTCTCGCTAAAATTCTTACATGTTTTTGGAAACACAAATCTTCACATATTTTATTAATAATTTGTTTAAAATTATCTGGACTCTATGAATAATTTATTCATTGTATTTTTCATTGATAATAAATTATATTAATTTGATCCAATTCCATTTTACTTCGTCATCATATGATGGATTTTATCCAAGGCATGGTCCGTCGAGGGGGCAACCACAACGAAATCCAGCGGTATAATGGCAAATGAATTTGCCACAGCATTGTGAATTAAAAATACAGCCTAAATTATTATTAAAAGATTTTAGATATTTTTAATATTAGAAATTTAAAACTTACGCTCAGCAAAATGTTTACCTATAAATTGTTGTTCTATTTAATTTATATATTAATTATGAAAATTACATGAAAATGTGGTTTGGACAAATAGAAGCAAAAACATAATTAAGGCAAGAAAAATTAGCGTTTTGTTATTTGAAGAATTCATTTTATTTATTATATTTCGAATTTTATTTAATTTTCTTTGATTTATTTAGCTGAAAATTATTATCTATGCGAACTAATCTATGATGATTAGAAATTGTGTAATTTATGTTTGTTTGGCAAAGAAAAGTGTCACATAAAAATAATATTATTGTAAAAATGATGGATGATATGTTGTTTTTTTCGCAAATAAAATAGAAAATTATGTCAATTTGGGCAAACCATTTTGGCGAATTAATTTGAATAAGGCTGATTTTTAGTTTTTCCTATAAAATGAAATAAATTGGCGAAGAATGAAGAAGAATTGTTTTGCATTTTAGGGTATTGAAAAGTGGCCTTAAATTGGTCGAATTTAAATAGGCAACAGCTAAATTGTAAAATATTCCAATCCAATTTTGCGATCCATTCCAACCAAAAAGAGGACCATTCTCCAATTTTTTGAATAATAATTTGTTTTTCGAGGGATTATTGAGAACAATGTTATATTTGGGATTATACCCTTGCAAAGTGGGCGAAAATGTATTATGAATTTTGATCAAATTATTGGAATAAATTGGTGTGCAAATTGGAATTTTATAAAAATATTCAATATTTTTTAGGGAAACATTTAAATTGTAAAAAATAATGAATTTGCAGAAAATTTTCCACCTCGAAAAATTATCTTTTTTTAGGGCAATATATCATATAACTTGGCCTAGAGATCGAACGAGATGAAATTCTCGCCGATTTTCCGAGATCTTGGTCCGAAAGTGAACCGAGATTCGCGACCGAAATCTCGCTCGGTCTTTTTTCTGGATGGACCAAGAATTTCCGAGACCGAGAATGGACCGAGATTCTCGCCAAGATTTTAGAATTAATTATTAATAAATTTATCAAAAATTGATGCGTAGGTATATACTATTTTAATTCACTGATAATTATGAATGAGTGTATATTAATAATTAAATAAAAAATGAATTCAATATTCTTCCATTCATGCGCCATCCACCAAATAAAACAATTCCAGCAATGGGGTCACCGCTGCTGCATCCATCGATGGCCCAAATTGTTGTTGCTGACTTTTTTTCGTCCTTTGTGATGCCACATTTTGTTGCTGTTGTGCAATATTTTCAGAATGTTGCGGCATTGCCAGCGAATTTGTTGACTTTGCCGAATGCTCTTTCCGTCGATGGATCACAATTGTGGGTATAGCTGTTGTGGAATAATTGAATATTTGTTGTCCATTCACTTCCTCATTGTTTTCCTTCTTGACCGAACCATCACCCAAATTTGTTGTTGCCGTAATTATGTGAAACCGATTTGAGGTTCTGTAATGGAGGGAAATGCTTTTTAATAGTGAAAAATTTTTCTAAAAACCAATCATTTAATAATTACCTTAAATCCTATATTAGATGACCCTCTTTTGTAGCCCCTCTAGAAGTTTTTTTGAAAATTAGTATTAACCCTGAAGCTATTAATAGAGGATTTACATTTTAATTTTTGGTAATCTCATCGTAATTTTCAACATTAAATTTTTGGCCATCTCCCCAAAAATTTTCTAAAATTTATTTTTTATCAAATGAACATAAAAATGAATGCCTATTTCTATTTCTATCCTATACAAAACATAAATTTGCCTAATGACAAATCCCTCATAGATTTTCTCACTTTTCCTCCAAATTCAATCCATTCATGTTTTTATCATTTTCGTTGATTGGGTCATTTTGTTTGGATGAAGATGATGTGGAATCCGACGAATTCCGATTCCGTCGTCGCATGCAACACATATGCGCGGCACAAGGCAAATAGCCGGGCGGACAAATACAACCACCGGCTGCCCCATATCCTATTAAATTATTCAATTATAAAATAAATTATTTTGAACAAATATAAAATTTTTTTGTAATTTTATTTTTCAAATATTTTTTTAGGTGATTTAATTTACTGAAATTTATCTAAAAAATTTTCAAATATGTATAAAAAATTATGATCATTAAATAATTTTTAAAAAATTTAAGCAAAAACCAAAAGGCGGTGGAGGCGGAAATCCTTCAAATAAAGGAGGAGGAGGCGGAGGCGGTAATGGATCTGAAAAATTTAAATTAATTTTAAAGAAGATAATTAACATAATTGGATAAAGCTTAATTTTATGCTTTTAAAAAAACTTACAAGGACCGGTTGGTGGGACATTTATGCAAAATGTGATTGCCGGCGATGCTGCGGGCTAAATTATAATTTTTAAAGGTGAAATTTTAATTAATTTTTTGAAATACTCCGCATGGTGGACTGCAAAATATTGGTGGCGGTGGCGGCGGTAAAATAGGCGGAGGTTGGGCCAAAATGACGGGAGGAGGAGGTGGCAATGGAGGCGGTACTGGCGCCGGAATTGGAACAATCTCAAAATAAAAATATTAAATTCAACGAAAATTTTTACTATTTTTGTTCATAATTATAGGAAAAATTTCAATTGAGGAATTTTTACTCTCCATTACCAACTTAAACTATTAAAAAATTAAAGCCCACCATTTGTGGTGCCGCTGCCGGCTGCAAAACAATTGGCGGTATTTCGGGAAGACAGTTCTAAAAGAAAGAAAAAAATTTAATAAATTGGTTTGAAATCTTTTGATTTAATATTTGAATTTTAATATTTTTACAAATATTACCTGCATACAAAAATTGTTCAAAGGCAATGGGAAAGGTGCTTGAGGAGGAGGCGGCGGTTGGAAAAATGGAGGTGATGCAAAAATTGGTGGAGGCGGCAGAGGAGGAGGTAAAGGAGCTGGCGGCGGCACCGGCACAGGTGGCATGACCAACTGTAGAAATAAATTTAATAAAATTTGTTTTAATTTTTTAAAAATGATGATTACTACCGGTTGACAAAATGTTGGACAAATTGGCGGTGGAATTGGAGGTGGCGGGATTGGCGGAGAAAATGCAGCAAATGGAGGCGGCGGTGGGGGCAGGGACAGGACAAACTAATAAATGGAAAATATTTTTGATTAATTTTATATTTTTTGCAAGAATATTTTAATATTAAAATGTGTTATAATTGATTGTTAATATTATTTTAATTTTTTTCCCATTGTACCTGTGGACATGGATCGCAAATTGGAGGCGGAATTGGAGGCAGAGGAGGCGGTGCAGGTAAAAACATTGGCGGTGGGGGAGGAGGCAATGGAGGTGGGGCCGGAATTGCAAATTGTTGGATGCAAGATGGTTGACAAATTGGCTGTAAATAAATATTTTAGAATATGTCAATGGAAATAATGCCTAATAAGGACCTTTTATCTATTCACCCTACCGTATCCCCATTCCTAATCGCCCAGCTACCCTATCAATCAAATATTGCCCCAATCCATAAATTCAGCCCTTTTTCCTCCTCAATGGCTTTTTGTGTTCACTTTATTATTAATATATTTTCGTTCAATTGATAAAAAAGTTAATTCTTTTTAATCAATATTCCGTTCAATGGGCGATTGGAGGATTAGATTTCCACCGAAGGCCGGAGCGAGAGTTTAGGCCCAGTTCTCACCCCAAACAAATAATTTAGCCCTAAAAAAGAACTAATATAATATTTTTTAAATAATTAAATTTAGCCCTTTATGAATGAATTTTTTTATTAGGATTGGACTTAAGGACTTTTGATTGGGAGTTTAGTAAATAAATTGCATTCATTTTATGCAAATTTTTGGATAATTTTTAATTGTTGATAAATTTTCACTGTATTATAAAAAAAAATTAAGCTGACCTGGCATTGTGGAATGCATTCCAGCATGAATGGCGCAGGCGGGGGTGGAGGAGGAGGAATAAATGGAGGAGGCGGCGGTGGTTGTAAGAAAATCTTTGAAAAAATGCAAATTTTTAAATGAATTCAAAAATTTTTCCAACCATTGGCGGAGGAGGAGGAGGAGGAATTGGCGCCGGTGGGACCATAAATATTGGAGGCGGAGGAGGTGGGGGTGGTGGAGGTAATTGCGGCGGCAGACATTGTGGAAGGCACTATATAAAAATTATTTTTTAAAATTATATTTTTAATAAATTATATTAAAATTATATATCGGATTCTAATACCAAGGAAAATTTTAAACAATATTAAAATAGTCAAAAATTTGCTTCGTTTTTTAAAATTTTTCATGAATTAATTACATAAAAATTAGTTCTAATTAATTTTTTTTATGTATTGCGAAAATTGAAAAATTTTAAATTAAAAATTTAAATATTTATAAAAATTTTTATTCCATTAATATATTTTTGCATTATTCAATTAGCTATCTTTAAGTGAAAAGTTTGGAAAATTTAATAATAATTCTCTTTTTTAATATTGAATAATTTTTATAAAATTAAAAAAAGAAGGACCTGTGGCATACACATTGGAGGACATGGCGGTGGGGGAGGTGGAGGTAATGGCTGAAAATAATTTTTAAAAATAATAAAAATATTATAAATTGCCTGCATCATTATTGGAGGTGGAGGAGGCGGTGGAGGTAAAGGCGGGGGCGGATAAACAATTGGCGGAAATTCCTGCAATATTTTTTTTGGTTATTATTTTATAAGTTTTTTAAAATTTTTATAATTTTTATAATTTTTTATTAATTTAATATATTGCCTGAATGCATTGCGGTGCACAAATTGGCATACACGGTGGGGGACAAATTGGGGGCGGCGGTGGAGGAGGAAGTGGCGGAGGAATGGGTGGGGCCAAAGGCGGAGGTGGCGGCGG
This sequence comes from Pratylenchus scribneri, assembly GCA_030063045.1. Lineage (NCBI taxonomy): Eukaryota > Metazoa > Nematoda > Chromadorea > Rhabditida > Pratylenchidae > Pratylenchus > Pratylenchus scribneri. Next base: position 2,844,865 of record JAQSEB010000019.1, on the reverse strand, counting down.
AAGTCCAATGAGCGGAGGAGCTGCCGGCGGGAAAATGCAATGAATTGTGCAGGCAGGCTGACAAAACTTTAAAATTGAAAATATATTTTAATTATATTAATTATATATATTTTATTTCCTTATTATTTTGTTTTTCCTTAAGTAGTATTTATTTTGGAATAAAACAATAAAATAGTATAGAAAAATTTTTACCGGAATACATGGTGCCGGTCCAATTGGTGGTGGTAAAATGGACGGAGGAGGCGGGGGCAAAGGAGGTGGGGGCGGCGGCGGAGGTGGTGGAGGAGGAGGAGGTGGTGGGGGAGGTGGCAACTTAATTTTATAAATAAGAAAAATTTTAAAAATTTTTTGTTGAATTTTAAAAATTTTTTGAAATTTTAAAATTTTTTATTTGAATCTTTAAAATTGTTGAAATTTTTAAAATTTTTCGAAATTTTTAAAAATTTTTAAAAATTTTTTAAATTTTTTGCTTAGTGAATTAAAATGAAAGAATTTTGATTTTGAATAAGAAAAATGAAATTTATATGCTAGAAATCCGGAAAGGGCACTAAAAATTAAGGGGACTAGTGAGAGAGAATACTGTATAAATAATATTAAAATATTACAATTGTTGCCGGAGGCGGTGGCAATGGAGGGAAAAGTGGAGGCGCTGGAGGAGGAGGAGGTGGCAGTGGCGGAGGCAATATTGGAGCCGGAATTGGCGATGGACAAATTGGAGTGCACGTCACCTAAAATTGAACGAAATTATAAAATTAGAGTGAATTTGAATTGAATAAATTGGTTGAATTTTAATTAGGTTATTTTAGCTTTAGGGCATAATTTTTAATCCTTATAATAAATTGATGCTCAAATTTATGTCCTTTTTGCTTATTAATTAATAGGATATAGAAATTTGTTATTGTTGTCAAAAGTTGGTTTTAAACCGAAATCTTCGATTTGGCCGGTTGAAGATTTCGTTTTCTGAAAAATATTCGATTTCAGTTTTCCCATTTTGGTGTCTCGTTTTGGTGCTTCCGAAAAATAGTCATAAAAATTTGCAAAATTTTATCCCTTACCTGATAAGTCATTGGCCCACATCCACATGAGGCATATTGTTCCTGCCAAAGTGGGCATTGACAAACGATTGGAGGCGGAAGTGGTGGAGGCGGAATTGGGGGCGCAATTGCCGGCAATGGGGGTGGAGGAGGAGGTGGTAATGGTGGTGGAAGAATTGCGGGCGGTGCACAGCCGCATTGGGCAGCCATTAGTCCAGCACAATCGCATTGTTGAACCTGTTAAAAAGAATTTAATGATTTATTAAACTGTCGAAATTACTTTTAGATGACTAATATTGAGCATTAAACATTCAAAAATTAATTAATAAATCAAATGATTATTTCTCTTAATTCTTTTTAAATATTCTGCCATTATATAGGAGGTTTTAACCAATAGGAATTGGCTAGATTTCATTTCATTCAATTCGATTTTGACTCTTTAATATCTCTTTAAAATTAGAGGTCATTAAATTAGACTAATCATTAATCCAATAGCTAAAAGTTATGATTTTATCGCTTTTAAAATGCTAATGCTTCAAATAGGTAGTCCCAAGGAAAATAGTGAATTCTAAAGGAAATTATTCTTTCAATTAATAGGCAAAAATTTAAAAATTTTTTTTGACTACCTGAATATGCAAAGTAATGCATTGACATGGCGCAGGTGGTGCAAAAATTGGTGGTGGCGGAGGTGGTGGTGGCAAATAATGAGGAATTGAAAATGCTGGAGGAGGGGGAGGAGGCGGCAATGGAGGAGGTGGAGGTGGAAGCTGATTTAAAAATATTTATTATAAAAATATTTTTTATGCCTACCGGAATTTGACAACATGCCATTGGTGTTGGGAAGCAGCATTGACGTTTGGCACGAATGCTGGAGCCAATGGCAGTTTGTGGCGTTGATTTGGAATTATTCAATGCATTTTGTTGTTCATTTCCTGATTGCTGATGCTATAAATTAGAAAATTGGCAAATTATTTTATATTTTGAAATTTTAAATTTAAATTCTACAATTTAACGATTTAAAAGGGTGCTTGTTAATTATCTACCACCACAGCAGATCTTTTTTTTGAATGAGGGTGATTAGGAGTAGGGTAAGGATACGTAAGATGTTACCCTATTCCCGAATGGCCCTAACCATATGCCGGATAACCCATGGAATTTACTGTTAGCTTTCTTCTGTTGACCCAAAAAAATCTCAGCAGGTGGTAAATAAATAAAAGTACCAAAAAATATATATTGAACTATTTGAGGCAAAATGGGTTTCATATCAGAATTAAATTTTAAATAAATAAATGGATATTTGGAAAAGTTTTGGCTCCAAAAAATATGCTATTATAGACTTGAAAACTTTGTGACTTTTTTTAACAAAATAATTAAAATTAAATTTTTAAAAGATATTTCATTAAAATATTTTACATTTTTTGTCCCGTTCTTTAATATTTGATTCCTCAACATTTCCATAAATCTGCTGAAGGACCCATCAATCGATGGAGGCATATTTTCCAAAGACTTTGTATTATTTAATGTTGTTGTTGCCATTTTTGTTGGCAGAACAATTAGCATGGCCAACAAAATTATTATCAGAATAATGGGCGATAGGGTGGCCAAAAATTGGGGCTGTCGAATTTTTGATGGAATTCTAATATTTCTGCGGCACAGTTTTTTATTTGTTGACGAAAATGCCATTTTACTAGCTGCTGTAGAATTTTAATAAATATTAAAAATTTTAATTACTTTTTATTGCTTGACATTGGTCGCTTACATTCTCCGTTCTCTGTTGGTTAATTTCTTCGTTGTTTATTAATTTTTTCCAACGCATTTTTTAAAATCTATTAGCTAAATTTTTTGGAAACTTTTAAATTTTTGGGCAGAGAAATTGATAATTAAATTTGAGAAAATCCTAAAAACAAGTTGACTAATCTTTCTAATAAGGGCTTATTTTGCATAATTAATTCAAATCTTATTTTTTTGCAATTGAATGAATTTTTTAAGGAAGAGGAGAAAGGCGCGGAGATGGACCCAAAAGGTTAATGTATTTCCTGTGTTGCTCATTTGAAAAGGTTAAACGGCCATAAGGAAAGAAGAAAAGTGTCATTTTTGTTACCCTATTGCATTCCTATCGAAGAGATGTGAAGAATGTGAAGATCGATGGCTAAAAAATTCGATGGCCAAAACAAAAAATAGGCAAATAGGAATGGGGCGCCTACCTAATGGAAATTTGTTACATTGGCTTGGCTGTTCTGGTTCAAAAAAAATAAAATGGATAACAAAGAATATTAGATACAGACAAAAAATATTATGTAACCATTGGGAATCCGAAAAAGCCATGGAAAAATTTTTTATAAAATTAGACAAAAATGAAATCGGCTTTTAGCGCAGAGCATGTCCGGTCCTTGAAGATGATGAATATTTGTGGATTGTGGATAAATTAATCGCGCTCCTCTCAGCCAGTTGGCCCAGATTCATCATCAAAAAATTCTCAAGAGAGTGAGCAATTAAAATTGGAAGCCATTTGAAAATGGAGGGGGAAAGGGGCATTTTTTTTGACCAGTCCGAATAGTAATTTGGCCTAACCCGAAAGACAGGAACAATACAAATTCAGGTGGTGAAAATTGAATGAGTTGGGGGCCACACCTTTCGCATATTTAATTCCGGTTTTGCAAATGAAGGAATTTTAAGCTTGTTGCCGATTTTGCGCAATTAACATAAGAATAACGAAATCTAAGCTTATTTCTTTGGCTTTAAATTGCTTTTTCATGTAAATAATTAAGATAGATTTTGGATTATTTTTTTTAAATTTTAATATTGATTATTTAAATTGAATTGTTGAATTTTGCCTCTGACTAGTGTGGTTTGAATGAAGTTTGACTGATTTATTTATTATTTCTTACAATTATAAAATTAGGCTTATTCTTTAACTTAGTATTTGCCTAATTGAGATATTTAATTATTTTTTATTTGAATTGAATATTTTTGAATTTTAGTTGTATCTGAATGATTTTTTAATTTTAAATTAAAAAATAAATTTATATTTAGTAAGGAAGGACATCAATTTATTTTTAATAGCGTTAATTTGAAAATCCATGATTTTTGTTTGTAAGGATAAGGACAGAGGGCTTCATCTTCAGGGACCACTTTAATTTTATGCGCGGATTATTATTCTACCCTATGGCCTTCTAATCAAATGGCCCAAATGGTCGTCGGTCATCGATGGAGAAAATGCGCAGCCACCTTTCGTCCAATTCCTTTGCCCCTCCCCAATTCACTCCTTGAAATTTTTGTCCCCATCCTTCCATCCATATGGCCCTTTGTGACCATTTCCCCCAAAAATTATTTTCGCATGCTTTTCCTCCGCACAAAATTCTTATTGGCTTTTGATCATATTGTCCCCTCCCCCTTCCGTTTTCTCTTCAATAAATTCCATTTTCCATTGTCTGTTTGTTTTGAAAATGAATTTTGGCTGCAGCAAATATTGGCCCTGCCTTCTTCAAAAACTCCGAAAATTAATCGGCCATCTTCATCGTCCGGCTGGCTGCCCTTTTGTGTGAGCCAATGTTTGCTTTCAATTTCAGGAATAGATCATCGTTTCGTCATCATCAAAATCAAAATTGACCACCAGCAAAGTGGGACGAAAGGGAATTTAAATGAATTGAATGGAATAGAGGGGAAATTTTGGAAGGTGGATTTGGACTCAATTTATTTTTATAAAGAATTGTAATAAAATTAAATTTAAAAATTATTATTTTATAATTTTAACAAAATATATATAATATATATAAATAATAAATATTTGATTGAATAATATTAATTTTATTCTTTCATATTTTTTAAGTACACTTAATGGAAGAATTTGGAGAAAAAATAAATAAATTAAATTAATATGAAGTATGAAAATTACCTAAATTAATATTTTGATTCAAACCTAAACAATTTTTCCACACAAATTTAATGGAAATAAAATATAATTTCTATTTTTTCCATATATTTTATTCATTTAATAATTTTAAACAAATTGTTGACCGTTAATTGCACTCATTCGTCAACCAATTAGATAGATGGATGGATTAGATTGTTTTCATTAATTTTGGTTTCCTCCTAGAAAGGAATCATGCAAACAAATTAAAAATTGGAAATGGAAAACAAAATTGCGCGGGCGGCAGGCACTTATAAAAAGGGGTTTGGAAAGTCCAAAATATTATTGCGAATTTAACCAAAAAAAACTTCCAAGTAAGAAGTAATATCATCAATTAATCCTATTCTCAATAAAAAAATTATGGTAAATCGTCAATTATTGCTTATTTTGTTTTGCTCTTTTCTGCTTACATTTTCCTATGGAATTGAGCAGATTCGTCAAGTAAAGAAAATGTCTAAAACAAATTCATAAAATTATATAACATTCAGTGCAAATGTAACCAACAAAAGCTATGCTTTGAACGAATGAAGGACGAAATTGCCGAATGTTTGGATCAATGTGTGGACAGGGCTGGCCTGCAAAAAGTTCCACACAATTTGAATATTATTCGAAAATTATTGATTAAGTTGATTAATTCCACATCAACATTTGCACCTTGTATGGAAATGCGTAAAAATCAGATTTTCACATTTTTTGATTGTATTCAACTTCAATCGGTTAAACAAGAAAGGTCCAGAAATTTTCAAAAAAATTTTAAATTAATTTTTTTTGTAGTTGTTTTTCTGGAATTGGAGATCAAAAAACGGAGTACAGCGATTTTGAGGGCATTTTGCTGAAATATATTCAGCCTTGGGTGGAACGAATTCATCAGAATTTGGAGGGTCCTTAAATTCATTTATTCATTTGTAATCCCTTCATTTAAGATATTTCAATGGGACTGCAAATTCCATTTGTCAAAAATGCGATGTACATTGATAAATGTTCACGAAAATGTGGCATTCAAAAATTGCGCAATTTATATTGCTTTAATGGGCAAAAGTGCATAAATAAGATAAATAAAATAAAAATTTAAATATTTAATTAGATGCGGATTGAAAATCAAAGATTTGGAGGTGAAGAAAATATTAAATGAATGCATTGGCCAAATTGACATAAACCAACATTTCTTACAAGTTTGCAAATGTTTCAATCAAAATGGAGAAAAGTTTGAATAAAATATTTTAAAATTGTATAATTAATTAAATTTTAGTGACATTTTGGCATTTTGCGACAAAATACAATGGGCACAATTTACGGAACATTTTTGAAGATTTAATACGTTGAAAGATGTACAAAAATATAAATATATTTTTCCATTAATTTTTTTAACAAAGTAAAATATTTTCAATTATTAATAAAATTAATTTAATAAATTAAATTGTCCTCCATTGATTGCCTTTGCACTTTCCTTTTTTTGTTGATTGAGAAATCGTATTAACGTCATTCGAGCAATATAATTTCAAAAAAATGTAAATTTAAAGAGACAAAACGGAAAACGGCGAAAACAAAAAGTGCATTTTATTCGAAAAAATGATTAAATGCTGGTATGAACTAAAATAATTGTTTGTCTGCCATTCAAATCCACAATTTTGTCCTCCGTTCATCCAATATTTCATCCGTCATTCACCCAAATATTTTAATGATGCAAATCCTTAGAATGGTGAAATGGCCCAATTGGCCCAAGGCCTACTATTTAAGCAGTCCAAAAACGCATTCTCATCATCACTTCTTCCTCGTCGTCGAAGCGCATCCCCCACCAAAACCACCACCAATCCTTCTCATTCAAAAAACAACCAAAAAACCAACATCAAAATGCGCATCCAATCAGCATTGGTTCCAATCATTTTAATTGTGACTTTGGTCGGCTATTCTCTTCAAAGTGACGAAGATGATGCACCAGAAAATGATATTGAGGCAGCGGATTCCATCACATGCAAATATGCCACTTCAACCGAAGCCACCACCAGTCCATCCTCCTCCACCGACGATTCATCATCGACAACGGCAGTCAGCGGCGGTGGGGAAACTGTGGCTCCTGCCTCAAATGAACCGTGTCCTTGTGAATTCATCGATGAGCTGAACAAAATGAAATATATGTATTTGAGTGTTTCCCAACAAATCATCTTCGAAGGTTGTTTGGATGATATTCGCGATGTGTTGGTGGATGTGACCCTCACAATCTATGAGAAAGTGTCCAAAATTGGCAATTTGTTGAGAAACTTCTTCAAAGCCAACAAAGAGATTAAAGCATTGTTGAAATGCAAAAAAGTGGCCAACAAATTTCGCCTTTTCCAATTCATTGCCACCGGTGTTCAATTTGATTCCGCCAAAATGGGCTCATTGATGGCCGTAAAGGATGCCAGCGGCACAAACAATTTGACCATTGCATTGAGGAATGAAACGGCCAATGACAAATGTGGGCCAGGAAGTTCGGCAAAAATCAATTTGCATTGCAATCGAATTGACAAAATGTTCAAAAAGCTAATTATGGGCTTCAAAGACAATCCGGGCCGAAAATTAGGACATTGCAAACAAATAACCGAAAAGAATTTGTTCTTCTTCAATCCTTCATTGGAACAATGCGTCCGAAATGTGGAAATCAAAGGATTTGGCAAATTCGATCAATTTTTGGGAATGGCCAGAATGGTTTGTTTTTGATGGCACCGAATATTCCAACCAAATTTATTTTTTCAGTACGAATTGATTTCCTCCCTCGGCTTCATCATTGTCAATGGACCTTCATCACAATGTGTTCTCATCCAAAAATTGCAATCATATTTGGATTCCAATTCCACCGTCAATTCCACTTCCCCAGCCACTTTGCTTGAGGCAAAAGCATATTTGAGAGAATTGAGCGCCTATTTTGACTCAGTCACCGACATTGTTTTGCGCCTCAAATTTATTATTGCCCAAGCCTCAACCAAATCCGAAGCATGCCGGACCCTCCTTTATGCCGCCGAAATCACCGAGGAATTCGATTTTGCCGATGTTCATTCTGGCTGCATTTTCGTAAGTTTAATTAAAAATAATCAATCAAATTAACAATTCAAATCAATCAATAAAAATTAAAATCAATCAATAAAATTAAAAATTAATCAATAAAAATGAAAATCAATCAATAAAATTAAAAATTAATCAATAAAATCCAAATTTACTTTCAAAGAGTCTCAACAATAATGTGAACGCCACCGCCGGACCACCATCCCAACAATTGTGGGAAACTGTCGTCTACGAACCGGTCCACAACATTTCGGATTGCGAGGAAGGCTTCAATGGCTTCTACAACGGTTTAAATAATACAATGAGACTCTATGTGAACAGCTACAAAAATGCCATCACCAATTGCATCAGAAATTTGTACCCCGGCGATTATTTGGCCAAATTGGAATGCGTAAAAACCCAAATCAAGGGCTTTGTGGGCAGTCAAAATGCGGCATTGAAATCGCTGAAGGAAGTTTTGTTGGCCGTTGAGCTTGCCGGTGTTCTGATTGTGGAAGCCACTGGTGCCGTTTTGTTCGGCACATTCCGCTATTTGTGCGGATGCGGAAATTAATGAATGAATGAAGAAGGAAAGGATGAACGAAATGGAGGGAAATGGATGCTTGATGCCCATATGTGCTCGCTCCTTTCCCCCATACTTTCCAAAAACTTTTATTTGTAAATTTAATGTGATAATTTTTTGTAGTTGCTTCTGACTTTTCGCTTGTAGTATATTTTCAATATTTTTCTTTGTAAATCAATCTAGAAAATATTAAATATCGAAAAATAATTTAATTATATTAAATATAAATGAAATGCTTTCCCAAAAAGCCCAATTTGATCGGCATCCAATTTCTCCTTCGTTGACATTTTTTGATCCTAGTCTAGCAGCTAGCTTCATCCCTGATAAGTTAGCCACCTCTATTCATATTAATAATTAATATATTCTCCCCTCTTTATCTTTTCACCCCATCCTCTTTATTTAGGGACAAAAACTTATTTTCCATATTTTTGCCGCAGGCAAATGTGAATGTTCAGTAAAATGAAAAAAATAACCGCAATTTTTTAACCATCCTCTGACCAAAAAATTTGAGCAATAGACAGCAAATTACGGAAAACTATTGAATGATGTCAGCATCAATAAAATTTTGGTAAGCATTATGGCCCCAACACTGAACAATGATCATTCATACAAATTTAGGGTGTGGCCCTGTTCAAATATATTTTATGGGCCAATTTTATTTCCATTTTCGTCAATAAAATCTATCCTATCCTATTTTATATTATAATATTTTTAATTATTAAATTATAACAAAAATGCCGAATAAATTTAAATTAATGATGGAGGGAAGCATTGAGTACAAATCGAGAATGGAAATGGCAATCCAACAATGGGTAAATATTTAAAAAATATTATTAAAATTACATTTTGGTCAAAGGGTGAGGCAGGGAATGGACAAATTTCGGACGAAGAATTGGCAAATGCGCATCAAATTTTGAAGAATGAAATTTTGGATTGGGCCAATGGGGAAATGGCCAAATGTTGGTGGACAGAGAGGCTTAAATGGCGGAGTTTTCGGAAAATATTCGAACGAGACCTTGAGGTGAATTAAATTTTGTCATCCAATAAATTGAGTCAATTTAGAAACAATTTCAACATTTTCGGGAATTTATTGTGGTCAGGGAGGAATTAAGAGAAGCAAGGCAAAAACATGCAGAAATATTGAAAATGACGCACAAATTAATTGAGGAATTGGCAAATTGTGAAGGAAATGGGGCGACGGAATTAAATGAACAAATTCAGGCGAAGAAAAAGGAGGAGGAGGAATCATTGAAAAGAGAGGAGGAATTGGCCAAGAAATTGGAAATTTTAATGAAAAAATATGAAATTAAAATGGCCAACAAAATGGACGATTATGTGAGTGAAAAATGGGAGGAATTGATGAAATATTTCATTCTTTTAGGGAACTTCAAATTTAATTGAAAGTGGAGGCCATTTGGCCCATCATGTCACGCATTTGTTTCCGGCCGCTGGATTGGTTGGTGCTAGCGTATTTTTGGTGGGCACATTCGCCGATTTTATTCGCAGGTAAATTTAAAGACAAAAATTATTAAAATTAATTTAATTTAATAGTTTAATTTCCTTTTTATTTAATTAAAATTTTCCACTTTATTTTAGAAGCAAGAAAAGGAAAAACGAAATTCGCCAACTTGATGAACAATTGGAGGACAAAGTCGAGAGCCATAAAGAAGAATTGAAATTGAAGGAAGGAAAATAAAAAAAAATGATGAATTTAATCAAATATTTAAACTTATTATAAAAATGAAAACTATTGTAAATAATCTTTATACTCATGGGGAATTATTTTTCAACCCTGCCTTAGCGTGGGGAATTATTAGAGGATAAGTAATTAAAATAGTATTTAAAAATATATAATTTCCATAACTAATTGCACACGTACTTTTAAAAATGTTACAAATATTGACATATTCTCAAATTAAATGATTTTAATATAACGTCATTTTATTGATAATTAATGATCAAAGTGGATAATGATAAGAAAAATGAATGATGATGTTAAAATAATGGGAATAAATCATCTCATTTTAATAAAATATTATTTTATCCGTCCATCATCCAGGAAATTTTAAGTTTTCTAAAATATTTCATAAATAAATTAATTTTATGAATAACGAGGAATTTTCGAGAAATATGACGCACACGCACCCCAATTTTAGCCTTTTTTTTATCAGTTTTTAATCAAAAATATTCTGAAAAATGTCATTTTCCTCTTCACAATTCTAACAATTTGTTGATTCATTAGTTTCAACAATATTCATTAAAAATTCCAAAATGTTTTTGCATAAAAATAAAAATATTTGCCAAGAAAAAATAAAAATTGAAATCGAAAACTACAAAAAAGCAATGACCAATTTATTCGCGGAACAGGTAAATTTTGATTTGTACAAAAATATTTATTAAAAATATTAATTAAATTTTTGCAAATTGAATTTATATTTTTTCTTTTCATTTAATCAAGAAAATTAAAATATTAAAAAATAATAATAATAATTAAAGGAAACATTCTTAACTGAAACCGAATTGGATGCAGAACATTTTAAATGGAAAAATTTTATTCTGGAAAATTTGACAAAAAATGAGAATGGCATAAAAAGAAGAAAATGGCGAAAAAATGAACGAGAAGAATTTATTGAAGGAATCGAGGCAAAATAATTGAAAATTGAATTAAATTAATTGAAAATTGCAGAAAGAATTTAAAAATATACAGGAAATGAATGAATTAAGAAGGAAAATATGGGAAGAAAAAGAGAAATGTGGCCAATTGAAAGCAACAATCGAAATTTTATTGGGTGAATTGGTTAAAGCAAAATGGGAAATGGAAAAGGTTTAAATTAGGGAATTGAGAATTATTTACTGAATATTAAAAAGGAATCAAAAATAAATGGAATTCAAGAACAAATTGAGAGGAATAAACAAACGCAGAAAATTGCAATGGAAAAAATTGGGGAATTGAAGAGAAAAATTGAAAATGATGAAAAAATGCGGCAAATTTCGAATTACGACAACAATGTAAATATTTAAATAAAATTAATATTAAAATTAAAATTTCAGTCGAAACCAATTCGAAATTCATCAATAACAATGGTTCAACCTTCTGCAAATATTAAATGGCATCATCAAATTATTGGGCCTCCCTTTCTTCGAATAAATCGCATTTTTCGACGATTAATTCGGCAAGTTACATTTCCAAATATTCTTATTTAATAAATATTATATTCAGGAAGAAGGATTAAACAAATTTGGCACAAAAAATAATAATTTAAATGAATTTATTTCCATAATAAAATGTATAAAATATTTAAATAATTTTGTACTCATTTTGGATATTCTTATTTCAATATATAATTAAAATGGCATTATTGGATATTAAAATTTAGGGAGTTAATGGTCAGTTAATCTAACCAAAATTGAACGAAATCGAATCGATTTTTTACCTAAAAACCGAAACCGAACTTCGAAAATGAGATAAAGCGAACTAACAACATCGGTTTAAAACCCATTTTGAACTACACAATTAAAGTTATTTTTAATAAATTAAATCTAATAAGATTAATTTTTATTTAATTTGGTCTAGATTGTCAATAAATACTTATTTGTCAAAAAAATTATTTGAAAGTCCGGACAAATCTGTTTCTACAATATTTAATTCCACTATTCTCTCCTTCTTGCCTATCCCATTTTTTCTTGGTTTGCCTATTTTTGCCCCCTCCCCCTCCCTTAAACCCTTGTTCACCTGTCATCCGGCCATCAAAGTCAACACAAAAATAGATGTCAAAACCATATTTGGAAGGCAAAAAGAGTAATTGTTTGCTCTCGAATTTGATTGTTGGGCCATTCACCAAAGGAGGATGGGGAGCGGAGGGAGGGGATAACAAATCTGCGATGGGCAACCAAAAGCCGGAAATGGCCTGGGTAAATGAATTGCGGCTCCTCTTTCCTTATATTCATTAATGAATTAATATACCAAAACACAAAATATAATAATCGAAATTAATTAATTAATTAATCATTTAAATAAATAAATGCTAAAAGTTGAAGCTGAAATATTTAAAAAATTAAGGACAAAGGTTGAAAGAATTAAAATATTTTAAATAACAAAGATAAAAACACAACATATTTGGAGAGGAAATTCGGGGAAGGAATTACAATTAGAACATTTAGAGCTTAATAATTTCTAAATGAATGTGAACATCTAAAATGTCTGGATATTAATATAAACTTAATAAAAGTTGAAAAATATTTTTACTATTAAAAGAGATTTAATTAAAGAAAGTATAGAAATTAGTACAAACATTTTTGAATTTTTTTCCTTCACGTTTTCTTTTACATCTCCTATTCATAAATTTACAATTGACTAATTTTTGGATGAATTAAAAAATATATGACAAATAGACAAATTTTTTTCGGAAAATATCAAAAAATTTTGAACAAATAAACAATATAAACATTTTTTGACCATTTTTGGGAACATTGGCCAATATACATTATGTTAAGAGGTTACTTATGAAGGAGAATGGCACAAAAGAAGGTTGAGCAAGGGAATAAATATTGCCGTCGGATTATCAAAAGGTTCAGATGAATTTGTCATCCTTTTTGAGGTCCAATTGCCGACTCCATTAAAGGCTTCTGTGGCTTATACTTTACTCAATGTTCTTGAGCGACAAGTCGTTCATCCACCTTTTTCGGATGGATTATTTACACAACCTTCCAATTCCAATCCACTTCGGCATTTCACCTTTTAAGGAGTAATGGAAGAAATAAACAAATTTAGTGAAGAGGATTTGTATTTATGTAATCAAATAATATTATTCAAAAATGTTCAAATTATTCTATTTTTTCCAAGGGTATTAAAAAAGAGAAATTTAGGGTATACCCCTTAGTCGATGCGAGAAAATTTGACGCATCATTCATATCATAACTTTCGATGTACTGAACCGAGTCTATCCATTATAATATTATATGAAGAAACAATTTTTGTCTATCAATACGTATTATATAAAATAAGTCTTTTGTGAAAATATCATTTTGAGAATAAGTCTGACATCATTTTTCGTAATTTTTGGACTTTTTTTGATAATAACTATTTGAATTTTAAACCAATTAATATAAATTTTTCATCCTCCCTTAGATCTCACTTAGCTCTTTCAATTGTTACCAAATTTATTTAAATTGTTTGTACTTTTCGTGTGAGCCTTGCGCTTATTACTTGGCCTGAGACAATGCCCAGTAGGGCAGCTTCCAAAAATGTGATTGAGGAAATTTATGCACTATTAAGAATATATAAATCAAGAATGATGGCAAAATGCACTTTTCCAATATCCAACAAATCAAGGTGATGCCAATCCATTCTAAACAACATCGTCTGACTGTTTTCTGGTTCCCCTCCCTTCAATTGTCCTTTTTGCCCTATTTTCCACCCTCAAATTGGCCATCACCCCTTATTTCCCCCTACTAATCGGCCAATCCTTGTTCGCCAATTTCCCCACCCCCAAAGCCCATCATTCTCCCCTCCTCCCCCCAAGCAATCGGCTCATCCCCAATGTAAACAACAAGAACAAGAAGGAGGAGGGAAGGCGGCCGGTCGTCGCCACCATTCTCGGTGAAGCAGCCGAAGAGCAGATTTACGTCCAATTCAATCCCCAACAATTCCCCTAAAACAACGGCAAATCGGTTTTCTCAGCCGGCTGCCGGCGACGATTGGCTCTTCTCGAAAATAGCTTCCCCTCAACCAATTTGATTGACTGGTCCCTTCCACCATATTGCTTCCCCTTTAAGCCAGGACTAAATATGAAGGATGAAAACCTCAAAATTCATCATTACATTTTTATTGATGCCAAAATTAGCTTTGGAATAGGTAAGAAGAATTAATGGGAACGGTAATCCTTCTTTCTAAACATTTTATCATTTTATAGGTACTTTTTCGGTTTGGGGACCATTCTTTGTTGAAAAAGTGAAAAGGAGTCCCCTATAAATAAATCTTCAAGACAGGATTAGGGTTAGGGGGTAATAAAGGCACTTCTGGTATTATTGTAACTCTAAATGCCCTAAAACTAATCCTGATGAATGGGATATGGGACCCTTCACTTACTCAACAAAAAAGGGACATAAACTGAACAAGTACCATTTTAATTATTTTTTGAAAAATATTCCTTTTTATTCCTCCAAACCTTTGGAGGGCATAATTTACAGAGCCCAGCATTGCTGATGAGATAGAATGAGAATTAGGGAGAAAATTTCAAAAGAAAGAGAGGGAAAAGTTTCCAAGTGGTCATTTTAATTTCCGAGGAGTTTGCCATTCATAAAAGTAAATAAATAAGAGCAATCCGACACTCACTTTCCGCCAGCCTCAATCCTCTTTCTTCTCCTCAAAAGTCAAAACTTTTCATATCCAAAATTTAAGAAAAATTTTTCAAAAATGGAGGAAGGCCCTCTCCAAATTTCCCCAACATCATATTCAAACAATTCAATGTTTTTACCAATTATTCCCTCATCATTTGCCTCCAATTCCAATTTTCTTTTGGACAAATCCATCATTTCTGCCCCAATTCCCATCCTCCCTCAAAGTCCTACTGTACCCCACCCGCCGCCCCAATCTTCCTTTCCACTCATTGGCGGAGGGATTATAGGTAGTGGCTGCAATGAAAGTGGCCAACAGCATCAGGTAAATAATAAATATTAAAAGGGGAAAATTTGGCCCAATTGCATTTACATTTGAAGAATTTGCACCAAATGATGATGGAAAGTTTGCTGGGCACACAGGCTGCATTTTTCAGCCAATTTCCTCCTTCCATTTTGTCAAATTTGCAGCAGCCTCAGTTGAATTCACCGCCGCCTTCTATTCCGGCACATTTTGCACCGCCAAACTTCATCATTGCTGGAAAAAGTAATTTAGAGCCTAAGCAAAAAAATTATATAAAAATTTGTCTATGGAATATAGTAGAAATTGGATGCCTTAAATAGAAAAATTGCACAGAAGAGCAAATTAAAATGACTATGGAAATATTGAAAAGGCTGTCGAAATTTTCGGTAAAGCTTAGATCAAATTCAATCTATGCCAAAGACTTTGTTCAAAGTTAGAAGTCATTAGAAAATAATTTATATTTATTGAAAAAATTAAATGGCCAGCAGCTCTCTCCAATTTTCACCCCACCCCCCTCTCAATGACTAGCTTTCTGCTTTTGATCCTTTTTTTGTGCCCATTTTTAAAAGAATCAAAATTGCCTTAATTTAATCCATTGCATTAACTATGTATTATTCAGGTCAATCTTCCACTGGCCCCAATTCAACAACCCAAAAACCGAGTGCAGAGGATAGGCGAAAAGTTGCTCGACGGAATCGAACTGCATTCACCGAAATACAATTGGAGGTAAAATTTGTATTGATTATAAAAAAATATTTAAGAAATTTTTAGGAATTGGAGAAATGCTTTGACAAATCCCATTATCCGGATGTGACCACTCGGGATAAATTGGCCAAGGAAATCAATTTACCAGAGTCAAAAATACAAGTTGGCGCCAAAATTGAATATTTCCTTTTATTTTATTTTGTATTATATTCAGGTTTGGTTCAAAAATCGACGGGCAAAACATCGGTAAATCTTATATTTGATTTAAATGGGGTCCAATAATCCTGCCTAGGGATACTTCCGTCTAGGCCATTTCTTTTTCAGCGGTTTTGAAAACCATAGATCTTCAGCAAATTAGTCCATCTAATTGATCTAAACTAAAGTGCATTTAATAGCCATTAGCTATTCATTGATATATTAAATATCAAAAGTTGAAAATTTTTTGAAAATTTGACAAAGATATGCGGATAAATACTTGTTTTTGGCCATAACTTGACCAAATTTTACAATTTTGGATGATCAATATATCGATGAATAATTTACATTTGGGGCTATTAAATGCATACTTTAAATCATTTAGATTGGTGAATTGGCTGACGATTTAAGATTACCTATTCAAAATCGCTAAGACGGTAATGGCGAAACGAAAATGCCCCGAACGCCCTTAATCCATTATTTATCATAAATTGGATAATTTCATTCATAATTTAAGCAAATATCTTCGAAATTTGCCGGCACCTGAAGAAGGTGATTTAATGCCAAACGATGTTGGTGGACTCAATCCGGTGGAAAATGGATTCAAATCTGAAGAGAATAACACATTAATTTGCTGTAAATTAACAAATATTTATTAAAGAAAGAATTAATTTTTAGCATGGAATTCATCAACAACCAATGGTGGCAATGCACTTTTCGCATTCCCACCAAATTCGGCCAATCTTGGCGGAAATGGACAAACATTTCAAGGCGCATTGGCCAACGGGCCATTTCCGTCATTTTCTTCATCAAATGCAATGCCTGGATATTCCCCACTTCTTCAGCCTTTTTTCCAACAATGTCAAATGAATAATTGTGCACAAACATTTCCACAATCTATAATTTCGCCAATCCCAATCAAAGGAATAAATGAGCATATTGGCCAGAATGTAGTTAAAGCAGAAGAGGGCACAATTATGTAGAAATTGAAAGAGTGAATTATTTTTTATTGACATAATATCACATTTTCACATATAAAAAAAACAATTTTCTATAAATTTGTCTATATTTTCCATTGTTAAATTCGTGCAATTCAAATAAAATTCGGTATAAAATTTTGGGAAAATAAACAAAAATTGATTCATTATACAAATTTAAAAATGATGAATTCATGACATTTTTGTAATAAAATATTTTATTAAAAATATTTATCTGACCATTTATTGTATTTCCTCTATTAGAATCCCGGAGCCTCTGATTTTCGAAGTCCCAACTTGGCAAAATTTAGAATCTAACTCTGTTATCTGTTGACATTTTTAAAAAAAAACTCTAGCATTTTTAAGAGACCAATGGCATTAAGAAATGTCATAAAAATTTTTAAAAAATTTTCTTATGTCAAAAATACATTATTTCAAAGTCGATAGGGTGGCTATTATTATTATTAGAGGGGGGGGTTCTAATAGAGGAAATTCAGTAAAGTTTAATTTATTGCCTCAATTAAATTTAAATATTAAATGAAAATATTCTAAATTTTTTATAGTTTATCGGAACTTTATAAATTTTTGACAAAAATGTTTCCGAATATAAATCATATAAAATTTTGTTGAATATATCACAGAAAAATGGTGTAAAATAAATCATATTTGATCAAATTTCAATTTCAATCCAACTATTTTCCTTCCATTTCCAAACTGCCAATTGTACAAAATGAGCTCAATGCTGGTGGAACACTTTTATGGATTCGTCCATCCTCGTAGAAAATGTCCAAATAATTGATTAATTCATAACGTTTTCTGGCCAAAATATAGGCCAATTGAATGAGTGGAAGTATTTCGGCATATCTGCTTGCACCGGCCATAGGGCCCAGCCTTCTTTGTAACATTCGTATTAACATTGTGCCTAATTTTTCCGATTCCGCGTGAAGTTTTTGTTGGGCTTGACTGGACAAATTCAATGCGACTAAAATCATTAGAATAGGGAATTCAATGGAAATTGGTTAAAATTGTTATGATTTTAGAATATATGAAAATAACAAGTGATTTTTTTGAAGTTTTTCCCAACAAATTAATCTATTTCCTCTCTTAATATTCCCGGGGCTACTTGAAGCCCTAAAAATGGGCATAAGGTCTTGTTATCATTTGACATTTTTGAATAAATTATAGCTTTTATGTCCTAATAGCACTAAGAAATTCAATAAATTTTTTTCAAGAATTCAGTATTTCAAAAGTTACAGTACTCCAAATTGAGACGGGCTATTATTAGAGGGAGGGATATTAATAGAGGAAACAAGGCTATAGCCAAAATTGAAAGAACATTTTTCATTCATTTAAAAACTATATGGCAATAAATGTAATTAAAAATTATTATTATATTAATTTTTTGTTATTTTCGATAAAAGCATTTTTTTTAATTTTTGTTTTTAAGAATCTGCTCCGTATATTTTTTTAAATTGTTATTAAAAATAAGTGATTAAAATTCAAAGTCATAAAACTTTTAACAACTAAATATGTATTTCAACCAATTATTTATATAAAATTGTGAATGTTCGAAAATGAATGAACCTGGTTGTGCCAACAAAATGGACTGCAAAAGAACATATTCTTCCTTTGTAATTCCACTCATGTAGAATTTTTCAAAAATTTTCACAAACATATAATCCACAGTTTTGGTCACACTGAAAATAACAAGAATAAATTCAAATTTTAAAAAATAAATAATAACATTTTATCGCCCGCATATTTCTGCTCCCCAAAAATTGTGATTGTCGGTGTTCCATCCCTGTCCAACACGGTGCCAATGTTCATTTGGCATGAATTAAAGAAATAACAAAACATCATGAAGGGCATGCCAACCGTTCGTAAATGCAAAATCTGCAAAATGTTTGCCGTTAAAATTGATTTAATCTAAAATCTATCCAATAATAAATCAATGCTTTTGATATTATAGATAAATTTTGCCTATATTAAAATGCTATTATAAAAATTTATCCAGAGAAAAAAGGTGTGGAACGAACTGTACTATTTACCCTCAATTATCTTAATAATACCATACCATTCTATTTACTGTATATATTCTTTTAATTCCCCATTCTCTAATAATTCCCCACCCCTACTTTGAGGAGTGAGGGCTCATAATTCTTGTCAGAGTGAATCTTAAAATTTTTTTTTATTTGTCCCCAAAACCTTTACAAATTCCGCTATAATTTATTCAAAGTTGTCCATTAATTAAGGAGTTATACCCAAAATTTTCACAATTTTTGAGAGGTTGAAAAAAAATTTCCCATGCGGAATCAAAAGAGTATTTACGGTACTTTTTATTTTTTCATATCACAATAGATAATTTCTCAAATTAATTACTTTGTCATGGATTTCGATTTCCTTGAAGATTGTAAGGGTTTTGACCAAATCGAAGAGCACCAAAAGACTTTGAGTCATGCAATAATTGATTGTGCCACCTCGACATTGATAGCAACTGGCCACACGGCAAGATCGTTTTTCTGCCTCCCCATTTTTGGCATTCCACCAATTTATGTCCTGTTTCCATTTTGGTAATATAATTATTTAATATTTTGCGCATTACCATTCCCAGCAAATGAAATTGTTCACTCCATTCAAGTATTTCCATTAGTGTGCCAAATGAAAATGATTTCTCCAATAATTCGATAGGAAATCCTTGGGCAAAATAAATCCTCCGAAATTTGTCGTCCACATAACATAATGATTGCACATTTTGCATTTGACTATGGTCATGGTCCTTCAAATTGAATTCATTTGGATTTTATTATCCATTTTTAAACAATATACTCTATATTATTTTGGCCAATACTTTTTGGAAAATATAAATTTTGGAACTATTTTATCCTATAATTACCCAATAGAATAAACAGGGTACACTTCAATAGCTCCAGCCTAATTGTCGCCTTTTATAATAAGTTAATAAAAATAACTAACCAAGGAATGAAGCGATTTTAGTATATTTAAATATCAAATTAAAGAGCAACTTTTGTCTATCCAATTATATTAATTTTATTTAAATTCGTTTAGAAATTTAGAATTTGTTACCAAAAATCATTAAAAATGACCTTTGTTGAATTAGTGAATATTTCAGTGTTTATTGAGCATAACTCCAATTGTTTTTGGATTGCAAACAGTCTGCTTTTTAATTCGATATTAAAATATTAAAAATTGATTCAATTTTTAATGAATTATTGAGAATAAGCCACGCTGGCCAGACATCATGTTGGATTTTTCCCAGATAAATATATTATCTTATTTGAGATTAAATTGATGGAATTGACAAATTAGTAAAACTTTAGAATTCAAATAAGATGAAAAATGTATATAACTGATATTTGTATTTTGTAACTAGTTTCTAGTATTGGAATTTAAAAACTTTTTTCTGAATTCGTTTTCGATCTAACCTTGCTAAAATTACTTTTTTTGATATTTTAGTCATATAAATTCAAATTTTACTCATTTCATTTCAAAAAAATAGGATTTTTTTTTGTTTGAATATCTAAACTATATTTCCATAGAGTAAAATAGTAAAATTATCGGAATGCACCTTGGCTATTGGAAACCTTGGATTGATGGAATTGTTTTCAGCCGTTTGTCTTTTTATCCTTCGCCTCAACAAAAGACGAGAATCGACTGCAAAATTAAATTTGAATTTGAATTTAAAAATTTTTATTCGAGACCATTTTCAGCTTGCATTCCAATTTGTTGACATTTTTGCATTCGACAATGACGACAATTTTTTACTAATTTTATTTTAATTTAATTTATTTATATTCTTTCCAAATACTTTTTTGTTCATCAAATTCATTTCCATCCGCCGCCAAATATTTGCATTTATTATATGCGCGTAAATTATGAACAGATCGCCTAAAAATTTAAAAATTTAGTCCAGAAAATAAATTTCAATCCATTGTTGAACCTAAAAAATTCGGCACATGCTCGACAGGTTATTGCACCAAAATGGGATTTGGCACCGACAAAATTGCAAACTTGGCAAATTGCCGTCCCAAAAATTACATTCGATGCAAATTCAGAATTTTCAACCGAACTGCAGAACGAACTCCCTATTTCAGACATTTTAGAAGTGAAAATATATGAATTTTAAATAATATTAAAATTTTTAATAATTAAAATTAAGTTAGGAAGGAAAAGGAATTTTAATGAGAGAATATTCAAAATCAATAATAATATAATTCTCTATTTGATTCTTGCTTGAATGGTTCCATTCAATTATTGGAAAAAAAAGAGATAAGCGAGGCCACAAATTCGGGATTATTGGGCCTTTAATAAATTTAGAGTTTATTGGAAAATACAAACAAAAATGGAGAAGGGAATAAAAAGGCAAATATTGAAGACTATGACTATTTGGTAATTTGACTTACTAATGAGTTAATTTCAAATTAAAAATAAAAATTGATTTATTGAGGCAAAAATGATTTTTGGTAATGGTGGCACTCATTTTAAATATTAATTCACTAAAACTATTAATTGAATTAATTCATCAATCACTCACATACATTGGGATGAAAATACGGGTGATCCGAAAATTGTCCCTTTCATCCAATTTCTTAAACTAATATACCTTTGTTTAAATAATAAGTTATTCATTATATAAAATTGTAATTTTTAATTAATTTAATAATGTGAAGTTGAATCTCTTTCTTAACATTACTTTTGAAAAGAAATGAATATAATTAATTGTTTATTCGAAATTATATTACATAAAAATGAGTTTAAATTCATTCAAATTATTTTCGACATTTCAATGTAAATAAAAAATTTAAGTTGAATCCAAACCAATTTGTTCAAAATTCAAATCAAAATTTTTAAAAATTTCATTCTATCAAAACAGCAGTGTACACAAAAGGGTAATTAAATTCATTTTATTGGAATTGTAATTTGTAACCGCCAGAAAATGCAAATTCAGATAGTGAATCTCATCTCGTTTTTCTTATTGATTAAAAAATTTTTTTAAATATAATTCAAATTGGAAATTAATTATTTTATTTATGTCATTGTGAAAATATCATATCTAATTCGTTCATTCCACATCGGATCGATTCACTAGTGCAATGTAAATGTTTCATAATATATTTTAAAAATGTGAATAAATCATCCGAATTTAGTGATCATTGTCCATATTTGGAACAAAATTTTTCCCAGAAATTTTCTCCTCCAATCGCTTATCTTATAATCAAACATCAGAATAAAATAATTTGCCCAAAAACTACAATCTACAGAAGAATTTTTAACCATTTTCTCTTCTTCGCCCGCCCATTTCTTCCATTGAAATTTGTGCAAAAACTCCAAACTACAATGACCCGTCATTTTTCCAGCAGAAAATTTATAATTTTCTTCACCGCTGTCTATCTATAAATATCAACAATTTGGCCAAAAAATATCATCACCTCCATTCATTTCATTTGTTTTAATTTAAAAATATTTTACCTTATTAAATAAAAAATGTCCTCTAATTCTAATGCCAAAGCTGAAGCAGAAATCCGTGCCGTTTGGAAAGAAATGGACGATGCATTCCTCGACAATGATGCAAAACGATTGGCCAAGACAATTTTGCCGGAGGCAACAAACATCTCCGCTGTGAGAATTTTTGGGAACATTAAAAAATCAATCAAAGAAATTTCAAATTATGATTTTCGATTTTTAACAAAAATGGGAAAATAGAAATTACCAAAAAAGGATAGTATATTTTTAATGCCAAATCTTGCCCAAAAGAATGAATTAAATTTGAATAAAATATGTCCTTATTAATCGATTTAGTTGGTCTTTAAAAAATTGTTAATTTGGCCACCATTTTGAATTCAAAAATACGCATTTTCCGCCACCAAAATTCCCAAATTAAGTACATATAAACAAATTAATCTAATCTATCAATTCAATATTTTAATTATTTTATTCCAATTTTAAGCCCAATGGCCCGGTGTATGGCCGCGATGCAATCGAAAAAATGTATGCGAATACATTCGTCCGATTTCCCAATACCAAATACAAATTTGGATATGTAAGAAAAACAACAAGCATTTTTTATAATTAATTAAACAATTTTTCAGACTGATTTGAAGGAAATTGTCATCGAAGGGAATATGTGCAGTGTTGTTAGTGAATACAACTGTACCAGGTCCATTCCAAAATATTATTCTTTTTAATTTTCTTTTCCTTATCAGTGATGGCAAAACCACATACGGCGATATGATAACCACCATGAAGCGAATGCCCGATGGAAAATGGTACACTCTGCACAATTTCTCAAATTGGCGTAACGAGGAACGGCTGAATTTCGACCCAACGAAGAACTAAGCATTGATGAATGAAAATGGAAATAACATTAAAAATAATGAATAATGTGCAATTATCATTCATTTATAATTTGTTAAAAAAATAAATTTTTAAAATTGTATTAAAACAGCAAAATTAGGGTGTAAATTAATTTGGATTGGGATTGAAAAAATCATTTTTGAGCTTCCATGAAATTTGGGCACCGGCGAACTTTGAGCACTAAGAATTATGGGCAAAAAATTCCAGAAACCCTGACTAAGGAAATAGGTGCGGATTCTGAAAATATGCCGAAAATATGCGTATCGGAAATCGTATACCTAAATCCAGATACACCCTTATTTTGAGCATAATTTTGAGAATTTAACATATTTTTGAATTATTTTAGAATGTGGAAATTTTCAAAATTTATTAAATTGATCATATTTTGACAATATCATGAAAATACAGCCAGAAAATATATTTTTAGAATAATCAAATTCTCATAATTATGTTAAGATTTAGAGGTTCTGAAAATTATTTTTAAACACTATTTTCAGTATATATGTCAAGATAGGAGTGGAACAACCAATTTTCAAAATATACATATTTTCAGCATATGCTCAGAATCTGACTATTATGAAAAATTATTTTTGAGTAAAATTTTTATCCATTATTAGTCAAAATAAGTTCTCGCGCACCCCGGGACCTCGAGAATCCCAGGATCCCGCGCACTTGGGAGTCCCAGGATCTCGCGCACACCGGGAACTCGAGAATCCAAGGATCCCGCGCACTCGGGAGTCCAAGGATCTCGAGAATCCCAAGATCCCGCGCACTCGGGAGTCTTAGGACCTCGCGCGAGTCCAATCCCAAAAGGCTAATACGCCGGAAGCATGCCCCAAAGGGGGCAGCAGCCATGACTTCACCTTATAAATCTGGGTACTATATGGGCTGGAGGGTAAAAAAATTTTATGAGAAGCACACAATAGGAGGAAATAAACAGAGCCCATCTCTGTTCGTCTAACAGAAATAGTACACAATACTAGCATTGCCAATAAAGATCTATTTTAAAAATAATTGTGGGAATTTCTAGAATTCAAAATATATTCTCAGAATATATTTATTTTCAACATAAAAATGAATCATATTTTAAGAATAATTTTAAAATATAAAAAATAAGATATGTTGAGAATTTAGAAATTTTCAGAATTATTTTAATAATTTACTAGATTTCCCTATTATTTTCAGAATAGTCTAATTTCAGTCATATGTTTATAATTCGCATATTTTGCGATATATTTTCATAATGACAAATTCTGCCTATATTTTTGGCTTCATATCTTAGAATAATTTTCATAATTTAAACTTTGTGATATTTTCATAATTTACAATATTCTAACATAATTTTAAGAATAATTAAATTTTGCACTATATTACCGGGATAGTGAAATTTTGGGCATGGATTGGGAGTTGTATCTAGCGTCAGGGTCAGGGAAGATATATTAAAATAGATTTGTTTGAAAGATTTTAATTCAGTTTTCCGGAAAGATTTTAATTCAGTTTTCCGGAAAGATTTTAATTCAGTTTTCCGGAAAGATTTTAATTCAGTTTTCCGGAAAGATTTTAATTCAGTTTTCCGGAAAGATTTTAATTCAGTTTTCCGGAAAGATTTTAATTCAGTTTTCCGGAAAGATTTTATTTAAATTTTTCGGAAAGAACTCATCAGAAGTGAAGAGAAACTATCAATTGACTTTTAAATTCATATTTTCAATCATTTAATCTCATAGAGAAAATAAATTTTCCATTTAATGAATTATATTTTAATTTTATATTTTTTTAAATATAAAATGTATTTTCAATTTCGATAAATACAATTATATTAATTAAACTAAATTCATTTTTAAATCTAACATAATTTACTAAAAAATAGATATAATAAAAATAAAATTTCATTAATAAAAAGATTAATATAGATCAACAAATCACCAATTTCAATTTATATCATCAATGGACGCAATATTTTTGGCATCACTGCAGAAAAACTTCCTTGTTCACTTACGGTATCAATATAAACAATAAATTCTTTATGTTTCTGAATCGTGTGAATTGTGCTCCAAAGCAGCTGAAGACATTCCGAATATCGAAGTGCGCCCTTTTGATCACCAAATTTCATTTGTTGGAATCGAAGCAATATTTTTGCACATTTTTCAGTCTCCTCATTCATTATTCTCTGGCCATGTTTAGAAAGGGATGAAATTGCTTAAAAAATAAAAATTTATTTTTATCAAAAATTTGAATATTTCACCTGAATTTGTGAACAATAATGACAAAATAAATACAAATTCTTCACGACTGGGAGAAATTTGCAAAAAATATTTCATTGACGAATCAAAAGTTTCTCCGAAATTTTTAATTCTAAAAATATTTTTAAATAATTTAATTAATTAAAAAAATCGAACACAGGTTCCTCAGAATTTAATCGTAGATTATATAATTTTTTAAAAGGATAATCGATAATTTCCATCAATTCCGTTTCAGCATTTAACTTCATTGAATTAAAGCGAACAATTAAAAAGTATGCCGCCTGCGCAAAATTGCTTACGGCAACCATCTTTAAATTTAAAGCATTTTTAAAATAATATATTTATATAATCCAGCTAATTTTTATTCATCTTTCCTGCCTGATCATTCAGATTTAGTCGAGAAAATGCCGGCAATATTTTTGCAATATCAATTGCTATTAGCAATGTTTTGGTTAGGCTGATTGGTTCGGTATGAAAAACACCATATTTTGTGAAATGTTCTTCAAATTTTCCCTTGTCAAAAAATGTAATTGTTGGTCGTCGACTCCAGTGATGTCCCGGTTCCAAAATTTGGATCGGTTCCGCGGTTCCGGTTCCAGAGCGGTTCCAATTTTTCACGGTTCCGCGGTTCCGGTTCCAAAGCGGTTCCGCATTTTGACGGTTCCGAGGTTCCGGTTCCAACAAGACTTATTCGGTTCCGGGACCGGTTCCATTAAAAATTTTTTTAGCGTTAAAAGTGCATAAAATTTAATTTTTTTAGTTCATGAAAATATATAGACTAAATATGCTTACTTTTTCGAATAAAATTAAGCTAACTCTAAAATTTTATAACTTAAAGACTATATTTGGACGATTATGGCCCTATCGAATACTAAATCTAATAACATATCCTAAAAAACATTGCAAAAATTTAGTCATAATTCGATTTTGGGAATGAATAGTTAATTAAAAAATAAAGTAAAATTTATGATCAATATTTATAATTAACTAAGCAGCATGTAAATGTTTTTATTAAATAATGCAATAATTTTTGGACATTTTTGTTTTTTTTGGAGATCTAATTTCTCTTTTCTATGGAAAATTTGACCATGTTTTGAGTTTTAGACTTAAAAATACTTAGCAGATTCAATTATTCATTGAAATTAATCAATTTTTTGTTAAATATTTTCATGAAAAATCCATTATTTTGATATCAAAATGAACGGTTCCAGAACCGGTTCCGAACCGGTTCCGGGATTTAAACGGTTCCGCGGTTCCGGTTCCGAAGCGGTTCCGTTTTTTGACGGTTCCGCGGTTCCGGTTCCAGAACCGGAACCGGAACCGCCGGAACCGGTGCCAGGAACCGGAACCGGGACATCACTGTCGACTCTAAAAATAAATAAAATAAAAAATCTTTCGTTTATTAACCCTATAGAATTCAGCATGAGCCAACAAATTATCTTTGCTTTGAATCAATTCTTCAAATGTATCGTATTGGTCAACAAAACTGTTTGGAAATCCAATAACATTCAAGAAAACAAGATTGGCTTTCTCTTCAATATCCAATAACTTTCTTAAGAAAATATGACCTTTGACTTCTTCTATGAATTTTATTTTAATGAATTAATTTAAAAATATTAAATTAACCAGTATTTTCCATTTTTATGAGTCTTCTTTTTTCACTTTTTTTGACAACTTAAAATTTAATAATTTATTTAATTTTAAATTTATTCAAACATTCTTCTTTCATCCCTGCCTCAAGGCATCCACGCATCCGACATCCACGACATTTTAAAATTCGCAATTTTTTGGCCGATGAATCTTCCACAGTTCCCTGCAATCTCACATCACAATCGCATTGATATTTACGATTGCTCAATACAAGTCGCCTATAAAATATTGAAAATTAATTGTAAAGAATTCATAATGTAATTTATACAAATAGCTTAAAATTAAAATGAATAATCATGCAAAATTATTATAATATTTTATTGTCCACATAAACAAACCGAAAGAATGCGCCGCATGCCCGGCAAGTCATTCCCCCGAATTGGGAAATGGCTTTTGGCGATTCACAAACTGCGCACAATTTGTTGTTTCGTTTTCGCCCCATTTATTAATTTTAAAATTACTTTTAAATTGGAATTGAGTAAAAAATAAATAATTCTAATCTAAATCAAATTCGAATAAATTAATATACAAGACGAAAATTACTCCTGTACTATTTTTAAATAAGAATATAATGTATGTGGGCGAGAGTGAAATTGAATCTGGAATTGGATCAAAATTTGCGCAGCTGGCATGGCAATCGATAAATAAAAAATTTTTTTCAAAATAAAGGGCAAACCACTTCTCTAAAAAGCCATTTTCAGAGTCAACTGAATAATGTATATTATACATTGGTGGAAGAAATATTCTTGCGGAAATTAAAACAAATTTTTTATAAAATTAAATTGAAAATAGCAAATGACAAAAAAAAGAGTATCAATTTAAATGTAAAATGAAGGCAATAGGCATAAATGGCTTCAATGATTTATTTGCTTTGGATTTATTCAATTTGCATTTTGGCCTGCTGTCACTTTGCCAGCTGCCTTTGTTTTCGCATCCGAATCGAATTGCTGTGATCATCCATAAATTTGTAGAATGATCAATCATTCATTTTAGTGGCTCCACAATTTTTAGAATTGACGTAACGAGGAACGGTTGAATAAACAAGCATTGTTGTTGGTGGATGAAAATGAAAAATGACATAAAAAATAACCAATAATTTCCAATCAACATTCATGTAAAAAATTTGTTAAAAAAATTTTTCTATTTTAAAAGCTATTGTTTTAAATTAGCGGAAAAATTATGGTTGGGTGTAAATTAATGTAGAATTGTAAAGCAAATCAATTTTGAAAATGTAATGACAAGAAAAATATGTATATCTTTGCCCAGAGTCACATAAAAAATAGATGCAAAAATATGTTGAAAATTTGATGAAAATCTCAAAATATTGTGAAAATGAGAAAATTGTCAAAATATTTTGAAAAGATATAAATCGTCAAAATATTTTTAAAATGAGCAAAATTCTGAAAATTCGAGGTCAAAATAAATTCAAAAGATTTTGAAAATAATAGGAAAAAATCTACTCAAAATTATTCGTATTTTCAAAATAAAATGAAAATATATAAATTTCTAGAATATTCTGAAAATAGCAAAATTTTAGGAATATTTTCAGAATTTAATAATTTTGAAAACTATTTTCATATACCTTTTCAGAATCTTTTGAAAATATGACCCAAAATGCTCCTTAAAATGGATACGATTTTAAAAATATTTTGAAAAACTATTTAATATTCACAATTATTTTCTAAAAAATTTTCAAAATTTTTTGAAAAAAAATTACCAAAAATCTTTTCAAAAAATAATAAATTTTTAGAATATTTTCAAAATTTGCCCTTTAAATAGGAGAAATTAAAACCAATAATAAATAAATGTAAATTTGAAATTATAGCCAGAATTTGTTTATCAGATTTTAAATAGATGAGAATTGACAATATTTTTATAATTGAAATAAGTATTTTTAAATAAAGATTTTTATTCCAGAATTTTAGGAAGGAAGATAAATATGAGGGTTTTAGCATTTGAAGATTATTTTAAACTTTTATTTTAGAAATGAAGCCTAGTGGTGTAATATTCACATGTTATCAAAAAATTACTTAAATTTCGACTTGTTAGAATAAAATTACAATTTCAATAATTTAATAAAAGAATTCTCATTAAAAACCTAAACATGATCAAATTTATTCATCGATCTGAAAAAACGAATTTTTCTTTATATCGTCTTCCCAATCCCAATCCATTTGAGACATCATTCTTTCGCCACAATACCATCGAAGATGAAGGCGAGCTAAAAATGTACATATGAATATTTTTTATAATTTTTTATCAAATAAACCTGGCCATATTCTTATCATTTGACTAAGACTTGTTATGTGTCAAGAAATTGAATCTGATGTCGTTCAATCCATCCAAGAGATTTTGCTAGACTTTTTCCACAATTTTTATTGTTTATAGTGTTCCAGATTATTAGCCAAATCATTTTTCTCACCTGTTTGTACAATATAATTTTATATTGAAATATTGATTTTATTTTTTACCTAGCTGAGTCTTGATGCTGGTTCAGAATTCCATTATCAGTCTTTGACATTTTTTCACTTTTTTCATTTTAGAATTATCAAAATATTTAGAGAATTAAACTAGACTAAAATATTTTAGATTATTTATTTGAGAAATTTTATACGATTTTATTAATTTTCTCATCATGTATTAAAAACAAAGGTTTTATAACCTTTAATATTATAATTTTACATTTCAGAATTTTAAGTATCAAAAAAACAAGTAAGCATTTATTATGCAGATATTTTTGCAAAAATATCTTATTTATGAGCTAATAAGAAATAATAACTATATAAATCATACATGAAAAGTGAGAGATAACAGAGTCAGAGAATTGGAAGAAATTCACAAATATCAACATCGATAAAAACAAAACAAAAAATAAAAATAATTGAAACAAAATTTTCGAAGTCTAAATAAAAGATTAAATTCTATTAATTGAATTCTCCGGACAAATTTTAATTCTATCAAAGAATTCTGGTCAAAATGGATTTAAGCATGGATTTAATTGAGGTAATTATAAACATAATAAAAGAAGTAAAAGTGAAAATATTTAAAGGATGCTTATGATTCAGAGAATGTTCTGCTGATCTTGGAGGAATGCTTCCTGTTCGAAATTTGGTGTCTCCTAATTCTTGCTGATGATCAGGAAATCTCGAAGCGATCATGACAATTGCAAATCATCCACAGCCCAAAAATCTCAGCATTTTGGGAGAAATACAGGAAAGCGTCCAAAAATAATAAATTAGCAGGTTTAATTATTAATATAAAAAATTTTAAACTAAGATTTTAAGTTAATAAATTCTACACAACTCTCCAAGATGGCACCACCACAATTGAGTAATATTATTCTGGCATGTCTGGTCTTATCCAATCATTACAAATTGCCATGCGAATGGAAAGAGGAATATGAGGATATGAAGGTTTAAGAAAATAGAAATATTTATAAATAATTTTAATGTCTTCGAAAATATCGATTCGAGTAATGTTGAGGAATTCTATGAGACAAATTATCATGGATAGAAGATTGCAAAACAAAATAATTCTCAGGTAATTTCCATTACTCATTAAAAAGTTGATAAAAATTTAAAGGATGGAATGCTGACCAACCCAATACAAGATTTGGAAAATCTTCAGGATCGAAAATTTGCAATGGAGGCGAACGAGAAATTCAAGGTTTAAAAATGAATCTTTAAAACTAAAAAATAAAAAATTCAAAATGACATAATGAAATCAAAGAAGATGGAAAGTCTGCACCAGCTCTGTGATTTTTATGAGCATCGATGAACTCAATGAACTCAAATCGGAATCTAGCTCGGTGGTGATTTGGATGAAAATTATAGTAAGATTTTTTAAAAAACAGTAAAATTATTAAATATTTAGTGTCGATGAAACTAATCCGGACTGATATGAACTCTTTAGACCAAATTGGCAAAATTCGTGAAATTATCGACAAGAGAAGCAAGACTCAAGGTTTAGTACATTAAATTATTTTTTTTTATCTTTGAGTCATTGAAGTTGTTGCTACATAGCGCAGAAATTCTAGGAATGAAAGTAGCACCGGCATTTATTCCCAAAATGCGAAATTAAGGTTTTTTATATTCCAATTATTTGATAAAAATCTATTATTTTTTAGTGAATTCTTTTGGACTTACAAAGCATATCTGCATTTATATTTAGTCTTGCAGCAGAAAATTCGGCTCTTCCATTTCTAATTCTTGTTTTTTTCGTAACACTTTTATTTATCTTTACTATTAATTTTTAAATTTCAGTGAAACTTTTGTTGGAACAGAAGTTACACAAACACCTTCGCTTTAAAACAAAAATGAAAGAGAACTCTAAATTGTCAAGAATTTGGTGATATAATGCAAGAATTCTCAATCAAAAAATTCTCAATATTATGCGACGTTTTCAAATTCTCATTGGAAATGGTGGATCAAGGATACCAAGATTCAATCAGGTCATTTTATTCTAAATTATAATTAATTTCAATAATTTAAAAAGATCAAACTTCTCTAATGAGCAAATATTCTATGCAAAAGAAGTAAATAAGGACATTTTAAAATTCGCTCAAGTCTGCTTGCAAAACATGGTGACGATTCCATAATTTTTATTCGCGATGTAAGAATTTTTTTTAAAAATAATAAAATAACCATAATTCAGTGACGTGACAATAAATTGAAATCTGCAATTGCCCTTCAATTTTTTAAAAGTTCTAAAGATGAAAATCTCAAGATTTTTGCGAAGGAATTTAAAAAATTACAATATAAGAAATTTTAGCGACATCATGGGCTTCAACTTAATCGATTTAAGTAATTGTAAGTTTTTAA
The DNA here is from genome assembly GCA_030063045.1 of Pratylenchus scribneri. NCBI lineage: Eukaryota > Metazoa > Nematoda > Chromadorea > Rhabditida > Pratylenchidae > Pratylenchus > Pratylenchus scribneri. The sequence goes on along the minus strand of JAQSEB010000019.1, from coordinate 2,812,721 downwards.
ATTCTAAACAAACTTTTTTTCAAATCTTTTATCTCATTCACTTCACGGGAAATGGTGCTGAAAATGTTGCAAAATGGGAAATTTTAAAATCTGCACTGATAATTTCCTACAGGATTAAAATTTACGCAGGTTTCCTTTAATTTCATCAAATATCAAAATTAACATATCTCGAACCTTAGTTTTTAAACATTTCGGAAAATCCATGGTAATTTCAATTTCGGGCCAAAAATATTAAAGGTTTTATGGTTACGCTATTGAGTAATAAATTTTGAGGGTATACTAAATTTTTTGGGATAATAAAAACTAAGGTTTTATGGATAAAATATTTGGTTTTTAGGAGAATGTTTATTTGAAATAGATTTAATTATGAAAAATAAAAAATAAATCAAAACAGAAGGCTTTTGAATATAAATATCTAATAAAGACTAGAATTAAGATAGTTTATTAAAATTCCAATAAATTTGGTGAAAAATAGATTGAGCTTTGAAATATTAGATAAATAATCTATTTTATTCTTCTAGAATTCTCAATTGCAATCAATTTGTGTGTTTAGAAATTTCTCGGACAAAATTCTAGCAAAATCTTGAATGGATGGAACACCAGCAAAATGCTTTATATTGCCAATTACAATTCTTTCGTAGATAAGAGGATTATGGCCAGGTTTATTTTATAAAAAAATTATTGAAATAATCATATGCAAATTTTTAGTTCACCTTCATCTTATTCAATTGAGTCATTACCAAAGGTCTTATGGTTCAATACGATGGCAATGATGGAGAGATGAAGAATTATGTTTTTCCGATGAACACATTCGATCATGATTAAGTTATGATATTTTTTAATGCAATTTGAATTTATTTATAAATTATTTAATAAAAATTATAATTTATTATTACAGGTAAAAATATTATGAATTTAGGTAGTATATTAAGAATATTTTAAAAATAGGGGTCATTTTCATCATATACTAAAAAATAGGTAACAACATATTGTTGAAATTAATCCTCATTCTTAACATATTTTTCCTCCCCATTTTGAATAGATATTGAAAATAATGTATCGAAATATCCTGAAATTGATTGTAATTTTGAAAATATTTTTCCACACTATTTTGAATGGATATTGAAAATAATATATCGAAATATTCTGAAAATGATTGTAATTTTGAAAATATTTTTCTACACTATTTTGAATGGATATTGAAAATATGGTCCTAAAAGATTTTGAAAATGCTCAGAATTCTTAAATTATTTTCAAAATTCAAACAAATTTTTAAATTCAATAGATTTTCACTAGATTTTTAAAATGAAAATGGAAAAAATTTTAAATATCTTTTCGAAATTTAAGTCATTTTAAAAAAATTCTCAAAATAGTGTGCATTTCTAAAGTGGTTTTATCTCTGAAAATTTGGTGCATTTTCAAAAGATTTTCAAAATTCGGTCCAAAAAATGTGACTCTGGGTGTAAGTGATAATTACAAAAAGTGAAGGAGAGAATTTCATTTGACATTTTCAGAAATTTTTTTAGTAAAATCTTTTAAACCTTAGTCTGTCCCAAATTAAACCCTAATTTAAGCCTTAGCAACTTTAAGAGATATGCTATAAAAAACTACAAAGGCCCATACTTCACTTTTGTAAATTGTAGAATTTAATTGAAACTGAGTATATTTTATAAAATATTCATTAACATCCATTTGTGTTTTGTGACGGGTGATACATTTTAAAATCGTTAAGATTAGAGGCCGGCGAATTGAAAATCGTCCGGACCGGATTACGGACTACGGATTGGGAAAACGTACGGATCCGTACGGACCGGACCGGATTCCGTACGGATTATACGGATTCCGTACGGATTAGTCCGTACGGATTTGAAAAATATATGGATTCCGGACTACGGATCCGTATGAATCCGTACGGATCCGTAATCCGGGCCGGCCTCTAGTTAAGATTCATCAAAATACTCAATTTTTTGTTGGGCTTTTGAACCAAAATTTTACTTTGATTTGTTTACCCAATTAATTCAAAAATTACATTTCCAATAATTTTTGTCTTGTCTGTCTGTAAATATTTGTTTCTTTGACTACAATTTTCTTCATTTCTGAGTGAGCCATTTACCCTTTTCAATTTCGCAAAATGCACCGACCTCACATTGTGGGCACACTTTTATGTAAATTGTAAAAGTAAAATTCAAATTCCTTGAATTCGCGTTCCTATTTCCATTTTCCACTCCAAATTTCTTCATTTTGGCCATACCAAAAAATTTTTCTTGCATTTAAATTAAACATGAAATCCACCCCTCCCCAATTTTTTCAATCATTTCGTCTAGTTGAAAAAATTTACAAAATGGATTTCTACCATATTTAATTTAATTTCATTGTAAAATAGAATTTCGATTTTCAAAGAAAATGTAAATAGGCCATATTTTTAATTTAGAATTTATATATTTCATAAAAAATGAATGCTGATTATCAAATTGTACATCGATTGAATGCACATATTTTGCCCCCTCTTGGTTTTGGACTAAATGCCGCATTCATTTGGATGATTTTGAGGAAAACGCCCAAGGAAATGTTCATTCATAGTCGAATTCTTCTCCAAACATGCGCAGTGGACATTCTATTCCTCATCATTTTGACCATTGGTCAACCGGTTCATATTAAACTTCAATGAATTAACATTAAAAATTAATTAAATTTCAGTTTTATGCAATTAATGATAACAAAATATTAATCTTATATGAGGGTTATTTTTCACTGTATTTGAAAATATCATTTATTTCATCATTTTATCCATTGTGGCATTGCGTGCTTTATTTATTCATTTCTTTTTTCCAAATATTCAGCATTATTGTCCAATTTTTGCATAGATATATCTTTTTAGTCAAGTGAGTTTTAACTTTTAATCCATTTATTTAAATTAATTTCAATTCATTAATTAATATTTTATAATTAACCAAAAATACTATTTAAACAATTAAACATAGTAAAACATAATCTATTGGATTTAAAAAATATCCCATCCAGCAGATTTATGCCTACCCTTATAAGTTATAACAATTTATATAATATTTCTGATTAAATTCCGTTAAAGTTGAATTAAGATTAGTTAGTAGAATTAAAAAATATATATAATTAATATCTAAGAAATTATCGTCTGAATTGTTTGCGTTATTGCCTTCTTTTATTGCTTCCATTATTCATTGCTTTACTGTTCAACCTGATGGCATTCTCAAGCTATTTTAATCTAATATTCAATACAAATGCCCCAATATCCATAAATGGAGCAAATTATTCAGTATATATTATTTGCGATGCTGGGGTAAAGAAAATACTGTATACGAATTTATATTTGTTATTTTTAAGGAAGGATATGCCATCGAATATGCCTACTTTATGTATTTTTCTACATTATTATTCTTCTGTATAAATAGTTTTTGTGCAATAAAAATGATTCGATTCGTCAAATTCCGTTCCCAATTTAATGAACGAATGAAGAAATTGAACAAACAACTCACTTTAACATTAATTTTACTAGTCAGTTTTTAAAATTAAATGGGGATTTAAATTTACATATTAGCGAAATTAAGTAAAAAAATACAGCAAATGAGCAAAGAAATAAAATTAATTTACTTTTAATTTTTTTTTAATATTTTAAGGCAATATTCCCCTTAATTATATTGGCATTTGAATGCTTCGGTGCAACTTTATCCAATGAAAATTATAGAGATAGTTTCTTCTTTTTTGCAAATATTTTTGAAAGCTGGCCTCCAATTTTCAATCCAATTATTGGAATTATCACCAATAAACCCTATCGTGATACAATCATTAATTCTATGAAGAAATTAAGAAGAAAATGTGCTCACAAAGTAATTCAAGTTGTACCAATACAAACACAAACATAATAGAATGAAATCTTGGAGTATTTTAATTTGATTCATATTTATAATAATACTTTTATATTTGGATGCATAAAAATATTAAATTAATTATGGATATAATTTAAATCAAAGAAAATAATTGAAATTGCCAAAAAGTGAACATATAACGCAAAAATAATTATTATGATTTAATGGTTTGTCCAATTATATATTCCAAACCATATAACCAATCGAGAGATGTCGTTAAGCGAATCGAATGATCTTAAAGCAGAGGTCGCAGATTTTTTTTTCAGAAAAAAGTACATTAGCCTTGAAAAAAAAGATTTTGGTATCAAAAAAAAGATTTTCATTTTAAGCTAATATAAATTGATTAAATATTTTTAAATATGTTTTTTGGGAAGAAATTTTTACAATTTTTCGTGCTGCAGGCAAAAAATTTAAGCCAAAATGGCCGCGCAGCGAAAAATGTAAGCTAAAAATGGCCGCGCAGCGAAAAATGTAAGCTAAAAATGGCCGCGCAGCGAAAAATGTAAGCTAAAAATGGCCGCGCAGCGAAAAATGTAAGCTAAAAATGGCCGCGCAGCGAAAAATGTAAGCTAAAAATGGCCGCGCAGCGAAAAATTTAAGCTAAAAATGGCCGCGCAGCGAAAAATTTAAGCTAAAAATAGCCGCGCAGCGAAAAATGTAAGCTAAAAATGGCCGCGCAGCGAAAAATTTAAGCTAAAAATGGCCGCGCAGCGAAAAATTTAAGCTAAAAATGGCCGCGCAGCGAAAAATTTAAGCTAAAAATGGCCGCGCAGCGAAAAATTTAAGCTAAAAATGGCCGCGCAGCAAAAAATTTTACGATTTTTTCATGATTTTCTGAAAAAAAGTACAAAAAGTACAGCAAAGTCAAAAAAAAGTACAAATCTTTTAAAAAAGTACATTTTTATTTTCAAAGATTTGACCCCTCAAAAAAAGTACAAATCTTTTAAAAAAGTACATCTGCGACCTCTGTCTTAAAGTGATAAAGGAAAAAATAAATTAAAATAAATTTTTCTTAATTTTATTGCTCCATCCATTTATTATCCATATACCTTAAATATTATATAATTCCAATTTTTTGGTAAAATGAAATGATGATATCATCGTTTTTACATATACTTAAACGTACATTTAATTTGTTAATTTGGGAAAATTTGAGACAGGGCGGAGGGGAAAGCAATCCAATTTGGGCGAATTAATCATCATTTTATAATTATAATCTAAATCGTCCATCATTCGAAGCCACAAAAATTAATTTTGCCCATTCATTTATTTATTTCCAAATATTTCTCAAATTTATAAAAAAAATTACCAAATAAAATAATCAAAAAAGTAATTTTCCTCTAATATTCCCAAAAACCTTTCAACCATGGGTGGATTTTCTTTCCTTCCCCTATTCATTCTCATTTTCGTTGTAAGCAATGGTCAGCAAAATGCTCCGTTAGTTTCCATTCATAAATTTAAAAATGTGTAAATTTAATTCACTCATAGTCTACTGTTGACTGACGGGAATGATGGCCAAAAATCGCTTGAATATGTGAGCAATGATCAATGCATGCTTCAACCTGGACAGGAGGAAATTCGTTCATTTGGCCTACGATTCTATTTGCCCAATAGCTATCTTTGCGAAAATGAAGGGTCAGTCACCACATTGTCCCATTTTCGGCATTTCATTAAGCGTGGAAAATTGCAGATTGCTAATTTGTTATCCCGGTCAATTGGATGCCAAAAATATGTTGTCTGGGATGGCATTCACCCATCAATATCGGGTCAACAACGCAGACTATGTTGGTGTAAAATTAAAATTAAAAATTTGAATGATTTTCATCGGCAGAAGGAATAAATTTTGCCTTTTTCCTGAAGGAAATAATTGCACTTCGGTTGCCTTCTTTCCGGAAAGAATAATTTGCACTTTTTCCTGTTGACTTCTTTCCGGAAAGAATAATTTGCACTATTTCCAGTTGACTTCTTTCCGGAAAGAATAATTTGCACTTTTTCCGGTTGCCTTCTTTCCGGAAAGAATAATTTGCACTTTTTCCTTTTGACTTCTTTCCGGAAAGAATAATTTGCACTATTTCCAGTTGACTTCTTTCCGGAAAGAATAATTTGCACTTTTTCCGGTTGACTTCTTTCCGGAAAGAATAATTTGCACTTTTTCCTGTTGACTTCTTTCCGGAAAGAATAATTTGCACTTTTTCCGGTTGACTTCTTTCCGGAAAGAATAATTTGCACTTTTTCCGGTTGACTTCTTTCCGGAAAGAATAATTTGCACTTTTTCCGGTTGACTTCTTTCCGGAAAGAATAATTTGCACTTTTTCCTTTTGACTTCTTTCCGGAAAGAATAATTTGCACTTTTTCCGGTTGACTTCTTTCCGGAAAGAATAATTTGCACTTTTTCCGGTTGACTTCTTTCCGGAAAGAATAATTTGCACTTTTTCCTTTTGACTTCTTTCCGGAAAGAATAATTTGCACTATTTCCGGTTGACTTCTTTCCGGAAAGAATAATTTGCACTTTTTCCTTTTGACTTCTTTCCGGAAAGAATAATTTGCACTTTTTCCGGTTGACTTCTTTCCGGAAAGAATAATTTGCACTTTTTCCGGTTGCCTTCTTTCCGGAAAGAATAATTTGCACTTTTTCCTTTTGACTTCTTTCCGGAAAGAATAATTTGCACTATTTCCAGTTGACTTCTTTTCGGAAAGAATAATTTGCACTTTTTCCGGTTGCCTTCTTTCCGGAAAGAATAATTTGCACTTTTTCCGGTTGCCTTCTTTCCGGAAAGAATAATTTGCACTATTTCCAGTTGACTTCTTTCCGGAAAGAATAATTTGCACTTTTTCCGGTTGCCTTCTTTCCGGAAAGAATAATTTGCACTTTTTCCGGTTGCCTTCTTTCCGGAAAGAATAATTTGCACTATTTCCAGTTGACTTCTTTCCGGAAAGAATAATTTGCACTTTTTCCGGTTGACTTCTTTCCGGAAAGAATAATTTGCACTATTTCCAGTTGACTTCTTTCCGGAAAGAATAATTTGCACTTTTTCCGGTTGCCTTCTTTCCGGAAAGAATAATTTGCACTTTTTCCTTTTGACTTCTTTCCGGAAAGAATAATTTGCACTATTTCCAGTTGACTTCTTTCCGGAAAGAATAATTTGCACTTTTTCCGGTTGACTTCTTTCCGGAAAGAATAATTTGCACTTTTTCCGGTTGACTTCTTTCCGGAAAGAATAATTTGCACTTTTTCCGGTTGACTTCTTTCCGGAAAGAATAATTTGCACTTTTTCCGGTTGCCTTCTTTCCGGAAAGAATAATTTGCACTTTTTCCTTTTGACTTCTTTCCGGAAAGAATAATTTGCACTTTTTCCGGTTGACTTCTTTCCGGAAAGAATAATTTGCACTTTTTCCGGTTGCCTTCTTTCCGGAAAGAATAATTTGCACTTTTTCCTTTTGACTTCTTTCCGGAAAGAATAATTTGCACTATTTCCAGTTGACTTCTTTCCGGAAAGAATAATTGCACTTTTTCCTGTTGACTTCTTTCCGGAAAGAATAATTGCACTTTTTCCTATTGACTTCTTTCCGGAAAGAATAATTTGCACTTTTTCCGGTTGCCTTCTTTCCGGAAAGAATAATTTGCACTTTTTCCGATTGACTTCTTTCCGGAAAGAATAATTTGCACTTTTTCCGGTTGACTTCTTCCGGAAAGAATAATTTGCACTTTTTCCGGTTGACTTCTTTCCGGAAAGAATAATTTGCACTTTTTCCTCTTGACTTCTTTCTGAAAAGAATAGAATAAATTAACTTTTTTCCGAAAAATTTAATTTAAAAATATCTTATTAAAATATTATAGAATGAAGTGGCTGAACGTTGCTTAAATAAGCAAGCCGAATTTTGTGCCGGAAAATCATCTCAATGGGGACCTTGCGCAATCCCATGGCACGGCATTTTGGTGCGAACAATTGAAGACGGCAAATCCATCCAATTGAAAATGTCCTTTTCATATTATAAGTAAACCATTTATTTTATTAAAATCTATTATATTTTTAATAAATTTTTAGTTATATTTTTGGTCAAATCGAACATTTTTCGTTGAGTTTTGGCCGAAAGGATTCCCTCTTTACGGCAATTGGAATGCCCAAAACTGGTAGAAATTATTAATGAATCCATAAAATGACAAAGAAAAATTTATAGGAAAATACCGTGTATTTACAGTGGACAGGAAAATGTCGGAGGAATTCCATAAAAATGTTGGAAACGGTGCCCGTTTGTCTCAATTTGTTGGAATTTGGATGCTTGGTTTGGATGTGTTGCCAGGAATTGAGGATGAACAAATTCATTTCTTTGTTTATCGAAGCTGTGATTGCCTTATGGATGTTTGGGTTGGTTTTTTAACCCTTTTATTATCTAAATTAAATTTGTTTTTCCGTTCACCAAACCAACGGATGAACAGGAGCCTGAGGAAAAGGAGACAATGTTGATGGGCAATAATGAATGTCCGGCAAAGGAAATGAATTATTACATCAATTTGGATGGTTTGGAGGAAGATCAGAAAATAATTTTGGATATTTTGGTGGCTGAAAATGGCACAAAATTGATTGTGATGTTGGATAATAAAGAGAAGACGAAATGGTTCTGGGCAATGGAAATGAACTTGACAACCACAAATTTCTCAAATAATAATGTAAATAAATATTCAAAATATTTAATTAAAACCAAATTAAAATAGTCAATTGCACTTGGATTGCCACAGGGAAAGAAAATTCATTTGGAAATCACTTTCCATCGTTATTTTCAAGACTTTGCCTATGGCGACCAAAATGCGATTATTCAAAGATTATGGTGGCCAAATTGGTGGAATAAAACGATACTGGACAGCAGAGCCGGTTTTTTGCATTTGAAAGGTGATGCAAAAATGTTGAAAAAGGAGCAAATTTTGCAGGGAAATGTATGCGGATTTTATTCACAATTAAATTAGCAATTTAATTTAGGCAGCAGAAATGTCCTATTTGAGTGCCCCAATTGTCCATAAATTGGATGACATTGTGCACATTTCCCAAATGGGATTCAGAATTCGGGCCAGAACAAAGGAGAATGCCAATTTTTGGGAGATCAATTTGCTACATGATGCGAAGGAATGGCACAAATTTAGTACATCAAAAACAAAATTCATAATTTTTAAATAATTTTTGTAAATTCGGCAGTTGGCCTCACAATGTTGCAAATTCGTGTGGATTTCACTGAAGATAAATTGACAATCGGCAGCTATGCCGTAATGATTAAAATAAATTAATAAACCAATTTTATGCAAATTTAGAACCAATTATGGGGATTTGCAAATTATACAAAAGGAAATCCAGATTTGAATCCATTCCACCCAGGCTCAGTTTTTGAATTAGAAATTACGGCGACGGCACAACCAAAGGAAAAAACGAATTTTACCATCCTTTTTAATGTGGAAAATAAGAAAAATGCTACTAAAATTATTCGTGTGAGTTGGCCAATTTGGTTGTTGAATTGGGTTCATGTAAGTAAATTAATTAAATTATTAATTTTGAATTTAAATGAATATTTCAGTTTGCTGGTGATATTCAATTGCTTTCGGAACCGGAAATTGTAAATAAGGTAATGAAAATTAAATATATTCAAAATGGACACATAAATTTAGACAACATTTGAGGGCAATAAAACTAAAGTTTATACATTGCCACATTTGTTCCATGAAGGCGACAAAATTTGCATTACCGGCAAAGCTGGCACAAAATTTGCCATCAATCTTCAACATGATTCTAGCCAATTCAGTGAAATAGGTAAATTAAATTAAAAAAAAAAAGAAAAAAAAAACAAATTTAAATATATTTCAGTTGGGGATACGCCATTGCAAATTTTAATCGACTTTGACAATCCGGATGAAAAATTACAATTACAAACAAGCACATTTATTATGAATAAAACTGGAGAGAATGAAAGACAGTGGGATTCAATTTCCACAGGCCATAGTCCAATTGCTCTGCCCGGAGACCAATTTACTTTGGCCATTGAAGCTGGAAAAACAGAAGAAGGAGATTCCGGATTCATAATTGTTGCAAATAACAACGATAGATATAAACGGGCACAGATTGCCCTTATTCCCCTGTGGACCACCAAATATGTTCAGGCAAGTCCAAAATGGTCATATATTCAATAATTCGGAATATTCTGGAAAATTAATTATTTTGAGAATACTTTTTGATTTCATAGGAAAAATTTTTTTGAAAAATTTTTGTATTATATATTGGAATTTAAAAATAAATAATTGATCTTGATAAATATTTATATTTGAAGCTTGTTGATGACATTGAGGAAATGGAATTGGACTTGGCATGCTCAGAATTCCCACCGTTGCCTCGATGGATTAAGCAAATTGATGAGAAACAATCATTGAGTGCCGGAATGTCCATCACCATCCAGGGGACCATCAAAATGCCAAAAATTGAAGGGAAGAAGGGGAATTCATTTTCGGTGAATTTCTTCAATCAAGCACTTGGCTGGGACCCAAAATGTTTGTCAAGTGTTTTTGGAAATGAATTAACAATGATAAAATTTAGATGGACAAACAATTTTCCAAGCTAATTTCAGCCTTTTTGACGACACAATGTTTCTCAACAGCTATTTGGTTAGATTAAAAATATAAATGAATGTTTATTGGAATATTTAGAATGGACGTTGGCTGATTAATAACCAAAATCAGCATAAATATTCGTTGAATCCACCGCTTGAAAATGGTCAACAATTCAATTTGAAAATTTCCATCACCGATGAAGAATACCAAATCCATTTGGACAATTTGGGATCGGCTAATCCAATCAAATATAAATATAAGTCATTGGCAGTGCCTCCATGGGCCATCGACTATATTGTGGTATATAGGGGAAGGGGAATGTAAAATTTGATTAAAATAAAATTCACAGGTGAATGGCGCTGAAGATGGAGATCACCAAGCTTTGGCCTTGACCAGCGATATTCAAATTGTCTAATAATTCATAATTTTTATTGGGAATTCTTTCTCCAATCCTTTTATTTATTATTTATTCATTTATTTTTATTTCCATTTTAATCATCGATTTTTGTATAAAACTTATAAATAAAATTGATCATGCCGAATCGAATGAGCCTCAAGTCTGTGCGACGCAGACCGAGAATTTCCAAAATTACTTATTAGCTAAAAAGCATGGACAATTCCGGAAATGCAAAATTTCCAATATCACCGGTACACATATATCAATTGATAGATCTCGTCAAGCAAATCAAATGCTAAATAATTTTTCTTATTAGAATGTTCACATAATTAAAGGGTATTGAACGATTAAAAATATTCTATTTGGCTCAAAACTAATTTAAAATTGGCAAATCATTATCAAATTGTACCAGAATAAATAAATTAAATAATTCAAATATTGGATATATTTAATTTAATTGATATATTTACATGCATAAAAATATTTGATTTTTATTAAAATTAAAAATTATTTTGATGATCAAAAATTATTTATGTAAATTTTGTTTTGATAGTCAAATTTGGTCTATGATCCTAAATCATGAAAATGCAAATATGAATAGTAGTCATAAAATGAAAATGGGCCATAAATAAATTGAAAAATATGCAAACAACCTTTAAAAATGATAACAAACAAACATTTCATCAAAACAAACAATGCTGATTTTTGACCATTTTAAGCGTATAAAAGTTGAGCACAAATTTGAAGAGAATCAAAACCCATCAGCAAAAAATAAAAATATTTCTTTTTAAAATTCTAATTCAAAATGGCTTATTCTGCCCGACTTGTTTTCGTCCTTCTCTTCATCGCCCTTTCCTATCATCAATGTTTCGGCCAAAACTTTAATTTGAATGGACTACTTGGAGGCGGAAATGGAGGAGATGGCGGCGGAATAGGCGGATTATTTGGGGATGCCAACAATGCGAATGATGGACTTTTAGACCAATTGCTGGGCCAATTGGGGCAACTTTTGGGCAATTCAAGCGGAGAGGGAAATTGTGGACTGGTGGCGGGCCTTTTGGGTCTATGTGGCCCATCCAAAGGAGGGAAGCCATGTTGCCGATGCTGTCAAGGAGGACAAGGTGTGAATGATTTGTGTGCCACAATTGGAATATTGGATTTGCTCTTCAAAACCAACAATTCATGCCCAACTGGCTCCATTGTCCTTTGCACTTCTCAAGCATGCCAAGTTGGTCAACAATGCAATGTGCAGGCCGGCAATTTGCTTTGTGCCGATATTGGAAGATAAATGAGAGAATTTTGGATATTGGACTTTAAGTAAATGAATGATTGATTCAATGAATTAATAAATGAATAAATTGATGGCAAATATATACAAAATCGCTAATATTATTTATAAATTTTATTATAAAATTTATTCCTATTCATCATCATCAAAAACAATACACAATTGATAAGATTTTTTTGTTTTGCTCATTTTGAAAATAAGTAACAGGAATTAAATTGGAAAAAAATAATGCTTATTAGCGAATTATTTCCTTTCCAAAAAAATTGAGTTAAATTAGAGGACCCAATTCCCATTAGTTTCTTTTTTAATTCCCTATTTTATTGGCCCAATATTGTTCCTTTTTTGATTGGCAATATGTCATGATTGAAGTGATAATTTTATAATGAGGTGATAAGAAAGAATTTTTGGATGAATTTATCTTTTTTTGGCGGCTAATTTCCTTCTTTGTGAACGAAAATTGCTATTAAATTTATTTTTATTTTCCTAATTTTTTATTTGTCGGTACCCAACAATTTGCAGCAAAATGAATGGAACTCCAATTGAAAATAATCATTTGAAATTGCCCGCTGAAATGGTGCAGTCAATTACGGCCGATTATCCATCCAAAAAAATGTTCACCGCTTCCTTTACCTCTTCAAAGAGAATTCGCTTTATTTATTTTCTGCTTGGACTTCTTTTCTTGTTGTCTATTTTATTGGCCATTTCACTCATTTTGGTCATCTTTTTCAATGCTCAATTTTTGGCACAACTTTTGGGAGATCGACAGCAAGATTCGGTGGATTTTTTGAACAATGATAAAAGTTGGCATGGAACTTGCCAGCCAAAATGCAGTGCAAAGTAATTATAAAATTTACAATTATTTTAATTTTCAAAATGAGAATCAAATTGACTGGAAATTATTTTTCATTTTTTAATAAATTATCTAATTAATTAGACATTCAAATAATTCAATTCATTCCATTATTTGTGACATTATTTAGATGAATTCGAATCGAAAATTCTTCGGATGTCCCGATATCCATTTATCCCCTCCTATATACTTAATTCATTTAATTAATTATTAAACTATATTATCATTCAACCAGATTCGATGTTCCCCCTTTGTTGGTGATCAGCACTGATGGATTCCGTGCTGATTATTTGCATCGGAATTTGACTCCCTCCATCGCTCGTTTGATGCAATGCGGTGCCCATGCCGAATATATGATGCCATCATTCCCCTCAAAAACATATCCAAACCATTTCACGATGGTCAGTGGTCTTTATCCCGAATGTCATGGCATCGTCGACAATTCATTCTATGATTCAGAAATGGATGTCCATGTTCGTGAATAAATCATAAAAAATTTGCACTACTGGGAATTTTAGAGGAATTTTTCCAATATTATTAAATTGTTTAAATAAATCATTGAAAATTGGTTAATTTTTGATTGAATTTTTAGTTTGACAAGGCATCAACAAATCCTGTTTGGTATAATGGAGAACCGGTAAAATAAAATGTTTAGTATGAGTAAAAATATTGTTGACATCTCAGATTTGGAATACGGTAGCCAAAAATGGCAAAAAGTCGGGCATATTTTTTTGGCCGGGAAGCGAAGTGCCAGTGCAAGGAATTTTGCCAAATTATCGAGTCCATTACAACACGGCAATTCCATTTTCCCATCGGGTGGATCAGGTGAAATGGGAATTGAGGAATGAAATTTTAATAATTTTATGTATTCTTTCTTTTCATATTTATGTTTGCCAAAATAAAATTGAATAAAATATAAATAAAACATCAAATTTAAATAATTGAATTAGGCAAATAACCAGGGAATAAGTTAATTTACTTTTTTTAAATATATTTTCCTCCTTTGTAGGTCATTTCCTGGCTTAAATTGGATGATGCGGAACGACCCTCCTTTTTGGGAATGTATTTTGACCAACCAGATTCGGCCATGCATTTGGCTGGTCCACATTCGGATGCGGTCAATTCCGCATTGATTTATGTGGATGCAATGATCAATTATTTATTACAACAACTCGACAATAATGTAAAATAATTATTTAATTAATTAAATTGATTATTTTTGATATAATATTTAAATTTTTTTAGGGTCTTCTTGGCTGCATTAATTTAGTGATTGTTTCGGATCATGGTTGAGAAAATCAATATAAAAAATAATGTTGAATTAATATTTTTGGGTGGCCATGAATTGCGCCCCGAATTATTCTTTCCAATGGATAAATTCATTGATCCAGCCGATCATCGGGTGGGAGCAGTCCTTGGTGGTACCATTGGCCATATCAATTTTCGGAATAAATCCGGTGATTTTATAAAAATATTTTAAAATTTTATAAATATCACATTTCAGATACGGAATTAATTGAAAAAACATTGGAAGCAATGAATTGTTCAGGAGGCAAAAATTTCCGTGTTTACACACAACAGACAATGCCAATTCGATATCAGTCAGTTTTTTGATTGATAAATTTAATTTTAATTATATTAAATTTTTAATTCAATTTTTAAACTTGAAAATTAGTCCAAAAATCTCTTACCCCTCCTACACAATGGAGCGTTTTCCCGCCGCGGGTTGTAAAAAGTGTGTTCACAGTGAAGCGGGAAAAATGGAGCGGGAAAACGCTCAGCGGGAAAACGCAACCCGCCAGCGGGTTTTGGTTGTGAACAGTCTCCAGCGGGTTCCCGCCGCGGGTTTCCCGCAGCGGGAAAACGCAACACGCTCGGCGGGTTTTTCATTGTGAACACCAAATTGGATAAATCAGAGCGGGAAAACGCTCAGCGGGTTCCCGCAATCGACAAAAATCGCCCACCTGTTCACAGTGAAGCTTTTTCCCGCGGCGTTTTCCCGCTGCGGGAAAACGCAGCCGAATCAAATTATTTGATTTTACCCGCAACCCGCCGAGCGGGTTCCACCCAAAAATACTAGGGTTGACTTTTTTAAAAATATTTTAAAAATATTTAAAAATTTTTTAACTTTTTCAAATCCATCCTATCCTATGTAAAAGACTCTGCTCTTTTCAATGATATAAAAATTAATTTATTTGAAGCAAGAATAAATTTATTTATGATAGTGAAAGTTAAATATTTACAAATTTTCATTTGATCTTTTATTTTTTTTATAAAAATTACTAAAATATTATTTACAAATTGGTAATTAATCAACTTATTAACTATTTTCAGATTTTATAATTTTCTGGAATTTTTTAATAATTTTAATTCATTATAAAAAATATCATTAAAAGGAGGCGATCTCTCTGCATCGCATAAGCTACCTATAATGAATTTATTAATAAATTTTAAAATTTTTATATAAAACCCTATCTCCAAACCTAATATATTGCATAAATAATTTCTTTCAGATTGTAAAAATTTAATTTCTATATCATTGGAAAGAGTAAATTTTTCTGTATCAGAAATGGGTTAATTTAAATTTTTCTTAAATTTTTAAAATTTTAAAATAATTTTTTAAAATTCTTTCATTGATATAACTTTCAAAAGGACCATTCATTCATTATTTTCCCGCAAACGCTCAGCGATTTTCCATTGTGAACACCCAAAACTGGAAAACGCTCAGCGGGTAACGCCGAGTTTCCATTGTGAACAGAACGGGTTTAGCGGGAAAACGCGGCGTTTTTATTTTCCCTCCGCGGGTTAAAAATCGGGGTTGCATTGTGAACAGCTTCACCTCTAGCGGGAAAACGCGGCGTTTTTTTTTTCCCTCCGCGGGTTAAAAATCGGTGTTGCATTGTGAACAGAGCGGGTTTTGCGGGAACCCGCTGAGCGTTTTCCCGCCGCGTTTTCCCGCTGCATTGTGTAGGAGGGGTTATGACTTATAATAAATATAATTCCCATTATTCAGTTATACTCAAAGCAGTACTCGAATTGGAGAACTAATTTTGGATACAGTGCCCGGTTCCCGTGCTTTTGCCAACCAAAAAAGTATGAATCAAACTGGTTGGATGGACAAAGGCGATCATGGCTACGACAATAGAATCCCAGAAATGCGGGCCATTTTCGGCGCTTGGGGTCCATCCATAAAAGGTGGAGGCCAAATGATTAAGCCATTCGAGAATATTGAACTTTACAATCTTTTTGTTGGTAAGTTTTAAGAAAATTTAAATTGATTGAAAAATATTATCAATTAAAAGATTTGATGGAATTGCCAATAAGCGCTCCAAACAATGGGACATTGGGTCGGCTTAATTCGGTGCTTCGCCGCCCTGATGCAATTCAAATTACGGCAAAAAGGGAATTGCCAATTTGCGAAAATGCAGACAAAGAAGAGCATGAGGCAATTAAAAATATTAAAAAAATTAAATAAATATAGGTTAAATTTAGCATCATCCAAAAGAGGATGAATTTTGCCAAATTGCCAATCGAATTCTCATTCCGGAGGAATTGGCAAAAAATGAGTCCAATTTGCCTTGTTTTATTGCACATTGCAATGAAACAATGGTCTATCATAGTGACCAAGGACGAATAAATTTTGTGGAGAATTTATTGTCAAAAACAATGCTAAAAAGAGCAAAAAGGTTAAAATTTTGAAAATGGAATTAAAATTAATAAAAAAAATTAAAGGAATGCCATTGAATCCACAAATGAAAATGATTCTTGGATAAGTTTGACATTGGAAAATGGTAAAGGAAATATTTTCGGGAATTTTTAAAGGAGTTAATTTTAGATTTTCACGAAAATGTGCGAATTCAAGTGCCATATGGATTCAAAATTGGTTGGTTTTTTAGGCGAATATTTGATCTTAATTATTGGTTTTTATCTTAGCTTAAATTTATTACTCTTTACTCGAAAAATTTATTTTCTTCAAAAAGGTCCCTGGAAGCAAATACTCATTCTGATCACCAAATACATCCAACATTATGGCCAAATGATTGCCTGGACTGGCCCAATCTTCGATCAAAACTATGATGGATTAGCCGATGATCCAATAGTTAACGGATCAGAACCTAGCCATGTTTTCACAATTCTCCTGAAATGTTCCACTGGAAATTGGAAACAAAATGGACGGCATTGTGCAAATCCAGAGGAATCTGATACAATGGCATTTGTGTTGCCATTGTTGGCTGAGGATTTGAATTGCTTGGCAAGTTAATTAGAGAAAATTAATTTTATTTGTAAAAATATTTTTAAACAAATCAAAATACTAAAATAATTGTAAAATATTGGGTTGGATAACCTTTTCCAATATTAGTTCTTTATTTCAATTTGTTTTTTATGAGAGATGAACATAGAGTATGCGAGAGAGTGTGATGAGTGGAGAGGAAAAAGAAGTGAGATTAACTGGGATTGAGTACACATTCAATTCCCTTCTATTTTGTGTTGCTGCCTGCTTTCCATAAATAAATGTTAGGATGAATTCCCTTCATATATATAAGCGAAAGGAAAAATTTGGTGGATGTGGGTTCAGTGGAGTCATCGGTTGACTCCGGCGGAGGCGCAGCACGGTCGCACGCAGGTGGCCAAAAGGAAAAATCTCCCGGGAAGATTTCTCCGTAACCTGTGGCTGGGTTACAGGGCTGTTCAACAGAAGTTGGTCCTCTTCTTCTGCTGTTCAGCTTCTCTGCCCATCCTCATCGGCGGCGACAGCTAGAGCCCGGCGCGGATTCCGGGTCCGTACGGATTATCCGGACCCGGAGTCCGAAATCCGTACATTTTTTGATTTTCCGGATTATTTCCGGGCCGGATTTTTGTACGGATTATCCGGTCCGGTCCGGCCCGGGATTTTAGCCAAACGAAAATCCGGCCCGCGGGTCCGGATTTTTTGCATCCGGATTTCCGGATTTTTCAAATGCTAGGAAAAAGGATCATTCATCCTATTTCTGTGAATAATTTTTTTTGAAACGATCCAAATTCCTTTAAAATCTTTATTTAATAATTTCTTTTTTTAATTCTTTCTTTAATATATTTTTATTTTTTGTTTTATACAACGGACCCCCACAGTGCGCCTATCCACGATTCGCCTATTGGGGGCAAAAACACAATTCGCCTATTTCCACAATTTTCTTTAAAAATTTGATTAAAAAAAGTTTAATAAGTGTTTCATATGTAATTTTTGATGCTGAACACGAATATGATATTCAATTTTTCATACCTATCCATCCAACCTAATTAATTGTCAAATGAAATTGATTTTATTAAGTGAATAATACATGTGGCTCTGGGTGCCAGTGCCAGTGTTGGATTTATAGGATGCCATTTTACGGTTCTTTCCTGTTATCTGGGGGGGGGGGGGGGGCAAAGCGATTATATGGGGGGCCGGGTGATTATATGGGGGGCAAGGAGATTATATGGGGGGCAAGATCTATAATAGGATGATTAGGAAGATGATTATGACCTTCTTCATCTTCTTAATCATCATCTTCATCATCATCATCTTCTTCATCTTCATCATCATCATCATCATCTTCGTCATCATCTTCATCATCTTCCTAATCATCCTATTATATATTATAGATCTTGCCCTCCATATAATCTCCTTGCCCCCCATATAATCGCTTTGCCCCCCAGATAACAGGAAAGTACCCATTTTACTAAATTAGGGTTGCCACAAAATTTAAAGCACATGCCATTGCATGTCTTCCCCGGACTAAAAAATAAGGTTCACATTTCGGGAATATTTTGAAAATGAGCACAAATTTTTGGGTTATTTTCAAAAATAAATTCAGAATTGGAAATTCTGATTGCGATTTGTAATTTCTGAATTGTAATTCTGATTCTGATTTTAGTTCCCAGAAACAGCGGAAATGTTGATTTTCCTTAACAAAAGTATTCGAAGTTGGCTCATATTAATTTGAATAAATTTGATTTCGTTTTTTATTTTATCTCGATAAATTTGATTTCATTTTTTATTTTAATCGCTATAAATTTTGTTTTTTTTTACTTATATCTGTGAAAAAAAAATTTTTTGAAAATCCGGAAATCCGTATCCGGATCCGTACAATTTTAAGGTACGGATTATTTCCGGACCGGATTTTGTACGGATTATCCGGTCCGGTCCGGCCCGGGATTTTTTCGGTTCGAAAATCCGGTCCGCGGGTCCGGATTTTCCTTCGCGCCGGGCTCTAGCGACAGCTGCCGGTGAGGGGGTTAATTGACTCCCGCATCAGCAACATGCTGCTGTTGGGATGAAACAGGCTCACGCTTTCGAAAGAATAGCGCAAGAGCAGCCCTGGAGGAAATGTCAGCAAGACATATGGAGGAATGGGCATTATAAAATTGGAGGATGGAGGAATGCCATGGTCAAACCGGTGCAAAGATGGCCGATTTCTGTGTCAATGATGCAGCTGAACCCCCAAATTTTTTTGCAAATAATTTTTTAATAAAATATTATCATAAACGAACCAAAATATTTAATAAAAATTTTATAAATTTAATTTAAATTGTAATTTTGGAATTTAAATGTTTAATTCTTTCCTTTCTTTTCAGCCTCCAGGCGAATATCTTTTTCGACACATGGCCCGAATTAAAGACATTGAATTGTTGACAAGGTAAATTGATCAATTGAAGATAATTTTAATAAAATTCGGCATTTTTAGGAATGAATGGTTCATGGAAGAGGACATTTACACCCGGGAATTGGCCATTACATTGAGAACCCATTTAGCCGAACAATTTTGGAGTTTATAAGCAATGAATTACGGAAGATTTACTTTGGAATTATTTTTACCAATTTTCATGATTCAATTTTACTATTTTTGTTAATTTTAAATAAAATTTTTAAAAATATTCATTTCATTCATTAGGCTATCAATATTCAATCTCCCATCCCAACCTCCTCCTTCTTCGTTCTTCCATCAGCAGCACGAATTTGTTAAATTTGAATTTCAAACATTCCAATTTATGTCTCGAAAATGAATATTCGAGGGCATTCAAGAAAAATTTTATTTCCACATAAAGCCATTTTCCAATTTTAATAAACAAAATGTAAAGAAATTAAAAATTAATTATGAAAGAAATGCTAAAAGTAGCCGAAAGTAAAATGAGAAGGTGAATTAAATGGATGATTGATGATGGAATTGGATTGCTGATAATTATTTATAAATTGAAAGGTAGTTGGGCGATGATAATCAGTGGAATAAATGGTCGGAAGGGGAATCGATCCAATTACAATCGACATTAGCGACATTTCCCATTTTATTTTGCCGATGAGATTATTTGCACAGGGAAGGGTCGAAAGATCATTTTTAAACCATTTTTCTATCAATATTTTCCCATTTTTATAATTTAATTTGCTATATAAAAAATGAAAATTGGCTTCATTGGTGCCGGCAAAATGGCCCAAGCAATGGGTAATTCCTTAATCCAATAATCCTCCTATTTAAATGAATTCCTTTGGACTTTTAGCCCGTGGTCTAATTAATTCTGGAAAATATCCGGCTAATAATTTGATGGCCAGTTGTCCAAAAGTGAATTATTTCCAAATTTAATTAAATATATTTTTTAATTTAGACGGATATTAATTTGCTGGAGGAATGCAAAGTGAGCATTAAGCATATTTTAATTTAATTTTTGAAATATTTAGAAATTGGGCATCAACACAACTCACGATAATACACAAGGTGGAAAATGAAATTGGGGAAAACAAAAATCAATTTTTTTTTAAAATTGTGTCTTCCAATTAAAATGTTTATTTAATTAATTTTATTATTTAAAAATTCTTTAAAAATAATAATTTAATCGTAGTGTCAAAGGTAAAAATTTGATTTTTCGACCATAAAACGAAAATTTAAAAATAAATTTCATTTGAGATTGAATAGAAATAAAAATTCTATTTTTGTAAATTTTAAATATTTCTTAATCAGTTGCCAAGGAGAATGATGTGATCATTTTGGCGGTGAAGCCAATGCTCATTTCCAAAGTGACTTCCGAAATTGCCCCAATTTTCCGTCGAGATCAATTACTCATTTCAATTGCATTGGGTAAAAAATAAATACCAAAATTTTTAAATTAATATTTTTACCTTTTAAGGAATAACACTACGCTACATTGAGCAGGCGAGTTGGATAACCTCAATTTTTTTTTAAATATTTATAGCTACTTCCCTCAAAATCACGGGTGGTTCGTGTCATGCCAAGTAACATTTCTAATTATAAATTATTAATTTTTTACAAAAATACTAAAGATACACCTGCCGTTGTTGGAGCCGGTGCATCGGCCTATAGCATGGGTAAATTCATTAATTCAATTATTTAAAAAATTTTTTAAATTTAAGGATCTGCCTGCCAGGATGGTCCAATTTATTGACCAAATTTTTTTCAAATTTTTTCTTATTTTTTATTAGGTGATTCCCAAATTGTGCAAGATTTATTTTCCTGCGTTGGATTCGCAGTCGAAGTAAAATTGAAAAAATTGAATATTTTATTCAAGAATAATGGAAAAATTTAACCTAAAAATAGGCCAAACTTTCATTGTTTTTTATGCAATTTGAACTTTTAAAATCAAATTTGAACCTAATTTAATTAATAATTTTATATTTAATTAAATTAAATTAAATATCAGCTTCCTGAAATCCTCATTGATGCGGTCACCGGATTGAGTGGAAGTGGCCCCTCCTATGTAAATATTTAGAGCAAATTTAATCATCAATTCATTTTTAAGGCATTTTCCATCATTGAGGGATTGGCGGATGGTGGAGTCAAAATGGTTTATTTAAAATGGAATTTTTTGATTAAAATGATGGATTTTTATTTAGGGTCTTCCAAGGGATTTGTCCCTGAAATTGGCTGCAATGAGTTTACTTGGGGCCGCAAAAATGTTCCTTGAAACGGGCGAACATCCGGCAATACTCAAGGAAGCCGTCCAAAGTCCAGGTAAATAATTCGAAAATGACTGAATAGTTTAATAAATTACGATTCAGGTGGTTCAACAATTTTTGGAATTCATGAGCTGGAAAAGGGTGGAATGCGGGCATTGTTGATCAATGCAGTGGAGGCAGCATCGGAACGATCGCGACGGACTGGGGAGGCGGCATTGCCAAGCAGTCGAACGTCAGTAATTTATCGAAGCGAAATTTAGAAAATTTGTCAAAAATGAATGATGAAAAAATGATGGCAAAAATACAAAAATTATTCTATTGAATTAATTATTTTTGCTTAATTTAAATTTTTTGGATAAAATTTTAATTTGATTATTTTAATTTGTTTTAAATTATTTTTAAATTAAGATTGGATGAGGAAGACAACGACGATGATGAAGATGATGATGATGGTGATGAGGGGAAGACGAAAGCAAAAAAGGGAAGCGGCAAATTGATCAAGAAAAAGTGAATGAATTGAATATTTAACAATGGAAAAATAAATATTATATTATATTAATATTGTAAGACAATTTAATATAGTCAAATTAAATGCCAAAACAAATTAATAATTAATTTTTTTTCACATTTTTTGTTTCCTTCATCTACAAATAAATGAATGGAATAATTAATTTCTCTTCAAATAAATGAAAAATTAATTTCTTCAGTCCATGACAGACAATGATATTAAAGGTACAAAAAACATTAATAAATCCAATATATTTTTGATTAGAAGCAAAAAAACATCTTTTTTTGCTTTTTTCAACGCGCTCACCACCACCCATTTTTACAATATTATTAATATTAATACTCGGAATTGGCACAATTGTTTTATATATTTTGGATTTGAATTGTGACATTCCATTCATTGGTCTTTCTTTTTCAGACGCCCATTTTTACTTCCTTATTCTCCCATTTCCCCTATTTCCGTGTGCCACATTCTCCCATTTATAACTTTGGTCAATTGGCCCAAATAATATCACCCTCCCCTACTTCCATTCAATCACTGCGCCCATAAATAAATTATATTTGTTCCTTCAATTTCCCTCTTAATAAAAATAGAATTATGGCCAAATTAACTTCCTCATTTCCATATTCCTTCCTTCTTTCCATTTCCATTCCATGAATTTGTTGAATAATATTCCTCATTCATTATTGACCTACTGTACATAAAAATATTAGCCAAAATCCATCCCTTTTTCAATATTTGGCCGCCCCCACTTTCCTCTTCCATCCATAATCCTTTTCCCACTAAAATGGCCATTAAAATGCCATCAACATTTTAAATGATGGACAGAGGAGTCCCCGATTAATGTTGTTTTGACCTTTCTGAATTAATATTTCCTCCTTCCATTTTTGGCTTCTTTTAATTTATTTATTTTTTACATTTAAATTTGCGTAATAATCCCCCTTCCTTAATAATAATAATATTTGCATTAATTAAAATGAGGAAGTATATTTTATTAATTTGAGCAAAATAATATATATTTTGGCATTAGCCAATGAATTAGTGTATGATTAATGCCGAAATTGGAAAATAAGGAAATAAAAAATATTTAGCTAATTTTTTGATTGTTTTATTACATTTTGCATTGAACAATTCCGCTTTATTCTTTTGAATTTATTTGCATTTTTTTTACTTCCTTGTTCGTGTTTTTGGCCAATGCCGCATAAAAGGAAAAGCACGGCGGCAATTTGTATGCGTCAAAGGAAAAAGAGGACTAGACCCACCATTGAAATGGATGAATGGGACATTCGGATTCGGGACACGATGGGCACATTCGCTACTCTTTTTATTTGGATGTTCTTTTGAATTGAGGATTTGTTGCCAAAAGTGCATAGGAAGCAATTTGGCCATAGGAAAATGGAAACGGGGAAGTGGAAATTGAGAAAAAACAATGGACTATTATTCCATTTTTAACATTTAAAATAAGTATTTAATTTTTTCGACAAATTTGTAAATAATTATTTTATTAAATTGACTATAAGATTATTAAATTTATTGTATTTATTCTATTATAAGCCAATTTCCAAGCCCACATTCTAATAAAAACCCATGGGATTCTAATAGAAAAATATGGTATTGTATTTTGGATTTATTTAAATAATTTATTTTTATTGGCTGAAATCCTTTAATTTTAAATATAACTAAATAATCCCCTCTCACGAAAATTAGGGCCATAATTTTTGTATGTCCTTTCTTAATGTGCCATCATCCATCCCTATTGAAGCCCAAATGTTTATAGCCGATGGAATGCGGAAAATGTTCTTCATCCGTTTTTATTTGACATTTTTCAAAAAATGACCGTCATTTAATTTTCCCGTTGGCACTTAAATAAAAGTGGAAAATTAGAAGTGCGCGGCGGCACGAAAGTGCTAAAAGATGGCTACTGATTAGTGCCAAAATGAAGGAAGTAAATTTACACAAACACAACAAAATTAATCAAGCAAATTGCAATGAGGAAAAATTAGAAACGGTATTTGTTGTAATTTATTAATTTATTTGCCCTCTCATTTTATAATGCCAACAATTAAATTTGGCAAAATTGGATAAAAACCAAACCCATTATCAATAATCCTCAATAAAAATTGTTTACGGACAATAAATCAGCAGGGAGGCGAATAAAAATTTAGTTCCTTTTTTTTCGCCAAAAGATTTGCATAATTTTCTCAAAAAAATGGAATAATAATCATTCCTTCTCAATAAATTGTTATTTTCCAAGCATTTCCAACCATTTTCATTGGGCATTCACTTTTCTACTTCCTTGTTTGCACTTTATAATACACACAATTTGTACATTAAAAGGGAGTCCAGCCATTGGCCATTGACATGCCAAATTGTTCGCCGCACTCTGCACTGATGTGAGTGAGCAAAAGAACACCGAATAGGGCACATTTTGTTGGGGGGAACGAGGAAGTAATTTTGCCTTTTCTTGCGGCGCAAAAGTGGCAAGGAAAATGGGGGAAGGGGGAGGGGGGCGAGAATCAAAGGGGCGGGCGCCGGAAAGTGCCAGCCTCAGTCAGCCAGTCGGCCTACTGCCAGCCACCCCATTTCCGTGTCCGTCAGCCGTTATGAACTTTTGGGATTCGGCCCCCTCCCTTCCCTTCCCTTTTCATTGCCTATTTTATCCACCCACTTCCTCCTTTTCCCATTCATCATTTTTTGGCCATTTCATCTTCCTTCCTTTCAGAGGCAGAATACTTCCTCATTTTCCGCCATAAACAAAACTAATTAGCCTTATTGATGGGATATAAATTGGATGGAATATTTGATGGTCTAATGCCATTCCCAGCAGGGCGAATAAATCCAAAATATTCCCCTCTTTCTTTTTCATATTTTTTAATCATTTTCAGAGATAAATTCCTTCTTCAAATTATTCATTCCTTTTAAATGTCCCTTGAAATGCAAATGACTCCAACAAAATGTTTAGTTTGCAATGCACGAAATGCCAAACAACATTATGGCAGTTGGTGTTGCAATGGATGCAAAGGTAAAAAGGCATTTTGGTTATCAAAATTAGGGTTGTCCAAAGTAGGTTTTTAAATGAATTTTACTGTTTCAGTTTTACCTGGTTTTGGAATCTCAATTTCGGTTAGGTTTTTGAAATTCCGTTTAGATTTCGGTTCGGTTAACCAATTTTGGACAACTATTGACAAAAGCTAAAATAGATAATTGGCAAAAAGTAAATAAAGCATTTTGGAATTGATAATAATATTACTTATAATGCATAAATAAAAATGAAATAATATTTAAGGATTTTTCTGGCGAACAATTTCCTCAAAACGACGCTATATTTGCCTTCGGAACAGTGTAAATACGGTTGGCACAATTCTGGCAAAATGCGAAATTGAAGATGGTAAATGAGAAATGGGCACATTTTCACCCAAAATTCCTTTAAAATTTTCAGGTCGTCGAAATAGTTGCCGAGCTTGCCGCCTAAAACGATGCTTTGAAGTTGGAATGGACCCAAATTGTAAGCCAAATATTCCATTATTTCCTATGAATTATATAATTTTCAGTGATCCGTGATAGTTGGGGCAAAAGCACGGCAGCTTTGAAGCAACGAAATGAACAGGAATCGCCGATCAATTTTGAGCCACAATCACCGAATGAAAATAATTTGACGACGGAAATGGGCGAAGTAAAGAATTTATTTTGGGGCAAATTTAGAATAATTTGATTAATTTTAAGATTCATCCAAGGCCCCGTTTGTCGTCCAATACGAATTTGACTTGTTCCTTTCCACTCCAAAATTCCTCAAAACTAAACCTCAAATTGTTGGCTGACTACCTCGAATGGATTCAAACAATTCCCGAGCTCAAATTGTTCAATGAACAGGACAAAGTGAGCAAAAATAATTCAAATTTACCCATCCTTAATTTCCTTTTCACAGAATTGCCTCATTGTGAATAGGGCCCGCTCACTTGGATGGCTTCTTTTGGCCGGCCAACATTTCAATTCCCATCAACAAATTCAATGTGAACATTTTGGCAGGGAAAAATTGGAGGTACTGGATGCAGAAATTGTGAACCCGTTGAGGCAATTGGAAGTCAGCAATTTAGAATTGGAATTGCTCCGATTGGTCTGCTTCTTCAGCACGGGTAAATATTATTTTTAGAAGACCTTAAATCAATTAAAATTTGAAAATTATAAATTTTGATTTTTGGAAAATTAACAATATTATAATATTTATTTAAAAATAATTTATTTGGATTTTTTGAAATCATTGGGAAAAAATAATTTGATTTAAGAAACTAATAAGGATAAGGTGAATCAGTTTTTAAACCCCTTTCCTTCATTTCAGTTCCACAAATGAGTGCGGAAGGAAAGAAAATGGTGCAAGCAATCCAGGCCACTTATACCCGTTCATTGAGTGAATTCTCGCTGAAACAATCACTTCAAATGGAAATTGGCTCAATGGCCAATGTGGCATTGAGGACAAATCGAATTGTTCATTTGCTGGCCAATGTTGAGGTATATTCAGGGAATATTTCTCTTAAATTAATCTGTCTTTTTTATAGAGAATTGCACATCAATATGATTGATTGATTAATTCCTTGGCCAGAAAGAAGAAAATGCGCAAACAAATACAAACATTAACATTTTTAGTAAATGTAAATACTTGAAATTTTTTTAAAGAAATACTAAATAAATATTTTCCATATTCTGTTGACAGTGATTATTCTAAATATTGTTTCTTAGAATGATAGAATTTAATTTAAAAATTCCAATAATTTAAATGACTAATTTTTCAGTAAAAATATGTATAAATTGGGATTTACTATAATAGGATAAAGCATAATATGAATTTATCTTATTCTTATAGCAAATTCATTCCATATTCATTAAATTTAAAAAAAATATATTTTTACAATTTGTACATTTAGATTTTCGATTTTTTTTTTGCCTCATTTTGCTTTTTTGGCCAATTATCGGCTTATTTTCCCTCAAATAATTTATTCCCACGGGCGAGTGAATATTTTATTTGCATTATAGCCTATATCTCAATATTTTTTTTGATGCATAATTTATATTTATACGTTTGATTTATGTGTTGAATTATTTTAAAATATTTTTTATCATGATAAAATAATAAAATGGTAACCTTATCTTTATTCCCTTTTTATTTTCCATTGCCTTTTTCATTTTTAATTAATAAAATGAAATGCTTTTTAGGCTATATGTCAGCCCCATTTCATTCCAATTTATTATTAGTCATTTATGGCCAAGTTCTAATGTTCTTTCTCCCTCATCCACCCTCCAATTTGGTATTTTTCATTTCCTTCTAAAATTTTTATGATTTTCAAAAATTTTCATATCTTAAAATTTTACAGGACCCTTGGAAATGAAATGATCCAAAATGAAATCTCCTCTTGTTGTTAATTATTTCATGGCCAAAGATTTCATTCAATCATGCGTCCTCGCCATTTAAAACGCATTATTTTATTCATCATTTCCATTTTCATACTTTTATTATGTTACAATTTTTGGCCATTTTTCGATTCGACTGGTAAAAAAATATTTTATTGTTTTATAAATTTTATTTGTTTATGGCAAAATTAAAAATGGAAAAGGACTGATGAGGGAATATCCAAATGCTTGTTTGGATCCTTGGGCCGATAAAATGGAGGAATTTTGGGAACATTTTAACCAATCCAATTTGAAATACATTTCCAACAATCCAAAAGTGCTATTTTGCTCGGGGATTGGCAATCAGGCACGCACTCTCATTTTTTTTATATTTTATTTTTAAATGAAATTTTCTGATTATTTGATTTTCTAAAATATGAATTAAATTTTTTCAATTTTTTATTGAACAATTTTAAAGGAATTTTAAAATTTTTTTTCATAATTCAGATGTTCCGCTTGGCCAGTCTTTATGGCCTTGGCCATCAATTGGGTCGAATTCCTGTACTTTCCTCCCTAACTCAATGCTCAAAAGCCGAAAAATTCGTCGGTGAATTTGAATGGATTTTTCCACTCCAATCCAAATTCATCAAATACATTGTGCCCAAAAATTAATTTATTTTTTTTAAATTTATTTTTTCAGAATTTCAACAATAAATCTGCAAAAAATCAAATATATTTTGCCAACAAATTTGGCACTAAAAATTGTTGCCATTTTGATGATCCTCAAAGGCAAATTATAATCGAAAATTTTTTCTAAATTTCTTCCAATTTTTTTAGATCGAATTTATCATCAATTTCAGCCAAAAATCTTCTCCTTGGTGGAATTTATTTACAAAATTTTCGATATTTTCATGAATATAAACAAAATATAATAAATTTATTTCGTTTTTCACCCTCACTTTGTGCCTGGGCAATGAATGAAAGAAGAAGAATTTTTGGGTAATTTTAGTTTAAAAAAGAATAATTTATAAAAATTGTTCTAAAATGACAGTTCCAACCATCCTCAATCTGTGCATAAGTTATGCGTTCACACTCGTCGAGGCGACTTCTTCAATCGAAATTGGCAAT
This sequence comes from Pratylenchus scribneri, assembly GCA_030063045.1. Lineage (NCBI taxonomy): Eukaryota > Metazoa > Nematoda > Chromadorea > Rhabditida > Pratylenchidae > Pratylenchus > Pratylenchus scribneri. The sequence goes on along the minus strand of JAQSEB010000019.1, from coordinate 2,783,757 downwards.
CCACGAAGGAATTCACTCAAAAATCCATTCAATTTTCTGTGCAAAAATTGCACAAAAAATTCCCTTCAATTTCAATTGTCTTGCTGGGCGATGATAAACAATTTTTACACGATTTAAACATTCCAAAAAATGTAAATAATGTTTTTAAATTTATGAAAATTTAAATTTTTAAAATTGAAGTTGCCACAACAAATCTACATTCCCAGGCAAAATGGCCGTGGCGAGGACATGGCATTTGGTCCGTTTTTCAATTTTATTATTATTTTTAATTTGCCATAATTAATATAAAATTATTCCATAAAATTGTCCATTAAAATATTTATTTAAATTCATTAATGCATTTAAATTTAAATGTCTATCAAATTTTTTGATAAATTTTCATATTCCCAATTTCCAGCTGTCCTTTCATGCGATTCACTTTTAATAACTGCATCCGCTTCGACATTTGCCTGGTGGATTGGATATTTGATGGAGACAAAAGGAGGCCACATTTTATTCAATGCCAATTTTACGGTCAATTAATTTATAGGTAATTTTGTAATAAATCATATTTTAGGGTATGGATCGAAATCGTCAAAATTTTCCGCCAGAATGGATTCCAATTTATTTGAACTCGAAAAGTGGCCAAATCAATGAATTGAATTAATTAATTAATCCAAATTATTTAAATATAATATTTTGATGTTTTTGTATGTTTTTTTGGCTAATATTTGAGAAATATTTAATTTGGCTAAAAAATGGAAGTGGAGAAAATCTTAAACGGTTTAATGGTTTGTGCTAGACTCCCAAATATTATACCTAATTGATAGATCTCGTCAAGATGTATCGTGTCATAATGACTTTGTGTTTAACAATTTTAAATTAGTTTTGAACCAAAAATTTAGTGGTATAATAGCCTTAATTTTTTGATAAACCATAGAAAATTATATATCAATTAATACATCTTGATGAGATCTTCGAGTTGATATAAAATTTGGGAGTATTTTCTCACCATTTTCAATGTTTTTTTTTTGGCAAATTCAATAATATCCAATAAGTAGATAATTTTTCGTGAATTTCAATTTTTCCCCAAGTGAGTATAATAAAAACATTTTAAAAGCTCTATTTCTATAATTATTTTTCAATGACAAATACGCAAAATATTGATATAATTTATAAAAATTGGCTCTTCCTTCAGTTTATAAATTTTGTTATTGAACGAACAACATCAACTCGTGCTTTTTTGAATGGTGCCATCAATGCATCTCGATAAGGGCGAAATGTCCAAAGACTGGCCAAGGGATTCAAAATGGGCAGCCAACTGATTAGAACATAAACAAAAATTTTTCCATTCAATAATAGGAACTGTGAGAAACTGAATAATATAATAAATGCTTCGATTGTAAGCGGATAACTGGCCTGAAATTAATTTAGAATATATATATATATATATTTTTGGTATAAAATATAGTTATTTTGTCAAATTTTTCTAAATACACTTTTAAATAACTGTGAAATTACCAGAAAAATAATTCAGAATTTTCATAGAACTTTACCCGAATATTTTGCAATGATCTATTTTGTATTTGTAGTGGTCAAAATCTTATCTTATTTGTAGTTTTTCAATCTATTAATGAACTTTAGCATTGGTTTCTCTTTTTTAGAACATTTTTATAACTTTTTAAAAATTATAAAAATTTTTCAATATTATTTATGTTATTTTCACTTACACAAATGATTAAACTTTTAGTCAATTGTTTATTCAATGTCTTCAGCCGTTCACTCATTGCATGGGTGGCAACATGTTTGACCATTTTTCGTCCACAAAAAATTATTATGGAATAAGATAAAATATAGAGCAATATAATTGCTAACAAATTAATTGGACTTATAGATACCTGTGAATTATTAATTAAAAATTGTTTTTATTACATATTTATGCTTACATCCAATGCAAATATTACAAATGTGACATTTTCGTTGAAATCAATGGAAAATGCAGATAAATCAATTGAATTATTCAACAATGGCTTTTTTATTATGGAATAAGTGCCAAAACTTAATGTAATTGAACAAATTGATGGCAGAATAAGTAAAATTAAATAACGGCAAAGGGTTATTTTGAAGTTTCTGAAATATTTAATTTTGGCATTGATATATTTTGAAATTGTGATTGTGATCTTTAAGGCCATATATCTTGGCCATAACAAAGTATTGAGATTGGGACTTAGACTTTGGTTTAAAAAAACCAGAGCATCTAATTGATTGATAGGATTTACGCCAAGGTTTTTGACTTTAACAAATGATTATTTTCGAATATTTTATTAAAATAGTTATTTTTGTTGTTGCAAAGTAAATTACTTCAATTAGACATTTATTATATAATAGTCTATAATTTTTAAAATATACAAAAACCCTTTTAATAAAAAAGCTAAAACTTTCCCTAGAATTAAATAAATTTTTTTTATTTTATTATATTTAAATTACTGATTGAAGACCACATAGCGATAAATAAATTGCACAACACAAGCAAATACATCCAAATGGTAGAAAAAATTCCATAATAAAACCAAAAGCAACAAATTCATTGGATTATTAAATAATGGACGAAATAAATTGGATTGAATCAAATAGCCATCGAATAGGAATATAATATCACTTCCATCCAAGAAAGTTGGATACTAAAATGAATTTTATTATTATATAATTTTCTAATTATTTTATTTTATGAATTTTGTTGGTAGAGCGAAATTTGCGCATTCGGATTCTCAATTAAAAATAATTTTTCGTGTAGTTTAATACCACTTTATAGCTCGGGAATGGATGAGTAAATTGGAGAAAGAATTTGTAAATATGGGGGAAATTATAAAAATTATAAATAAAAAAAGCAGCAAAATAGGTTAAATCTGACAATTTTCGTTTCCTGTTCTTAACCATAAACTTTCTGGACTATGTTTTGATCTTTCATTTTGATATCAAACTCACTGGAATTGCAACAAAGAAAACAGTCAAAAGTAGAAAATCCATAATGCAAGTTTGGAGCAACACTCGACTATGAAGCCACATTTCTTTGGGAGTTCTGTGAAGTATGAGCCAAAAAAGAGTGAAATTCAGGAAAAAACCAAGCGGAGGAATTAGCAAAGAATTTATGCGCAAAATAGTATTTGTCAACGCCATTTATTTTATTGAAATTTGATAGAGATTTTTAGCAATTGATGATTTTATAATATTATCTAGAAATTAATTAAAATTATTATCAATTTTTGAGGAAAGAAAATTAATAATATTCTTTTAATTTGAATGAATGTGGATAATTCACAAATTGGCAGCTGAAAATTTTTGGATAATTCGCAAAATGGGCAGCTGAAAATTTCGACGCCTCATAAAATATGATTGACGTATTTATTCTAAAATTGACATTATTTCAGCGATTTAAATTTAACATTTAGCACACCGAACTAAAAAAGTAATGTTTCTAGATATTAATTTTAATTAATGGTCTACCCTTTATGACTTTTTTTGGTTTGAATGACGACAATCCAATCTTTAATCTAATTGGCTCTAATTTAATATTTAGTTTCATTTGACATTAAATTTCTTGATGTGTCAATTTGAAAAATATTATTTATAAATTTAACTTTAAAAAATTGGAATTTACCAACAACTTTTCATTTCATGTTGAAAAATCGCCGACCATATATAATTTGGCCTCATGGAATTTGAATTTTTCATATTTTCTATATTTTTTTAATTATTTATTTTTATATTAATTCAATATTTAGGCCAAACAAAATATTTCTTTGAAAGATTGGCACAAAAATTTGAAGCCAAATTCCCTTTAAAAATAAGGCATAAGAAGAGTCGACCATTTGGCCCCAAATATCCCATTTAATCTTGTCAGACCATTTTACCCTCTTTTCCCTTTTTCCTTACGGCACATTGCCCCATAAAAATTCCCTTGGGATTGGCATAGGGAATGGGTTGAATATTTGCGGGGAACATAAAAATTTCGTCGAACGCAAAACTTTTCTCCACAAAAAATTGTTCCAAATTTGGTCAGCATTTTCCACAATATTTTGACCATAAAATTTTTATTTTCAATAATGACGAATTGCACAATTTTGCCGGTGAGAATAAAATATTCATTTTAAATATATTTTTAACATTTTAAAAGTCAATTTCGCCTCGTCATTATTTGTTAGTGAATATTGCGGATTGGCATGGCCAACGAAAAATATTTCAATCGAATGGGCCAATTGATTGGGAGAAGACAACATTTTCATTGGATGGCATCGATTCAGCATTTCCAAATTTTATTGGCTGCAAATCCATCGATTTAAGGCGATTTAAGGCTATTAAAGATCAAAGTAAGTTTAATTTTTTTCAATATTTTTTGAATAAAATTATCTAATATATTGGCTAAATATAATAAATTTTAAAAAAATATAAAAAATGTTATAAATCTGAATTATTTATTTTAATAATTTTAGAGGAAAAATTGATTTATAAAAATTTAATTTTAAAATTTCACAGCATTACATCCATTCATTGATTTGACCCGAATTGTGGCAAATTCAATTCATTTTGGAGCCCAAAACATTGCTGAAAATGTCATTGGTGATGCATTCCTTTATGAGGAATTACAATGCGTTGAATGGCATCAAATTGTGCCAATGGATTTGGGCGAGGATTTTGGAGAAGAGGAAGAAAGGGAATGTCTTGGTGAATCGAGGACATTCTCGAATATTGCCCAAAGTAGCAGTTGGGGCGAATATGCCATCAATGAAGTGGATTCCAACGGTGGTGGAGAAGGAGAATTATCATCAAGTAGCTTTGCAGAAAGTGATAATTTGTTGGAGAAAAGTACAACAGGTCAATCTAATTTTGGTGTCGAGAAATTTAATAAAAGTGAATAGAATATTCGAAATGAAATAATCTTTTTATTTAATTCATATGTTGTAGCGAATATTCGAAATTTTTTTATTATAATATTATCCAAGTGCTTTACTTGGTTAGAAACCTCGGCTTCCTTCTAGATATCATGCCGACTCGAGAGTAGGCTCATTCAACTCGGGATTCAATTTTAGACTATTCTCTGTGTTTGTTTAGTAACATTTTCCGCTAGATTCCTATTGCACCTCCGGTGCTTTATTTCTAGCCTTAAATCCCGACCGTAAACCGGTCTAAAATTGAAAATGCCTTTACTAAATCGACCATGACGAGACGAATGAGCCTACTCACAAGTCTGTATGACGTCTAAAAGCCGAGATTCCCAAAATTCATCAGCCCAGCACCTGCAGGTATATTTCGAATATACCAATTCCCAAAATTAACCGTTACACTATAATATTCAAATTTAAATATTTATTTATTTTTAATTCTTCAATTTATGATAATTTCAGGCTACATCCTCATTGGATATGAATCTGCGGTGGATTGTCCATCATTTCGGCAATTCCATGCAGATTGGCAAAATTGGTGTGCCGTCCGTGATCTTTGCGATTCATTGCCCACCAAATGTACATTCCGCAAAGTCAGCTTTTATCAATGCTGCGTCCCAATTTGTCGCTATAAATTTTTACTTCTTCTCGAAGTGGACAATGTTTTGGTGCCATCCTAAATTTAATATTTCTTAAAATGTTTATTTTAGTTGGAATCGAAATTGGTATTGAATTGCATCAACAATGCCCAATCACTTTGCTTTAATCGAGCATTCATTGGCCTCTATGAGGAAATTGAATTTGAAGTATTTTTAAATTTTGATTGCTTAATTCTAATTAAAGATCGATTTGGACATTTTACAACGTTTGGTGTCAATGGGCCATTCCATAAATTGCAATGGCTTTAGATTGACCGTAGAATTTGGCCAAAAAGATTTACCAAAGGAAAGTAGGCGACAATTTAATAATAATTTTATTAAAAATTTTATGGTACTTTTACACTTGTGTATCAACTTTTTTGTTGATAAAGGAAAAAGTGAAGAGTTCCGCCCCCTTGGGTCATCAAAATTAGGGTTAGAGTCATTATGAGTTACCGTAGATGATATCCTATCCCTGAATGACCACCCCAAATGGCCCTAACCCTAAACCTGACAATCCATAGGGAGGACCTTCACTTTTCCCCAGTTGGTCCAAAAAGCGGAAAAATGTATATACCAATTTTATTCCAAATTGTGCTCAATTTATGCTCATTTTTACTAGTGGAATAAAATTATTAATAGTGCAGAACCAACAATATAACTTAAAATCTATTTTCCCTTACAATATCTAATATTGTTCACCAACAGAATCGCCAATGTTTTCGGCATTTCCTGGTGGCTTCTTCTCCAACATGCCATCCTCCATTTCTTCTTCATTCCATTCCGAACCAGAAAATTTTGCTATCAATGGATCAAATGGCCAAATCAGTTTCGTCGAAAATAACAATGCAAAGAAAATTGGCCAAAATAATCGATTCATGACAAGATCGGATACGGCCAACAGTGATTGGCAATTTGATGCGGAAATGGAGGAAATTTTGGACACTGATGAATTGGGAATATTCGTTGTGGATATTGACAAAGCGATGGAGGAGGAGGAGTGTGGAATAGTTGGTGGGATGGATTCAAATTCAAATTGGAATATGGCATCCCATTTGGAGGCAATCAACGAAGGGGAGGAGGATGCGCAAAAAGGAACAATGGAAGAAGCGAAACTTAGCCTCAACAACAATAACAATTCGGGACATATGTGAGATTTTAATTGGATTAAATATTTTTAGGAGAGCATTTAATTTTCCGAAAAAATTATTGAAAATGTTGAAAAAAATATTAAAAAAGTTATAATGGTTTAGTGATTTGTCTTAGATCCCCAAAGCCATTTCCGATCAATAGATTTTGGCCAAAAATTAAAGATGTTTAAACGTTTAAACCGTTTTTTCGCATGCAAAATCATTATTGAACATTGTGTCTTTTTGAGTTCTATCGAATGGGCATATGGTTTAAGGGACTAGGATAAATTTAAACGGTATAAAATGTTCAATATTTTCAGCATTATTTTTGGCATTTTAAATATTTCCCCTATATTTTATAATGTCAAATATTTTAGTGGCCGAAAGAGTTCATGGCGCAAAAGCCTGAAAAAACGATTGTTTTCATCAACGCCATCGAACAATCAAATAGAATTGGTCAAAATTGGCAAAGATAAAAATGAACCAAAAGCAGCAGAAGATAAACAAAATAATAATTTTGGCAATGAAGAAACATTGAATTGGATGGAGAATGGCAAAAATAACAACAACAATGTTCAAATGATGAAAGGCCAAGCTCGAAGAATGAAAAGCGCAAATAATCCAAAAAAGAATTCATTAATTGGAAATTTATGGAGGAAAATTTCATTAAGATAAATTTTAATTGATTTTTTTTTATTAGAATATGGAAAATTATTAATATAAATTTTAAAAAATTATTTGCCTTTTAATGTGAAATTTGTATTCTAACTGGAAATCACAATTAGGAATAAATTAAAGAAAAAATTTAGTTTTTTTAAGAAGGGTCAAAATGGCCATGAGTTGCGGTAGAGGAATGATTTCGGTGATTTACGAGCTATTGGATATAAAAATAATCGAAAAATGATGACTCCACCACGAGTTCACAGATCATAACTTTTTAACATTTCCTTTTTTCACATTTCCTTAATAAAAAGTACCTCCAAAATAAAGTGTGAACAATGTATTTGTTTTCCATCTATCATATTTTCCCTTTTTTTCACGTTTTTATCCCATTAAATCGGGCATTGTCATGAGATGAATGGACGGAAACAAATATTTTAATATTATTATTCTCCGAAAGGGATTCAATTTTTACATGTAAAAATGTCAATTCCTGTTGAAAATTGAATTTATTATTTCGATTATTCAATTATCCACCAGAATTTTGAGCATTTGTCAATTTTTCGTTAATTCTTATTAAATAATTAGTCAAAAGGAATTTTGATATACAAATTTACCATTGAATTTTAATTGCATCAATTATAGTCTAAAATTAAATATTACAAATTTTTGCCATACTTATTTGGCCATAACTTTGCTTATTTTTATAAAATTCATTTCTTCTCAAAATTACTCATCATTCATATCATAAGTTTTGTTTGGTAAAAAAATTTGTATCCCTTAATGCTATTATTCGGGGATGTCTCATTGCATAAATTTCTTATTTTCTTTTTCTTTACTTTATATATTCAATTAAATTTATATTTTTTAAATATAAATTTGCACAAAATAATGCAAACAAAAATGTTTGATAAATAAAAAAAGAAAAAGCGAGGGGTGCGCGGCCTAGTACCGACAAAAAAAGTGTCGGCGGAACATTTAAGTGAGAGAATGAGAAGTGCTTTAAAATTACACGAAAAAATATGACCCTCTTTACCGCATTTTACCCAATTCCCTTTACAAATAATAAAAAAATGAATGGGAATGTAAAAAATGTTCGCGGATTGTTCTTTTTTTTCCACTTAATCGGTGTGAAAATTATGGGAAATTGAGGCCAAAAAAGAAATATTGTGGAGTTGATTGTGCTGCAAATTTTCAATTTCTAGTAAATTTTTTCCTTCATTTCTTTTATTTTAAAATAAATTTTCCTGCAGTTCGTTTTTCTTCCTCAATTCATTTTCCTCGAGCTTTTCATTCCACACAGCTTTGTAATGGCCCACTGCGCAAAATTGCAGAGGGGCTCAGCAGCTTCTCCCCATTTCCTCCATTCATTCATTCATTCATCCATCGTCATCATCCCCCCTTCCCCTCCACATTTCCATTGTTTCATCCCAGCCACCCGTTAACTTTACACAATCAATAAAAATCGGGCAAAATCGCACCCAAACGACCCAATTACCCTTTTAACAACAGCAGCAATTGGAGCCAACCTCCCCCTTTGATTGATGCAAAATTTACGGCTTTTTGGCCCACTTTAATATTTATTAATGGCGCAGACTCCCGCCATTAAACAAGGATTACAATTTTTTGCAATTTGCATTTTTGATGGTGTTCCTTCCTTCATTTCCTTTCCTCCCTCCCCCGTTCCTTTACCCCTTTCACTTGATTCCCTCCAAAGTGTGGTTCCTCTTTTGCATTTTTGATTTGATTGAGGCATAAAATAATAAAATGTGAAGGGTATTCGGGAATCGGGAGCCAATTCCATCGTTATTTTTATTTTAATAATAAATAAATGGGCCAAACTTTTCATCATTCACTTCATTTTTTTTTTGTTTATTTTGTTCGCAATAATTTTAGATATAATAAAGTAGCAGATTTTTTGGAATTTATGAATTCACTTTGAAAATATCATCTTTTTTCATATTCTGTACGAAAAAATTTTATTGAAATTTTTGGATAAAATTATCATAATCCAAAAAATTTACTCATCGTATATTAAATGAAAAAATTTAAAATTTTAATAATTTTTTAAGCAATATAAAAAGCAGGGCTTTCATCAAAAATTTTTCTAATTCAGACAAATGGAATCAAAAATTATGATTTTGGGGTCAAAATCAGACATTTAAAAAATGCTTAAAAATCAAAGAAAAAATATTTATTCTTTTGTAGATTCATTTTTATTTCATATTTTTCCACCTCCCATCTTAAGCTATAAATTTAAGAAGAATTAGCCTGATAAAGAAAAATTTAAACTTTTTAACAAAAAAAAACACCGCAGCGAAAAATTAGATTAGATATTAGAAAATAAGAAAAAATAAAATAAACTTAATTTTAGGTTAACAATAATTCTTGTCTAATAAAAATAAAAATGTCATCCAAGGATAAAACAGCAGATTTCGAGGACACTGGTAAAAAAGGAATAATAAAATAGGTTAGATCCATTTATTTTAGTGAGCACCCAATTAAGCACAAAAAGTGGCAGCATTGTGGATAATGAATGCGATAGTAACAAAGGAAAAAATGACGGTGCCCCGAAAGTGGCAAAAACATGGAGTGAAATGTTCAGGGTGAAATTTAAAAATTAATATTTTAAAAGGAATTTGAATTTATTTAAGATATGGCCGTACCAAAGTTTCTTAATTGTGATCATGGAATTCTCCATAATGTTGACTGCTTTAAATAGTAATATAAATTAATAATTTAAAAATGAAAATTAATTATTTTTGCAGATGTTTTCAATTTGTATTACATCAATGTTCTTGGCTTTGATCCGGACACCACAGTGGTCATTCTCAGCATCAGCGGCATCGTTGGTGGAATTGTGCGTCTGATCGGTTCTTCCATTTCCGATGGATATTTGGGCAAATTTCGGTAATAGTATATTTCTTTATTTAAATTCTTATATGCTGAATTCATATTTATTTAGTGCAATTTTCTATGGTTCATGTTTCTACATTCTTGGAAAAATCGTCATGACTTGTTTGCAATTTTTTTTATTTTATTATTTATATTTATTTTCAGTTTCAACATTTTTACCTGTTGGTTTTCCTCATCCCTGGGTATTATTTTATTTAAATTACAATTAATTCTTTTGTATTTTTTCAGCTTGATTTCACTGCCCAACTAATTATAATGTTTGGCACTTCAGCAATGGGTCCAAGCATTTCTCCTTTCGGTGGGGACCAATTTGAGCCGCATCAAGAGAAAATGGTAGAATCAAATTTTTGAATAATAAAAAAAAATATAAATTTATTAGATTTCCGTATATTATTCAATGTTCTACGCTTCAATCAATATTGGGTAAAAATTATTGATAATTTAATAAATCTAAATTTCCAACATATTTAGTGCCGTAATTTCAAATATGGTAATGCCGATTCTCCGTTCCAGACCGTGTTTTGGCAAAGATTCATGTAAGTTGTTTTAAATATTATTTTATATTATTTAATAAATTTTATAATTTAGGCTATCCATTATCATTCAGTGTCTCTACCATCGGGGTCATTTGCTCATTTCGTGAGAATTTAAATTGAAAGAATTAAATTTAAAATTTATTTTTTAGTCATTTTCATTGTTGGCAGCAAAAGGCAATTTTGGAATAGTTTTTATTTAATAAAATTATTTTTCCAGATATGTTAAACTTCCACCAAAGGGAAATGTTTTCACAACACTTTATCGAGTTGTAAAGGTGGAAACAATCATATAATTGAAAACTTAATTTCCCCCTTTTTTAGACTTCAAAAGCCAACAAAAATCGCTCAAAAAAGGGAAAATACGATAAATTATTGGATTATTATTTCGACACGCACAATTGTGAGGAAGATCAAAAATGTTTGGATTTACGCAAAAAAGAAGGGAATTCAAATTTATGTCAAAAGGTAAATTCAATTCAAATCAAAAAATTATATTTCTATTATTATTTTTAGGAACAAATCATCGATGATTTCCGTGCTTTGAAGCGCCTTCTAATCATTTTCATTCCAATGCCAATGTTTTGGGCACTTTACGATCAACAGTAACCAAAAATAAATTAATATTATCCAATTTTTATCTAGATATACTGTTTGGATGAATCAAGCATTACTGGTCCTCATTTAAAATATTTTTTTATTTTAATTTTAAATTTGCTTTCAGCTTGATGGTCGAGTTTGGGGAGATTTCCGCCTTTTGCCCGATCAAATGCAAGTTGTCAATCCGGTAATGGGAATAATTTCTTATTTTACTATATTAATTTCCCTTTTAGGTTTTGATTATTGTTCTCATTTTTCTCTTCCAATCCGGCATTTACCCATTTTTTGAACGATTTGTTCGACTGACTCCATTGAGGAAAATGGTGGCCGGTGGTTTCATCGCGGCATTCGCCTTTGTCGTTTCCGGCATTGTTCAACTTAAAATCAATGTAAGTTTTGGTTGGGGAAAACAATGAAACCAATAAATAATTGATCTTTAAAAAATTAAAATAAATAAATTAAAATATATAAAAAAATTAATTTAAATATTAATTTAAATAAAAACTTAAATAAAATATAAATTAAATAGAAATTAAAATAGTAAATTAAATAATAAATAAAAAATTAAATTACAATAATTTAAAAAATTATAATTTTACTAAATTAAAAATTAAAATATAAATTAAATAAAAAATTAAAATAATTACCCCTTTTATTTATTTTGTTCTCATTTTCAGCCAACTCTTCCCGATTTGCCACAGGATGGTCATGCATTTGTCTCTTTTGTGAACACATTCCAAGATGAAAAATGCACATTGAATATTACTCATTTGGAAACAGGCCAATTTCAATTTCTCAAAGCCAATTCTGTTAGATTTTATTCATTTAAAAATTTTTATGCATTTTTCAGTCCTTAATTGCCGACAAATTGGCAAATCGTGATGAACTTTTCGACGTTTCGTTAGGCCAAAATGAATGGAAAATTGAATGGGCCGACAATGAAAATGCATCAAAATGTTCAACAAAATTTCCAACAAAAATTTCAGAAAATATTCAAAATGAGACGAGTTTAATTCTAATTGCCCAAAATGGCCATTCCCTCACATGGGCCGACACAAAGAAGCCAACCGGCGGCACTGGACAATTCAAAATTGGCGTTGTTTTGGCATTGGATGGAGCAGAGGAATATTCTGGCAATTTGGCAATGTGCCGTGTTAGCCACACTTGCGATCAACATTCGGGGAAGGTGATTAAAAATGCAATAAAATTTTGTAGTGTTCTTAAAGTTTCGTTATATTTTGGTATTTGAAAAAATAAAAAATTCGAAAATTAATTTTTCAAAATACTTTTTTGGATTATAATGGCAATTACATATTGAAATTTTAAATTAATATAATTCTGACCTATCCCTTTCAATATTTCTAAATTAAGGACAAGAAAAAACATTTTTGACAAATTTTATTTTTAAACAAATATTTTTATATCGACTCATTTTTTATAGCTAATTTTTCGTTTCTTTTTAAAGAAATTTCAAAATGAGAGCCGAAAAAATTTTATCCTTCAAAAAATGCCCTTTTTCTGATTTGTAATTGTAATTGCCCCATTCTGATTTGTAATTGTAATTTGCACTATTCTGATTTGTATTTGCCCCATTCTGATTTGTAATTGTAATTGCACTATTCTGATTTGTAATTGTCCCATTCTGATTTGTAATTGCCCCATTCTGATTTGTAATTGTAATTTGCACTATTCAGATTTGTAATTGTAATTTGCACTATTCTGATTTGTAATTTTAATTGCACTATTCTGATTTGTAATTGCAATTGCACTATTCTGATTTGTAATTGCCCCATTCTGATTTGTAATTGTAATTTGCACTATTCTGATTTGTAATTGCCCCATTCTGATTTGTAATTGTAATTTGCACTATTCTGATTTGTAATTGCCCCATTCTGATTTGTAATTGTAATTGCACTATTCTGATTTGTAATTGCCCCATTCTGATTTGTAATTGTAATTGCACTATTCTGATTTGTAAATGTAATTTGCACTATTCTGATTTGTAATTGCCCCATTCTGATTTGTAATTGAAATTGCACTATTCTGATTTGTAAATGTAATTTGCACTATTCTGATTTGTAAATGTAATTTGCACTATTCTGATTTGTAATTGCCCCATTCTGATTTGTAATTGTAATTGCACTATTCTGATTTGTAATTGCCCCATTCTGATTTGTAATTGTAATTGCACTATTCTGATTTGTAATTGCCCCATTCTGATTTGTAATTGTAATTTGCACTATTCTGATTTGTAATTGCCCCATTCTGATTTGTAATTGTAATTGCACTATTCTGATTTGTAATTGCCCCATTCTGATTTGTAATTGTAATTGCACTATTCTGATTTGTAATTGTAATTTGCACTATTCTGATTTGTAATTGTAATTTGCACTATTCTGATTTGTAATTGTAATTTGCACTATTCTGATTTGTAATTGTAATTTGCACTATTCTGATTTGTAATTGTAATTTGCACTATTCTGATTTGTAATTGTAATTTGCACTATTCTGATTTGTAATTGTAATTGCACTATTCTGATTTGTAATTGTAATTTGCACTTTTCTGATTTGTAATTGTAATTGCCCCATTCTGATTTGTAATTGTAATTTGCACTATTCTGATTTGTAATTGTAATTTGCACTATTCTGATTTGTAATTGTAATTTGCACTATTCTGATTTGTAATTGTAATTTGCACTATTCTGATTTGTAATTGTAATTTGCACTATTCTGATTTGTAATTGTAATTTGCACTATTCTGATTTGTAATTGTAATTTGCACTATTCTGATTTGTAAATGTAATTTTCACTATTCTGATTTGTAATTGTAATTTGCACTATTCTGATTTGTAATTGTAATTTGCACTATTCTGATTTGTAATTGTAATTTGCACTATTCTGATTTGTAATAGTAATTTGCACTATTCTGATTTGTAATTGTAATTTGCACTATTCTGATTTGTAAATGTAATTTGCACTATTCTGATTTGTAATTGTAATTTGCACTATTCTGATTTGTAATTGTAATTTGCACTATTCTGATTTGTAATTGTAATTTGCACTATTCTGATTTGTAATTGTAATTTGCACTATTCTGATTTGTAATTGTAATTTGCACTATTCTGATTTGTAATTGCCCCATTCTGATTTGTAATTGTAATTTGCACTATTCTGATTTGTAATTGCCCCATTCTGATTTGTAATTGTAATTTGCACTATTCTGATTTGTAATTGCCCCATTCTGATTTGTAATTGTAATTGCCCCATTCTGATTTGTAATTGCCCCATTCTGATTTGTAATTGTAATTGCACTATTCTGATTTGTAATTGTAATTTGCACTTTTCTGATTTGTAATTGTAATTGCCCCATTCTGATTTGTAATTGTAATTTGCACTATTCTGATTTGTAATTGTAATTTGCACTATTCTGATTTGTAATTGTAATTTGCACTATTCTGATTTGTAATTGTAATTTGCACTATTCTGATTTGTAATTGTAATTTGCACTATTCTGATTTGTAATTGTAATTTGCACTATTCTGATTTGTAAATGTAATTTTCACTATTCTGATTTGTAATTGCCCCATTCTGATTTGTAATTATAATTGCCCTATTATGATTTGTATTTGTAATTGTAATTTTTCCTTTTCTTGTAATTATAATTGTAATTTCCCACTATTTTGATTCTGATTTTTAATTGCAATTTTAATTTGCCTATTCTGAATTACCTCTTTGATATGTCAGTTATTTACCAGCAGAGTTTTTTTTTCTCCTAAAATAACCCCTATGTTACCCCCAAATTAGTCATAAATTAGGTCCTACTAAAATAGTATTTTATATCTTTTTACAATCAAATTAATAATGAAATAAGAATTTCAAAAAAAAATTCGAATCTGCTAGTAATACCAAAAATTATAATGATTTCAAATTAAAAAAAAATAGTAAAAAAATACAAAAATAATATTATAATTTTAAGGATTTTTATGCATTTGTGAATAAAAGTGGCCATCCCACCCAAGAATTAATCAAATATGGCAATGCCAGGGCCACCCAATATCCGTACATTGAAGTTCGACCGGGCAGGTGGGAAAAATAAAAAATTTATATTTATTGACCAAATCCAAATTTTAAGTTGGAATTTTTACAAATTGCACAATGATCCAATGAAAATGAGGGAAGAGGAATTGAATATTACAAAAATTGATGGAATTCAATTTGACATGGAGGATCAAGGTGGAATTTACACAATTTTTATCAATGGAAATGAAAATGGGACAAAATATGCAAAAACTGTTCATCAAGTTGGGCCGCCCAATTCAATTAGTATTCTTTGGCAATTGCCCCAAATTTTGGTCATTTCTATTGCCGAAATATTGGTTTCAATCACTGGCCTGGAATTTGCTTATTCACAGGTGGATTGGGAAAAATATAAATTTAAATATTTAATAAATTGATTAATTGAATTTCAGTCTGGCCTTTCGATGAAGGCGATTGCGCATGCTTGCTGGGGTATAACTTCTTCGTTGGGGAGCATCATTATTATGTGAGTTTTTAAAAAGGGACTGATTGCTTATGGAAAATTGGGGAAATTTATAAAATTTTTAAATTAATTCATTATTTTTGAGTTTATTCATTATGAAGGTAGTTAAGGTTAAGCTTAATATTACTTTTATGGTCGTCATATAATAAATCTAATTTTCAATTCTATTTCCTTCAATGAAATGGGTTAGCTCTTCATTTTTTAAAAAAATAATTATAATCAACCCAAAAATGACTGAATTTACCCAAATTTTTGAGGCTTTTAACTTGGCCATAAATAAGTGTTAGAGTTTAAAGGGCTGAGTTTAGGGACAAGCATGGGTTTAGGGCTAGAGCTAGATAGGAAAGAATTCTTATAGAATATGATTTGATCAAGAAAAATGGCCTCAAAAATAAATAATTTTTCGGCACAATGATTTTTGGCAAATTCAGTCATTTTTAAGTAAATTAATAAACTTTCATTTTTTAAATCAACTCATATAGAATAATCACCAAATTGCCGATTGAAAATTTGGCTACCAAAGCTTTTGTTTGTGCCGGTGCCATGGTCCTAGATGTTCTTTTGCTGGCATATTTGGCCACGTAATAAATATTGGGGACTTAAACATTGAATATATTTTTTAAGCTTCAAATACAAATATCGAAAAGGCACAATTCAACAAGATGGAAATGAAGAGGAAGACAATGGAACAATGACGAGCAGTAATGAATCAATGGGAAAAGCAGAGAAAAGTGTTCGATTCACCAAATTGAGAAGGAAAAATTCGTCTTCATCCACCAAACTTTCCCAAATAAAACCCAAAATTGTAAATGAAAATGGAAAAGATGTTGGCAACATTTGATTATCATTCATAAAATATATTATTATATGCAAATTTTGTTTTTGAAGCTCTTTCATGTATAATAATTAATAAAAATAATAATAATTAAATAAAAATGTTGTGTTGTCTTAGTTCAGCAAAAATGGACAATTATCGCAATACTTAAATTTATCTAAATATACTACAGGGCTGCCAGAATACCCACCCACGGGGGGCATTTGCCCCCTTTTTAGGATTTTGCCCCCTTTTTTGCCCCCCGAGCCGAGTTGCCCCCCAAATGCCCCCTTTTGATTTTTTGTTAAAATTTTCCCCAAATGGGTCATTTTTCTTCAAAATTTTTCGCTGCGCGGCAATTTTTTGGTCTAATTTTTCGCTGCGCGGCCATATTTTGGTCTAATTTTTCGCTGCGCGGCCATTATTGGCAAAAATTTTCGCATTTTTGGCACTTTTTAAAACTGCCCCCCAAAATGCCCCCTTTTTAGCGAAAATGCCCCCCAAATGCCCCCTTTTTTATACCAAAATGCCCCCCAAATTGAAAAACCATCTGGCAGCCCTGATATACTAAATGGAGAGTTCCGGGACAAATTAACATTTGAATATTTTAACTTTGGCGTTTTGTTTTTTTTATTTTTAGATTCTTTCCAAAAAATTAGATGAAGATTGAAGAAATAAAGAAAAATAAGTTTATAGACAAGAAGTATAAAGAAAAAAGAAAAGAAAATATTTTTATTATAGAAATAAACATTTTGAAAATTATAATGATAGAATATTTTTAATTATTAATGTAATAGTAGTAGAGAAATATTAAAAAATCATATGAATTTATGCGATATGTTGTGAATAATTGTAAAATGCTATGAAATTATGATGATATTTTCAAAAAAATATCAAAATGATTTACAAATGATAATTCTTGAACCAATGAATGAATAATTGTAAAACACTATGAAATTATGATGATATTTTCAGGAAAATATCAAAATGAGAAAGCATAAAGTATAAAGAAATAAAAGAAATTGAGAAAAATATTTCAGTAAATTAAATGAGAAAATGGGAGAAATTGATGTAATGTAAAAATGAATGATTGAGATTATGAAAATAAAATGATAGGAAAATTCCGTAAATTGAGTCAATGAATATTTTTCAATATGATAGTTGATAGCAAATGACAATGGGAGGCCGAGAGCTGCGCAGCGGCGATCGGGCGCTTCCTTAAGCATTTAAAATAATCGAAAAATAATCAGATTATAATTTATTAATTAAAAGAACAATAATGAATAAGTTGAGAATAGATAAAAAAAAAATGATTAAAAGGAGAAAAACATGATGGGATGACCGATGAATTAAGAAGATGAATATGAAGATGAGAAGAGATGATTGGGAGGATGAAAAGGGATGAATATGAAGATGAGAAGAGATGATTGGGAGGATGAAAAGGGATGAATATGAAGATGAGAAGAGATGATTGGGAGGATGAAAAGGGATGAATATGAAGATGAGAAGAGATGATTGGGAGGATGAAAAGTGATGAATATGAAGATGAGAAGAGATGATTGGGAGGTTGAAAAGGGATGAATGTGAAGATGAGAAGAGATGATTGGGAGGATGAAAAGGGATGAATATGAAGATGAGAAGAGATGATTGGGAGGATGAAAAGGGATGAATATGAAGATGAGAAGAGATGATTGGGAGAATGAAAAGGGATGAATATGAAGATGAGAAGAGATGATTGGGAGGATGAAAAGGGATGAATATGAAGATGAGAAGAGATGATTGGGAGGATGAAAAGGGATGAATATGAAGATGAGAAGAGATGATTGGGAGGATGAAAAGGGATGAATATGAAGATGAGAAGAGATGATTGGGAGGATGAAAAGGGATGAATATGAAGATGAGAAGAGATGATTGGGAGGATGAAAAGGGATGAATATGAAGATGAGAAGAGATGATTGGGAGGATGAAAAGGGATGAATATGAAGATGAGAAGAGATGATTGGGAGGATGAAAAGGGATGAATATGAAGATGAGAAGAGATGATTGGGAGGATGAAAAGTGATGAATATGAAGATGAGAAGAGATGATTGGGAGGTTGAAAAGGGATGAATGTGAAGATGAGAAGAGATGATTGGGAGGATGAAAAGGGATAAATAGGAAAATGGAATGGGAGGATTAAAAGGCATGAATGGGGGCATGAGTAAAGATTATTTAGATTTTAGAAGATGAAAAGTTATGAAAGGGATGATGAGAAAAGATTAATTGAAGATGAGAAAAGATGATTGTAAGGATGAATTGGTGGATGATATGTATGTATGAGATTATGGAAAGGGATAAATGTTAGAAAGAAAGGATTGAAATTGAATTAGATGATGAAAAAAATGTATAAAAGTGTGGAATGGGATTAATTGTTCTCAGGTAAAGGATAGATGGAAAGGATGAGAAATTAATCAAGCTTTTCAATGAAGAAATTACGGAGTTTAAAATATTGAACGAATTAAGAGAGTTTAAGATTTGAGCTTTCTAATGTACCATGCAAAAAAGATTGTAGGCGTTCTATTTATTTTTAATAGATATTAACGAGCGTTGGGATGCCGCGCAGCGGCATCCCAACGCTCGTAGGGATTTAAACCAAAAACAAATTATATTTTTGAAAACTAGTTAATTTGTGAAGAATAAAAAGTTGAAAAAATTATTTGCACGACTGCGAATTGAACCTCCATATCCTATTCCTATCCAAAGCATAGTCCAAACTAGGGTTCAGCTGAACCCTCATAACGGAGGAATCCAACAATAAGTCAGCAAATTTGTGGAAATTTTGGAAATATTTTAAAGATCTGAGATATTTTGAAAATATCCCGAAAATGAGTCAAATTCTTAGAATATTTTGCCGAACACCAATTATTTTATGATTCCTATTTAAACTCATTTGGAAATGGATTTGAAAATAAAATAAAAAATAATTTATCAAATGAGTGAAATTGTGAAAACATTTTCAAAATGATATCAAATTGCGATGATATATTGGGAATTGGAAAATTTCTCAGAATATCTCTTGTTGCAGATTATAAAATGAGTTACATAATATTTTTGATTTTGAGATGAATTGTGAAAATGAGTTACAAAATATTCTGAAAATGAGATTCATTTTCAGAATTCATTTTCTCTCTCGTTTTCTTATTCAAAATAAAATGAATTAAAAAATTTATCCTGAAAATGAGTGATATTTTTACAATTTGTTTTGAATTTATTTTGAAATAAATTATAAAATGACCCAAAAAATTTATCCTGAAAATGAGTAACATTTTTGAAATTTATTTTGTTTTTATTTTGTAATAAATTATAAAATAAGCCAAACGACTAATTCTGTAAATAATGATAAATTTACTAGCAAATTTGCAACAAAAGACTACTTTTGAGAATATTTTGAGAAAAATATGAATATCGATTTTAAAATAAAGAGATCAGAGGGGTGATAAGATAAGTGTTTGCCAAATGGAAGTCAACTTTTGGCAGTCGCATTTAAGTTATAAAAAGTCACTAAATTCAGTGAGCAAATTACTGGCTGTCCTTCTTATCTTAAGCATATTGCTTTTCTATCCTTTTATAAGTAATTTTTCAAAAATTTATTAAAAATCAATGAAGAGAGAAAATATAAAATTTTTGCATAATATCTATAGGAAGCTTAATTCTAAATCCTAAAAATATTTCTAAATTATTTAGACTGCTCTAATTTTTTTTTATTGGCTAAATAATTGATTGAAAAATTGGCGGCAGTGGGGAAGGACACTTCCATCATTTTTTAGTCTGCTCGCTGAAATGAACGTTCTTATCTTGAGCCGCTTCTTTTTCAGCGAGCAAACTGCCATTCGGCAGCGAAATTATTTGCGCGTTTTATCTTAGAATGAAAGCTGAATGCGCCGCCTGCTGCTTTCACACTTCTTATCTTATCACCAAGATAAAATATTGAAAATAGCATAAAATATTAATAAAAAAACCAGGATGACTTGTTTAGAATAAATTGATCCTCTAGCTCAAAGTTATCTTCCTCGTCATTTGGCTCAGGGCTGGCATTTTCCGGCACAATTGTAGCATCGAGATCTTCCGGCGACTGGCGCCATTTGGCTTAGCGTTGTTCTCGTCACTTGAATTTGTAAAAATTATAGTTAATTTGAATTTTTTGTAAATAATTAATTTAATAAAAATTAACCTCGGTATCTGCAGTATGTGAAGAAAGATCAATGATATAGTGGTGTCGGAGAGCTCGATTTTCACTCGTTGACTTTTTGCTAAAATTTTTTTATTTATCAATTGAATTACAAAAAAATAAACCTCTGCAATTTCATTGCCTTAACTAGAACCGCCTGCAACATTGAGATCTTTGCCGCAAGTTGGAACACATTTGATCATCCTGATTTTATAATAATTATTTTTTAACATTTGTACAAATAATTACCTACTAAATAAGTTCAGCCAAATCATTGCCATCAGGTGCTACATAATCCACATTCTGCTCTTACTGAATTAGAATTAATTTTGTTTTTTTTTGTTTATAGATTTTAGTCATAAAAATTAAATAAACCTGCTTAATTTGAATGCCATTTGCTGCCACACCAAGATCTTCAACGCCAATTGTTTCGCCGTTGTTGTGGTCTTCATAAATATGTTTAAATTAAAATTTATATATTTGTTCAAAAAACCTGCTCGATTCACCAAAATTTTGATCGTGTGTCATGCGTTTCCCCAGTCGAATTGTCCCGGAATTTTGCAAAATAATTATTTCAATTTAGTCTCTAAATTTTGCAAATTCTAAAAATTTAATAAAACAGCCCAATTTAAATATTATAAATACAATTTAGAAATTGATATCGCAATTAAAATTTTATAATAAATTCGGCCTAGGAAAAATCAGATGCATACACATTGCATTGCAGTTATTATTTGAAAAAATCTCTAATATAAAAGAGCAGATATTTTTGATAAAAGATATTTATTGGACATAGAATATAATTTTCTCACTTCCCAACTTTTTTATTTTTAAAGATCTTATAATAATAAATAATACACATTACTCAAAAAATTTGTTATCGATTAAAATGCATCAAGACAAGTATGTGAATAAATTTATTTACTTGCAATGAGGTTTGCTTATTTTTTTTCTTTGTAAATTATGAATTTCCAAAATTGCGATGTCAAAGGATGCATATTTGCAGATCAAAACGATAGATTCATCATGAACAACTTGCAGATCTTGAGGTTTGTATTCCCCACTTATTTTGATAAAAAAGTTTATAAATAAAACAATTATCTATTTCAAATGGTTCCAAATAAACTAATAACTAGTCAAAAGATCATTAATAAGAAATGGGTGTGAAACGAAAAATTTGAAGTTCATCTGGAATTTTAGTATCACATTGATCTCACAATATGCACAGCTTTATAAAATCGATAATTCTCATGAAACAAATCGAATTAATAGTGCAAATTTTTTGAGGAGATATTTAATCAGATAAAAAAAATAAAATCTAAATTTTAAAAAATTAAGGATGAGCCTAAAGTTTGTGGAAACAATTGTATATAAAGGTTAATATAAGTAAATTTAATAAATAAATAAAAAAAATTCAAACGGGCCATAGCATCAATGTCATTATGCAGGTTTAACCGGATGCTGGCAAAGATCTTGTTTAAAAATTGACGTAGGTAATATTTAAAAAGAAATAAAAATTACATTGTAAATTTTCAGGACGAGTGGAATAATGAGAATGTGCAACATAATAGATAAGATCTGCTGGAAATGTTGATGCAAGATCTGCTGGAAATGTTGCTGCAAAGGTTACCTATTAAAATCAATAAGCAAAATTAATAAAACAAAGCTAATGACAACCAAGGACCAAAGCATCTATGAGAAAATTTTCGGCGAAGACATTGGTTTGTCAATTGCAACAGAAAATGGCTTTTAAATTGAACAGGTTAATATTTGTACAAAATTTAAATTTAATACATTCATGACTACCAAAGCAACGATGAATCAATTGCCGGCCCAGATCTTGACGTGGCAATGGCATTGAGTGGAATCATTTGCACAGGTTTGCCCAGTTAATATTTGTACAAAATTTAAATTTAACACATCCATGACCACCAAAGCAACGATGAATCAATTGCCGGCCCAGATCTTGATGTGGCAATGGCATTGGGTGGAAGCATTCATAGGTTTACCTTTTCTAAATCAAAATAATTAAAAAATCAAACATTCACAGCAACTATAGACCAAATGGCATCGAAAATAATGGTTTGCATTAGAAATGGTTTTCAAATTGAGCAGGTTAATTTTTTAGAATTTGAATAATTTTTAAATCAAATAAAAATAAATTTAAAAAACAGTGAACAATGGGGAACATGTGGGATCTAACCAAAAATTTGATAAACCAATTTAATAGGTTTATATTTGTACAAATATTAAAATTTAAAAATTTTAACTAATTTAGGACGATTAAAAAATGTTGAATCAATTACCAGCGCAGATCTTAGTGTGGCAATTAGCCTGAAAACTGCTATCAATTTCACCAGGTTTTTAAGAATTAAACAAAATTCAAATGAAATTATATTTAGAAAATCAGCTCAACGTTAATTTACTACAGCAGCCATTGACTGACTCTCAACGAACACTGGCACAAAATCAACGAGGTTATTTACTAAAATAAATACTTTCTAATAAATCAAATAATCTAAGATAATTTTCTTAGTTATCTAGATCGATTTGAAAATGATATTATAGATTAAATCAAATAGTATTTCAGAAATAGCAAAATGCGTTCCTTATGGC
Organism: Pratylenchus scribneri; assembly: GCA_030063045.1. Taxonomy (NCBI): domain Eukaryota; kingdom Metazoa; phylum Nematoda; class Chromadorea; order Rhabditida; family Pratylenchidae; genus Pratylenchus; species Pratylenchus scribneri. The sequence goes on along the minus strand of JAQSEB010000019.1, from coordinate 2,760,184 downwards.
GAGCCAATAATGGAATTTGAATTCTGGGGGCCATTGCTAAATCAATGGTTTTGACGGTTTGTAATCCATTTTTAAATGAATTAAAATTGTCAATTCACAGAAAATTTGAAATTGAGATTTGGCCAATGGAAAGAAAAATTGTGCAACCCAAAATGCTCCTATGGAAATTGCAAAAAACAAAAGATCTGTGCATTCAGTACGAGGTAATATTCAAAAATTATTTTACGATATAAATTATTTTATTAGGAATATGAGGCTACATATTTGTCAGAAAAATCTATGCAAATTGAATGAAAAGAATATGGAAAATGGTGGGCTCTAAAATGCTGATATAATGATATTGGTTGAGGTAAATGTATCTTCTCGTTAAAAAATTTTTAAATTCGATTTTTGATCTAATAAGTTCGAGTTGGTACTATTCGATTGAGCCCTGCCACTGAAATTGTACCAAATTAAATGAGCGAATTTTATAAATTCAAGAAAATCAAAAGATTCTTAATAGAGTCCGGCGTTGGGCCTGACAAGGAAAAACCCGGCGTTTTTGGGTATTTTTTATGAGCCCGGAAATTTTTCCTATTTTACCGAAAACTGGCTCTTTTTGCCGGTCCTTGGTAATTTTTTTTTAAAAAACCCTTATCCGGGTCTGGAAATTTTAAAAAACCATTCCCTAATTCTTAGCCCTTACTTTAGGTCGTTAACACGAAAGTTTATCACAATTGTATGGTCATATTTTTCGATGAGTTAGGGGCAGTTCTATGATTTTTCAGGAGGGTGAGAAAAAAATAAGCAGCCCTAATGGGGTGCTTAAATTTTTCAGTTTTCTTCTCAAAAATTTTAAATTCCGACTTGCGAGCGTTGAGAAGTAGGGGAGCATTTTTTGATCTTTAAGGTTAAATATACTGAAATTTTAGATAAATTAAAATTTTTCCGGATAAAATTTTTGATTTTCTAGTGTAATTCAAAGGAAAAAACTTATTTTTCTTCCAACCACCATTGGCATCCGGAGTACCTAGATCTCTCATTAAACGCCATTGCAATGAGCTAGAAGCACGAATCTTCTTAGTAGAAAGCGGATTTTTAAATCAAAAATCGCAAGATTGATAATTTTTTAGATTTTTTATTAAATTTAAATAAGATTAATTAGATAATTTTTTCCATTTTTTATAATGAAATTTTTCCCAAAAATTGCCAAAATAGGTAAAATTTATCAAAAAATTATTTCAAAAAAGAAAGAATCAAAAATATTATTAATGGGTTTTACCCATGATCTTGAAGTCGATATAAAAAAATATTTCAAAACATATAAAATTCGCTCTCTAATTATAAGTTCTTATAAAAAATAGTGATGAATATTTTTAATTAAACAGATAGGGTTGGTTCTAGGATTTGGTGTATTGAAATCATAAAAAGTTAATTGTGCAGGTATAAAGAAAATAAAATTCCTAGTTTCGTCGTAATAATATTCGCGATTTTTGAAAAGTAGCTGAGCAACATAGCGTTACTCCCCCAAACTTAGATTGATTCAGTTTTTAGAGCTCTTTCGAATGGTGGTACCAAACTCGCCCAGATTAGCCCAAAAATCCCTAAACTTATATAGTCAAATCAAGAAATCAAAAAAAGACGAGAAGGTACAAAATATTTTCTAAATATATCTTATTGTAAACATAAGTTATATAATTCATTAAATTTCAAATTATGTAAAGAATAAAATTTTCAAAATCTTTATTTTATCTTATTTTTAAAACAGGTTAGGTCATTAGTCAAAAAACAAATTTTGAGAATAGGTCTCATTTTCAGAATATATTTTGTGCACTCATTAGCCTATGAATAAGAAAACGAGACAAAAAATGAATTTTGAAAATAAGTCTCATTTTCAGAATATATTTTTTTACCTCATTTTTTTATGAATAAGAAAACGAGACAAAAAATGAATTTTGAAAATAAGTCTCATTCTCAAAATAAATTTTTTACCTCATTTTTTTATGGATAAGAAAACGAGTTAAAAAATTTATTTTGAAAATAAGTCTCATTCCCAGAATATATTTTTTAGCTCATTTTTTTATGGATAAGAAAATGAGACAAAAAATAAATTTTGAAAATTAGCGTTATTTTCAGGACTCATTTTTTAAACTCATATCCTAGCAATTTCCACAAAATGAGGGAAAAAATAAGTGAGCAAATGAGTGAAAAATTTTCGCTATATTTTCAATATTAGGTCACATTTTTATAATATCTTCAAAATCGGAATTCGTCGAAATGGCGGCATAACTAAAAAATGAGGACTCATTTTCAAAATATTCCCAGAATGAGAACCTTATTTTGTTAGTCCGGGAGCGGTACCGGTACTTTGGACTAAAATCGGTACCGGTACTTGCCGGTACCAGCCTACTAGGTATTCGGTACCGGTACTGGGTTTAGGGTCGGTACCCGGTACCGGTACTCGGCACCGGTCGGTACCGGTACTAGTCGGTACTGCCGGTACTTAAGGAAAAACGTTAAAAAATCACAAAATTTTTTAAAAAATCAATTTTTTTCTTTCAAAAATCCAAATTTTTGATACAGAGAAATAAAAAATAGTTTCATAAAAGATTTAAATTTTACTGAAATTTTCATTTTAAAGGAAAAAATTTTAAAAAAAATAAAAATTTGGCCAAAAATGCTATTTTAGGAGGGTGCTTGTCAGTACCGACTAGTACCGAGTTGAAAAAACGGTACCGGTAGTACCGGGGCCGGTACCGGTACTGACAAAATCGGTACCGGTACTGGCCAAAGGCCGGTACTTCGGTACCAGTACCGACCGGTACTGTGGTACCGCTGAACCCTAGTCCAAACCAAAAATCAATAATAACTCTACCACCTAACTTACTAAATAAAGCAACAATCAACTCTATTATAACTACTCATAGCAGAAAATCGATATCAACAAATTAGCATATTTCATGGCCAAAACCTAAACCTCAATCTTAATCAGCACTTTTTCTGAAGTCAAAAACGGTGGTCAAAAGTCAAAACCGGTAAGACTTTAAGAGGTAGAATGCCACAAGTGAAAATTTTGCACAACGCGCCAACTATTCTGAAATGGATGGTATTTAATTTTGCGAAAAAAACATTGAAAATTGCGAAAAAAACATTGAAAATTGCGAAAAGAGTATTGAAAATTGCGAAAAGTTTATAACGGTTTAGTGGTTTGTCCTAGACCCCCAAACCCTATACCCAACCGATAGATCTCGTCAAGACGCGTAGATTGGTATATATTTTGTCGTGGTTTGATCAAAAATTAAGGGTTTTAAACCATTTAAACCATCAATGGGTTTTGGTTCAAAACCAATTAAACCATGACAAATTATATACCATTCGATGCGTCTTGACGAGCTCTATCCAATGGTATATGGTTTGTGAATTTTGGGCAAACCGTTAAACCGGTATAAACTTTTCGCAATTTTCAATACTCTTTTCGCAATTTTCAATATTTTTTCGCAATTTTCAATATTTTTTTCGCAATTTTAAATATTTCCCATTCTGAAATCTTTGAATTTATTGGCACTATTTTTATTTCGCCTAAGGTTTAGGTTCCGGTTTAATAAGCGAAACGAAATGGGAAAATTGGTTGGATAAAATGTCTAAACTAAATTTGGCAAAATGTCTCAGCATCAGCTCAGCTCAGCTATCGACATTCGACATCTGCCAGCAGCCAGCACAGCACCCAGTACCCAGCACGCAGCACCATCATCAACACAACATCAACAAATGCAATTCATTTTCATTTCTTTTCTATTTTCGTTTTGTATTATGTTGTACTTACATTATACTACATTCATCATAATATAATCAAATCATAATCATTATAATTTAATCCAATTAATATCAAATTAACGCCGGGAACACCCAAAACTTAATAAATATTTCAAATAAAATTAGCCTAATTTTAAGCGAACAAAATTATTCTTGTCTAATAAAAATGTCATCCACGGAGAAAGCAGCAGATGTCGAGAATACCGGTAAATGGAATAAACTAAATAATCCAATCCACATATTTTAGTGAGCACCCAATTAAGCACAAAAAGTGACAGCGTTTTGGAGACTGACAATGACAGCAGCAAAAGCAAAAAAGGCGATGGCCCAAAAGTGGCGAAAACATGGCGTGAAATGTTCAAGGTGAATTTTAAGCAATTGAAATTTTTAATGGAATTTAATTTATTTAAGATATGGCCGTACCAAAGTTTCTTGATTGTGATCATGGAATTCGCAATAATGTTGACTGCATTGCATAGTATTATTTAATTTGGTAATAAAAAAGAATTGTTTTTGCAGATGTCCTCAATTTATATTACATCAATGTGCTTCAATTTGACCAGGACACCACAGTGGTCATTCTCAGTGCCACCGGCATCATTGGTGGAATTATGCGACTCATTGGTTCGTCGATCTCCGATGGATATTTGGGCAAATTTCGGTCATTTCATTTTAAAATTCTCAATTTATTTTAATTTCATTTTATTTAGTGCAATCTTCATTGGTTCGTGTATCTACATTCTTGGCAAAATCGTCATAACTTGTTTGCATTTTTAAATTTTTATAAATTTATTTTTTAGCATCCACATTCTTACCTGTTGGTTTTCCCCATCCTTGGGTATATTTTTCCATCCAATTTGATTTAAATTTTTTTTCATATTTTTCAGCTTGACTTCACTGCCCAACTAATTATAATGTTTGGCACCGCAACAATGAGTCCAAGTATTGCATCTTTCGGTGGGGACCAATTTGAGCCGCATCAAGAGAAAATGGTAGATTGTGTTAAAGTTATATTCAGAGAAATGGCTAATTCCCGGAAGTTCGGCCAGCTTATTTCGAGAATCTCGGCTTCCAGTCATCATACAAACTCGAGAATTATGTTTATTCGACTCGACGTTATCGATTTATAATATGAAATTTCAATATCAAACCAATATTAGTTATTAGGGCCTAGGCAAAAGATAGTAAAGCAAACCCGGTTTGGGTTTAAACAACGTTTCAGCTTTTTCGGTTTAAAATTGAAATTTCATAGATTAAATCGACCATGCCGAATCGAATGAGCCTACTCTCGAGTCTATTGGTTGTCTAGAAGCCGAGATTCCCGGAATTAGCTAACCCAGCAGCCAACGTCTAGCCGGAATTTATTTAGAGAATTTTCAGAATTAACTTTTAAAAATAAATTTACATTTTGAAACAAAATTTAATTTATTCAGATTTCCGCCTATTATTCAATGTTCTACGCTGCAATCAATATTGGGTACTATTATAAAATGAGTTGAAATAATGAATTAAATTTCCGACACATTTAGTGCCGTCATTTCAAATATAGTAATGCCAATTCTCCGTTCTCGTCCATGTTTTGGCAATGATTCATGTAAGCAAATTTAAATAATTTATTTTTTATTTTATTTAAAATTTAGGTTATCCACTTTCGTTCAGTGTTTCCACCATCGGAGTCATTTGCTCTTTTCGTTAGAATTTTAATTAAAATAAATAATTTTTTTAAAATTTATTTGTTTTAGTCATTTTCATTATGGGCAACAAAAAGTAACTTTTTATTTAGATAAAATTTTTAATTAATTAATTTTCCAGATATGTTAAACTTCCACCAAAGGGAAATATTTTCACGACACTTTATCGAGTAGTAAAGGTGGTGAAATACAATCATTGAAATTAAAACAAATTTGCCTTTTCAGACTTCAAGGGCCAACAAAAATTGCTCAGAGAAGGGGGGAAAATATGATAAATTTTTGGATTATTATTTCGATACCCACAATTGTGAGGAGGATCAAAAATGTTTGGATTTACGCAAAAAGGATGTGAAGAATAATGCAAATTTATGCCAAAAGGTAAATTCAAAATTATATATAAATGTTGCGGTGTTTATTGGAAATTGACAAGTGCTCTGGTTGGTTAATTTCCAGAATATCGGCTTCTATGTTTCGTACAAACTCGAAAATATACTAATTCGACTCGCCATGGTCGATTTACTATAAGAAATTTCAAACCGATTCTAGTTTATTTTCAAAATTTGAACCTTTGTTTAAACCCAAACCGGTTTTGTTTTTGTTTTACTAACTTTTGCCTAATCCGTAATATCGGTTTGAAATAGAAATTTCATATAGTAAATCGACCATGCTGAGTCGAATGAGCCTACTCATGAGTTTATACGATATCTATAAGCCGAGATTCCCGAAATTAACCAACCCACACTTGGCATTTTTGCGGGAATTAGCCAATTCCCAATATTATCGTAACATAAATATTACTTTAATAATTTATTTTAAGGAACAAATCATCGATGATTTTCGTGCACTGAAACGCCTTCTGATTATTTTCATTCCAATGCCAATGTTTTGGGCTCTTTACGATCAACAGTGAATTATACACAAAAATATATTAATTTTAGTGATTTTTAGATCCACTGTTTGGATGAATCAAGCATTATTAGTAAACCAAAATATTTATAAAATTTATTTTTAATTTGTTTTCAGCTTGATGGCCGAATTTGGGGAGATTTTCGCCTTTTGCCCGATCAAATGCAAGTCGTCAATCCGGTAAAAAAATTGAAAATATTTCTATAAATTAATTTTAGATTTTGATAATTGTGCTCATTTTCGCTTTCCAATCCGGCATTTACCCATTTTTTGAACGATTTGTTCGACTGACTCCATTGAGGAAAATGGTGGCTGGCGGTTTCATCGCGGCATTTGCCTTTGTCGTTTCCGGCATTGTTCAACTCAAAATTAATGTAATTTTTGGTTGGGAAAACAAAATGGATTAACCAATAAATAATTGGTCTTTAAAAAATTAAAATTTAATTAAAACAAATAAAAAATTAATTAAAATATTAATTTAAATAAAAAAATGAAAAAATATAAATTAAATAGAAATTAAAATATTAAATTAAATATTAAATTAAAATAGTAAATTAAATAATAAATAAAAAATTAAATTACAAATTAAATAATAAATTAAAATATTATAATTTTACTAAATTAAAATATAAATTAAATAAAAAATTAAAACAATTACCCTTTTTATTTATTATGTTTTCATTTTCAGCCAACTCTTCCCGATTTGCCACAGGATGGTCATGCATTTGTGTCATTTGTGAACACATTCCAAGATGAAAAATGCACATTGAATATTACTCATTTGGGAAGTGGCCAATTTCGATTTCTCCAAGCCAATTCTGTTCGTTTTTATTTAAAATATTTTTGATTAATTTATTTTATTTTAGTCATTGGTTGCCGACAAATTGGCAAATCGTGATGAACTTTTCGACGTTTCGTTAGGCCAAAATGAATGGAAAATTGAATGGGCTAACAATGAAACATCAAAATGTTCAACAACATTTCCAACAAAAATTTTGGAAAATATTCAAAATGAGACGAGCGTAATTCTAATTGGCCAAAATGGCCATTCCCTCACATGGGCCGACACAAAAAAGCCAACCGGTGGCACTGGACAATTCAAAATTGGCGTTGTTTTGGCATTGGATGGAGCAGAGGAATATTCCGGCAATTTGGCAATGTGCCGTGTTGGCCACACTTGCGATCAACATTCGGGGAAGGTGAATTGAATAAAATATTTGGGTTTTTCGGAAGTTTTTTCATAGTTCAGTTTTTGAAAAATAATTTTTAGATATTAATTTTTTAAATATTCTCTTAATTATTGTAATTGTGATTTGTAATTGCGATTGTAATTGTAATTGCGATTGTAATTGTAATTGCGATTGCAATTGTAATTGCGATTGTAATTGTATTTGCGATTGTAATTGTAATTGCGATTTGTAATTGCAATTGCGATTGTAATTGTAATTGCGATTGTAATTGTAATTGCGATTGTAATTGTAATTGCGATTGTAATTGTAATTGCGATTGTAATTGTAATTGCGATTGTAATTGTAATTGCAATTTGTAATTGTAATTGCGATTGTAATTGTAATTGCAATTTGTAATTGTAATTGCGATTGTAATTGTAATTGCGATTTGTAATTGTAATTGCGATTGTAATTGTAATTGCGATTGTAATTGTATTTGCGATTGTAATTGTAATTGCAATTTGTAATTGTAATTGCAATTTGTAATTGTAATTGCGATTGTAATTGTATTTGCGATTGTAATTGTAATTGCAATTTGTAATTGTAATTGCAATTTGTAATTGTAATTGCGATTGTAATTGTAATTGCGATTTGTAATTGCAATTGCGATTGTAATTGTAATTGCGATTGTAATTGTAATTGCGATTTGTAATTGTAATTGCGATTGTAATTGTAATTGCAATTTGTAATTGCAATTGCGATTTGTAATTGTAATTGCGATTGTAATTGTAATTGCGATTTGTAATTCTCTATTATATTATAATGGCATAGTTAAATAAGAATTTTTGGTTTATAAATTCAGCTACTTTTTTGGATAAAAAAACCATTTTTCACTTGTTTTATATAAAAATAAAAATTTTTGGGTACTTATCAGTTATTACTTATTATCTATCACCCAGCAGATTTGAATTTGAAATTTTTGAGTATATTTGATAAATCGAAGAAAAAAAAACTATTTTGGATTTACCGATTTTTTGTTCAATTTTTGTTTTTAAAAACGATAAGAGATTTCAAACTCAAAACCTAAAAATTTTGCAGCTTTATTTATTCAAATTTTTATAAAATTTTATCCTGAAACAATATAAGTGTAAACAAATGAAATTATCTTTTTTTATTAGGATTTTTATGCATTCGTGGACAAAAATGGCCATCCCATCCAAAAATTAATCAAATATGGCAATGCCAACAGGGCCACCCAATATCCGTACATTGAAGTTCGGCCAGGAAGGTGAGAAAAATAAACAAAAACAAATTATATATCTTACGGGCAAAGGGCATTTCCCGATTTGCCCGGATATTTAGCTTAGCAATTTTAGAAATCTCGGCTTCAAATCGAAATATGTTCAGTTTCAGTCGACTCGGCATGCTCAATTTACTCTATGAAATTACAATTTAAATCCAAATCCAATATGGACTTGTTTTAAAAAGCTGAACCGATGTTTTTGGTATGCTAACTTTTGCCTAAGCCCGAATATCGGTTTGAAATTGTAATTTCTTAGAATAAATCGACTACGTCAAGTCGAATGAATCTATTCTCGCGACTCTTGGTTGAAAAGCCGAGAACTTCCTAAATTTCCCAGCAAAATCTCTGCACAATTTTGGAAATGCCTAATTTCCACGATTGCCCGATGCTCGCAACAAATAAATTTAAATTTTAAGTTGGAATTTTTACAAATTGCACAATGATCCAACGAAAATGAAGAAAGAGGAATTGAATGTTAAAAAAATTGGTGGAATTCAATTTGACATGGAGGACCAAGGCGGCATTTATACACTATTCATCAATGGAAATGAAAATGGGACAAAATATGCAAAAACTGTTCATCAAGTTGGGCCGCCCAATTCAATTAGTATTCTTTGGCAATTGCCCCAAATTTTGGTCATTTCCATTGCCGAAATATTGGTTTCAATCACTGGCCTGGAATTTGCCTATTCACAGGTGGATTGGGAAAAATATAAATTTAAACAATTAATAATTGATTGAATTTCAGTCTGGCCTTTCAATGAAGGCGATTGCGCATGCCTGCTGGGGTATAACTACTTCGTTGGGAAGTCTCATCATAATGTGAGTTTTTATTTTTAAAAAGAAAATAATAAATTAAATTTCTTAAATTTGCAATTAATTATTGGGTTTATTAAATATAAGACTAAATATTAGGCGTAATATTACTTAAATGGTTTTCAAAAGAATATTCAATTTGCAGAAAAAATTTTCACCTAGAAAAATAATTTTTGAGGGTGAGGGCAATTAACCTGGCCAAATAAGATTAAAAATTTTAATCTACCTATCAATAACCCTGAACCTAATACTAATAAGCTCGAATACCTTGCTATTACCAAGATATAAAAAGGATTAGTTTTCCTCACTTTTTTTTGTCATTTGCAATACTTTATAATTATTCATTACTTAAATGGCCAGATTAGAATAATTTTGGTTTTTTTATATTTTTATTATTTAACGAAATTAGCTCTTCATTATATTAATTCAAATATTTTAGAATAATCACCAAATTGCCCATCGAAAATTTGGCCACCAAAGCTTTTGTTTGTGCCGGTGCCATGTTCCTGGATGTCTTTTTGCTGGCTTATTTGGCCACGTAATAAATATTGGGGGACTTAAAACATTGAATATATTTTTAAGCTTCAAATACAAATATCGAAAAGGCACAATTCAACAAGATGGAAATGGAAAGAAAGAAAATGGAACAATCAGCATCAGCAGTATTGAATCAATGGAAAAAGGACAGAAAAGTGTTTGATTCACCAAATTGAGAAGGAAAAATTCATCGTCATCTACCAAACTTTCCCAAATAAAGCCCAAAATTGTAAATGAAGATGGCAACATTTGAATATCATAAATAAATAATAATATATATTGTATTTCTATAATGCCCTCTTTCACTTAAATTATTATATTATATGCAAATTTTGTTTTTCATATTTATTTTATGCATAACAAAATAATAATTTTTAATAAAAATGCAATTTAATTTGATTTATTTGATTAAATTCCAAATTGTCTAATGAAAATTTTTATTCATTTTTTAAACTTTAAAATAATGACTAAAAATTTTCAAATCTTTTTGTAAAGTTTAAGGAGGCACAAAATTCAACAAGAAAATTGAAAGGTGTGTCGGTTCGAAAACATTTTTTAATTCATTTTGAGTGATCTTTGTTGTTCGCCGCAGACTTCACAAAAATGTGTCCATTTTTTTGTCAATTTGATGGGTGCGGTATTTTTTGGTACAAAATTTGGTTGAAAATGGGGATTGGCAAATTTCAATGATAGAACATCACAATTGGTGATCTTAATCACAAACAAATAATTTTAACTTCGGTTATATCAATTTTTATTAAAGCATTTTTTTGTCCCGGATCATTTGGCAACCGAATTTCGCTTATAAAATATTCCATACCGTATATTCCAATTAGTCCAGACAGGATTTTGATTCATTTAAAAATTGTTTAAAATTAATTAAAAACAAAAATTATCTATATTTATTAATCACATTTATAACTCCTTTTAGTAAATTTTGGTTCGGGTCATCTAATAATAAAATTAAATTATTAAGGCTTTAATTTTCATTTTTCTTTCAATAATTTTCTAATTTACTGAAAATGGTGCGAAATAGTTTAAAAATAATTTAACTAATAATATATTCGACTGGTCCAATTGGAATTATTCTTCAATATTTGTTCAGCAACCGAATTCAAATCAATACAGGAAAAACGGCCCAAAATTCACATCAGTCAAATAGATTTTGTGAACCTTTTCTATGATTAGACCACAGTTCATCATTCTACCCTAATTCCAAACATATTTTCCTAAATCGATTGAATTTGAGAAATACAAAATAAATATTAAATTAATTATTTGATTAAATGATTTATATAAATAATAATTGAAAAAAAATTGGGCCAATTCCAACTCGCCATTTCCATCCAATTTGATGAACCATAACTCATTAGCCCATAAACCATTCTAAATGATCTAAAGTGCATTTAATAACCTCAAATGTTTGCTATTCATTATTATATTGATCATCCAAAACTATAAAATTTTGGTCAAACTCGCCTTTGTCTTTGTTGACCACAATTTGGCCAAAATTTTCAAATTTGGATGATCAATATATCAATGGACAGCCAATAGTTAGAGCTATTAAATGCATTTTACTTAGATTTTTAGATATTAATTAGTTAGCTCATCAGATATGGTTCGTCAAATTCTCTAAGATTAAAATGGCCTAGACGGAAGTTGTATTACGACATTTGCGGACCCTAAACTTGCGGATGAAACGGTCTGGTCCCGATGGTGGTAAAGCTTTTGTGGAATTGTTTAGAGCATTTTATTGAGCATAAAATTAGCTAAAAAATGATATAAAAGGCTTCGGTCAATGTTGAATATTCATCGATTTATGGCCAAAAAACGATTAGAAATACAATTTTTATTAAAGCAACGGCTTTTTTGACAATCACTCGGTGAATATTCAACATTGGCCAATGCATTTGGTATAATTTTGTAGCTGATTTCATGTCTAATAAAATGCTATAAACAATTTCACAGCAGCTTTACCACCATCGGGGCCAGACCGTTTCGTCCGCAAAGGTCGGTTATACTAACTAATCACGGAAGACGGAAGTATTTTCCTGCCAATTTGAAAAGTTAATATAATTATTTTTTTATGCCCCAACCAATCATCATTATCCTAAATAATATCTATCTAATGAAGAGAAGGAAACAATTGCCTTATTCCATCAATGCGAAATACCCAAATATGTCAATTTTATCATAATTCAAGTGCAACATAAAATCGCAACGAGCGGGGCCAAATAATCAAATGAAAAATCAAAAATAATGATCAATCGGGATCAAAAAATGAACACAAAAACAAACACAAAATCCGCGCTGCTGAAGGGAGGAGAACTCTCCCTACCTCAATGGCCAATTCTCTTTTGGGATTTGGGAATGGGGAGGAAAAAGCGCGCGCTTGCGCAAATGCCGCAAATCAATGGACACGATTTAGGATAGCCAAAAATGCCGAGAAAATAGGAGAATGGGAGGCAGGAAAAAGATGGGAATTGGGCGATGTGTCCGAAAGATGGAGGGAATGGGTTCGTTCAATGAATGAATGAATGCCCGAATCAAATGAAACTGATCAGTGATCAACACATTCTGATTTCATTTTCATTCATTCATTCATTCCTTCTACACTATAGATCATGTGTGCCTTGATTGATCACACATATGCCCAATGCCCATCTTGAATTCACTCCATATTCCATCGTTGAGGCGCACTCCCAAAATTCAATAAATAAATTGGCCACAATAAATTGGCCAAATATTCGCGAATATTTCATTTACTGAATCAAAATCCTCAAATTTTCTCAAAAATCCGCATATTTTCCCTAAAAATTATTTTAAATCTGTATTGAATGAATGGTTGAATAATTCCCCAAATGTTTCTTCATTTTCCCTGCAAAACTTTAGTAACAATTTATAAAATTATTATATTTATTCAGCTTCAGTCCACAAAGATCACTCAAATTCATTCGCGATTCCGTCTCCCCACCAACCACCATCCAATTCACGATTTGCACTTTCCCTTTTCACATTTTTTGGCAAACTATTCGTTTCGACGAATATTCCGCACATTTTTCACGGCTAATCTCTGCGACTAACAAACACACAAAAATTCCTTTAAAATGTGAATGATTATCAATTATCATATTTCATATTCCCCTATCACATTTTCCAGGCGGTTTATGTCATATAAAAACTTTCATTTCCAATTCCATTATACTCCGTCCCAGTCAAGTTAAAATATTTAAATTCCTCTAAATTTCAAATTTTATTTTTCCCCTTTTCCTTTAAAATGTGAATGGTTTATTTTCCCCTATCACATTTTCCAAGCGGTTTTATCATCATACAAAAACTTTCCATTTCCATTTCATTATTGTCTCTACAAGTTCCTGTCACAAGTAAAATTATTTAAATTTTTCCCAATTTCAATTTGTTCTTTTTTTGAGAACTTTTTCAATTCAAAACGGAATTTCTTTTTAATAATTTAAAAAATACTCTTTTTTAATTATCTTAATTTATTTCCCTTTAGGGATTAATCCCATTTAAGAATTATTTTTTAAATAAAAATTGAACATTTTTCAATAGATTGTGTTTTATGCACAAGTATATAGTGTATAGTTTCTTCTTTGCTAATTATAATTAATGCCAAGTATCGTGATTCTCAATGAAGAATAAAATAAAATCTTGACAATAGTTCTAATAAAGGGAAAAATTTACTCTTAATTTATTCTGAATATTCCTTCCTATAGAATTTATTAGAAATGGCACGGGATGTACGAGATCTTTTAGAAATTTTTATGAGATCTCAAATTCTTCGATATCGTGCAAACTTTAATGTGAATCATGTTTTAATTAAAAACTTTTCCAATTCCCATTAATTAATCATATTATTATTTTTATTCTTTCTTATCCAGTTTTACCCCAAAAGTCCAAATATTGGAGATCATTCAAAGAGTCAAGACTCATTTACATAAACTATCATATGATATTTGACTTACCCTAAATAATAATCATTTTCTTTAATTAATCAAATTTGGACCGAAAATCGGTCCCAAATTCGTGACTATATTTTGCCTCATTTTCGGATTAATTTCTCCTAAGTTGACCACAAATTCTATTTTTATTCCACTTTTCCCATTCATCATTTAATCATTCTTTTTGTCCCAAAATATTTGCAAAAAAATAAAAAGCACAAATTAAACCCAACTCCAAACATCACATTTCACATCACAGCAGATTCCGACCGACTCTACTAAAATGTTGTTCTTTTTTTTCATCATTTTGTTTATTTTCCATTTTTTTTCCATTGCAATGGCAATGGTCACCATTAATTCCCCACTTTTCCCCTTATCTTTTGTGACATTGTTATGTTTGCATTGAACACATAGATTGGTTGGCTGCCTCCAAAAAAATGTTCACAAAATACAATAAAGTTCCACGTCAGACACAACATTTTTCAACCCAACCAAACATTTTTGCTTCCATTCGAACATTATTCCCTTGTCACCCCTTTTTGCGGCGTAGTTCGCGCAGAGATCTTTGAATTTGTACACACCAAAATCACAAATGCTCACATTTTTTTTGTTTATTCATTAAATTAATGAATCGGATGAAAATGGTGGAAGGGAAACGCGAACGAAAACCGACCTGCGGAAAGAACGAAAGTTTACCTTGGTTCACAATTCCCTTCCCTATTATTTATTTAATTTTTAATTTTAGCTGCAAAATTCCTCTTCCCACCTAAATAATAGTCATATTTTTCTAAGAATCCATTTTAGAACACATTTGTGTCTGCCTCTTTTCGTGTCCTTATACCTAAATTAATTTGTATATTGAACATTTTGTTTGGCATATAATTCACTTACAAATGTGTCTCAGTCAGCAAAATGTCCTTTATTTTGTGCCATGATCTATGATGTTCTCGGTAATACTCCGCCCTGATTTTTTTTTGTATTCGGGTATGAAAATTGTACACATTTGTAGGCGTCAATCCTCTCCTGATGAGACATAAAATAGTTTCAAATTTGTAACAAAGACATCAAATTCAACTCCGAAGTCAGAATATTATCACCGATTTTAATCATTTTTCTTCAACTCCTTCTCACTAATTTTTATAATAATTAAAAATTTTATTCAAATTAAACCAAATTGTTGTTACGGTCAAATTAAAATATATTTTTATTAAGAAATAGCCACAAGCAATACTCACTTTTAAAGCCCCCCATGAAATGTTTTGGTACGATATATTATATAAAAATAATTTACGCTTATGCCAAATATCTAATTTTTTTCAGAATTAATTTCCCCTTCCGTTAATTATGGTTTAATTAAAGTTAAAAGTAAAGGCACAAATTTCTGAATATTATTAATAGATCGCACTGCATCATCAGTCATCACCAATCCGTCTATCCTAGACTAAAATATCAAAATGTCAGCTCTTGTTCCCCGTCTAAAAAAGTATAAATAAATATTACTTTTCTTTCTGAACTTTTAATGAGAATTTGAAGGTCAACCCAACCAAAATTAAACCGGTTAGAAAAGATTCAAAATTGTACATAAGCAAGATTAAATTTCTCATTTATTCACAAATTTCAAACTAAAATGATGAATTTGCCATTTTTCAAAACATATATTTTTACATTTTGTTCTACACGATGTATGATCTTCTAAATTTCCCCTTTCTCCGCCATTTTGTTCCAAAACATAATTCTGACATAATCTTTCCAATATATACGGACATTAATTACAAAGTGAGGGGGGATTAGGCCAAAGCCAAAAGCTTCTACTTCGCTTTCCGTGCTTGCACACAAATTTAATGTACTGAACTTGATGTTTATATTTTGGGCGCGGAGGCAGCTGAAAATGTGTGAGCCATTTTTATGGGGGAAGGTAAAATGGTTTTGTATGGTTTTAATTTCACCGCATTCCCTCCAATTCCGTTCAATCCGTCCTTACACCATTTGTTGGCCTTTTCCTTCTCAAATTTTTGTTTGCTTTTTCCCTGTCCTCCCGGCCGGTCGGCAGAAGATAAATGATCCAAGATTAGGTCACAAACAGCAGTCCGCGGAGTACAGTCACAAAATGGGCAAATAAACACACCTTAAAAAGAAATATGGGCGTGTGTTCATTTGTGAAAATTAATTAGAACAAAATTGAGGGAAATTGGAAGAAATTGTTCGAAAAATGTACAGCACATTCAGTGGTCATTGATATTTGTGCCTGAAAATGGATGAAAATGATGGCAGTGGGGGACAATGAATGGGCAGAAAATTATTTAATTTTTTGTTAAAATTGTGCCAAACAAAAATACAAAAACAGGGCGCATTAACCAAAATACATTCTCACATTAATACAAATAAATTTATGGTACACTACAGAACATACATCTCATCAGTCAGTCAGTTTAATAAGCAATTTAGAAGGTAAAGAGAATAAGCGCATCATTAGTAGACAGAAGAAAAGTTGTTTACTTGGAAACCATCAATTTTGTTTTAAGATTTACCGTATATTATATACTTTATTAAACATCCCTCCCAACACCCAAAATATACTTTAATAATTCCCAAAATTTTCATTTATGCGTCAAATGAATTAACTATATATTTATTTATAGCCTCCCTTAAGCTTTTTTTTTTGTTAAAATTTGGCACTTGGCATATTTTAAAATATCAAGTTTAGGAAAAATTTTGCGTTTAATCCTCAAAATTTTGATTTTGTAATTTTTTTCATGATAGAAAAATAATTCCCATAAACTTTTAAAAGACTATTGTTTTTAAGAGAACAATTTTTTAAAAATAATTTATAAATCAATTTCCATTTTCCAAAGTTCTCTCTTAATTTTTTATTCGTTTTCTTCTCCACAAATACCTACCTTTTATTTCGCTATTTTATCGTTAAACTTTGAATAAAAATATTTATGAATTTTCAGCGAATCCCAATAAATTAAATCATTCAAATGTTATTCTCCAATCCAATCATTATTCCCATTAATTCCAAATTCAACTTCACCAATACATCATCTGGCATTTTGTCGGCTTCATCACCAGCTGGCAGCAATTCCACCAACAACGGTGCACTTTCTCCCACTTCTGAATCCTCCATAAATATACTCGAAGAAAAAACAACAAAAAGTGAACTAATTTCCGTCGAATCACCGTCTTCCACTTCTGTGACCAATACGGAATTAGAGGCTGCATTGAATGAGGCAAATTCATCGCCAAGGCCAAAATCATCTTTGAAAAAGCGAAAAATTTCCTCCTCAAATTGTTCAACAATTTCCTCCTCCACAACAAATAGGCCACGATCGAATAATGAGAAGAAAAGATGGGAAAAGCCGGAAGTTTGTCTAATATGCAGCCAACCGGCCCAATGCCTCAATTTTGGCGCACATTGTTGCCATGGTAGGGCAATTTCTTTTTATTATTTTTTGGGATGAATCATATAATTAAGTATACGGTAATAGAAAATAGAATATGGAATAAAATATCTATATTGAAAAATAAAACATTGTAAATAGTTAAAAATTTTATCTGCTGAATCTACGACCTTTTTTTTACTATACTTTAAACTGGATGGGTTCATTTAATTAGGTATACAATAGAATAATCGAATAATTGGTACAATATTTACGTTGCAAAATATTATAAATAATCCCAAAAACGTTTTTTATATGGTCTAAAATTTTACCTATTAAGTAATTAATATTTTTGACCATAAATCTTGGCTAATTCATGGATTAAACTCCCCATTTAATGTATTGGCGAAATTTATATAAATATTTTCATTTGATTTAAGACAAAACAAATATTAATAATAATTATTATTTTTTTAAATTTATAGCTTGTCGCATGTTTTTTCGTCGTTCTGTTCTAAAATTCAAGGATTTTCATTGCAAATTTGAAGGAAACTGTGACACAACAAAAGGTGTGATTATAGCAATATTTAAATAGTATTCAATCATTTTTAGGAAAAAATTGTCGTTCTTGCCGTTTCGATGCCTGCGTTTTGGCACAATTGGACATTTCACTGATTCAATTCCCACCGGATTTTAATGTGCCAGAATTGAAAAAGCGATTGGAGGAAAAAAGAATGGAATTAAAGCAAAAAGGAGAAAAGGAACGGAGCCAATCAACTCAAAGCCAACAAAATAGCCAGCAGGAATCATCAACACCAAAATTAGCCATCACCTCAAATTTAGCCATTGAAATGGAAAAGGTTGGAATTTACTGAATTTAAATATTTATAATTATTTTTTGCAGTCTTTCTCCACAATTTTTGAACTGATTGAATTCAACAAATGTTTGGACCATTTATTATTTGCCGAAAAGCAGGCACAAAAAATGCGAAATTCCCCAAACAATTTATTGCTTGAATATTTATGCGGCAAAGGATTGGCCGAATTGCTGGCCACTCAAATGAATGTTCTCAATTTTGTTGAATTATTCACAATTGTAAGTACAAAACAAAATTATTGATTAATTAAATGAGGGCCCTTTTTACCTAATTTTTTTTACCCAAAAAGTAGTTTTTGACTTCTAATAAATCAGAAACCGGTATTCAACCCTACAAACCTTATAGCAATTTGTAGATCTCATCAAGATGCATCAAATGGTATATAAAATGTCCGGTTTTGGTCCAAAATTAAAAGAACTAAAACCAAAAAATTGAAATCTGGTTTAAAAGGTTTAATTCGCTCAGTTTCAATTTAAACTAAGAAATATATCTGTCAAAAGATGCGTCTCGATGAGATCTACAGATTGGTATTAAGTTTAGAGGGTTTAAAATCGATTTCTGATTTATTAGAAATTAAAAACTATACATTTCTGGGGTAAAAATGAGTTATAAAAACATATTTTAACCAAATTAATGAATAATTAAATAATTAAATAAATTACCCAATTATACAGAATGGTTCCCCACTCAAAAGTGATGAAAATTCAATGATGGAATCAAATGGAATTCCATTCATTGGCAATTACCTAAATTTGGATATGCTCCTTCAAATTGAACTGATGCGAATGTTGCCAATGTTCGAGGAAATTGGCATTCAGGATAAAGTGAGAAAATCGACGAATTCATTTAAAAAATATTTCCATTTTTAGATTCATTTATTCCAACAAAATATCCACAAATTGGTGACCTTTTCCAATGGATTTTATTCATTCCAACAAAATTCGGAAACCATCATTTACCCAAATCAAATTAAACCATTCAATTTGTGCCGACGAACATTGGAGAGAAATTTACAAGGAGAGAAATTGTCAAGGTAAAAAATAATGCATAAATAATATCCAATGGATTTAATATTTTTTAGATATTTGAATTTGAGACGCCGAGCATTTTGTGATGTAATGGACGAATTCAAGGCAATCAATTTGTCCATTGAGGAATTCGTCCTTTTGCGTGCCGTAATTTTTTGCAATATTGGTACGCTACTTTGGGGAAAATATTTTTTATTTTATTAATTAATAATTCAATATATTAATAAATTAATTAAGTTTTGTTTTTAAATTTTGAAAAATTAAATGTTAAGAGTGAATTTTATTTTAAAAAATTAAAAATGAATAAGAATTATAAAATATATAAAATTATATAAAGCTAATATATGAAAAAATAAAATTTTTAAAAAAATAAAGAAAAAATTGAAAAATGCACTATCAATAAATTTCCAATAAATTTTCACAAATTTAGTGCCCGAACAATGTTCATTGGAAACCAAAATGCGATTGAAAACGGAGGCCGAACGTTACGGAAAATATTTGCTACGGCATTTGCAAATGAAAAATGGCGAAGGAAATGGGGCCAGAAAATATGCGGAATGCCTTCTTTTTGCCACCAAAATTTTCGACTGCAATCGACGCCAAAATAAATTCTATGAATTGATTGAGAGAGAAGCATTCAACAATAAAAGCTGGACAAATTATTGCGCACATCCACCTTTTGTGCTTGAATGCCTTTGGTGGGCAGAAGAAGGCAAAAATGAACAATTTGGCGAAAATAAATTACCCAAAATGATGGATTTAATTTAATATAAAACATTTTGAAATTTAAATATTAATTATATCATTTTTTCATTTAATATTAAATGCTTTAATATGTATAAAATAATTTGTTTTTATTCATTTTCATTTTTTTGATATGGGAAAAGAAATGTCTTTTTGTTGATTATTTAATTAGCATTATGTAATGATAATTAAATAAACTTTATAAAATAAATAAATGTCCATCTTAATAATTTAATTCGACTTAATAAATGGGGAATATTTAATTGAACAAAAAAATAATAACAAATATTAATAATTTAATTAATCATTAAACTCTAAGAGTATTCCATAAATTTGACAGAAAAATTTGGAAAAAATCTGTCATAATGTAACAAAGAATACCTGTTGCCATTGCCATCCTTTTTAACTAATCCCATTAATTGGCATTCGATTTAAAATAATTAATTAATTTCAGAAAAGAATAAATAATTTTTATTATGCATTATGATTATGATGAATTATTAATATTTTAATCAAATCAAAATAAATAATAAAAAAAATGTTTAATATTAAGAAATGAATGTTTGTCATATTATAGTTGATTTATTTTAAATCATTTTTATTTTACTGCATAAATTCATTCGATACATCAGACTGAAACTGGTGTAGTTGAACTCGAAGAGGAAGAGGAAGAAGAAGGTGTCCATTCGGTATTACCAAATCCCCCAAAATTTCCACCAAAATGACCAGCACCAGCACCAAAGCCGAATGGAAATCCAGTGGGAGGTGATCCAGTTGGCACAAATCCACCAAAAGGACCACCGAATTGACCTCCAAATGGGCCTCCAGGACCTGCTGGGCCATTTCCAAAGCCTCCAAATGGACCGCCAGGATTAGGGCCGCCTCCAAAGCCACCAAATGGGCTGCCAGGGCCTTGGGCTCCACCAAAGCTAGGACCATTGAATCCGCCACCACCAAATCCTAGTAAAAAATTATTTAGAATGGATTTGACCATAAATCAGGGAATAAAGTTTTCCTATGTATTGTTCTTTTTTCGCCACTTTATTTTGCCAACAAATATTTTCAAAGCCAAAATCATTACTTACCATGGTGAATTTGTTTAACAAAATGAGGCGGAAATGGGCAGCCAGTTGGCGGTGTATTGCCGCTTTCCTCATTTGGTTGGCATTCCGGCGGAATTGTGGGCGGCGTTCCAGTGAAAAACTTAAAATTGGAAATTAATTATATTTTACGTTTTCACCTCAAATGGAATTTGTCGTTTTTCAAGTGGTTTTGACAAAATTAAGTGAGTTGAAAATGTTATGATGAGAAAAAAGGCAAAAAATTTGGAATACATTTTTTAAACTATGAGAAAAATGGATGAATGGTGGGGAATTTCATCGAATTTATTGCCCAATTTTGTGCCCATTAATATGACTTATTTTGGTTAGAAATTTAGAATTTATGGCCAATTTGCAGTAGATTTTGAGTGGATTATCTCTGACGTAATATTTTTTACAGTTCATAAAATTGCAATTAAATATTAAAATAAATTTTTAATTGTGGATTTATAAAATTCAGGTA
Organism: Pratylenchus scribneri; assembly: GCA_030063045.1. Classification (NCBI taxonomy): domain Eukaryota; kingdom Metazoa; phylum Nematoda; class Chromadorea; order Rhabditida; family Pratylenchidae; genus Pratylenchus; species Pratylenchus scribneri. Next base: position 2,738,418 of record JAQSEB010000019.1, on the reverse strand, counting down.
TGAATTAATAATAAAAATTACACAAAATGTAATCTTTGGACTTTACTGAATTTTTAAATTGAGCATAAAAAATGTATGTATTTACTATTTATTCTCAAAAATTTTAGATGATGAAAAAATGAAAAATATTTTACATATTTATTCAAAAATTACATTTTCTCATCAATTATTTTTATCAATAATTTTATATATCATCATTTTCCAGTCTTCTTGATAAGTGCATTGGATTTCTTGATAGAATGTTTCCTTTGTTGTTTGGATTTAATCTTGGAAGAAATGACTGCGCCAACCAAAACGGAAGCCAAAGAAAGCAAAAATGCCAACAAAGCCAGAGTATAACTATAGCCAATAGAACAACCAGTGTTGTTCAGAGATGCTTGCTCTTTAAAAAATATAATTATATTTTTAAAATTGGAAAAAAAATTTTAGGAAAATAATTTCTTTTTATATTATTAAATTTCAACTTTTATAAATTTTTGTACCCATTGTGATTTGAGTGATTCGTGTGTCGCGGCATGAATTAATGAAAAATAGAATCAGAGCAGCACACAAGAATATTGTGGGCATAATGGCCAATGCCGGCAACAATTTGATCAAATTCGACCTTTTTGCCAATAAATTCCAGAAAAATGCAACAATGGAAGAAGCCAATCCAATTGACACCAATCCGGAAGCAATTTTTTCATAGGGGGATTGGACCTTTGATATGGTAATAAAAAATAATGACAAATATATTAAAATAAATGTCTTCAATATTCGTTAAATGTGAGTATTAATATTAATTTCGTCCTAAAAATTAGGCTTTTTTAATTCAATGAAAAAAATTGATAAAACTTACTTCAGCCCATCCCCTACAAATATCGGTGCCTTCAATCGGGTATTTATTATTGGATGATTGTTCAATGGCATAATTGCAAGCAAATCCAAATAGACCTGTGTTCAATTTGAGGGCCGAAAGAATTGTGCCCGAAGAGGTGTAAAGGCGGACATCGGCTTCAGCATGCCGCCATGCTCAAATTATTTATATATTCAGGCAATTATTTTTCAATATATTTTTGAGTAGAAATATTCAAAATTTCATTCAAATTTGATATTTAAATAGAAAATAGTTTCATTTTCAACAAACCAGGGGTAAGCAAGGATGCACAAACCAACAAAGATGCTAACAAACTCAGAACACCAAATGAGCCTTTGGCAGTTGCAATTGTAAACTTTTTGGATAATTTATCGACCAAGAACATTTTTTTGTTCGTTAAATAAATTTCATTAAAAATTACTGGAAACCGGAATTTGCAATTTTTCAAGAATGATAATAGTGAATGATGATAAAAATGAGATGGTATTATAATTTTTTATTGGGGAGGAGCAAATACCCGGATGCTTTTTTATTTTCTTGTTAATTGATTAAAATGAAATTATGAATTGGGAAACGTTTTTTGATAATATTGCCTAAATGCTAAAAGGATTTTGCAGAAAAAATATTGAAATTGCAGAAAGACTATTTGATTTGCATAAGTATCAAAAATGCAAAAATGATTTATCCTAGACACCAAAACCTTATGTCTAATCCGATACATCGCATCAATACCAATACCAATCAAAAATCAAATGATATATAATTTATCGTCTTTTGGCCAAAAATTATAGATGTTAAACAATTGAAACTTTCTTTTTGTTTTCGGTTCAAAATTAAATTAGAATTGGTTAAACTATGACGGAATATTTACAATTCGATTGGCCTCCTCAATTATATCAATCCATTGGGTATATGGTTTGATTGTCTATATCAAAGGTCAAAACACTAAAACCTTATAAACTTTTCTACATTTTCAAATTTATTTCTGCAATTTAAGTAATTTTTTCTGCAAATTAAATATTTCCAATTGTAAAAAAAATAATCAAAAATAAAATAAATAAATAAAATTTATTTATACAATAATAAAAATCATATTAACGGATAGAGACATCTGGGGACAATTTTAGAGGTAAAACCATGAGAAAAATGGAAAGCTTCCAAATAGGTTCTCAACAAATCAAAATTATGCGCCGAAAAGAAAATGGCATCGAGCATTTGCATACATTCTGCATATCTTTTTGCACCCGGTTCATTTCCATATTTTTGTTGAAGATATTTCAAGAGAAATGCAGAATAGCGGCCCTGATCGAGGTAGAGCAATTCTTTTGTGGAGTTGGAAATATTCGAAATTGCTGAATTTGAATTGAATTAATTAACAATTTATTTTGAGAGAAGATGGAATATTTAATGGCAAAAAATTACGAAATAATATTAATTTACATAAAAATGACGGAATTTACATATAATCTTTTGTTTCGAAAAATAATTTATTTTTTGAGATTATATAACTTGGTCATAACTATAAATGTAGGGATTAGGGTTAGTTAGGTTAGGCTTCTCAGGATAGTTTTATAACTAGGCTGGCCACGTTATATGGTATCAAATATAAATTTTTTTTGACGCGAAGCGAAGATTATATGTAAATTACCAAAAATTCTTCATTTATTTTTCTAGATACCAAAAATGGTAAAAAGTTAAAACAAAAAAATAAATATTTTTTTATTTAATTTTCGCCTTTAATTATTAACCCCCTAATAAATAGATATAGTTAAAAGCATTGCCAAACTCGTAAGATTTATTGAATGTATTTGATTTAATTTATGCATTTTAGCCATCACATTTTTTATTGAATGAATATACCCACCAGCTGTATGTGTGCAAAGAATTGCCAATAAAAGTGAGAATTCCTCTTGGCTGAGTAAGGAAATTCCGGAGAAATGTTTGACTGGGCGAACCCATGATTTTTCTGCCAAAAGCATAAAACTAAAATAAATAGGGGAATATAAATGTGGTCTCAAATATTTTACCGGTCATCCTCTCGCAATTCTCTTTTGGCACACAATTTTGTTATCCCACAAAGGCCATCAGCATCGGACCAAGCACTGCAACCCATTTGGGTGGCAAAATGTGTATTAACTAGGGCATTTATTGCTGGCCCATTGTGAATATTGAGAATGATCTGACTTATTATGTTTTTAAATTAAATTAAATTATTATGTTTTATTTATTTTTGAAAATTTTTAATGATAGAATTTCAAGAAAAATTAATTTAAATTTGATTTTTCAAAAATGCCCAAAACACTTGCCTGGTCCTCAATTGGCATTTCATGTAGCCGATAATGCATAATTGCCTTGAAAATGCCAACATTTAGAAGGCGACTAAAAATATTCTTCCTTTGAATTCTAGGATGAAATGTGATTTTTTGCATTTGGCTAATTTCATGGATTGTTTCCTCTTTGCTTGGATGATGCATTTGAAATTGTTCCTGGTGAAATTAATTTCTTTTATATTAAATTTATTTATTTATTTTTTTGTTAACGGGAAATAAATTCTGATAGGTGAGAACATTCAAATTGCTGCGCAAAAATTCATCGAATGTTTGGAATTGTTCAATTTTATGAATCAAAATTTCCCCCGAAATGTGGAACATATTCGCCCAAATTCTTTTATATGCATTCGCGATGCCATTGAGATATTCCAATTCAATTTGTTCCTTCAAATTTGAATCAAAATTGATTTAAAAAAAACTAATGGTAAAATAAACTTTATTATTGTTGTTTAAGCCAATTTCCACATCGATTTCCATTTTGATTGAAGGTTCGGAAATTGGCATTTGCAAATGGGCAGTGTCCATTTTTTTGTATTTAATTAAAAACATCTAAAAATTAATATTTTTTAAGGTAAATTTAAATAAATATATTATATAAAATTTAAGTGAAATATTTAAAATGGCAAAAAAAACATTGAAATTGGTAAAAAATTATAGCGTTAAACGGTTTTACATTGAACCCCAACCCTTAAATCCAATAGAGAGATCTCGCCGAAGAGCATCATTTAATAATGAATTTAGTAGATTAGCTTTAACCAATTTTAAATTAATTTTAAACAATTTTAAACGAAAAGCCATATGATAGTTTAAACGGTTTAATAATCTTATTTTTAGACTAATCATGACAAATTATTATATCAATCGACGCGTTTTGATGAGATCTATTGGAATTGGAAGAGTATAGGGTTTGGTTGACTAGGACAAACGATTGAACTGCTTGAATATTTTTACGCTAATACTTTTTTTCGACAAATTAAATATTATCCTAAATGCTTAATTTTTATTTAAAATAAAAATATAAATCAATTTTTTACATCAATTTGGCCAAGCAATGTGAGTAATTTGGCCAGATGCTTCGATGCCTCTTTCCTAGAATTCATTCTTTTATGAAGAGAATTGAATAATTCGGCCAAAATTTTCGTTTTGAATGCATTCCATTCTTGTGTAGAAGGGGCTATAATTAATAAAATTATTTGAAATTAATTTTAATTAATTTACATTTTATGCAAATTATTATGGCCATTAAAGTGCAAATTTCCTCCTTTCCAACTTTATGGCCAAATTTTTTAAATTGTTGAATTAAACCAAATTTCTTCTCAATAAATTCTCTTTGTTCACTGAAATTTGCACAAGTTTAAAATTTTTTGGATATTTTCGCCAACTTTATTTCCACTTGATTGTTGGATTTTGTCCATTTTTGGAGGATTTCCCACTTCCTTTCCATGTCCATTAAATGGCCATAGGCAATCATAAATTTTTGGTCATTTTTCATTGGAAAATGTTTTAAACTCAAATAGCAAGCATTCAATAAATTTAAATGGTCAAAACATTCATTGAATACGGTCAACTAAAATATATTAAATTGAATCGATTAATTTAAGCGACGAAATTTACTTAAAAAATATTGTCCACAGAGGATTTTCTTATTATTCACTTAAAATACAATTCATAAATTACAAATTCTTTATGTTTACATTTATAATTAAGGCTTGGATTAGGTTTTGACTTTTGTTTGTATAAATTTTAATTAAAAATGCACAAAAATAGTGTTTTTAAACATTTATTTCGAGTTTATGACAAAAATTTTTTTGACCTATTTTATGTCACTTTTTTGAGGGAAATTTCATTTTAAAAATGCAATAAAAAGCCAAAAATTATTTACTATTTTGGGGTTTTTGAAACCTATTTTTGTCAAATTTCACGAAAAAGAATAGACCTATTTTGCAATTTTTGTGACCTGGCCTAAAATCCGAGCCCTACTTCTAATATTTTCTGAAGTAAAAATTTAAAGATTTAAAATTTAATCATATCTCGCTGAAAATGAAATGACATTTTTTTTTATTTTTATTATATTAATTAAACAAATTTATTCATTTTCATTTCTTTTTTATTCTTAAACCTTTTTTTCTTTGTCCATCGCGGAAAATGGTTCCAAACATTCGAGGAATAAATTATAAAACATTGGCCGAATCGATTGCACAAAATGTCGAATATAATCCAAATTTTCGGGTACAAAAATCTTTTTTATTGAATTTTTTTAATTAAATTAAGCACTAAAATAAATACCCCAATTTTATGGTTGCCCACATTTCGATATGTCCCTTGGAAATAAATTTTCTGTCGCTCCAAGAATAGATTATAACCGGCCACCAATTTCTTCAACGGGAATGGCAAAAGTGAAATTGGCACTTTTTTGTCAATTTCCATAAATTCTTCCTCCTCTTCCGGCGATGATCCAGTCGAATATTTCCTTTTGCGATATTCCATTCCAACCAAATTGCATTGCCGTAATCGACAAGCCTTACATCTTTTGGTGGTCGAATCTGGGGAGGGAAAAATATTTTCTCTAATTAATAAAAGAAGAGAATTTTTAAAGAAAATTTGAAGGAATTTTTATATTCTATTTCAATTAATTTTAATGAATTATAAACTGGCATCTGTCATATATATTTTATGATATTATTTGTGCTCTTAGCTTCATATTTCATTTACCGTAAATTCTCTTTTAATTTCCCACTCTCTAATAATTCCCCAACCTCGATTTTGAGAACCCAAACCCATTGCTCTTGTCAGTGAACTTTCCCTAAAAGCTCTACAAAATCCTCTATAATTTGTTCAAAAATGTCCACAAATTAGGGAGTTATATCCCAAATTTTCCCAATTTTTGAGGAGTTGAAAAATAATTACCCATTGGGAATTAAAAGAGCACTTACTGTATTAAAAATTAATGAATGATTTGCCTAAAGCTAATGTCATACTTTTTGATGATTTAATTACCAAATCTGATATTGCATTGATTCGTTGCCGTAACACATCGATACGTGCTTCTTTCGATCACACATCGCCTTTGGAAATTATTTTAAAATGGATGGAATTTAGCAAAAAAAATTAAACTTGAAAAATGCAGCACAAGGACGACAAGTGACAACACCAAAATGTTGGCCATGAGCTGGTTGGGAACAAATTACACATTGAACATCTTTGTAGGCCGTAAAATGTGGTGCCCGATTTGACATTATTATTCCTTTTTTTGATGAAAATATTTTACAAATTGCAAATATTATTGGGTTTTAAGCAGAGAAATTGGCCACATTCGGGGAAAAAAATCAATTCGTGGCCTACGAAATGAGGTTGGATTGTAGTTTATGACAGAAATTGTGGCTGGAAGGCACAAAAATAAAAGGGGGAAGTCGCAAACATCATTGGACCAAAATTTTCTCTGCTTTTATGGCCGTTTGAGGGAATGGAAAACAAAAAGAATAGGCCACGAAATGTGTACAAACAAATTATATTAATATACTAGAATACAAATGGATGTGGCCAATTCTTTTTTTGGCCAAATTGTACAGTGGAATTGATATTTGTGATATTCCCATGTAATTGAATGAAAAATAGCAGTAAGAGAATTAAATTAACTAAACAAATATAGATTCTAATTAGCATTTTTATTTCTGAAATTTTTAAATGTGACAGATTTCATATTATTTTGGCCAATTTGTTGGGTTCGCTCTATTATTTTGACGAAATTGTTGGGTAAAATGACAATTGATTGATTGAAAGAAAAATTGTAGTATCAAGGAAATTAGTAATCAAATCAACGGATGTACTTTTAAATGGTTTGTATTTTTGGAGGGGCCGAATCTTTTTGAAAATAAAAATGTACTTTTATTTTATTAGGACTATGCTGCAATTTATGAGCTTTTTGGATATTCGAAAATTTATTACAATTTTTCCCTTATTAGAGCTATTTTTAAATGGAATTTTCTACTGAAGCATCTCGAAAAATTATTTGTCAAAAATTATATTAATCTGAATTTCCCGTCCATTTATGATAAAAAAAAAGTATATAATAAATTCAATTTTTTTTCACTTAAATCTAATATATTTATTTTTTAAACACAAAAAACTTTATTTTCAAGGCCAATGTATTTTATTTTGAAAATAATCTGGCAACACTGATTTTATCAGAAATGATCTAAAATTTTTGACGAAGAATTTTTTAATTCATTTTTATACAAAATCTGTTTACACATTCAAGAAAGATGCTTAAAAAACATTTCATTCAACAATTTTATAAAAATTTCCTTCTTTTTAATTTCATTTTCCACATCGGCATGGCAAATTGGCATTTTTTTACTTGACTCCTCCTCCAAATCTTCTCCCTCCATTTCATCACCAAAATCATTGCCTTCTCCCCAGTGTTTTGCAATTTTCATTTCCACAATTAACACTTTTCCCACTAAATCGCGCATTCTTCTTTCGGCTCCTTCATGCAATTGTCCCGCTTTATATTTTGCTAAATTGTTTTTTGGATATTATATGAGGAATAGATAATAATATTATAAATTTTGTTTGCTTTTTTTTCAACAATCTCGAATCGAAATCAATTTGACTTCTTATAAGGTTAATTCACCGTCAACCGTAAAGCGGTGAACCTATTATTTTGGTTAATTTTTGTGGAATTCATCTCACCGTTAGCGCTACCCAATTCATGGACATTTTTTAGCAGTGAAGGTGATTTACATTTATAGGTGACGTTGGCTGATTTTTGGGTAATTCACCATCACAGCTACCGATTCAGCGTTCATAGCAAATGTTGTCACCAAGGAGACGGAGCGGTGAATTAATCCTAGTTTCTTACTAGTTCTTTCTTTCTCATATTTATTTAAATAATGGATTTTTATTTTGTAATAATATTTTTAATTGTTGCTCTACATTTAATATTAAAAATAAAAAAAACCAAAAGTGATTGCTCGAAATCGGCCAGCAAAATATTCACTAATTCGTGTGATTGTCCTCGTTATTTTGCGTACAGTTTTTCCAACAATTGTTCGCCGCCTCTTTTCCTCTATTTTTTCGGTTAATTTGGCTTCTTCCAATCCCCAACATTTCAATAAAATTTTCACACGGGAATGGGCTTTATGGAAGGCATTGAATTTTTCTTTCATTTTGACCATTCTGGCCTTCTCTTTTTTTGCCGTAATTTTCTTTCCACAATTTTTCATATGCTTACGCATTATTTCCGAAATTTTAGTATCATCATTCACCTCACCCATTTCCACATTTTCTTCACTACTTTTTTGGCTAATTTCTTTCTTCGCTGCAATTTCATCAAATTTTGGGATTTCTTTGAGCTTTTCATCGGAAACTAACGATAATTGTCGAATTATAAGGAATAGTTCCTTGGTCCTTATATTCAATTCCAAAAGTAGTCGCAATTCCATATACAACGGTGCCCATTGCAAAATTAATAACTTTAAAAAGGTCAAATTGTCAATGAAATTAAAAAGGCAAAATATTATTTGATTGGAAAATTGGAAATTTTAATATTTTCAATATGAAAATTGAGAACCATTTCAAAAGGTATAAAATTTCAAAGGACAAAATACATTTTTCTATCAAGTATTTTAATAAATTATCCATAAGGTACTTTTCCATTATGAGTCTTCTTACCAAATTGGCCTCTGTTTCCTCTGGAATTTTCATGATAAAATTTGGAATTCCCTTATAAAAATGGCTTGATATGAATGAAGTGAAGGATGTTAGATTCGAAATTAGTATCCAAAAATTTCCAAACTGTTTTTCAACATTTTTGGTAGGGGCATGGGGATTCATAACGGAAAAGTACCATTCATAAATTATCCCTCTCTTAAATTGAATATATTTATGATATTAAAAACGCACATTAACATTTTCAACAATTCGATGTTCCGTGATTTTTTTATTTTTCCATTTTCCATGTTTTATGACCAAATCTTGGGTAATTCTCCTCGCAATTCCATCAAACTTTTGTGCCCTTCGATTATTTTGCGTTTCCTCTCCAATTTTCTTCATATGTTCCACAATTTCTTCGCTCATTTTCTTCACTGCCCCATTCAATTGTTGTCCAAATTCCACCAAAATTTCCAATGTTTTTATTTGATTTTTCAGTTTATTCCTTTTCCATCTTCCTTTCTTTGTTCCAACCCAATGAATTGACCAAATTGTTTTAAATTTTGTCAAAATCAATTTTAATTTTTCCAATTTTTTCTGATCACAATAAAATTGCTCAAAAAAATCTTCGCCCTCAACGGCGGCCTCAACAAAATCATACATACGAAAGTGGGAGAATTTTTCGAGCATATCATTCCTTTAATGGAATTTTAAATTTAATTGAGAATTTTTAAAAGAATAAAGTAATGACTAATGAGATGGGCTCCAGTAAGGGAAGGGATGCTGTGAGGCAACTCAATCTATCAATCAAAATGGCAATCACTGACTGAGTATGGTAAACTCTGAAAGTTCTAGAGCTTTAATTCTGGGAGGACAGCAAAAAAGCGAAATCGGCAACTTTAGTAATATTTGAAAAATTCTGCTCATCACTTTTGGATTTATATTACTTTACGTAGGTTCGTATATTTTCTTTTGTTTGAACCTATCCCTTTCACAATGGACACTTTGATTTAGAGTTTAGATAACTTGATCCGACCTCGGCCCCCTTCATCCCTTCCCTTGTTAGACATCATCTCATAAATTGATTTTGTTTATCAATTGATCTAACTTGAAATTTTCCGCTTCGTCAGGCTGAATCAATATTTTTGAAGGGTCAACTTTTTCCTTTGGAAAATACAGTTTCCAATCTTCGACATTTGGAATATTCCAAAAATTTTTCAAATAAAAATCTGGCTCATTCGTACAATTATCAAATTCCTCTTTTTCCTTTTCTTTTTCCAATTTTCTTTTTTGCCACACTAAAAGCACCCATGGGCATCGAGTCAATTCCGGCACTTTCCCTTCAATGTTCCCTCGGATCAATGCCCGCCTTTTGGCCTCATGTTCATCGCTCAATTGTTGGAACATTTTAACACTATTTTTAATCATTCCTTCAATGGCCACTTTTGTTTCGTCCAATTCCTTGAAAAATTATTTAAAAAATTGTTTATTTTTATTAAAATTTAATTGTTAAAATAATTTAAAAACATATGAGACAATCAATATTATTTTTGATTTTATTTACAGTCAATTTAACCTGATCAATTGTGTAAAAATCTTCGGGATAAAGTCGAATCAATCCAATCATCTTTTCAATATGAATGTTTGCCCTTTCCCTGAATGTGGCCAAATTCTTCAGTGCCTCATTTTTGTTCAATTTTGGCGATATTTTCGCTTCATTTCTATCCGGTTTGGCCATTTCTTCTTGATAAGCAGCCACTTCAGCCCTGGCCCTTTCTCGAATTGCCTCCAATTCATGTGGCCAAGCCAACATTTGGCTCAATTCCTCCACCAATTCCTCTTCCTCCTTCATTTTTTGCCTCCTTTCTTTTTCATTTCCACCTTTCCTTCCTCCTTTGATTAATTTATTAAATTTCTTTTGAATCAGTTCACAAGTCTTTTCATTCCAATTTGGTACATCGAATTCTAATGGAATAAATTCCTCAAAATATTTATATTTCGAATGTTCTTGGTCCAAAAATTTTTTGAATTCTTCGATTGCATCGGCCATTTTGACGGCCATTCTCGACTCAAATTTAAAATCCTTGCTGAATGCCCCATTGCCATTGCCATTGTTCATTTTCAATTTCAATTCCCTCAATCTTTCGAACAATGTTTTCCCTCCTTTCCGATCCTCCTTTTCCTCCTCCTCCTCTATAAGATCTTCGGCCAATTGTGTTTGGCCATTTTTATTTTTGCCAATTGATTTTGATTTTTCCAACAATTTCTTCATTTCCTTCTTTTCTCCAATGCTTCCATCACTTTTAATTCGTACCCGTTTTTTCTTGGGTTCTAATGTTTTTGCGCGAGTATTTGTATTCTTCATAATTCCCACTAATTCTTGAGGAGATTTTATAATTTTGCCAGGTGCCGATTTTATCCTCGCATTTATTCTTTCTGTCTTTTTCGATTTTATCGTGTTGCCAATTACGCCAAATTGGAATTTATGCAAATCCCATTTAATACTTTTCAATTTAGTTAATTCAGATTTCATGTCCTCAATTCGTGAATTTATTAATGGAATGAATATTAAAATTATCGGAATCAAAAGGACAAAATGCACAGTCCATTGCATTAGTCAAATTAATTCGAATGTCTGATTTAATTTTTATCAAATAATTAATTATATTAAAAATAAAAAAAAAATAAAATAAAAATAGTTAGGTTGTGAAGAGTAGGATGAAAGCTGATATTGATTTTGTGGGTGGATTCTAGGTTCGAGCTGCCATCAGCAGCAGGTTAGATACTGCCGAGATTTATGGGGTCAGGGAAGTATGGAATGAATGTGTCTTTGGGTAGAGGCCAAAAAATGGCCAAATCAAAAGGTGAAGTCAGCAGATCCGATCCTCTCCTCCTTATTTTCCCCAAAATCCAATCCAAATTTAGTAGCTCCCCTTTCTGCTATCAAAATCTGGGGTTCACCTCAACTCTTGCAGAAATTCTAAAAATGTATATTGGGGTTTTATTTCATTTTGCAAGTATATAGCATGACTATGCTGCTAAAAATGATTTGAAACAAATTTTCATATTTTTTTTAAATGGTTGCTCATCAGGAAATTTTAATTTCGAGATACAATATAATAAAACCGTGGCCAATACACAATACTCATACCCACCCATTACAAATATTATAATCACAATGAGAAAGGAAAAAATTTTGCCTTACGAATTTAAAGATAGATCATTGTTGCAGCAGAGGCAATTGTTAGACTAAAATACAGGAGTGCTAAGGGAAAACCGTTTCGTAAGAATTATATTATAAGATTTTAACAAGAATTGGTCAATCTCCAATTAGAGACCACCACGGACGGGGTCCGCTTAAATTCGTATGTTTTTTGAAATCCGTACGGATCCTTATTAATCCGTATGAAATAATCCTGAATACGTATGGATTCGTTTGTTTCCTAGTCTGTCGTAATCCGGAATCCAATTTTTATTTTGACAGAGTTAGTTTCAATAGAGTGAGTAACTCGTAGCTAAATTATACTTTGATATTGCCAAAAACGCGGTAATAGTTTCATTGAAAGGTAATTTTAATCCGCTCAACGAATAGCGTTTTTCCGTCGAGTGGTAAATGGCAGCCAACTCGTTGTAAGTGACTCACTCTATTGAAACCGTATGGTCAAATTTTAAAAATAGTTCAAAATCAGTAAAATCGGCGATAGTTTGGAGGTTTTCGCGCGTTGGTGGATTGTGGACCCCAACAAAAAAGGGAGTGAATTAATCGATAAATGATTGTTGGCAAACAAATCCACCATCAGATATGCCTGAGTTTTTGTGAAGGCCGCGCGCGACCTTTCCTAGGCATTTTATTAGCTGCTTTTTGCTGGGGGCAGAAAGCCCAGCCAGCGGAGTCAATCAATTTTTCCATGTCTTTGGCCATTGACAATTCCTTGACTTTAACTAATAAAAATTATAGGATTATAATAGAAAATAGTCTAAATAATTCCTACCAAGACATTCATCAAACATCCACAATATTCGGCGTTAATTTTTCTATAATTTTTGTATAATTTGTTTTATATTGTTTAAATTGTATTAAAATATTTAAGCTAATCAGAATGACTAAACTAATGATTACCTTTATTTTATTTTTAATCCAATTTTATCCAATAATCGCTAAGGAAGGACTAAAAAATGCATCAGCGGAGAATTGGCGATTGAATATGCCAAAGATTGGTGGAAAGGAAGGATCTGAGCATGTTGATCATCTTGCCCAATTAAACGGGGCCAATTCGAAGCCGGAACATGATGGTGGTGATTATAATGGGCCAATGATCCCAAAGAAAAAGGGAAATGGGAAGATGTATTTAAAACAAATTGCAAATTTAGCATTCAAAGTTAAATCAGGGGGTATCTTCAAGAAGAAGAATCCACAGCAGGAAACTAAAATAAATGGGTCAAAAAATTGGAAAAATGGACATAATTGGCTGTTGAAGACGGTAAAGAAAAGTTTTAAATTAAAAGAATGGAAGGATAAAAAATTCGCAAAGACGAAAAAACATAGGCAATTGACGGAAAAGGCAAAAGAAAATAAAAAAGAGGAAAAAATTGGAAATGAAAATGAATTGGAAAAATCCGAAATGAGAGTTGACTATGATTTTGACGATAACTTTTTGGACAATGAGCCGCTGAAAATGAGGGAAATTTCTGAAGAGGTCAAGCCGATAATGAAAATGATCGTAAATAAAATTGGCAGAATAATCGGAGAAAAATCAGCTATTGAAGTTGGACATTCATTTAAGCCTATTTTGCAAACAAATAGAAATAAAAAACAAACAAATTTCCTTCCGCCAGACCAGAAAAATTTGGAACAAATTTCATTCCACGAGAATAAATTGGAACAATTATCCAATTTTCTTAAAACCCCAGCAGAAAACAAAATGAAAAATTAAAGAAAAATTCAATTGTCCAAAAATTTGATAATTTTTTCTTTATTTAAATTCACTATTATAAATTTTATTTATTAGATTTTTCATTTTCTGATAAATTTGGCTATAGAAATTACTTTATGAAAAAATCAAATATAAAAAATAAATTCTAATTAAATAGATTTGTTAAAAATTAATTAAATTAACAAAATTAATTATTTTAATAATTCATAATTTTTATGTCAATCCAAAATAAATGATCTCAAATTATATTATTTGCATGGAATAACAAAAACAAATATGTGATAACGATATTTTTAAATTATTCAATTATTATTCCGAAATTTTCGCCAAAAATGTATTTCAGTTTCAGTGGATGGCACAATTTTATAATTAAATTTTTTTTAATTTACATATTTAAAATTGCTGTTGATTTTCTATGAATGGAAAAACATAACAGGTGATATTTGATGGAGAAAATCAAAATTAGAAAGAATTCTCATTATTAGAAAATTCTTTTTCTTTTCATAAATTTAAAATTAACCACCATTCACTTCATTCTTTCTATTCTATTTGCTAATTTTAGAAAAATTCACAGGTGATTTTGGTCGGCTGGTCAATATAAATTGGGTACAGCATTAGATTATTTGTAATGTTGAAGAAACATCTGTCAATATAGTAGCCAATAATGGCAAAGTGACTGAAGTTTGTGCCTTTTAAGTAAAGAAATATTGGCAATATATATTCAGAATATTTCCCATTGAAATTAATTTGTTTAATTAAATTAATAAATTTTGCGAAATCACACTAAATTTGTAATCAAATCAAAAATGGACGAAGAGACATTGTCGAACATAATCCTATCCATAATTGAAGTGACATTAAGCTGTGTTGGTTTCCTCTTCAATGCCAGTGTAATTTACATTACGTTGCGTGCCAAATGGCTTCATACCCCTTGCAATATTCTTCTGGTAAAATTTTTCAAATTTCAAATAAATATAATTTTAAATTAAAGGCGGCTTATGAATTTTGCCTCCTTTTCTTTGATGGTCAAAAATTTCTGGAGGAAGTGTTTTTGAGCGATAATGATTATGAATATTCAATGAATCAATGCTTTTGGATGATTTCACCATTTTTTGCCCTATTTTCCACCTCATTTATTTTGATGGCCTCAATTGCTGTGGATCGATTCATCAGTGGCGTTTTCCCTATTCAGTAAATTTTATAAGATATTCAAAAATTTGTTAAATTTATTTCCAATTTTTAAGCTATCAACAATTAAACAAGAAATTATTTGCATTGATAATTTGTGCATTTGCTCTTTTAAATGTTTCATTCTTGCTCATTTTGGCCTATCATGAAGTGGCCAAAGCACCAACGAATTTGACCAATTGTGGCATCACATCGACCCTTCAAGAAAATGCCACATATTTCTCATTGATTGGTGTCAGTTGCCAATTTATTTCCATAATCCTCTATGCAATTTTATGGATAAATGTTCGATTGAAGTCGATTAGCCGAAACAGTAATTTCAAAATATAAATTTAAATAAATATTACCAAAATTAGGCATGTCAAAACGCCTGTTCAAATCACTTTTTTGCATTGTTTTGTTTTCACTGCTTGGTTTTGTGCCAAACACAATTTATTATGCAATTGCAAGCAGTCTTGGCATCCCAAATTTTTGGCATCCTGAATCATTATTAGGCAAAATTTTATTGGATTTATCCGATGATTTGGCACTCATTTCTTGCTGTTCAAATGCCTTAATTCTTTTTACATTCAGGTGTGGAAAATATATTTATAAAATTATTTTTAAAAAATAATAAATAATTTAGTGGGGAATATCGTCGAGCATTTTGCACATATCTTCCCTTCCTTTCCTATTTGATCAAATTTAATAACCGGAATACAAGCACTGATGCCCAATTGCAAATTAATCATCAAATTCGTCCGGTGACCAGTTACCATGGAACCAGCAGTTTTGCATTGTCAACTTGGCCTGGAAATATGAGAAAGCAGGAGAAGAATTTAAAAAGAACAAGCTTGAAAAATAATTTCATGCCAGAAAATATTCGATATTGACAAAAATTTCAAATAAAGATATATTGAATTTAAAAAATGTATTAATATTATTTGCATTATGTAAATATTTTAAATATTATTTATTAATATATTGATAAATTATTTTTCAAGCAATAATCTTGATCATTTTTTATTTTAATTTTTTTACATATGTATTTTATTCATTAATTATTAATTAATTAATTGTTAGCTTTATATTGATTCATTTATTGATAAAATAAATAAAAAAGATAATAAATTTGCCTTATTATTGCTTAAAGTATTATGTTATTTGTTATGCATTAAGAATTATTGTATTTCTCATTTCTCTTGTTCAAAAAGTGGAAACTGGAAACACAAATCTTCCCTTACATAATGAAAAGAATATGGTAGATATAGATATTTCTCTTCTTAGAAAATTGTAGTCTGTAGTGAATAAGAAACAAGTATAAAAATATTTAAATTTTAATTTGGGATATTTTTTAGACACTCAATTTGAATTAAATTCCCTGAAAAGACAGATAATAATCTTAAACTTCATATTTTAAAAACCAGAAAAAGATTCAAAATTTTGCATTATTTTTAGATTCAATAGCAGCTGATTTTGCCAAATTGCATTGCTTTTGGTTATGATATTGGTTATGAATTATGATGATATTATATTATTAAATGCTTATTGTTCACATTTTACATCGAGAAAAGTTTTTTTTGCCGAAAGATTTGGGTTCTTTTGCCGAAAGATCAGTTTTTTGGCCATAACTGTGCTTGATCCCAGACCCCCAAACCATTTAGCCATTTTATAGAGCTCATCGAGACGCATCGATTGATATATAGTTTGTTGAAGTTTGGTTCAAAACTAAAAGAGTTATAAACCAAAAACCAAAATATGGTTTAAACGGTTTAATACTTTGAATTTTGGCCAAATCTCGACAAATTATACATCAATCGATGCGTCTCGATGAGCTCTATAAAATGGCTAAATGGTTTGGGGGTCTGGGATCAAGCACAAAAAAGTTATGGCCAAAAAACTGATCTTTCGGCAAAAGAACCCAATCTCTCGGCAAAAGAACCCAAATCTTTCGGCAAAAAAAAACCCCACCCATTTTACATCTGCCATTAAAGAATAGAGATTAAAGTTCTACAGAAAATAAATCTTTTATTAATATTATTTGTAAAGAAATTATTTTTTTTTGCCACTTAATCAATTCAAAAAAATTATTTTCTTTAATAATTTCAATTTTTGTAAAATTAAAAATGGAAACCAATTCATTGGTCGATACAATCCTATCCACAATTGAAGTTATATTAAGCTGTGTTGGTTTCCTCTTCAATGCCAGTGTAATTTACATCACATTACGGGCCAATTGGCTTCATACCCCTTGCAATATTCTCCTGGTAAATTTGTATAAAATTGCAATATTTTTTTTTGCATTAAAGGCCGCTTATGAATTTTGCCTCATTTTCTTTGATGTGGAAAAATTTTTGGAAGAAGCTGTGTTCGGTGATAATGAATATTCAATGAATCAATGTTTTTGGATGATTTCACCATTTTTTGCCCTATTTGCCACTTCATTTATTTTGATGGCCTCAATTGCAGTGGATCGATTCATCAGCGGTGTTTTCCCTATTCAGTGAGTTTTTTAAATAATTTTATTAATTATTAAAAAATTTAAAATTAATTATTTAAGAAGCCTGATTTTAATGAGTGAAATAAATCATAATTCATAAAATGCTAGATTATCTATTTAATCTACTATTTATTTATAAAATATGATATGTTTTAGCTACAAACAATTGAATAAAAATTTATTTGCTATGATAATTTGCACATATTCCATCCTAAATTTGGCATTTTTGTTAATTGTTGCCTATCATAAAATGGCAAAAGCTCCAAAAAATTTGACCACCTGCGGTATCACATCAACGCTACAAGAGAATGCCACATATTTTTCTGCAATTGGATTTGGCTGTCAACTCTTTTCCATCATTCTTTATATCATTTTATGGATTAACATTCGATGGAATTCCAATGGTCCAAATGGTGAATAAATAATATTTTATAAATTCAGAATTATACTAAATTTTAGACACCACAAAACGTCTATTCAAATCCCTTTTTTGCATTGTTTTATACTCTTTAATTGGTTTTGTACCAAATACAATTTATTATTTAATTGGTCGACTTCTTGATATCCCGAACTTTTGGCATCCAGAAACATTGATTGGGATAATTTTTATGGAATTGTCTGAAGAACTCGCCCTCATTTCCTGCTGCTCAAATGCCCGTCATTCTCTTCATATTTAGGTGTGGAAATAAATTATTTATAAAAAATTATATAATTATAATTTAGTGGGGAATATCGTCGAGCATTTTGCACATTTTTCCCATTTTTGGATCGTTTTTTCGAAAATCCCAGTCGAAATACAAGCCTCGAATTTCAGCAACGACAACAAAGAATGATGAGTTTACAAGTGAGTACACAGCCGCGTACAACACGGTCAACATCGATGCGCCAAGTTGTTGGCTTTGGAGGAGCAAATATTGTCCATCCTGCTGCTGGATAATTTATTTAATAAAATATTTATATATTAAAACATTTTCTATTGATAAAAAAATGATTTGATTTTCGGTAACACTTGCGCGTTTCTGTACCAAATTTTTTGGTACTTTCTGTTAACCATAATCCCTCAATATCTCTAGTCCTTGTCTGTCAAAAATATAGTCAAAAAATTTGGTACTGAAACGCGCTAGCCTAGCATGATTTTCTTTCCATTTATTAGGTTTCACTATTTATAAATAAGTTCAATCAATGTGCCATAGTAAATATCAATATACTATTGCTAAATTCATTTCAATTCAAACACGAGGATAACAAGAAAAATTTTTTTATAATAATAATAAAATTTTAATCAATAAATAATATAATCGATAATATTTACTGTATAATAAAAATTCAACATAGATTGATAATTCTTTTTCAATTTAAATTTAATATTTGAATAAATTAGATGTTCCAAATTCTTAATATTGTTAAAATGTATTCCATTGTGAATTAAATTGTCGAAAATATTGATCACTTAAATTCTCATTCCTTTTTGGGATCATTCTTTCCCCAACCAAATTCACAATTAAATGTTCCTGCGGAGATGGTTGAATATCAAAATTATTATTTTCTGGGAAAATGGCATTTTTGGATGCAGCCATTCTGTGTTCAATTTTCAAATTCATCTTCAATGCACCAAAACATTTCAAGAAATCCCGTTTCAAGAATGGATGATTGCTTAAATAAGGAAATAAAATATATTTTGTGATTATATTTTATCATTAATATATTATTAGATTTTAAATTTCTAATTGGTCATTAATCGAAATACAAAATATGAATGCCAATTATTTTTGCAAAAAGCTTATTTGCCTGGCAAAAGAGGCTTAATTTTGAGGCAAATTTGATGCAAAAGAATTCCTAATTAAAAATTTTAAGAGGCGGCTTGGGTTCTAGTGACTAGGGCAAGGGATATGTAGAGGCTCGGCAATAAAGCTGTTGAGTTATGGCCATTTTTGTGGTAATAATTTTTTGGACTTTTTTGGCATAACTCAGTGACCAAAGGCCAATTTAGTAATCTAAATTTCTAATAATAGCTTTGTGTGCGGCCTATTGAATGGTATATTGAGCCCTAACACTAAACGTATAAGAAAGGCTTCAAATTTCATTCTCTTTTTTGCACTAAAATCTGTCTCAAATTCAGCCTTTTTCCCGGGCAAAAAATCTGCTTGGATTATTCTGGCCAAAATTCCCACAATTCTCTTCTGCATAAGCCCCAATTATATTCCACTTACATGATCATTGTCAGTTCAATGAGGAAGGAAACAATTGAGGTAATGATGTAAATTAGTTGAATATTTTGATCATAATAAAATTGATCATCGCCATAGAGTCGAAATGTTGTAACAATAATATTGAAATCGCTGAGAAAAATATTAAATAAATGCAAAAGTAGGCAGGGAATTAATTGTCTTGCGGTTCGAATATTCTCCGAAAGCTAAAAAACATTTATTTATTTTTTAATTCATTAAAATTGACTTGAAATCGCTGGGATAAATTGTGTTTATCGACAATTTTTTGAGCATAAATTTTTTGATTTCTCCGCAAAATCCAGCAAAATAATGTCAATTCAAATATTCCTATGGACGTAAAAATGGCATATGAAATAATGCTGGCAATGGTGGATGCACTTTGATTTTTTGCATAAAAATAGCCATTTAATAATGCAACAAATGACTAAAAAAACAATAAACATTTTTTTAAAATTAATTAATTAATTATTTGAACTATTATGGCATACAATGATTGTGAGCCAACAAATATGGAAGCCCCAATTTCTTTTGCCCTCATATTGTCGAAATTGAAGAGTGGCAATTATGCGTTCAATGACCAAAATATTCAATATTATATTCCGAATTATGACCGGCTCGCTATAAAGCATGATCAAATACATTGGACCGGCAGTGCCAAAATTAGTCCAGAAAAAACGGCAAATATTCAGAAGGATTCTGGCTTTAAATATTGAATTTTTAATTATTTTAAGAAATTTTAAATTATATTATATTTATTTTTCGAAGTTATAATTTAAATCAAATTCAATATGAAATTAATTAAACTGACCAATTCCACGCCATAAAATACAAGCAGATTGACATAGCAAAATGAATTTGAGGTTAAAATGAAGAATTGCTGTTCGCCAAATGAGGAAGAAATTAATTGCAGAAAATGGACAATCCAGCAATAAATGAATGGCCAATTCCAACAAATTCCAAGCAAACAATAAATTTGATTGTGTTTGAGAATATTCAGAGAAATGGAATGAGGAATTTGACATTTTTAAGCTTAAAAATGGGATTTATCATTAAATATTATTTTTGTAAATATTTGTCAATCATTAGTAGATGCAAATGTTGCCTAGAAAAATCTTTTCTATTTCAAACACCTCCCAATTAGCATTAAATCTGTCAATTTTGAACAATAAAAATGGAAACGCTAATGAATAGATTGGGTGGGAAAATGTGCTGTGTTCATTCATGCTTGCGTGCGAGATTGACGACATTTATTCAAAAATTGGATGAAAATATTGGAAAAATTTGAAATTTGGAACAAAATGAATAAGAATTGAGGGGGCAAATGTAATTTCATAGAATTTTCCCACAAAATTTGTTCGTTTTGGACAAATTTGAAAAAAAAATGGAGAAATTTAATGACATTTAAATTATGGACTAGAATGAAGAATGCAAATTGTGATTGGGACCAGACAATTGTCTAATTAGATAAATGATAAATAAATAAATATCATAAAATATTTCCTGTTCGGTTTTAAAGAAATTAACATAAAAAAATACTGAAATTTATTATAATTTATTATATTATGGCTTGGAATTTGAAATGTAAATTGAATTGGAAATTGGAACCCAACCAATAGATTAATTTAATAATTTGATAAATGTGAAAAATTTTCAGTTCATTTAAACATTGAATAATTCATCATTAAAAACGAATTATTCTCATTTCAATTATAATTAATATTTAAATTAATTTAATTCTATTCCATCTTTTATTATTTTCAATATTTAGTCAGATGCACAAATTTAAGTGATCTTTGATATAACTAGTAATTAATTAATGTTTTGATAGTTATTAAAATTTTTCATCTCTAGTCTAAATTAGGTGATGCCAATAATTGAGATGCCGAATGCAAATATATATTACTCAATATTCAATTTGTGGAGGTTTTGAAGAATCTCAACATTTTTTTGTCAATCTTCAATGCTGAAATTAGTCTAGGAAAAATTGAATTGCCATTAATGCATAACATTTCATTGGCCATTCAAAAATTCTGCTAATATATTGTATGTGATATTGACTAACCATGGAAAATAATTTTGAATTTGATTAAAATATTTAATTCTTTCATATCTTTCATATTCTCTATTTTATATTTTTAAATATTTTTTCATTTTTTAAATTAATGCTTGATTGAATATTCCAATTAAAAAGATTTGCGTAAAATAAATTCATCTTTGCTTCCATCCATATCTTTTTTTTGTGGTTCATTAGACACTTTTTGTTATCCAAATCCAATGCGCACTCTTTACCAGTGTTTTCATGATACCAAAATTTTCAATATGATATGATAGTGATATGATAGTCAAAACGATATCATTCAAAATGATATGATATGATAATGATAGTGACAATTATCACTATCATATCACTATCATATCATTATCATATCATATTAGCACTATCATTATCATATCATTTTTCTATCATTATCATTTAGAAAAAACCGAGAAAAATATATTACAAAATCGTCAAAAATTTTTTATACCGACATTTCAACAAAATTTTCTTTCCAAATTAAATAATTTTCATTTGTTAGATAAATAAGTTTATTTGGATTTCATTTTTTAAAAGAATATTGGCTAAAAAAACTTTCTACCGGAATGTTTGAAGAAATTTGAATAAATATTTAAGGTCAATATAAAATTTCCCAATCCTTCCAGAAGCTTCCAATGCAAAAATTTTTTTTTAAATTTTAAATTATTTAAATTTTGGATTTTTTAAATTTAATTCAGAATCGTATATGAAAAATTCATTAATGAATATTTAAGAAAGAGAGTTTCATAAGAAAAAATTAGATTGCTTAAAATGCCAATAAAGGTCCAGGAATAATAATTTAGTCAAAAATTGGAAAAATTTTTTGGAAATTCTTTGAAAAATGGACAAAATTTTAAAAAATTTTTTGAAAATTGCCTGATTTCAACTATCATGATACTATCATGATAGTATCACTTTTTTATGATATAAAATTTCTCAAAATGATATGATACTGATATGATAGTCAAAGTGCTATCATATCACTATCATATCATTATCATATCACTATCATATCATTATCATATCATATTAGCACTATCATGAAAACACTGCTCTTTACATCGTTATATGAAATAATATTCATCATTAAGGTGAATGAGCGGAACGGAAAAGGTGGATTGTGCATTCGACCTTTTCCCATTCATTAATTCTCACTATTTTAAAAATCTCGGCAAAAAAGGGGATTACTAGAAAATTGGAAAGATGAGTCCGAATAAATATTTTCCTATTTTTTGGTTAAATATTTTGCTAAAAATTGCCTTAAAAAAGATAATATTTTACTAAAATTTATTCTCTATTTCTTTGAAAGAATTCTAAAGTAATTTTATTAGAAATTAAATGGTTGTTTTTGGTAAACTTTTCTTATGCCAATTTAAGTTATATTATTAGTTAATATTTTATGTTCTATTTAATTTAATTTAATATTATGCTATAGAAATGGACAATTTCACATTTCCCCTTGGTCCTGCCTACAATGGAAGTGAATATTCAATTTTATATGCCACAAATTTGTTTGAATTAATTTGCCATTTCCTCTTGGATTGCCCATTTTCGGCACTGAATTTCCTACTAATCTTCAAGACGTCCATTCTCCATCCAAATTTGAAGATCATTTTACTTTGTCAAAGTGCGTGCATTTTTGTGCGCGGAATTGGTCTCAAAAATACAATCTATTTTTTTAATATTTTGTATTTATTTAAGGCCGTATTATTTTGATTATTGGTCGTTTATCAATCGATAATATGATATCAATGGGACCACCTCTGCTTTATGCTTTATATATTCAACCAACATTTGTCCGTAATTTCATAATTCATGTTATGGTTATTGAACGAATTATGGCCACATTTATGTCCAAAACATATGAACAATGGAAAGCAAAATGGTTTAGCGTCCTTTGGATTTCCGTTGTTGTGAGTTGAATTTATTTTAATTAGATATTAAAAAATCAATAAATTTAATTTTAAATATTTTGATTTAATTAAACTATGAATATATTGTTTAATATTATATAATAATTATTATAAATAATTTCAGTCTTTAATTGCATTGTTCAATGCATTTTCAAGCACTTTGATTTCCAAGGATTTCCAAAAATATTTTAGTCTTTCAACTTTTGCGTTTTTGTTGATTTCCGGCATTTTGGAGATTTTTGTATTCATTTGGCTTTGGAAATACAATGATGGACTTTATTTTAAAAATAATAAAGCTAAAAATCCGAAAACCCTTTCCGAGCGATATCAGATAAATTGGATTAGAAAAAAATGAAAAATTAAAAAAGAATTAATTTAGTTAGCCGAAAATATCCGCACCTCCAAGCAAATGATTCCCTGCATTATATTGCATTTTATCAACATTTTGGATGGAACCATTTTCATCTTCATTAGTTACTTCAGACTTATTGGTCCAAATCAATTTTATTATGATTTATTCTGCAACCAACAACTTTTCATTGTTCCATCCATTGTCAGTTTCTTCATAGAAGTGTCCATGATTTTGTATGTTTAATTTCAATCAATATTTTTTTATTGTGCAAAATTATTTATATCATGAAATCAGTAAAAAATACAATAATGTATTAATTATAAATAATCAATGAGTGAATTATTATTTTAATTTAAAGGCTTTAATTAATGAAATTTAATATATTGCAGAAAAGAATTTTATGATAAAATATAATTAATCCAATTAATGTCCTTAAATAAAATTATTTTCATCAAATAGAACTAAAATTATGCTCATAACTAAAGAATTAAGTCAAAATTAATTAATATTTGTCGCTCAAACTTCTATGGCCAATTAATTAATTTATATGCAAATTCAGTTTCCATCCATTTCTGAAACGCGATTTCTTCCGCTCTATTAATTCATCGTTGAAATATTTGACAACATTTCTTCATTTTATAAATCAAAACAATAATTGGAATCATCGTATTCAACCTTTGAATGCCCAGAAATTTACTTCAATTTCAATTGTTGGAATCCGTGGCGATCATTTACGATTGGGGTTAAAGGCCACTGAAATGGGTGAAGAACATTTTCGTCAATTAAATTGTGCATGGCAGACAAACATCTAATGTTTTTTTTATGAATAATTTTCTTCAAATATTCCATTAAAATGATTAGAATTGTATTCATTTTCCAAAAATTTTACGAATAAATTTGTATAATTCCGTGTATTATAAGGACTAATTATTTTTCAGATGATATTATTTTTTTTTATTATGGTTCATAAATTAAAAAGAATTCAATGAATTTCCTATTTAACAAATTATTTCGTGTTGGCTCATCAAAAACACCTGTCCAAATTAAAATAAAACTCATAGATAGTATTATCTAATATAAAATCAAAATAAGGATGAAATAATAAATTGAGATTCACTATAAATTTATTCTTTGTCAAAATATATTAATTTGTTTTTAAATTCATGATTTTCAAAAAAAATCATAATTTCAATGGCATAATTTATTCATTGTTTTCCATTATTTTTTATTGTATAAATTGCTTCTGGCAATTCTTCAGCATTAATTCCTAAAAAATATATTCACTCAATAATAAATATTTTAATATCATTTTACCTTTTGATTTAGATCGAAATTTATTGCGCAAAAATGCCAAAATCCAAATGAATCCAATGAAAATGGAGGCCAAAACAATGAGTACAATGACACTGGACATCAAATCATCTTCATTATCATCATCATCACCGGTCACAAATGGCAAATTCAGAGTCATGGATGGGCCAAATATGAAAGGGAATTGATGGAATACATTTATTAATACAATTATAAAGTAAAAAAATTATATTGGATCATTAAGAATTCCCAAATTGAGAATTAATACTTCGTAAAGGACATTACACATTATTGTTCATGGAATAGTTTTTAAACTTTTGCGAATGTATTTATTATTTTAATTAATATGGGTCCTATTAATCTTTGTCTTAATGAGAATTAAAATTATGAATCATCAAAAGTTCGAAATTCTTTATAAAATAATATAATATTAATTGTTTAATTAAAGGAACTGATCGATTTGTGAACGAGAAAATTTACCAAAATAAAATTTAATATTATTTATAACGGGGAAAGTTCCGCGACGAACGATTCATCAAAATGGAAGAAGGAAATAAAAATAATTCAAAAGGAAATTTAAATTCATAAATCGAATTTTTATTGAAATTTTATGGGAATTTTTCACATTTTTTTGCATTCGAATTATCGCACAATATTTATACAAAAGAAGAATTATAAATAATATTAATAAAATTATAAAATGCCAAGAATTTGGCCAAATAATCTGACTTTTGCAATAATTGTTGCCAATATGCCATCTTCTTTCCGTTTTCCTTTGTTTGAATTTCCTGCTTCTTCTTCGCCGTCTCCTTCATCCAAAGTTTCTTCCAAATGTTTTTTAGTTGAATCACAGTCCAAATGGGCAAATGCCGTCAACTAAGTCAAATAAAAATTATTTTAATAAAATATTTCGACCAAACTTTATGGCCAAGATAATGTCGATGGTCGGAAATGTAATTATCAAGTTTGGACAAATCAAAAGACAATAAATCGCTGCATCTAAAATCTTCACCCCGGGGTATGCCGGTGCATTCAATGTAATAATCCTCTACAGTTGGATACCTACAAAATTATTCTTTATAATTTATATTATATTTTTATAAAATTTTTAATTAATATTAAATGATTAAGAATTGTTTCCATTTTATTAAATTAATCTATTTTATATATTTTTTACCATATTTCGATTCCATGATGATATGCCCTTGAGGGAACAGATGGATCGCATGGTTTACTGGTGAATGTGTCCAACAATGCCCATGCCTTATTTTTTGCACACGGCGGCATATGTGGAATGGCATCGGAACGGAAAACAACTCGAAAACTATGCCAAAAAGTTAATTAATTAAAATAAATATAAATTACCTTTCTGGAACCAATTCATCATGTTTGGCCGCAAATTTTGAGCATCCAACCCGTGGCTGCCCAAATGTGTACAATTTTATGCGATCACTTCTATAAAATTTAAATTACTAATAAATATGCTTTTTAGAATGGGACTTAAAATGCGACAATTAATAAGCAAAAAATAATTACATATTATTTAATATCGTAAAATTTCTTTTAATACCCCAACCTCTAATAATTCCCCACACTAGGCTTAGGGACCCATAGCTCTTGGTAGGGTGAACTCTAAAAAAGTCTTATTAAATTTTCTTAGTTCCCTAAAGCTCTAAAAAATCCACTATAATTTGCTAAAAAATGTCTACAAATTAAGTAATTTAATTATACCCAAAATTTGCCCAATTTTTGAGGGGTTGAAAAATAATTCCCTATGGTGTTTTAAAACAGGTTATACGGTAATTGAAATGTACCATACATGGTTAAATTCTCCAAAACCGCCTTTATTGATGCTAATGATGCGAGTGCCCCTCCCAATGAATGACCAGTAAATGTCACATTATAATCATAAAAATGGGAAAATTAACATAAATTAATGTGTTTTTTTTTATCCAACTTTATGCATTGAATTATTCAGCACATTTTCAACCGTTGGCCAAAGAACATTCAATGCGGCTGCAAAATATCTATTCACTTTGCAAATTCCATAAAATTCACTGTCCGGTTGCAAACTTTCCCATCCTTCTTTAAATAATTGTTCTTTGTTTTTGGTGCCCCGAAAAACGATGACCAATTCACGGCGGGCATCCGAAACAATCTTCAAATTTAAAAAATAATTTAATTAACTGGATAATATTTGAATTTTACCGAATAAATCATACATGTATTGTTGACGGAATCACAAATTTGTTTTGATTGGCTGAATATTCTCCATGTTTTAGGGTCCGGCATTAATCTGCATTAAATTGAATTTTTCGATTAAAAAATTCTTTCATGATTATTATTAATTAATTTTAATTAATTTTAAATTCTATAATAATATTAAATTAATTTTTATTAAATTAATTCATTAATTTTTTGTACCGTTGCATGCATGCATTTGGTGATTTGGCATAGGCTGCCCCGGAAAGTCCCATCATCATGTGGGCATATGTCTCATTATAATTCGTTTTTCGATTCTTTTGATGGAATTTTATTTTTTCTGATTGATCAATTTGGGTCACAAATTTTGAGTAGGATGAGAAATTTTCATTAGACAAAGACATAGACCCAGCAGTTTCATTTATGATGGAAATGGCAATGGAATTGGAGACAAAAAATAATAATAATAATAATAAATTTAATATATTAATTATTAAATAATTTTGAATTATTTGTAATTTTGGAAGCATTTGAAATTCTAAAATATTTTAATTAAATTTAATTTAAAATGGGTATAATTAATGTTAAAATGATGATTCAACCGTTCAATTTCTTGCGAATTTCCTCCAAATCGTATTCACCGTTGAAAATTCGCCGAATTTCCCATATACTAATCCAAGGAAATACCCATATAAAAGCACATTCCCCCCCCCCCCTTTTGTTTGTGATTGGCGAAGAAATTGAAGGCAAAAAAGTCAAATAAAATCGCCAATCCTTCGCATTGATCCATCACCACCAAAAACCGGTTCACAAAAGAAAGAACGGAATTTTTTTTAATTTCCCCACAAGAAATGTTTGACGCAGACAAAACACAAAATTATAGGAATTTATTAATAATTTTACTAACTAGTAAATTTTAATTTATTCAATGTGAAGAATGTGATTTTAAATTAATGACACAAAATTATAGGAATTTATCAACTTTTACTAATATTAATTTATTCAAAATGAAAATTTTATTATTTACTAAATTAATGAAGGAGGAATTGATGAAATATTTGTTGTTAATTATTGATTTTTGCCATCTAAGCTGGATAAAATATTGGTCATTGGCATCACTGAATTATTTGGTTGTTGGTTTTGGCCAATTCGTGTACTAATTCCACTTAAAATTGGGCGAATGAAATGGGAACAAATGCTTCGGCGAATATTTTTATTGAAAATAATGTAAATGACTGGGATCAATCCTGTAAAAATATAACAAAAATATAAATAAATTTATGCTGGAATAACCCTGTGAAGCAATCCAAGCAAAACTGACGGACATGACCATCCAAATTGGGACGGGAAAATATTGCATAAAAACGTAAAATTGCGTGACGAACATATGCAAAATGCTAATCAACAAAACTTGGATAAAAATCTACAAATTAAATTTATTTAAAATAAAATAAATTATTCGATAATCTCACATTCTTTTTACTTTTACGAATTTCCACACTTTGCATTTGGACATCAATCAAATTTATTTTCTTGTGAATAAACAAATAAAATGTTGCATAAATTAATGGGAGACCGAAGCCAATTGTGATGTTATGGACAGTGAAATGGATGCTACGATACTGGCAAAAATCAATATTAATTAATTAAAATATGAAAAAAAATCAAAAATTCAAATTAATGTATATGTTAAAGATAATACATATATTAGTAAATTGACGATACCGAATTAAATGAGCCTATTTCCTATTCTCGAGTTTATACGATTTGTAAAAGACCACATTTCCAAAATTAGCTAGCCCAGGTGCCTAGCTAATTCCCTTATTAGCTAATTTCCGATATTAAATTCAACATATATACTATTCTCTAATTAATTTAAATTTTTAAAGCCAAATTTATTTATTTATTGAACTTATTAAGTATTCTCATTGATCAATGCAAAATTTTAAATACAGTAATTTAATAACAAATATTTACTTACCGCTCCTTTCTTGTCCTCTACAAAATAGGGAATATGCGGATTCCAAAACCATCCCAGCATTATTCCATTGGGAATTGGTGGAATTGTCAAAAACCCAGTAAACATTCCATAGATGAATGCGCCCAAAATCCAATAATAGGTTTTATGTCGACCAAACAAATTCTCCGCAATTCTTTGGTCCCACATTTCCAGACATCGATTTAAGGCCAAAATAACGGCAACCAATGATTCACTGCAGAAAAATGCTTAAAAAACATTCAAATTAATTTAATTATTTAATATTGTATACCGTATCCTATCATCCCAATAATGTAATTGAACAATGGACGACTGCAAAAAACATCCCCTTTTGCGGCATAAATGCCAATAATTAGGCCACTGGAATGAATATTCACCATGGAAAGAATGCCCATAAATAGCATTAGCTTATAGCAAGATTCACGGCGATTCTCTTTCCGGGCAAATACACCCAAACAGGGCAAATAAAGCAACTATTTTGATGATTATGAATGAATACATAATTCGTAATTTACCTCAAATGTCACATATAAAAAGAGTAAAAGGATGCCAACAAAAATATTTTGCCTTTTCTCAACCGGAATTGAATTATAATCATAAAAAGTGCAATTATAATTTTGCTCGAATATTTCATTGTTAAGTAAAGTTTCCATTTTGGTAATATATTAAAATGTTTCCTTATTCAAAAAATTCACAAAAATTTATATACGACTGACACTGATTAATAATGAGAATTCCCTTAAGAGAAAGAAAGTTTAAACAAAACTCACAGGTGTAAAATGTACATTTTTTGCATAATAAATTCACTTGGGACTCGTTAAAAAATAGCACCTGGCTGTCTCAAATGTCAAATCTCAATTCCAATAATTATGAATTATTTTTAGTTTAATTTGTAATTGTACATTTTTTGTTCGCTTTTTTCCGCAGAGGTAAAAATGGGAGGAAAAGTGAAGGGTCCCTTTTATAGGGTGTTAGGGATAGGGTTAGAGTTAAATGAGATGATGTTTATCCCTTCATATCCGGAACTCAACCCTGAATGACCCTAATTCTAATCTTGATGACCCAAAGAGGGGCCCTTCACTTTTTCCTTTGTGAGGAAAAAATCGGACCCAAAGCCTAAAAGTACCGGAAATAATATAAAAAATTTTATTCAATTAAGAAAAAAATACATTTTTAATGAGGATAAAAATTATTTGGGTTTTGGACATTAATTCATTCAAAAACATGTTTGTTGTTCAATATTTTGATTTTGCACTGAATTTGGACCATTCTTCAAATTCAAATTAATGCCGGTGACGGAAGCAGCTGGCAAGACGGAATTCGGGCCACGGGAATAAATTCGTGTAACACTGATCAAGGCGGGATCAATGAAAAGGGCCTTGATACTTCGGCGGACATATTTGTTGAATGTGATATAAATCACTGGGATAAGGCCTAAAATTGAATGTAAAATTGATGGTTAAATTGTTATTTCACCTTGTGAGGCAATCCAGGCATAGCTGGCGGACATAACCACCCAAATTGGGACGGGAAAATATTGCATATAAACATAGAGAAGTGTGACGAACATATGCAAAATGCCAATCAATAAAACTTGGATAAAAACCTTAAAATTAAATATTGATTGTCAAAATTATATTTTACGTTTGTTTTGCTTTTCCTTCGTTCTTTGTTTTGCTCTTGGCCATCCACAATGTTCATTTTTTTGCGCATTAACAAATAGAAAATGGCATAAATGAGGGGTAATCCAAATCCAATGTAAATATTATGGGCGGTGAAAAATAAATTTCGATACTAAAAAATAAATTTAAATTGACATTAAATTTAAATTTACCACTCCCTCTTTGTCCTCCAAAAAATATGGAAGATGGGGATTGAAAAACCATCCAACCAAAATTCCATTGGGCACAGGTGGAATTGTGAATAATCCAAGTAAAATGCCATAAATGAGGCAAATTCCCATCCAATAATAAACTTTGCGTTTTTCAAATAAATTCTCCGCAATTCGATGGTCCCACATTTCGATGCAACGATTCAGGGCCAAAACAATGGCAACCAACGATTCCGAACAATAAAGGCCTAAATTTGTTATTTTTTAATTATTTTATTTTTGTTTAAAAACCAAATGCTGGCATTCCAATGATATAATTGAAGAATGGACGACTGCAAAAAACATCACCTTTGGCCGCATAAATGCCAATAATTAGGCCACTGGAATGAATATTCACCATGGAAAGAATGCCCATAAATAGCATTAGCTTATAGCAAGATTCACGGCGACCTTCCGGGCAAATACACCCAAGCAGGGCAAATAAAGCAACTAATTTAATAATTGTGAATAAATAAATAATTTGTAATTCACCTCAAAAAGAACATAAAGAATCAGCAAAATTATACCAACAGCAAAATTCGTGCGATTTTCGATTGGGATGGAATTGAAATCATAGAATGAGCAATTATAATTGCGATTGAATTTTTCAGAATCCAATAAATTTTGCATTTTCTTCAATTTTTATTAATTATTTTAAGAGTTACAAAAAAAATGATTGAATTTACCCAAAATCTTTCACGTCGAAAAAATATATATTTTGAGGCCATATAACTTGGCAAAAACAGATCTATTAAAGTTTCTAACCTATCTTATCTAGCTCTAAGGTCTAAGCCCATCATGGGTCCTAAGACCTAACACATAACTTAACATCTAGTTTTGGCCAAATTATATGGCCTCAAAATAAATTCATTTTTTTTCGACACGTATTTTTGGGTAAATTCAGTCATTTTTTGGGTAAATTAATATTATATTATTCCATTATTTAAATATATAGAATAAATGTTCGTCAATTGTATAAATGAATTAATAAAAAAAAAGTAATACATTTTCCTAAGGATCCGGCGATGGTGATTTTCATTAATAAAGGAAAAAGCGAAAAAACATATGATTAAAATGAATGAATGAATGAATTAATAATTAAATGTGGAATATATAGGCCAATGGAGTTTAATAAGGGAAATATTTAATTCTTGGAATTAATTTCATCCAATATGAAAAAGTGCATTATTTCATTATTCATAGAATTTGCAGTTTGAAAATAATGAAAAATTGAATATTTTCTGTTTCGTTCGGTCTTATTAAAAAATGGGCATCAGACTTTGCCGTCATATTTAATTTCCTATTTGGCTCTAATTTTTGTCAAATAAAAGTCATAAGTTATATTAAATTTTATTGCAATGGATTTTGGCATATTTTTAATATTTTTAATTGGGCTTTTATTGCCCCAAGAGATTAATTATTATTAATTCTATTGGGACCATTTAATTCAATTTTCTATGAATTTTACATTATAATTAACTTAGGTAGCCATTTACTAGGAATTGAGATAAAAACATAAATTTATAATTCGGAGTATTTTCCAATTTTCTCGGCGGTTAAAAAATATTTTCGAAGTTACTTATTAGCCGAAAATTTAATTAAGGCCTATAATTCTTGGGCCCAACAAATTAAGAGAGCAAAACATCAGTTAAAAATAAATGAAATTTTACAAAAAATTCAAAATTAAATTATATTCAAAAATCAAAACAAAATTAATGCCATTCCAATAAAAGAGACGACAAATCAGTGAAAATTTAGCCCATATCTTCATTGCTTGACTATTAAAGGGTAAAAAGGCCATAATAATTTATCCGATGATTGATCCGAATAATGATAAAATATGGCAAAATTCTGAGGGAAAGAAATTGAAAAAATTAGCAATGAAATGGAATAAATTATTTTAATTAGAATAAATTTAATTAATAATATATTTTTAAAAAAATTTTCAAAAATACAATTATTAAGCAAAATTTCCAAAATGAATTTTCAAAATTCGCTAGTGGTTAAGACTTAAACTTTTTGATTAAATATTATTATTTATTAATTATCTGCTAAAATTAAACAAATTTGAAGGCTGGAACTCTGAGTTTTTAATTATCGATTTTTAAAAATTTTTCAAAAATACAAGGCAAAATTTCAAAATTCCAAAATCCGCTCGTTAATAATGAGCTCTAATCTGCCCCAATCGGTTCATTTCTCGGCTTTTTTGTGGGACCAGTAAACTACAATTTTCCTTATTAAAAATTTAATCTTTAAGAGAAAACAAAAGAGGAAAACACCTTCAACGTCATTATTGCAAATTCTCAAAGCGAAAAGGCTATTCGTGCAAGGCAATAGGCAAAGCTCCGTATGTTCCGGCCCATCAACTCCAATTCGATCCGCGTTGAACAAACCGATGTTGAACATACCCATGAACCGGCTGTGAACATTTTGGAAGGTCGAATGAAATTGAGAAATGGTAAAGAAATTCATTGAAGAAAAACTGCTTTTGGGATTGTCAGCACAAGAAATTCGAAATGAAATTCCAACATGTATTTATCACGGTGTTAATATTGGAAATTGTTTTATTCGGAAATTATCAGAGTGCTTTGCTTGATCGATTTTGGGAATCTCGGCTTCTAGGTATCTTACAGACTCGATAGGCTCTTTAGGATCGATTTAGTGTTCGAAATTTCAATTTCATCAGACAGATTTAGGATCAGAGATAGGGCACCCGAAGGTGGGATAGGAATCTAGCGGAAAGTGTACTAAACAAGCTCAGAACAGACTGAAATTGAAATTACTTAGAGTAAATCGACCATGCCGAATCGAATGATCGAGATTTCCAAAATTAATTAAGGAAAGCACTTGGATAAATTCGGTATAATTAAATTAACCAATTTCCAATATTAGCTCTTTTTACTAATATTTTTTGCTTTTGTCAGGCCTATCATCATCCAAACGATGTGCCAGATCCCAGATCTTATCCAAATTCGAAACCAAATTCAGCGAATGCGAAGGATGAATCCTCGTCTGGCCAGAAATGCTTTATCTCACGAATGATATGACCTAGACATTTTTATTATTATTTTTGCATTAATTTATTTCCCAGAAAGCATAAAATTTTTTTTATCAAAATCCTTTACAGAAAGGCCCAACCAATCCAATTATTAAAGAAGTTTTCTTTTTCTCACTGGTTTGAAAGATTGAAAGATTGGCATGACATGATATTGGCTGATGCTGAAAGATTTGTTTCCAATAGTTTTAGATTTTTGTTCTCCAGTTAGATTTGTGGTTCATTCCGGTTAGATTTTGTTTTCCGGTTAAATTTGTGTTTCATCAAGATTAAATTTGTGTTTCATTCCGGCGGTAGATTTGCATTTTCCGGAAAGAATGGTTAAATAAATTTGTTTCCGGTTAGATTTGCATTTTCCGGAAAGAATGGTTAAATAAATTTGTTTCCGGTTAGATTTGTATTTTCCGGAAATAATGGTTAAAAAAATTTGTTTCCGGTTAGATTTGTATTTTCCGGAAAAAATGGTTAAATAAATTTGTTTCCGGTTAGATTTGTGTTTTCCGGAAAGAATGGTTAAATAAATTTGTTTCCGGTTAGATTTGTATTTTCCGGAAAGAATGGTTAAATAAATTTGTTTCCGGTTAGATTTTTTTCCGGAAAGAATGGTTAAATAAATCTGTTTCCGGTTAGATTTGTATTTTCCGGAAATAATGGTTAAAAAAATTTGTTTCCGGTTAGATTTGTATTTTCCGGAAAAATGGTTAAATAAATTTGTTTCCGGTTAGATTTGTGTTTTCCGGAAAGAATGGTTAAATAAATTTGTTTCCGGTTAGATTTGTATTTTCCGGAAAGAATGGTTAAATAAATTTGTTTCCGGTTAGATTTTTTTCCGGAAAGAATGGTTAAATAAATTTGTTTCCGGTTAGATTTGTATTTTCCGGAAAGAATGGTTAAATAAATTTGTTTCCGGTTAGATTTGTATTTTCCGGAAAGAATGGTTAAATAAATTTGTTTCCGGTTAGATTTTTTTCCGGAAAGAATGGTTAAATAAATTTGTTTCCGGTTAGATTTGTATTTTCCGGAAAGAATGGTTAAATAAATTTGTTTCCGGTTAGATTTGGGTTCTCCGGAAAGAATGGTTAAATAAATTTGTTTCCGGTTAGATTTGTATTTTCCGGAAAGAATGGTTAAATTTGCCGGTTAGATTTGTATTTTCCGGAAAGAATGGTTAAATAAATTTGTGTTTTCCGGTTAGATTTGTGTTTTCCGGAAAGAATGGTTAAATAAATTTGTGTTTTCCGGTTAGATTTGTGTTTTCCGGAAAGAATGGTTAAATAAATTTGTATTTTCCGTTAGATTTGTGTTTTCCGGAAAGAATGGTTAAATAAATTTGTATTTTCCGGTTAGATTTGTGTTTTCCGGAAAGAATGGTTAAATAAATTTGTATTTTCCGGTTAGATTTGTGTTTAACTCCGGTTAATTTTTGTTTTCCGGTTAGTTTTGTGTTTCATTCAGGTTAGATTTTTGTTTTCCAATTAGATTTGTATTTAATTCCAGTTAGATTTTTGTTTTCCAATTAGATTTGTGTTTAATTCCAGTTAGATTTTTGTTTAATTAGATTTGAGTTTAATTCCAGTTAGATTTTTGTTTTCCAGTTAGATTTGTGTTTTCCGGAAAAAATGGTTAAATAAATTTGTGTTTTCCGGTTAGATTTGTGTTTCATTCCGGTATTTTCCGAAAACAGAAAGAAATGGGAAATTTTATTGGATGAATTAAAAATTAAAATAAAAGTAAAATGCCTTTGGTATTGAGAGTAAAATAAAAATAAAATCCAATTTTAAAATAAATTAAAAATTAAAAAGTTAATATTTTTCGCCCGTCATTTCTTGATTGACGGGCACTCGCTGCACACAAACAAATTTGCAGGACAAAAAAATTTTTTGGTGGACCTAGATGGCAACAAACAAAACTGCTGATTACGAGCGCTCGTGAGCAGTTAATTTTTTTTTTGCCGGACACAAACCAAACTAAAAATGGATGAAAAGCGGTGATATGATAAGAGGGGAATGTAATAGGAGGAGAAAAGTGAGGGAAGGAATTTTTGGGGGAATTATGGAGGAATTGGGAGGATCAGTCAATCATTTTTTCCTTCCCAAAGTTGACCAATTTGTTTGTTTGATGGTGCATATGAAAAATGGACTTTTTCCTGTAAAGTCGTAGAGCGGCCATCAAATTGATGGACTCAAAATTTTGGAGGCGAATAACAGGCTTATCATCCACTAAAGCAGCAAACACTAAAATTTTGGGTCCAAATTTTGGCCATAACCAAAAAAATGGCGGCGACATGACGGCGCCAATCGACCAACCACTCATTTTTTAATGCCCTCCCCCGGTCAAGGGTCGCTAACATCCAAGGGGCCAATCTGCTGATCGGAGGCAAGGACCAAAAAAAGTTGGCGCCACTGGGGTCGTCGCATGAGCGTCCGCCCCAAAATTTGGCCCTATAAAAGCGGGCCCATGAATTAGTCAAAATCATCACATCAATCAAATCAACTCATCCAGTCTACAAAACAACAGCGACCAAACCAAACAATTGTGTGCCCAAAACCAGTGCTGAACATTGCCCTCAGGACCCATCAACACACCGCGGACTGACCGACGAAACAAAATGCGACCACTTCTCTTGTTGATGGCCGTTGGCCTCTGCCTCTTCGGCAATGTGGCCTTGGCCAAACAACACCAAAACCGGTTCCGATCGCCATTCAACAGCAATGAACAGGACACGGATGGACAACAACAAAAAATGCGGGCCCCAGCCTTCCAACCCGGCCGCACCTACCAATTCCAATACAATGCCCAAATTGCTTCCGGCCTCATTGCCCAGGACGAACAAAGCCAAGCGGATGCCCAACAAAAGGCCATCACGCGCATTCAGGCACAGGCCAAGATCACCTTTGGCTCGGAACGCCATGCCCAATTGTGCTTGCGCCAAATCCGAACTGGCCAGTTGAATGAACCCGTCGAGGATGAGCAACAAGTTCAGCCAATGAGCATCTTCGAGCCGGTGAGAATGTTGGGGGAAGGGCAAATTAATGGGTTTAAAAACATTGGGGATAGATACATATTTAAGAGTGCCAAAATTGGGATAAATGGCATTTTGAATTTGCCTCGGGGGGTATATGAATGGTTTTTTGATTGCCAAATTTGGGATAGACTTTATAATGCCTAGGGGGAATTAACCTCATTTCAATTTCAAGAGTGCCAAAATTGAGGGGAATGAATCTAATTTCGATTGCCAAAATTCAAAAATTGAGAGAAAAGGGTTGGGATTTGGGAAAGAATACATTTCGATTAGTCTACAAAATTTTTTGAGCCATAATCCAATTCCAAATATGTTCAAAAATTATTCAAATTCATTTTATCCCTGATTTTGGGAAGTGCCTAAAAATTTATATAGCCAAAATTTTTGGAATTGGCACTTTCAAATAATTCAAAAATATTCAAATTCATTCATTCCTCCTTGAACATTCCCAGGCTATTTAATTTTATCCGGTAGCAAAAATTTAAGGCAAAATTTGGCATTATTTTTTTGGAATGGTCCCTCAAAAGAATGGCATACAATTTTTGATCAAATCCCATGGCAATTCCAAATTAAATTCCAGAGATAAATTTGGCATATTTTCGGAATCGATCCCTTCAAAAATATGTTAACCAATTTATACAAATTCAAATCCATTATGAATCACTAATCACTAAAAAATAAGCACCATTTATTATTTAAATTAGTCCCTTTTCAAAAATAATGAGCATACATTTTGATCAAATTCACTGAGATTCCCCTTCGCTCTTCATCTAAAAAATAAATTCCAGGGCCAAAATTTAATATCATTTTATTCAAATTGGCCCCTTCAAAAATATTTTCACAAATCCAATGGGAATTCCCTCAACCTCTTAATTCAATAATTCAATTTTCCATTCGTATTCACAGAAACAAATTCCATCGGACAAGAAGCGCCTGCTGGAACGTTGCTGCCAATTTGACTATGCCGACGGTGTCATTGAACGCGTCCAATTCGATCAAGAAGACGAGACCTGGTCCAAGAACATGAAGAGGGGAGTCCTCCAAATGATCCAGCTGAATTTGAAGCGGAACAATGCCCAAGGATTGCGCAACGAAATGAACGACCAACAAGGCGAGGAGGACCAAGATGAGGACAATGAACAAGAAAATGGCCGCCAACAACAACAGGACAAGGACACACTCGCAATGAGCTTCAACATCCCCGAGGTGAGAATTTGGGAGAGGGAAGGATAGAAATTGAGAAGAGGAAGGATTAGGATTTTATTGTAAGTGGAATTGGCCATTTTGCAATAGTAATTCGATAGGCAAAAGGGAATTCGATGGACTCACTAGAAAATGGATTGGATTGAAACCTTTGTTAGGAGGAATTTAGGGAATTGGCCCTTTTTAAAGGGAATGTGCTTATAAATAAAGAATTTCTGGGGTTTCGGGATTAAGTCTTTACTTCATTGGTCCTTTTGAAGGGGAATTTGAATACAATAGTCAACTAAAAGAGAGATTTGAACTTTGAAAAGAGTTTGTACTTATTGCAAAAGAGGGTAATTTGTGAATGATTCTTATAATGAAGAATTTGATTAGATTAGCTCATTGGAATTAAGATTAGAAAAGGAATTGGCTCATTGATAAAGAGGGAATTCAATGGGTTTATTGAAGGGAAAATTTGGTGGAATTAGCCCATTGAAAGAAGTGAGGATTTAAGATGTATTGTTGAAAAATTTTTTGAATTTTGGCAATTCATTAGGCACAAAAATGTCTCACAAAAAACCATTCAAATTGGACCATTTTTAACTTTATTAGATTCATTTAAATCCTCGTTGAGAATTCCTAAATTTGAATATTTAATAAGCTTCTGAGCCATTTTGGGAATCTCTTCATTTTTATTTTTCCCTTCTTAGATTGCCGTTGAAGGCCAATGCCAAACACAATACACCATCAACACGGCCAACCCATCGCAACGTTGCACACCGGATGACCAAACTCCATGCTCATTCAATGTGACCAAGTCCATCAATTTTAAGCAGGTCCGTGTCCCCAGTCCCCATAAAATTTGGGCTTTTTAAAATTCAATTAAATCTTTTTGGCCTGATTAAAATTTCATTAAATATTTTTGACCTTTTCAAATTCCAATTAAATGTTTATGGCCTCCTAAAAATTGAATTAAACCTTTTGACCTTCAATTAATTTTTTTGGCCTTTTTAAAAATTCAATTAAATATTTTTCATCTTTTCAAAATTCCAACTTTTCGGCCTATTCTTTTTCAATTTTTTTTTTAAATTTTTGGCCTTAATAAAAATATTTGATTAAAGTATTTTTTGGCCTTTTTCAGATTCCTTAAATTAATTTGACCTTTTTAAAAATTTATTCAACTTTTTTAGTGTTCCAAAATTGCGGATGTTGCCTTCGGCTACCAAACTCAACAACAACAGCCACAATGTGCCCAATGCCAACAACAATTCCAGGAACAAATGCAACAAGAAGGATGCCCTCGGGGAAATTGCTTCTACAACGCCGCTGGCCAATCCCAATCCAATGCGCAACATCCGTGTGCCAAATGTGACCCGAAGGAAGTCAAGGAACAGAAGGTGAGCAATTAATTAAGAAAAGATTAGGAAGCATTCAATGGAAAATTATTTAAAAAAGTGTCAAAAATGTAAGCAAAGAATGGCCCAAAATGGCATTAAATTTATACCAAAATATTTTGGGAAAGAATGGGACTAATTTTAATCTAATTTATCCCTAAAGATAATGACAACCAAATTTTTACCCAAAAATTTAAGCTAAAATGGCAAAAATCCAACCAAATTTTTACCCAAAAATTAAGCCAAAAATTGGCACAAAATCCAACCAAATTTTTGTCAAAAAAATTAACAAAAATTTCACAGAAAATCGAAGCAGATTTATGCATGTTTCAGGGAAACATTCCACAAAATGTCATTTAATTATATCAAAAGATTTGGGCCAAAAATGGCAATAAAACAGGATAAATTTAAGACAAAGATTTGGGCCAAAAATGGCAATAAAAAAGATCCCAAAATTAATCAATTATCCCATCATATATGTAGGTTGACCGTACCACCGTTCTTCGCTATGTGCTCAAATGTGGCTCACAAAGCAGCCGAAAGTCGGAAGAAAAGTGCCAAAATTGTTGCCAATTGGAACGCACCGAACTGCTGTCCCAATATGTGTACAAAAATTCCAAAGTGGAGAATGGCCAATACGGATCTGCGATGCACACAGTGGTCTCTGCCCAACTTCAACTCATTCAAGTGGAACAACAACAAGAGCAAGTGCCAACGCAAAGTGCCAGCCAGGATGAATCGCTGATGTACTCCAATGAATGGGAGACAGAGGAGAAACGATTCTATATGGTAAGCGGATTAGAGGGAATTCATTGAACCGTTGGGAATAACAAAAATCGCCTCACATCAGGCATTTTTGGGGAATTTCGACCATATTTTACCAAAAAATTGCCTCAGGCATAATTCGGGGAATTTTTGAACATTTTTGTAACCGAAAAATCGCCTCAGGTATTATTTGGGAATTTTGACCTATTTAAACAAAAATCAGACATTAATTTCCAATTATTTATTTCCACCATTTTCCTCTACAAAAAATTCTCCTTCTATTTAAATTTATTTTTAAATAAATTTTCCCCTTTTACCCTTTCGATCAAAAAATTCTTCTTTAATAAATTTCTAATTAAACAAATTTAATTTTTCTATTTTTGCCCCATTCAAAACAAATTTCTTCATCCTAATCAAATCATTCATTCCCCCCATTTTGTACAACAGTACGGCGACGATCAATATCCCGACCCGCAAAGCCAACCATTCCAGCAAGTGCCAAAAGTGAACCAAGCCAGCCAAGCATTGCGCAAACTTGTTCAAGCCACCCAAGACCAACAACAGGGAATTGAACCACAACAGGCCATTGAATTGCAAAAGTTGGTCCAAATGTTGCGGATGAGCTCCGGGCAGGACCTTCAACAAATCCAACAACACGCCGTCAACCAACAACACGAACAACAACAGGACCGACAAAAGGCCAAGCAAATTTTCATGGATGCGCTGGCCACATGCGGAACAAGGAATTGTGTGAAAAAGCTGGCGGAACAAATCAAGAAGGAGGCAAGTGGTTTTTTTGGGGAATTTAGGAGAAAAAAATTTAAATTATCCAATTAAAAGGGTGACATTTTTGGGATTTTTAGGCAAATCTTTCAAAAAAAGTCATTAAGAAGTTATTAAAAAGGCTAAAATTATGAAATGAATGCAAAAATAAAATTAATAAATGAATCCAAAAAAGTTGGCATTTATTTTATACCATTTTTCAATTTCAAAGATAAATTATCAAATTTCAATTTCCTTTAGGACATGTCCACCCTCAAATGCGCCCAATCCTTGAACCAGCTGACCAATTTGCCGGCTCCATCCGACCAAATTGTCCAAACCGTCCAACATTTGTGCACCCAATCCGAACGGGTCAAAAAGTGTCCGGCACTCCGCCAATCCTGCTGGCTCACCTTCGGTGCGCTGGTCAACGAACTGTGCCAACACAAAACGCAAAAGAGTGCTCAACAAAGTGTTTACGGCATGCAATCCGGATTCGCCCAACAGGAACAATGCTCAGCGGACAAAAAGCAACAATACAAACAGGTAAGGATACTTTAATTAATTACCAATTTGATGGGTAAGGGAAAGAATTTTTTATAGGGGAATCTGCCATTTTTGGAAAGGAAGGAACAATTTGGGGTTGAAATTAGGGGGAATTAGGAAGCCATCTTTTTGATTGGCTTGGCTGGCCAAAAATGCCCGGCACCATTCATTTTTACCCAGAAAAATTTGAATTTTTATTTCTAAAATTTTTTATAAATTCCCAAAAATAATCGCCGATATTCCTTTCAATTTTTGAGGAATTTTCGAACATTTAAATTTACTCAAAGATTTCGGCATTTTTATTATGTGAATTGTCATTCTCAGAGGGCAAATAAATTTTAGATCAAACAAAAAATCAAAATTTAATATTTTAGACGAATTTTCTGTTTTTTTTTAAATTTGGGCCAATTCTGTCACAATAATTTTATGGAATTTTAAATCTTTTTTTTTTGCGAATTAAACTAATCTAAATTTTTTGCCAATTTTCAAATTGAATTTTGTCCAATTACTGCTGGGCCATATTCCAAAATGTTTTAGAATTTCTTCTGGCGATAAAATTGATAATATTTTTGCCCAAATTTAGGCATTATCATTGACATTTTTTTTGTCAATTTTTGAACTTTGGATTTCAACTTTTGGGTTAATCCTATAAGTATAATTTTTTTGGAATTTGTCAATAAAATTCATTCATTCCTTCCTTTAGACAATGCTGAACGAATACAAGAACGCAGAAAGCATCTCCCAAAAAGTGTTGGCCTTGAGCGCACTTGGAAATGCCGGAATCGACACAGCCACTCCGCAATTGGCCGAAATCATCAAGGACAAACAGGAACAACGCGTTGTCCGTGTCAAGGCCATCGACGCCCTCCGACGTTTGCGCACCCAACAGCCACGGCAAATCCAGCAAATTTTGTTGCCAATCTTCCAGAACACCCGCGAACAACCCGGTAAATTTTTTTTCATTTTTCATATGAATAAGCTTGAAGAGGAAAATTGATATCATTTTATATCACTTTGATTGGGTTTAATTGAGTAGAGAAAGAATCATTAAAGATTTTATTGGAAAAATAGACAAAGTTTTGGGGGAAAACAACAAAATAGGCCTTTCTTGAACCTATTCATTCTGGCTTCCTTTTTTGGCAAATTTCATTTTATTGACACTTACTTTTTGACAAATTTCAGTTTAAATTTTTGGCCAAATTTCAATTTAATTATTTTTGGCCAATTTCATTTTAAATTTTTGGCCATAATTAACTTTAATTTAATTTTTTTTTGGTTAATTTCAGTTCATTTTCGGGCAATTACAATTTTTTTTGGGCCAATTCCCTTTTAATCATTCATTTCTCAATTCCCCCTCTATAGAAGTGCGAACGGCAGCATTTGCCATCCTCATGTACACTTTGCCGGAACAAGCCGTCCTCGACCAATTGGCCTACACCATTAGCCAAGAGCCCAACAAGCAAGTGCAGGCATTCGCCTACAAGACGATGAAAATGTTGGCCAATTCCCAAAATCCGGTGCATGAACAAATGTGAGTTCAAATTTTTAGCGGTCGAAGGGGAAATGGCACGACTTGAAGCCATTCTTTTGGCCATATCTCAATAAGGAAGCGGCCAATTCAGGATGGCGATATGCCATTTGAAAGCCTTAAATGTCCTCTAAAAAGTGGCAAT
The DNA here is from genome assembly GCA_030063045.1 of Pratylenchus scribneri. NCBI lineage: Eukaryota > Metazoa > Nematoda > Chromadorea > Rhabditida > Pratylenchidae > Pratylenchus > Pratylenchus scribneri. The sequence goes on along the minus strand of JAQSEB010000019.1, from coordinate 2,694,628 downwards.
AATTTTGTGAATATTTAAAACATTTTGTAGATAAGTTACTTTAAATCAAAATAATTCGGGTTTATTACACTCAAAGGCGTGCAACTTTTTTAAAATTTGAAATTCATCAAATTTGAAAATGCCAAATTGTTGAGGACACTTTGGGCTTTCCAATTTTATATTGCATTCAAAAATTGGCTTATAACTCAATGAGCTATAGTCAAATGAATGGCACAGTCTCCTCTCGGAAATACCAATGCCAACAAAAATAGGCCATTTTTTTAAATTTTTAACAAAAATTTTCATCTTTTTCGCCAAAATTAGAAATATCAATACCAAAAAAAAACATTTTAAAAACATCTTCTAAAAATTTTCAGCTCAAAACATGCCAAAAACGCATTAAAACTGGCCAACGTCGATGAACAACAATTGCGTGCCAGCGGAAAATGGGAAATTCCAACTTGCTCAAAACAACAACAAGAAGGATTGTTCATCAGCTTGGCCACCACCATTTCGCAACGATCCTCCCTACCCGCATATGCACACGCTCAAATCGACTCGGTGCTCAACGACCAATTCCACATCAACGATTTGAAATTGTACATGATGCAACAGGATGCGGAACAATGGTGAGTTAATTAGATATCTTTATTTATTTTTGAGGAATTAATATTAGCTTAATTTCTATTCGACATTAAGTTTTCGGGCTTCTGGGAATTCCTTGACATTTTTTTTATAATTTAGGTAAGGCTTCATCGTCAAATTTTTTAATTTCCATTTATGATTTATGATTTGCCCCTATTAATTTTGGCAAATTTTAATTAAGACTTTGGCATTTTGGAATAAACTCCCACAGACTTTGAGTTAACCCACCAGTCATTTTGACCTTTTGAATTAAACTCTTATTCAGAGATTTTGGCCACATTGGATTAAGCCTCCAGGGATAATTTGGACATTTTGAATTAAGCTTTCTGGGAATCCTTTGACCATTTCGGATTAAGCCCTAAGAGATTTGGGCCATTTCGGTTTAGGAGATTTTGACTAGGGTTAATTACCCGTTGACGGGTAGGGTAGTCGGGTAGGGTACCCGTAAGGATTTTGGGCAAATTACCCTACCCGTTACCCGGACCCCAATTACCCGCATTACCCATTACCCGCACCTTGACTACCCGACTACCCGCCTACCCGTAACCTTTTTTAGAGTCACAATTTGGGAACAAAATTCTTCACAATTTCCCAGAAATCAAAGAGAGCGTCACCAAAGAATTCGGTTTGCTCAGTTGGTTAGTACTTGATTTACATTTTTTGGACTATGGTTCGAATCCTACCAACGAAAAAAACATTTAATAAATAGTTTTTTTTTTGTTTAAAATGAATTAATTTTGTTGAGAAAAAGTATTGAGAAAAATTTGATTATTTTTTAAAAGCATAATATTTTTATTTGCAAGTAGAGGAGGGACTCCTGCTGTGGTGGGAAAATTTTTAATATATTTTTTTTTGTCTTTCTGGAAAAATGTCCTAGAGAATTCTGCTCATAACATAAAAGCAAATATGGATAAATTGGAGTCAATTTTGCAGAAAAAAATTTCCATGTAAAAACCTAGCAAAAATTTTTGCGCTCGCGCCTATCGGCGCTCGCAAAAATTACTATAAAATTTTTTCTATCATAACTTTAAATTTCTAATTTTTTCTTCTGAAACTAAAAATTATTTTTTAATAATCGTCAGCCGGTAGAATGATATATTAGATATTATCGTGCAAGAAAATTTTCAATAAAAATGCTCAATGTCCTTGATCCTTAATCTGATTTTTCATGCTAAAAATTTTCTTTTATCTAACTAATATGGCAAATTATTAAAAATCAGGTTTCAGAATCCTGTTCAGCGCCTCAATTTACATCTAAAAATAGTCTTATTTAAAAATTTAAAAATTTTTTATTCATTAACAATTTCTGAAATTTTTTGTCAAATTGCAGTGCATTCGCTTTCCATTGACCAAAAAAATTAAATAAAATATGAAATGAAAAAGAATTGGATAATAATGAATTAGAATAAAAATGAATGTTCGGATTATGATATTTATTTTGCCGATTTTTAAAATTTTATTGAACAAATTTCGAAAAATTCCTTAACAAGGAACGGGTAGGGTAGTACCCGCGGGTAATTTTCGAGCTTAGACTACCCGACCCGTTACCCGGACCCCAATTACCCGTATTACCCGTTACCCGCTTTTTCATTACCCGCCCCCGGGTAATTAACCCTAATTTTGACTAAAGCCCCCAAAGCATTTTCTGATTATTTTAATATAATTTTTCATTCCTCAATTTTATCCAAAATTTCACAGGTATGAACAAGCCGGCTACCAATTCGGCGCTTTCTCCACCAAAAAGACCCGAGGCCAACGCCGTTCATCCGATGAAACCTCCTCGGATGCCACCGAATACAACGAGAACAGCCGTCAATCCCTCCGGAACATCTACTCCGCATTGGGCATCAAAAGCCGACGCTCCTACCCAACATCCTCTGCCCAAAACCAACAACAAGGCCAACAACAGCCATTCGCCATGGCCTGCTTGCGCATTTCGGACGTGGACACGGCATGCATTGCCCTCGATGAACAAGCCGGACCCGAACAAATGGGCGCACCAATCCAAGCAGTGTTGGACTCGCTGAAGAGTGGCCAAAAACCAAGCCTGGCCCGCATCTTCCAATTAGTCCAAGATGGTCAGCAAATTCGGTCGACAATGGCCATTAGCTTGTTGGAGAAGGAGGCCGTGATCCCGATGGCATTGGGAATCCCACTCCGGATGATGAACACTGTTCCAGTGCTGGCAACAATTCAAGGAACGGCCAAAATTGAGCGAGCAGAAAGTGGCAGCGGCTCCAATGCTTTCAAGGTCAAAATCGAGGCTCGTCCAATGGTCAATGGTGTCCACATCCAGAAAATGGTAAGCAAATTGTGGGGTTATGGGGGAAGGGTAAAGGGAAGGAATTGGGCCTAATAAGATGTCATTTGGCCACATTAAACTAGGAGGCCTTCTGGCCATATTAAGCTAAGAGGCTATTTGGCCAAATCAAACTAGGAGGTAATTAGTTCAAAATTGATTTTAGTTTAAATTTGACCAAAAAACAATCAAAAAATTTCCCTCTTTTCAGGAAGCATGGACTCCATTCCTTGTCTCCGGCGTTGAGTCAATCCGCTCCGTTGAGGCCAACATTCCACTGAACGCTGAACTCTCCAACAGCAACCAACACGGCCTTCAAGCCAAAGTGAAAGTGCCAGAAGGAAATACCAAATTGTTCGGAGCCCATTCCCTGCCAGTGTCCTACTGCGGTGAGGTCCAACAATCCAGCGGATTGGTGAATGAACCACGACATGTCCGGGCAATCCAAAATCCAAAACTCAACCGCCAACAACACGAGAAGAACACCGTTGTGGGCGAACAAAGTTTCGGCATTCCACTGCATGTTCAAGGTGGGTACCCAATTTTGAAATTTTTAATTGTTAATCTAAGGCTTATAAATGTCCTATTTCCTTTCAAACTCTCAAAATAATAATTTTCCAATAACATTCAAATCTCCCATTTTAGCACACTACCACTGGCCTTCTCAGCCATCCAGCTTCCCCGAATTCACGCAAATGTTGATGGCCACCGAGAACGCAATCCATGTGACCTGCAAGTCCACTCAAAACAGCCCGCAAGAAGTTGTCTTCCGACTCAATGGGGAACATTTCCAGCCTGGCAACCAGAATCAACACCGAGAAATGAGCCAAAACCTCAATGACTTCTATGCCAACAAATTTGAGCAAGCCGATTCCGATGAGAACGACTATGAGGTGAGAAAGGAGGGAATTTGGGTGGTTGGTTGAATTCAATTTTCAAGTGAATATTAACTTTAAAATTTAGCAATTTTTATGCCATTTTATAATGCAAATTTCGGATGAATTAATTAGAAAGAATTAATTTGGATTTAATTGGAAATTGCACAAAAAGATTTGATCACAAAATAGGTCAAAATCCATCAATTTTCATGTTTTTTGCTTTATCCTTTTGGCCATTTATGTTTTTAAGATAACAAAATGCTCTTAAGAAAGGCTAAAAAACTTAATCCAATGGCATAAAACTTTTAATTAATAGCTCAAAAAATTGCTAATAAATATTGGCCTCATTTACCATTGGACAAAACAATTCATTTTAATTTTCCAATTCTAGGACTACCAACAAGAGGACAACAACCAACGAGGCCAAAAGCTCCAGAACTTCTTGACCACCTACCAGCCACGAAAACAATACAAACATGGGCTGAAGGCAACAGTGTTGACCATTGGTGGGGCCAAGGAATTCCGTGCCAGCGCCGAAGTGCAAGCACATTGCGATGCCAAACTCCAAGTTTGCCAAGTGCAAATGGACGCCCAACGCAACAAAATCGGCAGTGAACAACAACGCTGGACAATGCAAGCCAAAGCCCAACTGGTGATGCCGGAAACGGTGAGCTCAACTGCGGAAATGGCCCAATTGATTGCCGAGAAGAACGCCAAATTTGCATGCAAGGCCGAATGCCAATGGGGCGCAGACCAGAAGCAAAAGATCCAAATTCGGATCCAAGGCGAGCAGGTCCAACGGTCGGCATGGAGGCAACAATTGCAGCAACAAGGAAACAGCCGCCAACAACAACAGGAACAACAACGCCTGAAACGACGCAGTGCATTCTTGAACAAATTCGATTTGGAGGCACAATACTCCGGGCTGAAGCCATCCACCCAAAACACATTCGCACGTGCATTGGAGCTGGTCAAATCCGCCTACTATTGGAACACGAATTCCGAGCTGATCCCATTCAACCAACGCCAACAACAGAATGGACAAGAGAATGGAAAGGTGAGAAAGTGGGGGAGATTTTTTGGGACTTTAGATTTGGATTTTCGAATTGGATTTGATCTATAGGAGAAGATCACTTTGATTTAGACTTGGTCCTAAGATAAATTTTAGGTAAACACAAATCCATAAAACACAACTCTAACCAGCAGAATGGGAAAAAATCATTCCGGAAATCACAAATCTAACAGGAATAGCCATTCTTTCCGTTAAATCCGAAAAACACAAATTTAACCCAAAAGAAAATAAATCTTTCCACAAATCACACACAGATCCTTGCCACAATGGTCATCGACCCAATCACCCAAAAGCACGCCAACATCTCGGTCAAAACACCCAGCCAACTGGTCCGGCTCCAACAAATCCAACTGCCAATCCAGGCGCGCCCTTTCCCCTTGGTCCGCCAGAATGCGCAGAGCATCCGATCCATCGGCCAATTCATTGGGCGCCAGGAGTTGATGAGCCGAGCTGAATGCACAGTCGACGGCAACCGCGTGAACACATTCGGTCAGATTTTAAACAAATTTTCAAAAATAATCCTTTTGGAATTTTTAGACAACCAGGAATACAGCTCGCCCCTGTCCACCAAATGCTACTCAGTTTTGGCCAAAGACTGCGGCTCCGATCAATCCGACTTTGTTGTGTTGATGAAGGCCCTCCAACAAGGCAAAAATGGCCAAAAGGTAGGAGGAAATCCTCTAGAAAATTAATTTTAATCTTTGACATTTGCAGAAGCTGAAAGTGATTTCCCCAATGGCCACCATCGAATGCCAGACCAAATCGTGTGCCAATGGCCAATGCAAATCCCAATCTCAGCAACAACGCGCCGGTGAACAAATCCAATGCGAAGTGAACGGACAAACCGTCAAAACCGATGACGAATCCCAATATGTGGACTTCAACAATGCGCAGAAGAGTGATGTTACGGTCCATGTCCCAGGGGCAATCTCCGTGCGATTCAATGGTCGAAAGGCATGGTTGAAAGTGAACGGCGCATACAAAAATGCTCAATGCGGACTTTGCGGCCACTACGATGATCAACAGGATGGCGAGAATGAATGGCGCATGAGCAACAACAAAATTGGTTGGTTTTTGGAGGATTTAATCAATAATTTTGGAAATAATCGATTAAAAATTCTCTAACTCAAATTGAATAAAATTGTGGGAAAATGGATGCTTTCCTTTTCATCCAAAATTCCATATACTAAAACCCAAAAATGGAAATTTAATCAATTATGCCAAGTTTTCTTCTCTTTTTAAATCCTAAAATTGAATAATTCTCGGAGGCCACCTTTTAGGAAAATCTAAAATTTGAATAATACTGGATTTTTTTTCAGTCTTCTTTTTTCAAAAATCTACTTTAAAATCAAACCAATCCTTTAAATATGGAATTTACCAAATTAATCCACTTTTAACCTTCTCCTTTAGAAACTAATTTGAATAAATCTTTGATGATGCCTTGAGCAAAAAATTCTCAACTTTAATTTGAATAATTCCGTTTATTTTTCGGTCTTAAAATTACATTGATCCCTAAAATTCACCCAATTAAACCACATCATAATCCTTCATTTTCAGCCTCCGATTTGGCCACATTCCACCGCTCATATGCCCTCCAAAGCCAAGGCGAATGCAACCAACAAGATTTGGACGACTTCTACCAAGAAAATGGCCAAAAAATCCGTCAACGCTACCAACGAAAACAACAACAAAATGACGACAGCGATGAATACAACAATGGCAATGATGATGAGGAGGAATGGGAATTGGAAAATTTCAACGGAAATTTCCAATCGGATGAACGACAAAATCGAAACAACAACAATGACTATGGCTGCGATGATGACGATGACAATTGCAATTCATTCAACAACAACAACCAAAAGAATGGCAAAAACCAGAAGAATGGACGCAAACAGGGCAAAAAGATTTGTAAGTTTTCATTTCATTTTTCGAGGAAATAGCCAAACTTAGCGCCATTTATTATAAAGTAATTAATCGATTTTGACAATTTTAGTAACAAATTAAAGTGAAGACTCTTGCCTATTTAATAATACTAATTTTATTCAAATTGGATCAGAATTTGTTTAGTTTTGCCCATAAATCAATGTTATTTTATTCAAATTGGTTAAAAATTTTTAGAGTTATGCCTTTAAAATTTTTTAAAATGACCTTTACTTCTGGATTAACAAAATTTTAGGTGGTTTTTTGGAAACATCATAGAAATTGATTTAGATGATTTTTATGAGATATTTTAAATGGCATCAAGTTTGGACATTCTTAGACATTTTAAAATCCAATGCAAATTTACAATTTCACAAAATTTCAGCCCCAGTGAAGAAGACAAAAGTTGTGGAGATGAACCATGACATCTGCTTCTCCAAAGAGCCAGTGAAGCAATGCCCAAAAGGCACCGTGCCATCGGACCGAACCACCAGCGACTTTGGCAGCAACAGCAGTTCATCAAGCAGCCAACAAGACGACGATGATGAGGATAATGCCGAAGGCGAAACCAAAAATGTGTCCTACATTTGCATGAATCGTTCCAGCTCGGAGGCTCGCCGTCTTCTCCGCCAATATCGCCAGGGCCAACGTGTGCTGAATGTGCAATCCCATGGCCACAGCATGGTTTTGCCAACCAAACAGCCGCGGGCATGCCGACGGGCTTGAATGAAGAAATGAAAATGAAGAATGCCCGAAAGAATGAAATGTGATGGATGATGATTTGATTACAATGATCCCTTGTGACCCGGGGTGCCCTTTTTTGGTTTAGTCTCCTTACCCCCAAATTTAGTCAAAATGTTTAGTTCCCCCGTAGTTCCAAAAATAACACATTGTGTCGTAGTTTTTGAGTAGTTCCCAAATATCACATTTGTGTTGTAATTTCAATTTTGCACCTGTCGCGCGCGTCCGGGATCCACTTTTCTTAAATGTTGAATAAATACAACGAGCATTAATTTTTGTGCAAATTTTTCATTTGAATGGGGGGGGGGGGAAGGTGGGGGAATTGATCAAAGGGAAAAAGTTGGCATTTGTTGAACATGGGTTTTGTGTACTTTTCCGACGTTTGGTTCGTCTATTTGGACTTCAATTTCCCTTTCGCCCAATCCCCATTCCCAACATTAAACCATTCTTTCTCCGACCTTTGATGTTTGGCACTCCAATTTGGATTTCAATTCTTAATCCAATTTTCTCTCCCAATCCAAAAAATCCATTTCCTATCCCCCAAAAATTTGTGTCAAAATCCGAAAAGAATGAAAATTGATTGGACGAATGGATTTGAAGATTTGATTATCTCTGAAGTTGACTCTTTCTGACATTTGGCATTCCAGTGGCCTTCGAATTATCCTTCAATACCAAATTCCCGTTCCCGACAATTCATTTCCCATACTTTTCCCTCAAATCACAATATTTGGCCTTTCTTCTCCCTACCTAAAAACATCCCAAAATGAATGAATAATTGATTGATTGGATGAAGGGATTTGAATTATTTGATGATGATGATCCCCACTTTTTCCCCGTCCTTTGTCTCCCCTCCAATTTTAACTTTAATTTCTTTCCTTTTAATCTCAATTCCAAATCCACATACCGTAAATTCTTTATTAGAAGCCCTGCTAATGAGGTATATTTGTTTCAGTGCCTGAATTAATTTGCCATAGGGTTAAAATAACTAATTTTTTTTTGCAATTTACTGGGAATTGGGATAAAAACATAAAATTATATATAATTTTGAGTATTTTCCAATTTTCTACACGGGCAAAAATATTTTCAAAGTTACTTATTAGCTTCAAACTTAATTAAGGAAGGCCTATTAATTTTGACCCAACAAATTCCAAGTAGCAAAACATTATTAATTAAAAATAAATTAATTTTATCAAAAAATTCACAATTAAATTAATTCAAAAATCAAAACAAAATATGGATATGCTGTTTTGTCATTCATTCATTCATTCCAAATAAATATGACGCGCCAAAGTAATGAAATTTTAGTCCAAATCCTCATTGCTTGACTCTCGGGGCCAAAATTCCTCCATATGTAAAGGCTTATGCGGATGTCGATTAAAGCTGCGGTAATTTTCAGTAACAAAGGCCCTAATTCATCATCCGCCGATTGCTGTGACTGCGAATGATAATGAAAATGATGAGGAGCAGAAAAATTGTGGTGGAAAGAAACTGAAAAAAAATTAAATAATTCTTTTAATAATAAAATTATATATTATTTGGGTAATTTTAATTGAATATAAAAAACAATTAGGTACATATTTTCTTGGCATTGTCAGTTACGAGGCCGAAGGGTAAAACAATCCTTTGCCGATTAATATTTGGCCATAGTCCGTCGATTGGATGAACTTGGATTGGAGGAATACGGACAAGTATAGATTGGATTGGGAGTGGAATCATTTGTGGCCAAAATTAAAATCTTTTGAATGTTATGGAATAAATGAATAAAAAATATATTTTCAGTTCGACTGAAATCGAATAAATAAATAATTTTCCAAATAGTAAAAAAACATCAATTAAAAAATAAATGAGATTTTATCAAAAAATTCACAATTAAATTATATTCAAAAAATCAAAACAAAATATGTATATGTTGTTTTGTCATTCATTCATTCCAAATAATATATTCCGCGCCAAAGCAGTGAAAATTTATTATAAATCCTCATTTGTTGGCTGCCCATGCCATATGTCCTCCATATGTAAATGTGTGTGTAAATGTCGATTAAACGTGCGGTCATTTTCAGTAACAAAAGCAATGCTTCATACTCCGGCAGTTGAGGCGAATGATAATGATGAGGCGTAGAAAAATTGTGGGGGAAAGAAGCTGAAAAATGAAATGTAATAATTATTTGAATAATAATTAAATGGGAAATATTGAAAATGGCGAAAAGTTTATAAGGTTTAGTGGTTTTTCCTAGACCTTCAAACCATATATCCATTCGATAGAGCTCGTCAAGACGTATGGAATAGTATATAATTAGTCATGATTTAATTGGTTTTGAACCAAAACCCATAAGATTGTTTAAGTGGTTTAATACCTTTAATTTTGATCGAACCATGACAAAATATATACCATTCGATTCGTCTCGACGAGATCTATCGATCGAGTACAAGATATGGGGGTCTGGGACAAACTGCTAAACTGATATAATCTTTTTGCCATTTTCAATACTCTTTTCGCCTTTTTCAATGTTTTTTCGCCAATTAAATATAAATACTATCCTAATACTAATAAAATTATAAGAATTTAAAATATATGATTATAATTCTTAATAATTGTTCTTATTAGTATTATATTATAAGTGGATCTTTATGATTTGAGGATTACCCAAATTTAACATTTAATTAAAAAAAAACAAACCATTACATATTTTTTTGGCATTGTCAATTATGAAGGGAAAGACATTTCTTTGCCGGCTAATATTTGGCCATGGTCCGTCGATTGGATGAACTTGGATTGGAGGAATACGGACAAGTATAGATTGGATTGGGTGCGGAATCATTGTGGCCAAAATTAAAATCAAAATCACTGACATTTTATGGAATATGAAACATTTTAAAATATAAAAAAAGATCTTCGCTCGATTGAATCGAATAAATTGCAATTTTCACAAATAATAAATACATTATAAAATTTATTAAAAATATAAAATAAACTGATTTTTATCAATGCAAATTGAGCAAAACAAAAAATGTATTATCCAAATTTTCTGAATTTTTCGGGTGCCGCCGAATTCTGTGTTGTCCCCGTTCTTGATGTTTTTTCTGCAATTCTCTTTTTGTTGTCCAAAAATGCCAAAGTGTATGCAACAATTCCGGTTGTCACAATTCCAGTGATCCAAAATCCTTTTCCACTACTAAAATTACGCATTTTTTTTCAATTCGATTTAGATTTATCGCTGTTCCGTAATTTTTCGAATTAAATCTTCTAAATTATTTTAAATTATTTTTCTTTACTTAACAATATTTTTTACCAATTAATATTATTATTTAATATAAATCTTTGATGTGATGGCGAGTGCGCAGTGCGGCTTTCCCATTATTTATTTTTATTTTTTAAAGGAAAGTATAAATTAACATCTACAACATTAAGCCAGAGTTAAAATTTTTGACTGAAAAATCCACACTACGAATGCCAAACCGTACACCGCAGGCCGCACCCATTCCGCTTCCGTCCCTTTTGGGCACAACTTATACTATTGGCATTTGGGACATCATAAATTTTTTTCAATCCTAAAAAATACATATATCCCTATTTTTTATGTTGATATCGAGGCCACAAATATGGTGAGGAAATTTCGAGCGAAAATGGGTGGCCAATGGCCATACAAGGCAATCGATGATTCGAATTCCGATAAAAGCTGATCTGTGATATAGTATTTTGCCTAATCCTCCACTGCTTATTTCTAGTCACATATTTTCATTCACCAAATCCTACTATATTGAATAATGCATATTCCAGCCCCAATCTCATATAGCCTTCAAAGGCAAAAAAATCGGGAAAAAATAATAATGCGGATTCTTTATTAGGATTATTGTCTTTTTCCAGACACTTTCTTTATTCTGCATTATTCCGTGAAATGAACCCTCAGGAACGGAATAATAATTTATTTTCCGTTTTTGGTAATTTTTTAATCCATCGTTTTCAGTTGTGTCTACATTGATGAGTGTTGTGGCACAAGGCATTTGGGCATTGTCATTGTAAACCGTAGCGAGCGGTTCGAGCATCGCATCGAGATTGTCATCAAACACTGCACTGCATTTCACTCATTTTCAGACAGTCAGTCACCTGTGTGGATGGTTGGCATAAGTAGATATCATATATCCCCACAAGGCATTATGGAAGGCGTTTGGTCAATTGAATGAAGTGGAGAAGGGGATGCGGGCCGAAAAATGGAGCGAGTGCGCATTTTGCCCAAAATCCAGCAAAATTTACTCCATTTTGCCCGGGTCCTCTGGCCAAAAATCAATTGTTTTCCCATTGTGGGTCATGCCCTAATATTGATTATTATTTTCTCGCGGGATTGATATCTCCAAAACACTGGATCTAAAAACTCAGAAAATCAGGCTCAAATTTTCAAAAACTCAGCAATTGGATCAAAAATGGCTGACAAAATCTATGAAAAACACCGAAGATATATCATTAAAAATTTAGCTGCGATATGGCATCACTGTTTTCCCTTGATTAATAAATAATAATTATTTAAATTATAAATAATATTATTAATTTATTAAAAGAATATTATGCCTCACTTGATAAACAAGCATACAAATGAACTTTAAATTTCATATTATATTTTTGTTAATAATTTATAATTTCATCCCTTTTATTAGCTTGAATGATGTTCTTCATAATTTTATTATTTTTAATGCAAAAAATTGCATCCGCCACGTCCCCATCAATGCCGCCCCCATCGAGCAACATCATTAATTCGCCATTGCCAAAACATCAACGACAACATTCATGGACCACTTTTTTAATGCATTCCTCTAATCGGATCAATCCGAACATTTTATCTAATTCTTTTAAAAGAGATAAATTACAAAGTGGTTCAAAATCCGGAGAATTGCTGAGAGCATCACTTCAATCACAATTTACCCAACCGAAGATCAATATCTTGCCACATCATAAACGGGGACATTCATTATCTTCTTTAAATTCGAAAAAAATTCAATTCCAAAATGGAGTGAAATCCGGTGAATTGAGCACAGTGCAAGAAAAATCGGTAAAACCATCTAAATGGCAATCACTCTCACGTTTTTTGGGGATTAGAACAACAACAACAATTCCCAAAAGAACTGTCCCAAAATGTGATTCAAAGAATCGGGAAAAGATGAAGGAATTTAAGTATTATTATTAATTTAAATTTATTATATTTTTGTATTGTCAATCAGATTCAAATCGAATATTTCAAAGGAGGAATTGAAATTGACTGTGAAAGTGGCAATTGATAAAGGAAATTTTGCTGGAGGCAAATGGGCAAAGGTATATAAATTTTGAATTAAATGAAATTAAAATTGAAAATTATAGCTTTACAACGGTTGTTTTCAAGTGAATGAAAAATGGGAACGGGTTGCCGTGAAATTGGTTGGCAGAGGAACAATTCAAGTTCAAAGTCCCAGTGAGAAAAAGAAATTGGACGGAATGAGTGATGAAGAAATATTGGATGATCCAAAAAATGAAATCGAAAATTTGAAGAAAATAAAAGAGAAAAGCAATTTTAATGCCGAACAAATTATAAAGCTATATGATGGGTAATATTTAAAAATTAATACCCATATACTTATTTATTGTTCTTGTAAATATTTAATTTGGCAAAAGGGGAAAAAATTTTCGCGTCATAAAATAATCTTTTTTTAAGCCATAATATAACTTGGCCAAAAGACTTTTTTACAATTCCTAATCAAGCTCCGTAAATAAATTCTTAACCCTAAATCTAACCTTAAGTCCTAACATCTAGTTATGTGTTATGGCCAAATTGTAAAAGTTTTTGCGAGATTTTATATCCTTTTCGCCATTTTCAATATTTTTTAACCAAATTAAATAAAATATTTCCCATTATTTAATTAAAGTAAATTTTTTTATTTATAGTGGGGAAATACTTTACTCAAATGAAGATGATAAAAATAAAAACGAATATAAATATGCAATTATTCTGGAATTGGGAGAGAATAATTATTTGGATGAATTTATCAAAACATTTGTAGACAAAGCTAAAATTGATGAGAAAAAGATTATGGAATTTTTGGCCACAGGCATCGAACCATTCATCGAAATTCATAAAGGTAATATTCATTTCCTAAAAACTCTTATATTATTTGTAGTATTAATTCATATGGATTTTAAACCACAAAATATGATTTATGTAATCGAAAAAAGTGGAAAAAATGTCAAAAAAATCCTCAAGGTAATTGATTTTGGCGGTGCTCATTTATTTGAACAAAGCAAATCGAATAATCTAGAAAGTAATAAAGGCCAATTCCAAAGTCATATTGGAATTGGAATGGAAGGCATTAAACTGAAAAAAGTGACTTCTACATTACACATAATGCCCCCTGAAATGGACAGTTTTCATTATCATAATATGCATCCTAATGAAGTGGACAGCAAATTTATTGTTAAATTTTAATAATTATTTTGCAAAATTATAATCAGAATAATTTTCAGCCAATGGCAACCACAAAATCGGATATGTGGGAATTTGGCATGCTAATTTATAATTTACTTTTGGTGCGCGAATATCCGGAAAAAAGCGATGAAATTGTAAATAATTTTATTCATTTAAATTATAACAAAAATGTATATAAAAATTTCAGTCAAGATTTTTGGAAAACATTAATAAAATATATAAATTCGGAAATGAAGCGGAAACATTTGAAGATATTCATGAATTCATAAATAATATGACATTATATCGAATAAAAGAAGACGATGAAATTCCAACATATATTCAAATTTTGAAAATTCGATCCAAATATCCTCGCCTCTTTCTGCTTATCACAGTCAAAAATTTCAAAAATTTAATGAATTATATTTTAATAAAATTTAGAATTTATTGGAGAAAGATCCAGCAAAACGATTATCGGCTCATGGGGCTTTTTATTATTTGAAAGGTGAATGCAGAATGGAAATAGCAATGAATAAATTTATTGGCAAAATTACAATAGAAATGCTTGAAAAATACGAATATTTAGTGGACCTAGTAAAAGAAGGTGAAGAAAATATGAAAAATATGATTAATGATGGTTGGAATACAATGGAAAATATACCAACAATATGCAGTCGAAGTTATGCCCTAGGGGAATGGATTGCTGATTTACCGGCGGTTTCCTTAAAAAAGGCAATTTTGTCGGAATCTGAAGATAATGTTGATGGAAAAGAAATGGGTTTATGGAAAATTAATCATTGGGAAATCGGCGCTCATTAAATTATTCCGGATCAAACTGAATTTGGCTGCCATTTTTCCGGTTGCCAACAAATCATTTTTATAAAATGAATGTTTAATGCCTAATTCTAAAATTATTGTGCAATATTTATTGCAATTCTAGTGATTAAAAATTCAATTTACTATTCTTTTATTAAAAAATTCGTTTATATTTTTTATTTGAGAAATTTTTGAAATTTAATTGTATTTCTGATAAATTTCTATGATGTATATGATCACTATTTTCTGCCAATTATATCCTGTCAATTCCAAAAAAATTGGCACAATTTGCATGCATCATTTCTTTATAATTCTAAGAATGAATTAAACTTATTTCGATTCAAATTATCCAATTTTCTGGCCTCATCAAATGTGGCCAAGATGATGTCGACAAATTGGTTGTTTTCTCTGACTTTTTTGTGTTGTTGTAAGCAGGCCACAAATATGGAGAGAAAATTAACACGAAAGTGTGTGGCCAAACAAGACGCCCGATTCGGATTTTGATCAAAAATGATCTGTGATATAGCATTTTACCTACCATATCACAGCCCCAATATTCACATCTCCTACAATTACAAGTTCCAATTCCAATTCATACTTTTTCTATTCCACCAGCAACAAATTTTGACCTCTTATTTGGTACCTAGTTGCCTTCCCTACTTAAACGAAATCAGGTGGAATTTTTAGTGCTCAAATATCTTACTAAAAGATGGCAAGTTATGATAAAATAGATGCCAGTATTCTACGACCAGATTCCCCGTAAAAAAACGAATTTTTAAGGCAAAAAAATCTATAATATTAAGGATTCGAATTATTTAGGATTGCTATCAGAATTGAATTACAAGTGGCGGAGTTATTATTTTTCCGCTTTTCATAATTCCTGATCGATGCTTTTAAAGGGTCTATGTTGAGTGTCATGGCACATATGGGCACTGAATACCGTTACGAGTGGTTCGAGCATCGAATCGAGAGTGATATCAAGCGCTGCGCTGTGCATTTCACCCAATTTCAGTTTTCAGACAGTCAATTGTTTGGATTTATAAAATATTATGGAGGCGCATTCCACTATTTGGTCGATTGAATGAAGGGAATGAGAAGAGGAATGCGGGTGATGCGTGCGCATTTTGCAGTAAATCCAGCAATATTTGCCAGACTTTTTGCCCGGATCTGGCTTTCCCGGTGCCACTTTAGTTGATTTTAATTTTTACTAAATTTCATATGGTTCATGTATTTCCTAGCATTGATTAATTTATAAATTTTCTCTGAATATTCTATTTAAAATATGATTAAATATTTAATATATATTTATTAATTTAAACATACCTATTATTTTATTCTAACAAACGAAAAAAAAAATAATCATTTTAATGGCCTTAAACCAAATAATAAATTCCACTAAAATATGCCTCTTTGCTCTGTCTAAAGAAATGAATAAATTTTGTATTTCTTAAAATTTAAAAATTATTAATTTTGTCAATAATTACTCCCTTTATTAGATTGAATGATGCTCATTTTTATTTTATTATTTTTAACCCAAAATACCTCAACCGCCATGTTTTTGTCGCCGCCAATTGCATTTTCCCCATCTGCATCGAGAATCATTAACTCCTCATCGCCAAATCATCAACGGCAATATTCACTAACCGCATTATTGAATTCCCCAAATCGGAGGAACAGTCCGCCGAGCATTTCGTCAAGGAATTCTTCAGAAAGACGATTATCTAGCGGATCAAAGTCCGGAACCCCATCGAGGGCCATTTCCTCACCAACACATCAAAGACAAAATTCATGGACGGCATTTTTGGATTCACCTCGTCGGTCAATTTCTCGCGTGTTCTCGAGAAATTCTTCCAAAAATATTCAATCACAAAGTGATCCAAAATCCGGAGAATTGGACACATTGTATGAATTCACACCGAAACATTCATTTACTCCATCGAAACGCATTCCCTCATCATCGTCACGTCATCATAGATGGCGATATTCTTTGCCAGCATCGCCTCTTGGCCAAATTCAACGTGATCATCCGTCGAGCAGTGGAACAAAATCTGTTGAAGTGGTCAAATTTCATGGACCCAAGCCACTTGCCATTTTAAGGTCTTCTTTATGGAGTAATAAAACAAAAAAGGCCGTCCCTAATTGCGATTGTGACTATCGGAATCGGAGAAGGATGAAAGATTTTAAGTAATAATTTATTTATTTAAATTATATAAAAATTAAATTGAATATTAATTCAGATTCATTTCGGATATTTCATCAAAGGAATTGACAGTGAAAGTGGCAATTAATGAAGGCAATTTTGCTGGAGGCAAATGGACAAAAGTTTATAAATATCCAAATTTTTTAGGCGGATTAAATAAAGGGAGAAGGATAAATAAATTTTTAAATTTTTGACTAATCAGAAAATTAAATGTTAAAAATTGTATGCTTCTAGCATTTCTTTTTATTTGCTCGTCAAAATTAGAATAGTCCAAAATCAGTTTCGATTTTCAGAAAAAAGATGAAATTTAAAACCAAAATTTCGAATTTTGAACTTACCGAAAATTAGAGAAACCGAAACGAAAACCTTCTTTTTTTTAAAAAAACGATATTTGGGCTGGTCAAAATGGTAGAATGAAACGGTGGACACTGAAAAGAACTAATTTAGAAAAACATAAATAAATTAAAGAAAAAATTAAAAAAATTACAGCTTTTCAATGGTTGTTTTCAACAAAAAAGGGAATGGAAATGCGTTGGAGTGAAATTGGTTGGGAAAGGAACAATTCAAAATCCCACGGAATTTGAAAAAAGAATGACCGATGAAGATTTATTGGACGATCCGAAAAAGGAAATAAACAATTTGAAAATGATAAAAGAGACTTTCACCAAAAAGGACCAGAGAAAACATGTTATAAAATTATATGATGGGTAAATTAGAAATTAATTTAATTATTTTTAAATATTTAGTGGAGAATTATTTTACCTGAATGAAGAAGATCACAAAAAATATGAACAAGAATATAAATATGCAATTATTCTGGAATTAGGAGGGAATAATTATTTGGAGACATTTATCAAAACATTTATAAATAATAAATCTAAAACTGATGAGGAAAAGTTAATGAAATTTATGGCCAAAGGCATCGAACCATTCATCGAAATTCATAAAAGTATTCATTTTCGTGGCTATCTATTAAATTAATATAATTTTTCAATTTTAGTACTCATTCATATGGATTTGAAGCCACAAAATATGATTTATGTAACCGAAAAAGATGGCATTTTTGGAGGAAAAAATAAAGTCCTAAAAGTGATCGATTTTGGTGGTGCTCATTTATTTCAACAAAACCAATTATTGAATGATTCGAGTCTCAACCGTAAAAATGGCAAAGACCCTATTCATATAGAAGGCATTCAAATGAAAAACAAAAAACTGACTTCTACGGTTTATATAATGCCTCCTGAAATGGACCAAAAACATCATTATTATATGCATTGTAATGATAAAGAAGAAGAAGATGATGATGATATTGTCGAAATGGATTTCAATGTAAATATTGAAATAATTTAAAAAATTATTTCAACATATTTTTTCAGCCAACGGCCACAACAAAATCGGATATGTGGGAATTTGGCATTCTAATTTATAATTTACTTTTGGTGCATGAATATCCGGAAAAAAGTCAAAAAGAAATCATTGTAATTACAATAAATATTAAATATATAAAATATTTGAAAATTTTTAGTCAATTTTGGATGCCATCAATAAAATATATCAATTTGGGAATGAAGTAGAAAATTTTGAAAATATTCACAAATTCATTGTAATGGTCTACCCTCCAATAAAAGAACAGTCTGAAATTTTGGCATATGCTTTTATTTTGAATATTCGATCAAAATATCCCTGGATATTTGTGCTTGTCACGGTCAAAAATAATTACAAAAAATGAATTATTTTAATTAAAATTTAGAATTTATTGGACAAAAATCCAAAAGAACGATTATCGGCCCTGGGAGCATTTGATTATTTATTGAAAATGGAATGCAAAATAAAAATTGAAGCGGAAAAAGAGGAAAAATTTGTTGATAAATTTATTGGAAAAATTACAATAAAAATGCTCGAAAATTCAAAATATTTAGAGAAAATGGCGAAAAAATATAATATAAAATTAGAATTCAATGATGAAAATATTAAAAAGACAATGGACAAATTCAAAGGAATAGCAAAAATATGCGATCAAAGTTATTCCCCAGCAGAACAAATTTCACAACATTCTCCGCCAATTTTTGTCTGAACAAAAAATCTTCTATAAAATGATGAATTTTTCAGCATTTATTATTTTAAAATGTCATTCAATTGTTGTGCAACATTTTCATATTTTTAATTCTATAAAAATTCGAATCTAGTTTTCATACAAGTAAAATTTAAAAAATCAATTTTGGTTTTATTTCAAAACCCATTATATTTCCTGCCATTTGCACAAAATCGGCACAATTTGGATGCATCATTTCCTTATAATTCTAAAAAGAAAATTAAACTTATTTTGAATCGAATTATTCTATTTTTTTTCTAATCATTGCACATTTCAATGCCCATTTCTGCACAATTCATTGCTTTGTTCGGCAAAATTGATGCTGGCGAATTATTCATATCTTGTAAAATTAAAAATCCACCCAATTTGCCGTCAATTCATATTCGTTGTAATTTAGATGAAACTAGCTCTAGAGCAGGCCTGCTGATCGGAAAACGGAATAGGGTATTTTGTCATATGGAATAATCGCCTTATCTGTTTTTTTGTAGGACAATACACAGCCATGCTCCGGAGTCCGGAACATATGATTTTTAACTCCAACTCTGGCTTTATGGTTACTGAATGTTTCATATTTTCCTAAGTAAGGCTCAATCCGCACGACACTGATGACACGCACTAAACTCTCTCAAAATCAGAAAAAGACCCAAAACCGTAACATACGATGCGATCTAGAAATTGGATGATATAAGATTCGCTGATATTTTTTGAGATCTCGGTCTGAGAGTCAAACGAGATTCTCCACCGAGATCTCGTTCGGTATTTCTTTCTGATCTATAATTACATCCACGAATCATTCTATAAATGCGGAACAATAATTTGAACCGGTTCAGAGATATGAAATGATCAGATTAAATGAAAATCCTAGCGGAATGGCACTACATTTCACTTCATAAAATCAATATGAAGGTCCATGGCCTCAATTTTTGGTGAGCTCATAATGACCCTTGACATTTTGGTAGTTGAAGAGACAATAGTCGCCCATTTTGGGGGTGAATTTGAATTCAGAAAAGGCATTTTGGGGGATAGCATCATTTCCATTGGCTCTGAAAATGGGCATTGGTTGAAGGGATGTGAATTGGGAATTCGGATTGAGGAAGTGGATGAGGAGAGCAAGGGATATGGGGCGCGCATTTTGCCCCAAAAGCCAATAATATTTCCCTCTATTTTTGGCCAAGGCCCTGACTAAACAAAGGAATTTTCCAGACACAGACGACATCATTTGAATTCGATATTTTTAGGATTTAATTTCCAATTGATTAATTATAAATTATATTCCTTTTAAAGCCAATTGAAACTAAATAATATTACTTCTTTTTCCTCAAAATAATTCTTTAATTTATAATTTATATTTTTTTTATTAATATTATTAATATTTTAGGCATAAAAATCACTAGAACATAGAAGTAGTTTTTTTTGCGACATAATTTTATAAGGCCATATTTTGGTAATAAATTATTAGAATTTAGGCTTATAGTTAGATTAGGATCTTATCATAATAGGATTTACAATATTTTTTTCCAATTTGATCCTTAATTTATGAAATTAAAAATCTAATTTTTCTACAACTAAATTTCACCAAAAAAAAAATATTTTGGAGAAAGGGTAAAAAAATCTGCAAAAGGAATTATTAATTACCACGATAGGGGATAAAACAACAGTAAACCGAGTTCGGCGGATCGGAACACGGTCATTTTATATATTTACTTTACATTACAGTGAAGTAAAAGGAAAGCGATAAACCATTAGAAAATCGAATGGCTAACCGCTAACTGAAAAAATACGAAATATAATTTTCAACATTCCAGCAATTAGTTTTTTATTTCAATTGAAATTTTCTATACTAATCAATAATCAAATCATCCCTTTTAGATTAAATGATGCTCAATTTTATTTTATTATTTTTAATTTTAACACAAATATTCACATCTGCCATGAAACCGCAATCCTTAAAATTGCCATCTCCACAATCATCCCCAATTTCATCAAAGAAAGTCACTGCCTCATCCTCATCCTCATCCTCATCCTCATCAACACATCTTCAACGGCATCATTCAGCACCTTCATCACCTTACACAATACCCTTGTCCTTTCGGCGCGGTTCCACATCAAAAGATTCTCCGAAAAAAGTTCAATTTCAAAGTGAAATGGATATATTGCATGAATTCAAACCGTCCTCTTTCCCTCCTCCATTTTCGCCATCCAGTAGCTCTATTGGCTCGCCGTCGACACATCTTCAACGGCGTCATTCGGAGCCTTCATCGCCTTCTAAAATATTTAGTAAATCGCCTATTCGTAATTTTCTTCGGAGCACTTTTTCTTCAATGAATCTTTCGAAATTGAGCCCAGGGCACAAATCATCTCAATTGACAGTATTATCTCCTTTGAAGAGAGACCCCTTTTGCGATTCTAAGAATCGAGACAAGATGAAAAAGATTAGGTATTTTTTATTTAAATTAATTAAAATTAAAACATTGAAAATTATCAGATTCATTTCGGATATTTCATCAAAGGAATTGAAAGTGAAAGTGGCAATTGATGAAGGCAATTTTGCTGAAGGAAAATTTGCACAGGTTTTATAAAGAATTACTTTAAATATTAAAATAAAAATTTTGAATTAATAGAGAGAGATTAAGTAATTCCATAGAACAATATGATAAGATATAATTTAATGGACAGATTGTAACGCAAATTTAAGAGTTGTTGCGATTCCCAGCAATCCAATTATTTGTATTATAATATTGAAAATTAGTTATAAAAATCGAAACGGGAATTTTGTTGAATTATAAAAACTAAAATTTTTCTATTCATTCTCAAGGCATATTAAATAAATATTAAATGAATATAGGGAGGGCTAAATTAAAAATCATATTGAAGTTATATACTTACCAAAAACCTATGAATTAAGCGGAGTTGAAAAAATTAAAAAGGTGTTAAAATAAATCTTTTATTCATATTAGAAATAAAAATTAAATAAAAATGAAGCAGTAAATAATCCAAAGCAAAATTGTAAAAATAAATAATTAAATTAAATTATTTAAATTCGAAAAATTGCAGCTTTATAATGGTTGTTTTAAAATAAATGAAGAGGGGAAAAGGCAAAAATGGGAACATGTTGCTGTGAAATTGGTTGGCAGGAGAACAATTCAAAGTGACAAAAATGAGTTGGACAAAATTAGCGATGATCAAATAATGGATGATCCAAAAAAAGAAGTCGAAAATTTGAAGAAAATAAAAGAGAAAAGAAATTTCAATTCCGAACAAATTATAAAGCTATATGATGGGTATGATAATATTTAATATAATAATTTTTTACATTTTTAGAGGAAAAATACATGAAAATAGCGACTATTTATATGTGGTTATTCTGGAATTGGGTGGAAATAATTATTTGGATGCTTTTGTCGAAAAATTTATTAACAAAGTTGAAATTGAAGATGAAAAAATTAAAAAACCTGAAATTGATGAGAAAGAATTTATGGAATTTTTGGCAATAGGCATCGAACCATTCATTCAACTTCGTAAAAGTAATTTCCAAAATATAAAATTTAAATAATTTCCCATTCAATTAGTACTCATTCATATGGATTTGAAGCCGCAAAATATGATATTTGTTAAGCCAAAAATTCATACGGATTCTAATGAAGGCCAAATTATGGATGAAATCCTTAAAGTGATCGATTTTGGCGGCGCCCATTTTTATCAACAAAACCCACAGTCAAACGATGAGCCAGGAAGCAGCAGTAAAAGTAGTAAAAGTCAGCAGAGTGAAGTAGATGGTATTCAATTGAAAAAAGTGACTTCTACAGCACATATAATGCCCCCAGAAATGGACATGAGAAATTATTTTGACATGTTTTTTGGTGCTAAAAATTTCAAATCTTTTATTGTAAATTTTTAATTAATTTACAAATTACAAATATTTTTAAGCCAATGGCCACAACAAAATCGGATATGTGGGAATTTGGAATGCTCATCTGGAATTTACTTTTGGTGCGCGAATATCCGGAAAAAAGTCAAAAAGAAATTGTAAATTTTTCAATTAATTTATTTAAAAATATA
This sequence comes from Pratylenchus scribneri, assembly GCA_030063045.1. Taxonomy (NCBI): domain Eukaryota; kingdom Metazoa; phylum Nematoda; class Chromadorea; order Rhabditida; family Pratylenchidae; genus Pratylenchus; species Pratylenchus scribneri. Next base: position 2,671,499 of record JAQSEB010000019.1, on the reverse strand, counting down.
TTAAAAATTGCAGGCAATTCATTTAGACAAAATCAGTAAAATATATAAATTTGGAAATGAATCAGAAACAGTTGAAAAAATTGGTGAATTCATCGGAAAAATGGACAAACCCTTTGGAAAAGATGAAGAAATTTTTATATATGTTCAAATTTTGACAATTCGAGCCAAATATCCGCCAATATTTGTGCTTATAACAGTCAAAAATAATTTTAAAAATTTATGAATTTAATTAAATTTAGAATTTATTGGACAAAAATCCAGAAGAAAGATTATCAGCCCAGGGAGCATTTGATTATTTAAAAACAAAATGCAAAATAGTCCAAAGGAAGGAAGAATATGAAAATGAAATGAATAAATTTATTGGAAACAAAATTACAATAAAAATGCTCAAAGAATTAAAATCCGATGATTTAGACAAATTAATAAATGAAATAGAAGAAAATATGGAAAAAATGATCAAAAAAGAATTGAAAAAATTGGAAAAAATATCAAAAATATGTGATCGAAATTATGGCCCAAATGAATTAGTTTCGTATTTGATTACACCGGATTCCACAGATTTTTCGCCAATTTTGTCTGATGATGATGGCAAATTTCCGGCACTTATCGATTTTCAGGAACAATTTTAAAAATATTGATTTTAAATTCACCAATTTTTTGTAAGCTGAAAATCGTTCAGCCTTCAGTGATGACGGAAAAATCAGCCTAATTTTTTTATTTCAATGAATTTTTGTGCCAAATTTTTAACCATTGTGCAATGTTTATTGTAATTCAAGTCATTAAATTTTTTTATTAAAAAATGAGTTCAACATTGTTTTATATTTTTATTTGAGTAAAAATATTTAAATATTTCTTAAGGAATTTCTGATAAATTTCTATTATCTCCATTTTTCTGCCAATTATTTCCTGCCATTTACACAAAATTCGGCACAATTTGCATGCATCATTTCCTTATAATTCTAAAAAGGAATTAAAATTATATTTTGAATTATTTTATTTTTTTTTTTGCTGGCCTCATCATTGCACATTTCTTTGCCTAATTCCGCACAATTTATTGCTTTGTTCGGCATAATTGATTGTGGCGAATTATTCATATTTATATTCTTGCAAAAATCCGCGCAATTTGCCATCATCATATCTTTATAATACTAAAAAATGTAAATATTAGATTTAAAAATAAATCGTAATTTAAATAATTAAAAGTAATAAATTATTTTTCGAATAATTTGCCTGATCATTGCAAAGTGCCGAACTTAATTCCATACAATTCGATGAAATATTGCAATAAATATATGTTGGAGAAAATATAAAAATTGAACAATAAAATAAAAACACCGGAAACATTCAAATAAAAGGTGGGAATTCCAATAATAAAAATGGATACAAAATTAAATTTTTGAATTATTTTTGGCTTTTTGGGTTTTGGGGTTATTTTATTTGTATTTGTTTAGCTTTTTAATTCATGAATTCCATCATTTTTTTTAAAGCTCATCCCAAAATTAACTGAAATTAAAAAGAAAAAGACAAAACAATTTTGAGAATCAATGGCAATAAATGTAGAAATTGACAATTTATCATAAATTATTGTAATTTTACTAGAAAAATTTAAGAAAAAAAACAATTCTTCTTAATAATTGGAGAGCAACAATATTATGGCTTACAACAATTGAGAATTTGAATTGTATTGAAATGTGGGGAAATGAAAATGATAACTGCTGATGGCAACTTTTTTATATTAATTTGAGCAAATATATTATATTTTATCATATTTAATAATGTAAAATTGTTTTAATTAATAGGGAATCGCTATTCAAAAATCAAATTTATAAAATTACTTAATAAATTAATATCAATTAAAAAATTTATCTAACTAATTCATAAAATTACATTCAAGATATTTTTTTAAAAATTTACTAAGGAAGATTTCCAATTCATTTCAGTCTATCGTTGGCATATAAATTAAAAATTTTATAAATTTTACATTAAATCATTTTGATTAATATTTAATGGATTTGATGAATTTTTAAATAAATTTTTCTAAATTTAGAATAATTCAATTAAAAAGCAGACAAATGCATTATCAATTTTAAAGTGATTTAAAATTTTAACCTTTTTTAAACAATTTTTAAAATGAATTTTTATATCATTTAATAAAATTTTAATTTTTAAAATGTCAAAAATTAAATTCTCTATTTTTCTCCTTTTACCAATTTTCATTGGAGTAAATACATCTCGTGATGAACAAATTTCGGAAAATGGAATCAATGTTCTTTCAGAAATGGAATCATCATGAGTTCATTATTTATTTAATTCGGAAAATTAAATATAAAATTAGCATAAAATTTAAAAATGTACAAAAATATTAAAGAAATTCTTAGAATTTAAAAAAAAAGAAGAATTTATTATCTTTTTAATTTTCAAAAAATTTTATTCATTTTTTTCATTTAAGTTTATACTTTATATAAAGGAATGAAAACCAATTTTAATTTTTTAGATAAAAAAATGTCATTGTTTCTTTTTATAATTTAATTTAGTGATGGTTTGGATTTGGACTCAAACTATATTTCCAATGATGATGATGGTTTATTACCCAACTGCAATTGTACTAAAAATGGCAAATGTTCATGTTGCTTAGACAAAAAACTTATTTGGTTAGTTTTAAAAAATTAAATATCTTTTTTGCAATGTTCAATTTATTTTTCAGGCATATACATCTTAACTGGTATATTCATATTCAATTTTAGTAATATTAATTATAAAAGCCTGTGCCAATTTGACTGTGTTGCCAAAAGAAAAGAAAGCCATTGTGGTGATGTCAGTTTTGGGTCACACTCTGCTAAATAGAACAATTCCAAGTTGGTTATTTTTATTTAAATTGCATTATCAATTGAGTTTTTTCAGTGGTCGATCCTCCTCCACTTTGCCAGAATTTCACATTAGTTGGATATAAATTGAAAGCCTGTGTTGCAATCAAAAATGTGATTTAAAATTTTTTGATAATTCCAAATAATATTTTTCAGACTTCAATTTCGGCTGATTATTTCTATAAGGGATGTTTGAATATTAGCATTTATTATGGAGGAAAATGTTTGCTCAATTACGACTTTAAATGCTTCCAAATACCGTAAGTTATAAATTTGATATCTCCTAAATAAGTATAATTGATAAGCCAAAAACAAAAAATATTCTAGGTCAAAAAATTTTTAAAAAAATCATATTTAAAATGAGACATTTTAAACCTATTTTTAGACTTCCCCATCGTCATCCTTTGGCCCCAGAACAATTTGATAATTCTGTTGATGAGGAAAATAATAATAAAATAGATAGTGACGAGGCTGAAATGAATTCAAATGCGAATGAAAAAAGCAAATAAATGAGGAATGAGATGGGGAAAATTAAATGATTAATATGAAAATATATTTTCATTAAAAATTGCTAATTGTTAATTAAATTTCACTAATAAATTTATTATGGGGAAATTAATCGATTCTTTAAAGACGAAAGTGTGACAGTAAGCGAGTTTAAATTTGGTATTATCTGAATGTAAAAAACGTATTCATTTTCTTCTTTTTAATTCCTTTTCTCCATTCTACATTTAAATGGTTGACATTCATTAATCAAAGATGTCCCCGGGGAACATTTCAATGAAGGCAATTGATTGCCGGGCATAATCTACAAAAATGATATTTACAGAATCAACGTAAAATATAGATTACTTTATATTGATTAAAAATGTTGGCAATGAGCAAAAATAATTGCATTCTGGCCAATGATTCGCCCGGACAATGTCTTAACAAAATTTGGAAAATATAATTTTAATTCATTTTACCTTTTGCCCAATGAAAATGGAATTAATTCTTCTCTTTTCCTCAATTTTCCATTTTCATCCAAATAATGGTTCGGATTGAATTGTTCCGCATTTGGGAATATCTAAAAGGTAAATTTATTTGATGAATTTTGTCCAAACATTTTCATCATTGAAAAGGCCAACAAATTGTGGAATAATCCAAGTGCCTTTGGCCAATTTAAATCCATCCAATTCGGTGTCCTTTGCGAGAGCATGTGGCATATTGCTGATCGCAAAACTGCCAACTCTCAAAGATTCCTATCCCCAAAAATTAATTAAAATTTGATTATTAATTAACCATAATTACATTGACCACCGCACTTATGTATGGCAATTTGGGTCGATCGGCCATTGTCACCATCCGCCTGCCACCAATTTGTTCATCCAATTCTGCACAAATTTTGTCCAAATATTCGGCATGATGCAACAAATGGGCCAAGCCCCAGGCGAACATCGTCGTTGTGGACAGCTGAGATGAAATACAATATTTTAATTATTTAAAATAAATTTTTTGATCAAATTTAATTCAAAATGAATTAAGAATGTTTTACATGTCCTGCAAGCCATAATTCTTCACAAATTCGAAGCAATTCATCTTTGCTTAAATTTAATTCATTCTATAATTATTTTAATATAATTTTCTTCATCACTTGAAATTATGTTGGTCATTTGAATTTGCTTCCCTTTTTGCCATCTCTCTCAAAAATGCGTCCACATAATCTTGCGGCGATTCATTGACTTCCATTTCATTCAATTCCTTTTCGCGTTTTTCAATTTTTTCCTCAAAATATTTGGTAATTTTTTCCAATTTTACATCCAATTTATAAGCAAAATTCCTAAATGGTGGAATTTTCATGAAAATTGATGGATTCCAGGCCAAAAGGAATGCCAATGGCGATTCAATTTCCTTTGTATATTCCCATATTTGTTTTTTAATGCAATAAAATTCATCTTCATATGGCTAAATTTATCCAAAAATATTATCCAAAATATATTGAATAATACTCCTTCCAATCGATGCCCAAAAATCATGGCATTTAGGGTTGAGGCAATGGCCAAATCCACAAATGGCATAATATTGATATCTTCTTCCTCTTCGGATAATTTTAAATCAATTTTCCGGAACAATGAATGCAATTCATCCAAAATCTATGCATTTTTATTTTAAATTAATTTAAACTCCAATTTACATTTTCTTCAATTCGATTTTTGCCAAGTCCCAAATTGCGTAAAACTTGCATCACAAATCGTCGCTGTTCTCGCCATTCTTCCCCATTTGAACTTAAAATTCCATGTGCCGGATTTTCTGAAGATTATTTTATAATTTATTTTCTTTTAAATTCAATTTTTTCACCATTTCCTTTCTTAATGAAATTTTCAAGCAAATCGAATCCTTCAGGGCGTCCCGCGAATGTTTCCCCATCTTTGATGAATGTTTCCACCATTTTTGCATATTCCGCAATGCAGATCACCGGTTGTTCCCCCAACCAATATGTAAAGATTGGCCCAAATTGATATCGCCATTTCATGTAAATGTCCGCTTTGCCTGGCCCACTCCGCGCAATTTCCAAAATATTTCCAATCAATGGAAGGGGCACAGGGCCTTATTAGGAATTTAATATTTTTTACCAAAGGTTTGAAAACTCACCAGGTGGTAATCCTCTTCTTTTATGAAAGAAATGCCAAATTAAAAATATAAAAATTGTTAAAAATAGCAAATATAAAAATAAAAGCAGGTCCATTTTTGGAATGCAATTTAATTCTTAGAATTGATTCTCATATATATTCGCAATTTTTATCAATGTTCAAACAATATGAACACTTGGGGGCAATTAATTTCTTTATTTCCCGCAAATCAATCAACTCTTTTAATTCCATAGAATTGGTTAAAATACCGCACAGATAAATGAAGGTTGAACTTTGATCAGCATTTTATTTAATCTTTTTATATTTAGTAAAATATCTGATTTAGCCTTTAGATGTTAATAATTTTAATTTTTCCAGACTTATTTAAATAAAATTAAAATTCGAGCGAATAGATTTCTATTAAAAAAACACTATTATCAATTTTTATTCAATTCTATATTGAAATTTGTGGCAGTGATGGCAAAAGTATTTGATGAAAGATTGTCTTCAAAAAACGATGATATATTTTCTTCAATCATCTTTGTTCCACTCTTTTTGCTCATTTTAATAGCCGGAAGACTGTTGAGCGGGTGCAGCAGCTGGAGCAGGTTGTTCTACGGGGGCAGGGGCCTGTTCCGGTGCAGGCGCTGGGGCAGGGGCCGCTTCTGGTGCCGGTGCTGGGGCAGCTCCTCCTCCGGATGGGGCCTCGGCTGGAGCAGATGCTGCTGGGGCTGCTGATCCTCCTTTTATTTTTGTTGAATGAATTTATTTATTTTTAAATATTTTATTAAATTCTTTTATTATTAATTAATGGAATTTTAAGTAAATTTTGTCATTTTTATTAAATTTTGTATTATGCCTAATGCCTATTTTTAAAATAATTTTCTATTATTTTTTCTCACCTCCTCCTGCGGCTGCCTCATCTCCATATGAATTTTGTGCTCGTTTCTTTCGGTATCCACTGGCTTGGGAAGGTGCCGCTGCTGGAGCTGGTTGAGCTACTGGAGCTGGGGCCTGTTCAGCGGGAGCTGGGGCAGGGGCCGCTGCTGGAGCTTCAGGAGCTGCAGCGGGTGCTGGTGCTTCCGCTGGAGCTGCTGGGGCAGCCGCAGGTGCCTCTGCTGGAGCTGGTGCAGCAGCTGGGGCAGCCTCAGCTGGGGCCGGAGCGGATTCCGCTGGGGCGGCAGCAGGCGCCTCGGCTGGAGCGGCTGCTGGCGCGGATGCCGCTGGGGCTGCAGCTGCCGGTGCTGCTGCCTCATCACCATATGAATTTTGGCTACGTTTGACAACTATAAAAATCCAATTTAAAATAATTTAAAAAATTAAATTCCAAACCTGATCGAGCCTCAAGGCTGACAGCTCCGAGAGCCAACAAAACGAAAACCAAAATTGAGGTGTTCATCTCGGCCAATATTTTTAATTTGACGATTATTTTTGCGTTGGAAGGCAACGAAACGGCAATTTATATGGACCCGAACACGGTTCATTTTTCGGTCCGGTCGCCCTTTCATCATCCTTTTTTGGGACCAATCCAGTTGTGTCCCCAATTTGTGAAAACGAGCCCGCAGGCAATTTAATATCGCCGATGGCTCTAAACGCACTTTTTGTTGTGGAACATTGCCGTAATAAAATTATTGCGCACAAACAAACATTGGAGTGTATTGTCTGTGACGAAGGGAACAGAAAAAAAACAAGTAAACGCCTCCTCTTTCCTATTTCATCGTCAAATTCCCCCCAACTCCTCTTTGGGGAAAACCCATCACAACCAATTTTGGCTGTTTTCAATTTTTACACTTTTTTCTTTCTTATTGGCCCCAAATTTTATTTTAATCGTAAATTGTCGCGTCCCTTTCGTTTTTCGATGCCAGCGGTGAAAATAATTGATGGAACGCTGAGGATAGATGATGTTCGACGGAAATTTCTTCAATTTATGATATTTTCGCAAAAATTTATTACGAAAATAATAATAAAAAATAATAATAATGATGATGATGGGTATTTTGATTAGGTAAATTCTTTTAATGAAGAATTTAGTAATATCGTCAACGTAAATAAATGAAAGTGCAAAACATTAATTCATTTTAAAAATTATATTAAAAATTTAAATTATTAGTAATCTTTAATTTATCAACATTAAGGTACAAAACTAAAGTCAAAAATTTGTACGAAATTTGAACTGCTGCCGAAATCATTGAAAACAATTCAATTCTTTAGGAAGGAAATGTATATTTTTGTTTGCCCATCTTCCTGCGATTGTCGTCAATGGATTTTAATGTTCAAAAATTATTTTTATTCAAAAAATATTTTTGTTAAAAACTATTTCCCAATCCAATTTTTGGACCTTACAAATGTGAAAATTAAAATAATCATACATTGTTTTATAAAGTGGATAGAAAATTTTACAATGATGTTGGAAAAAAAATATTAAAATTGTACATCAAAAATATCTATATTCAATTGGAATAAAATACAATCAATTTCACAAAAATTATGAAAATTATGGCTCTTTCTCCTAGAATAAATTATATTGGATTTAGTAGAATTTTGGGAACAAAGAAAATATAATGAACTTTTTAAAGTTCATTCTGACGGAGCTATGTCCTCAAAGTCGAGGGTGAGAAATTAATAGAAGGTGGAATTTCAAAGGTATATACGGTATTAAAAAATATGGTTATTTATAATTGATAATTTGTGATGGCCAAAATTTTCGAAGCAGGATATTTAAATACTTGAACATTTCTTTTGGTCACCAGTTCAACAAGTAATCAACTATTCCATGAATATTATACATATAACATATGGAAGTCCTTAATGTTCTCAACAAAATAGATTAATTAATTTTCTAAAAGCTTAACCACCGAAAATTCGACTTTATTACAATTTACATCCAAAGGCATGTAATTTATTTTAAAAAGTTCTTAATAATAAAATTTAAAAAGGTCAAATTATAGAGGACACTTTAAACTTTCAACTTATTTTTTCTGATTGGTTGCTTCCTTGTTGAATGAATTTAGACAAAAGAATGAATTCAGATACTGTGTTGATACTGAAATGTTCCCAACCACAAAATTCAAATTCATTCAATTAAATCATTTTTCTCTTTTCATTAAAAATGTTTGATTTGAATTCAATTATCTTCTTGGATTTTCTATCAATAATGGCCAAAAAAAATACTTAAATCAACAACCATGTAAGATGAAAAATTAAAATTATTCAATATTTAAAATTTTTATAATTTGAAATTTTTACATTCAAATTCAAAATGAAAGTGCATCTTTTTATTAGGGTTGTGGGTTGCCTAAAGTCGATTCCTAGCTTTTCAGTTCGTTTTTTAACCAAAAATCACATTGGTTCGGTTCATTTGACCTATCTTAAGCAAACCTACTATTTATTCTCTATTTTTTATTTATATTTAATAAATGCTCAATACTTTCATTTTGAATTTACTTTCATCCATTATTAAGCTTATTAGTTCATATTTTTCGTACCTAAAATTAATTGGAGGCCGTCAATTTTATTATTTTAACGAAAAAAGAATTATTTGAATAGCTGAAAACCATGAGATTGGCCGAATTTTAAAATATTTGAATAGGCATGAAAATGAATTTCGCCCGATTTTTTTATTTATTAACAAAACTTAAGCGAACTGAATTGTACTTCCTGGTGAAAAATTAATGAATTTAATTAATTTTCATTTGAATTTTTTGTCAAAATTTTGTCCCAAATCTGATCATCGACAAATAAAGAGATATCAACCAACGGCAACTGAGCACACAATTTTGGTGTGGTAAATGACCATGGACACGGAGTAAAGTTCTTAGGGCCAATATAAAAACGGAAAGAATTGTCATCGAAATCAGAATATTTCAAAACATTCATCCCTTAATTCAAATTCTCGAAAAATTCCAAAAAATGGCTCAACATTTGGTTCTTTTGGTGCCTTTTTGCTGCCTTCTCGCCTCCATCACCCCATCATTGGCCCAAAATTGGCCAACTGCATCCGGCACTCAAACAGTCACTGCCACAATTGTCTATAAGTAAATCCTATATTGAGTTTTTCATTAATTAATATTTTTTATCCAGCGGTGGTTCCTATGATATGAAGAATAAGCGATTTACGGCTGGTGGTTCCCTGGGCAGTGGAGATCAAGGCGAAGGCCAAAAGCCAATTTTCAAACTTTCAAATGGGGCAAAACTGTCGAATGTGATCATTGGAGCGGCTGGGGCCGATGGCATTCATTGCTATGGTTCATGCACTTTGGAGAATGTTTGGTGGGAGGATGTGGGCGAGGATGCGGCCACTTTCCGCACTGCCTCCGGAAGTGGATGCGCAGCGGCAACATTTTTGGTCACCGGAGGTGGTGCTAAATCGGCCAGCGATAAAGTTTTCCAATTCAATGGAGCTGGCACTTTGACTGTCAAAAATTTCCAGGCATTCAATTTAAATTGGGTCGACAATTTTGTACTTCTTTTAGGTCTCAAACTATGGGAAATTGGTCCGTTCCTGCGGTGAATGCAAAACTCAATGCCAGCGAAATATTTACATTGACAATATTAAATCAAGCGGACAAAAGAGCACTTTGGTCGGTGTGAACGAAAACTACGGGGACAAGGCAACCGTGTCCAATGTGCAAGGATTGGGAAATGGTGCTGCAGTTTGCACTGAATTTACGGGCGTATCCGCCAGTGGTACATCCACAAAATTGCGCGACTACAAAGTTGGCCAATCTGGCGATGGCAAAAATTGTGTCATTGGATCGAATGTTAGTGGAAGAAAGAAGTAGAAAGGAAAATATACGACAAAATGATGCACAATGATAATAATAATAGATTATATTGGAATTGGAATCAAATATATTCCATTAATTTATAATAATAGTAATATATTGCTATGTAGTTTTAGTTTTGATGAATAATAAATATAGCAAATTCAAAAGACTTTGTATCAAATATGTAAATAGATATTATGAAAATTGCGGGGTCGGCGATTGAGAAAAAAACATTTGGGGTTTGAGGATTTTAAAAATTCCCATTAAAAATAAAAAACGTGAAACTTTTACCATCTCAGCGAATGCTATGATGCTATAATCAAGAATGAAGTGCGCTCTCTGCTTGTTCATGTTATGGGTTCGTGCTAAAAATCGGCGGGTTGTAGATGTTACAGCTAATACCGGGAATTGGTTAATCCGCGGATTAAACAATTCCCAGAATTAACCGCAACATAGACACTCCAGCTTGTCAGGCGCCCGTGTCAAACGATGCGATGTTGCCACGAAATGGGCTTGCATGGGCTTACTATTCGCCCTATTTATACCAGCCTTTTGTCTTTTGTGGAATCGACCTCGGACGGAGAAAATCATCAGAATGAAAAATTAACTAATTAAAATAAAAAACGATTTAAGGCAAATAAAAATTGGGAATAAATCGTAAAATAAAATTTTTAAAATTTATATTTTGCAGTTGCCATTTAAAAGATTTTGAGCTGAAAATTGAGCTCTATGGAAAATATACAGTATTCGAAAACGAATCTATTTGATAGAGAATTAAATTGGAATTATAATTTCAAATCCCTAAAGGCAATTTTAAACCATAATATTAAAAAATTACTGACATTTTATTTAAACTGTCTATTTGTGAATAGGAATTTTTTATCAAAAAATTAAATTTCTATTTAATATTATTGAATTCCCAATTGTGGCATCCTTAATTGCTATTCTGTTCAACAATTGTCATAAAATTAATTTAATTAAGAAATTTTGGCCAATTTACCAAGCATTTTCTCTTAATTATATTTTTTTACGACCAAATTCACTATTTTGTTTACATTAAATTTATTTTTATTTATTTTCATTGCACTTTATTTCCTCAATCAATCCGGCAAAATGCCACCAACCAACAAATTCCCCATCCTTCTGAAAAGTGAGGGGATGAAGCATTTCCCCCAATCGCCTTTTTCGCCCCATTTCTTCCCCTTTTAATGTAAACATATCCGCCATCTTTTCCTGCCAGCCCCTCAAATTTGCTGGATTGGCTAATTTTTCCATCGGCCATTCCCCCACCCACCCAAATCGCGGCTTCTTCAATCATCCAGTTTCTCAATTACACGCCGATTTATTATTCCTTCCCCTTCATATTTCCTTCCTTGCTTCCTTTCACATAATTCAAAATAGCGCGACTTTTCCCTTTCATTTCTCATTCAATATAACCAAATCTAAATTAATGGATTTCATTCAATCAAGAAATTCATTCATCTTTTTTAATTCATCTTTTAATATTTTTAAAAAAAAATAAACTTTTTCCCAATTTATTAATAATGGCGAAATTAATAATTCTAACATTTTTAAAATATAAAGAAAGGATCATAGAATTGTCAATAAACAATAAATATATTTCTGAAAAATTGTTTAGATTTTAAAATGAGAATATCAAAAGATAAACAAAAATTGAATCCTCCAATTTGGCTGCTCATATTTGCCATTTTTGGTCTAAATTTTCAACAAATTCAAGGTGAATATTTTTGATGGAATATTTTTATTTTTATTATAGGTTATGGAGGAAAACGTTTTACGCATCAAAATCCAAAAATGGAAAAGTGCATTCGGGAATATCCGGACGCATCAGCCAATGTTGAAACGACAATGGACATTCTTCAAAATATATTCCATGGAGTCAGTCGTGGCATTTTTGGCCCAGAAACTTGGGATAATTTGGCCCACTTTTATGGGCCTGAATCACAATGGCGCCGAGCCGAATTGTCCATTTTATATTGCAAAAAAGTGGAAAAACAACACAATGTAAATTTAATTTAATTAATTTTAAATAATCAAATTATTAAAATAATTGAAGGATGACCTAGATGAATGCCTGGACACAATGTTTCGAAAAAATAATTCGCACTCTGCAAAATTGAAAAATACACAAAATTATGGAAATTCGGTGGCATTATTTGAATCGCTCATTCTGGAGAAGGAATTGGCATTGGCATTGAAATTAGGGAGACATTTGGAAGGTAAAATTCACAAAAAAACGAAATCATTATAAAAATAACTAATTTTAAAGCGGAAAAAATTGACTTGGAAATGGTCTTGGACATTCTTTTGGGCCGAACCAGATGGGAATTGCATCAAATTGTTGCACATTTTGAGAACAAATTTGGCCATAAATTTGGCAAAAAGAATCCAAAAAATTGCAGCCTATCATCTCATTTAAATGCGAGGGCAAAGAAAGATCCAACAATTGAATTTGCCTATAAAATATTGGCGAAAAGAGTGAAACAAGTTCATAAAGAGATTCACTATGATAAACATTCGGTTGAGAAAGAAATTCAAGAGGTAGGATATTTTTTTTAAAAAATATTTTTAATTTTCCTATTATGAATATAGGAAAGATAAAAAATAGAAATTATTAACCTAAAATTTGGCATTTACCAAAAAAATATTATTTAATTTTTGTAGGTCATTCAAAAATTGGAACAATTTTGTGGAAATTTTGATGAATTATTTTGGCAATCCGAAGATCCGAAAAAACACCGAAAAGAAGAATATAATAAAATTGCCAAAGAAATTGACAATTTGATGGAAATAATCGATTTTGGATCACCGGAGGCGATTAAATTTGGGGAAAAATTTGAGAAACTTGGTTGCGAACCATTTTTCAATTACATTGATGAAACAGTGGAAATGCCCTCCGGCGTAACAAATTATCTAAAGGCATTACCAATATCATTTTCGGCACACGGCAAAATAGAGGCCGACAAAGAGAGGAAAAGGCAAATGAAGAATAAGTAAAATAATTTTTAATTGATATATAATTGAATATAAAATAATATTGATATATAATTGAATATAAATAATATTAATATAATTGAAAATAAATTCAGGAATATAATATGAATATGTAAAAGTACAATTTTATTATCTTATCTATTAATATTTACTATTTTAAATTAATATTCTAAATAATTGAGCAAATCTTTATTCGAATATCTATCTAACTATCAACAATAAATATTATCTTAATTTAATGCAAAATTTCAATTTTCCAGACAAATTCATGAGACAATTTCATTGCGCAAAAAAATGCTGATTATGTCAGGATTGGCTGGCAATAAAAAATATTTTAAAAAGCAAGCAGATCGATTGAAAACAATGAATTTGGCTGCCAAATATGATGGTTTTATATTATAAAAGATTATTATTTATTCCACAATTTTAGCAATTTCCACATTTTTGACCATTCATTTGGGCCAAGATTTACGCCAAATTTTGGAACATTATGATGAGGCTGAGAAATTTAAAAATCCAGTTCAAGCAATTTCCGAACAATTTGGGCATGGGAATTTAACGAAAAAATTGTACAGTTCGGCCTATCCAAAATTTGACGCCTTCATTTCGTTGATGATGGTCGTATATGGCCTAAAAGGGGAAATATACAATGATATTGTGGAAAAGAGAAGGGAAGGGGGCCACGTGGAAGAATTATTCGACCGAAAATGCTATGGAGAAAGTGAGGTGGAATACATTGAAGAAAGGGCAATTGGAATGATGGAATATGAACAATGTGAGTGGGAGGAATTATTTGTTTATTGGGGAATATTTAATTTTGCCAACTATTTAATTGGCCATAATTAGAGAACGGTTTTATATTGTTATCAATATTTAGTTTGCGAATTTATAAAAGCTTGAAATTAAAGTAAAACATGTTTTTATCAATGTTTTTGTTGATTTTCATGGACTATTTTGTCATTATTTATCAATATTTTGGCTTTTTAGTTGTCAATATTTTGAAGATTTTTGATGAAGGTTATTAAATTTTAAATTTGTTTGAAAAAAAATTGAAAAATTTTTGAATAATTTAAATTCAAATGTGAATAATTTTTAATTGCATGTATTGGTTTTTTTTGAAATTTTTTAAAAATTGACCTTTTTAATTTTCATAAATATTTTGCCATTTTTTATCAATATTTCAGGATTTTTCGTCAATATAAATCCCTTCCCTAACATAATTAAGTTTAGGGTTATTATAGTTGATAATAGCATGAAAATAGATTAGATACAGAGAGAATAAAAAGAATTTATAAAAGAAATCAACAAATAATATTTTTTAAAGTAAGAATGCCAAACAATTAAGCCGGCTAAATTATCTAAAATTTTGGACTTAAAAAAATTAAATTTAAATATATTTGTATTTTGCAGTGAAACTCCGAAAATTGGAAAAGTTGGCGTTGAAAATGTTTGGCTCAATTTCGGCAATGAAAAATTTAATAGATAAAAGAATAGAACAAATTTTTGAAGAAAATTTGAGATGCGAAAGATTTGACAAAATTTTGGGCGATAATTTTTTACAGAAAAATCTATTTTCGGTTTCCATATATAAATTGGATTATGGTGAAATATTGAGGAAATATTTGCACGAAGAACATTCAGCCGAAGGGGATAATTTTTCGGAGAGGGAAATTTGCCTTTGGCAAATGATTGAAATGGAAGGGGTAAAATTTTGTAAACAATTAAAGGAACATAAGGAGGAAATTATAAAAAGAAAAGAAGAAATAATTAAAGAAATAATGGAAAAATATGGACAAAAAATGGCAAAAGAGGAGAAATGGAAAAGAGAATTGGAAAAAACATTGAAAACCAGATTTTTGAACCATTTACTGGGCCAAATGGGAAGAATGCAACAAAATTGTGAAAATTTTTGGAAATTAATATTTTTGGAAAAAGTTGGAATTAAAATTATTTATTATTTTAAATAAAATGAAATTTAGGAAACAGAAAAAAGATATTTGGAAGAATTGAAAAAGAGTGCAAATTTATCAACGGGCAATGATGAAACCAATCCTGCACACACAACTGTAAAATTTGAATTTTACTTCATTATTTTAATAATAAATTTAATTTAAATTTACTTCATAAAAATTTTATAAATTGTTTTTTTTTAAAAAAATAATCTTTTTCATTCGAATTTTTAATTCTTAAAAATATTTGCCATTAATTATTCAGCAAATTTTCCATCATAATGTGAAAAATGATATGCCCTCCTCATCGACTTCAAATGTCCATATTGTTAAGCCAAAGAAAAATGCAGGCGGATATCTAAACAGATTTAATCTTAAGGTGAATATTTTTACAATTTTTTTGATACAATATGTATATTTCAGATACCATCATTTGCATTTCTAAGCAGAAACAAAAAGGTTGCGAAAATAAATTTTTCTTTCTTTAAGATTTTTATAATTTAGCAAAAATCCCCTGAAATTTCAACAATTCACCATTCGCCTGAGGGACCATCCAACGAAGTAAAAAATAATTAAAAATAATAATTATAATTATATTTTTAAGGCATTACAGGGAATTAGTGAAATTAGCAAAATGGAAAATATTCAAATGAAGCCAGAATCAGCATATGAAGAAGAAGGAAAAATAGAAAAAATGGGATCAAGTTTGAAATTAAATATAAAATTAAAATTAAATAAAAAAATATTTAGTTGCATCATCCTTCCATGATTTTGATGTAGACGATGGAAAATGTGATTAAATAATTAAAAATTATATTTTAATAATATTATTTTATTATAATTTAATCTCTATTTTTTAATATATTTTTTTATTATTTTTAGTAATTATAAAGAATGATTCCGAATCTGGAAATGGGTCTTCTACTGGAATCAAAGGTTGTAAATGAAATTTTAGGTAATTAGTGAAATAATTTTAAGAGATAAGACATGCATCCTCCGATTCGGATTTGGAATCGGATGAGGATAAATTGGAAAGAAAAAGGAAAACCAATGTTATAAATATCCATGAAGGCCATGAAGAAGGGCATTTGGTGGCCACAAAACGTAATAAAGATAAAATATATCATGGAGAAGTGGAAAGTGTACCATTGACAATACAAACTGATCATTCCCACGATTCGGATATTGTTTTGGTGGAAAGTGCTCAAACAAATAGTAGCAGTAGCAGTGAAAGTGGTGGAAGTCATGAAAAGAAGAAGGGTATGATTATATAATTGTATTTGGAAAACAATTATGGAGGGACATCCTAGAAACTTCTACGACAGTTAAATTAGAAAAAAAGAGAAAGAATTCTAATAAAATTCGTTGATTTTTTTAAACTTAATAGAAGGGATCTATAAAAAAAAAGAAATATTAATTAAATTTATTCAATATTATTTGCCTTTTTAAGTCAAATCATCCACCATTGTTTTAGGAACAAAAACATTAAAGGAAAAGGATTCTTCCACATCTTCGAATTCTTCATCGGAAAGTAAAAATTCGCATTCACCAACGTTTGAAATAGCCCACCATGATGTAGAAATTGAGGAGGGAAAATTAAACGAAAATGAATCTGTTGAAAAAGGTCGAAAAATATTAATTTTATTACCTAAATATTAATTTGATTTTTAGAATCATCATCTACTGCTGCTGCCACTGGCTTCTTTGGCTCAATCCTCAAGAAAGTTGGCAGCGCAACGGGTAGTTTGAAGGATATGGTAATGGGAAGCGGAAGGAATAGCCAAAATGGATCCACGGCCAATTCAAAACATTCAACACCAAAACAACAATCTGGCTTTCACACCCCGGAAGAGAAAGGTGAAAGTTCAAAGCTTCAAAGCAATTAAACCTTTGGGAAAATATTAATTTACCCAAAAAATTCATTTCCCAAATTCTTTCATATCGAAAAATATTATATTTTTGAGGTCATATAACTTGACCATATCTAGGTATTATTAGGTCTCAGGGTTAGGTTCAGGGAATGTTTAGATTAGGGGCTAATAAGGGCTAGGGGTTAGGGAATTTTAAAAAGTCTGATTTGGCAGTTATTTGGCCTCAAAAAATGATTATTTTTGGGTAAATTAATTTGGGCTAATTAATGGACTCCCTTAAACCTTTTATTCACAGAGGGGATATAAAGTGCTTTTTAAACAAATTTTAGACAAAAAATGGCAATTAATTCCTCTAAAAATATTTCATTTTTTAGAGTATCATCACTCCTTGCCTTCCCATCAAAAGGATACGGATACTGTTCTGAACGAGGTTGCATCCCGTCTCGAAACAATTGCCAAAACTCAATCCCATCACGATGATCATTCACTCCCTCTATCCATTGCACCAATTCCCATAAAAACCACTTCATCAAAGGCAACTTCGCCTAAAAAATCATCGCCTCATCAAGGTCCTTCGGCACCTTCTTCGCCTTCTTTTCTCAATTCGATGAAAAATATGGCATACGGTATTTTTGGTGGCGGCAGTGAAACCACTGCTTCCGATAAAGATAAAGAGGAAGTGGAAAAGCAGAAGGAAATTGCCGTTGAACAAAAACATTCACCAATTGTTGTTTCACATTCTAATCCAAATGAAAAATCAATTTTCAAAGTAAGAATAATTAAAATAATATAAATTTTATTAATTTATAATTTTTCAGTATTTAAATGGAGAATATTTTATGGACGGTGGCATTGACAATTTAAATTCAGAACATTCGGTTTCTGTGGACGGCGGCAAAATTCCAATTAAAGATTATATACAAAAATCATATTTTGAAAATATTCACATTTATGATACGAAAATGGCAGTAAAATGTCAACAAATTTGTGATGAATTTGAGCACAAATTTTTCATGAAGGAATTGGCCAATATAAAAACGGAAAAGAATAATGCTTTCGCAAATCAACAAAAAAAGTATTTGAATCAAAATGAAATAAATGGGTTGATAATTGAATTGCAAAGAAAGGAGGATGCATTGACAAAAGCACATAATTATTGCACAAATGAATTTAAGGTAAAGAGATTAAATTTAATTTTAAATATCATTTGAATTTCTAACAATTAAAAAATATTAGAAAAGATTCTTTATTTATAGATTCAATACGGTTTCTCTTTTTTAATTTTGCTATAAGAATTCTTTAATATATGTAATTAACGTTATCAAAAAAATAGACTTTTAACTCTTTTTTTATTAGGTTAAAATTAGGGTTGTTCAAAGTCGGATTTACAAAGGTGTCGGGTCGGTTTTAAAACCTTGTTTTCAGTTTTTAGAAAATATCGGTTTTGGATTTCGGTAGTTTCTGCTTAAAAACAAAAATTCTCATTCAGTTTTAAATTTCATTGATTTTTTGAAACCGAAACCGACTGAACAACATTAGTTTAAATAATTTAATATTTACCGTTTAGCCTATAGTCATTCTAACGGTAAAAACAATTTAATTAAAAATTATATTTTCAGCAAAAACATATAAAAAGAACACTGTTATGGCTGAGTTGGATGGCTGATGTTCTGCTCCAATTCCTCATTGTGAAAGGCCATCATCCAAAATTTATAAGTAAATATCCGGAACAAAAAGAACAAAAAGAATGCCAAAATTGGATGAATGAAATGAAAATGCTTGAATCGGGGAAATTGATGCAAAAAATTGGAGAAGCATTTAAATTGGGATTAAATTGTGAAAAAGAAATGTTGAAATTATGGACGGAAAAGGATGAATATTGTCAGCGGGGAGGGAAGAAAAGCGAATTTGAACATTGGATTGAGGCAAATATTGTGAGGGATAAACGTTACGGATGGTATCAGATGTTGGCCAAACGATGTGCCCTAATTTATATGGTTATTTTTTTTTTTAAATTTTATGAGATTCTAATTTAATATGCCTAAACTGGTCCAGGTTCGCCCTTCAAGTTTCAAAGAATAATTTGCGAAAAAAAAGTTAAAAAAATGTTGAAAAAATTATTTCCACCACTGGGAATCGAACTTTCATATTCCATACTTAAATAAAATTAATAGCTCTACCGCCTACGCTATCCAGAGCTCAATCCATGTACTAAAATATAAATGGCACAAACTTTTCAGATGGACACAGAAATCTACGACAAAATTCTTAAACTTTATTAAAAATTTCCCTAAAAAATTTATTTTTATTTTAACCAATTTTAATATTAATTTATTTAATAATGAACGATTGGGAATATAATATTATCTTTTTTAGTCATCATTGAGCATTCATTGGTGCCCTCAACATCAAATATATGAAATGGAAAATGGCAAAATAGTAATAAAAAGACAGGAAGTCTTGAAATTACAACCTGCAGCATTAGAAAATAAGAATGAAATGCATAAAATTTGCAATGATTCAGTTAATTTAAAAAAATACCAACGTGAAGCGGGCGATTTATTGAAAATAAATCAGAAACATATAAATCAAATGTCAACAATTACCAAAAATTGTGATGCCTTCTTCAATGTAAAAATTGTTATTTAAATAGAATTTATACTGTACTGTATTTACAGTAATAAATTAACCAAAAATTCTAAAATTCCAACAATTTAAGATTAAAAACGTTGACAATGACCGACGGCAAATTCATCATCAAAATGAATTTCATGGCCACACAAATGGTCATATCAAGGAAGGTGGACATCAACAATATCACCACAATAATGCTTTGTTATCCCCGGAATTAATTCATCGAATCCGTTCACAATCCCTGCAAGAAGTCCCTTCGCTTCAATCTACTAATATTTTACCGGTCAAAGAAGTCTTCAACACAGGCCATTCATCGCCCACTTCGAAGGGAATTAAATTCATTGATAAAAATAAAATACCAAAGGACACGAAATTGGTCCATAGAGTAACCACCAAAAAACTACACTATTTCTTTTTTGATAAAAATCACAAAAAAATTCCATTGACTGACGAACAAAAGAGGAAATTGAATGAATTCAATCAAAAGGAAGTAATGCATTTGGTGGATATTCCGGAAGAAGAAGAGGATGAGGAAAGCAGGATGACAAGTGGATTTCCAATATCTGCTGCTGATGGCCATAATATGTCTCATTTAGGTAAATATTGTAAAATTCATTAAATAATTATTTCAATATTTTAATAGCCTTGCTTGTATAAATGAATACTTTAGTCTCCTATAAAAATTCATCAAATTTAATAATTTTTGTAGATTAAATTTCTCTTTCCTTCCAATATTTTAATAACTTAATATGATAAATTTTTTGGATCAATTAAATTTTTAATGAATTGCTCATAAATTTCAGCTGAAAATAACAAGGAACATATTCACCCAAAAGAGTCGGAAATTCCAATCCATTCAGAATCATCCCAACACCAACGAGATATTCCGCATCAATTAAAGGACAAAACCATTTCATCCGATCAAATTGAATCAAGTGGAACAAAAAAGGCTCATTTCGAAGAAGGGAAGCATTCAGAAAAAGGGAAAGAATTACTAGAGAAGTCACTCAAAATTGTGATTCCCCCATCGGCAACGAAAGATGGTGGAGGAATTGTATCGCCCTCAAAAAGAAGAAATTCACCACCAAAAGCGGATCCGGGAGCAAAATCGCCGAGATTTAAAACAGTCGCAAAAAGAAGTGCAGGATTTGGGGATGGATACGGAGATGAGATGGATGATAAAAATGATGAGAATAAAAATGAAAAAATAGTAGAAAATTTGGTTTTTGTGGAACCAACTGAGAAGAAAAAATCAAAGAAAAATGAAACAAATTTTGACAATGATGAAGATTCATTTAAGTTGAAATTAATTCAAAATGATACAAAAAAGGAAACAAAATGGAAAATGCCAAAATGTTTTGGTGTGGAAAAATGCATTGGAATGGAATTTTGGGTGGAATGGAGTGAAGGAGATAAATTTTGGTGGTGTCAAAGTGCAAATAATGGGAATGCCACGGAATTGGTCCGAAAAATTGATGAATTAATCGAGCAAATTGATTGTCTGAAATTTGAAGAAATTTGCCCAAATAAAGAACAAAAATTGTTGAGCGAAAAGAGAATTCGGGAATTTTATCAGAGCACAATGAAAACAATTGGGAAAATGGAAGAAATTGAAATGGTAAAGGAAAGCATTTTAGAGGTGAAAAATGGCAAATGTTTGGATGAATTGATTGAAACATTGGCAAAAAGACAAAGGAAAATATGCGGCAGATTTATGCAAGGTATTTTGGGTGGAATCAAACCGCATTATCTTTAGTTTTTAATCCAAAATGATTGAAACCCTTTTCCATGTTGATTATTTGGTGATAGAAAATATGCCTCTCATGATTGAGATCATAAGGATTGGCTTTTGGATATAGCTGACCAAAATTTTTAATTTTGAATATTTTAATTTTATATATGAAGATGGGAAAGTTCTTCGGGAATTTTTTTCAATTTTTCTATTCTACTTCTTTTTAACATTATTGATAAAAGTGGAAATAAAATGCTACAAAAAAGTATAAAATAGTTCAAAAATAATTTAATTAATTTTAATATATTTTTTGTTAATTTTAAGAAATGGGATCTGATGAAAATGCTGGTGACCATAGAATTATGGCACCGGATGTGGTCCGACTCCGACGTGAAGCTTTCCTCGAAATATGCCAAAATATTAAGCCGTAAAAATATTCCACAATTTTGCTATTTTCCATGAATTTGACTGATGTACAAAAATTTTGTGATCAAATCGACAAACCAATTCGATATTCAAATTACCGTAAATCCTCTATTAGAAGCCCACCCCTCGAAAAATTTATGTCAAAAATAACCAATTTAGAAATGAAATTAAGCCGAAATAACCATTTTTTGTTTTAAAAATCTTAGAAAATTCTCCCTCCGAAAGGCCTCTGAAATTATAAGCCCGTGGACTTATAAAGGATTTACGGTATATTTTTGTATTTTAAATTCAACAAATTGTATATAAATATAATGATAAAATGGGCATTTATTTTTATTAAAATATACAATACAATGTCTTGGTTCTATATTTTATTTTGGGATAATAAATGGATCTGTGAAATGGGAATTAAGGAAAGAAATCAAGCTGGGAAAACTAAGTTGGGGTCATGAAATGAAACAATGTGAATGAAACAATGTTTATTATTTAAAAAGATTCACATGATAAATGGTTTTCAAACTTGTTATTCAATGAAAATGAAGATTAACTGAAATCTTAAAAATTCTATTCATGTAAAATATGTATTCTATAAAAATTCTCGCTTCTTTCAAATTTGTTGATGGCCATTATTATTGTTGCTGTTATTTTGAGTGGGCAATAATTTCTCAATTAATTCCTCCAATGGACCAACTTGACGTTTGTCAATCAGATTGAACTCACGGACAAATAGCATAAAATGCTTGAACTATAATTTAATTAAATATTAATTAATTTAATATTTAGATATTTTTATGAAACTAATTATAGTTGATAAAAAAAATTTATTGGTTAATTAATTAATTTAAAAATAATTATTGGATCATATTAAAAGATTACGGAAGTATTCAAATGGGCGACTGCCTTCAACTCTTCAATTAATTCAAAATGTTGATGGTAAATATGAGCGTAAATCCGAAAAAGCCGCTTCATTATTGTTTGGGCAATGTGTAAAAAATTGGCCGGGAAAGGTTTCCCTGTAATTTATTATTAAAATACATAATTTATAATTTGTAAAAATTTTAAATTATTTTTTATTTATATAAAATTTTTAATTCAATTAAATAATTCTGATATTATTTTTTAATTATTTATAGAATTCATACCAATAAGAGATGGGAATATATTCTCATCATCCAATTCTTCTTGGACCCAACTAAGCAAATAATCAATATAAACATTTGCCGGGCAAGGCTCTATCAATGTTCCTTTGCTATCGGACCTAAATTTTAAAATGTCAAATTATTCTCAATGTTAAAAAAGAAACCAAAAATATTCATGATTATCGCCGGCATTCATTCTTGGGCAATTTTCATCGGTACAATTTTCGGCAATCATTCCATAGAGCATTGAAATTTGACGAAAGAAATCAGAAACTTCAATGAATTTGAATATTAAAAATTAATAATATTTATTTTACTGTTTGCGGCGATCCATTCATTTCGGTCTTCTCCGAATGGTAAGCGAACAACATCCGCCAAGTTTCCACTTCCGAGTGTTGATGATGCATATCTTATTAAAGTTAAAATATTTAAAATGGTGAAAAAAATTAAAAATGGCGAGCATTGAAAATTACTGAAAATAGCGGCTCAGCGATTTGGTAAATCTATTCGGAGCGCATTGTTTGATTCTCATATGGTTTATGTTTAACGGATTTCAACTTAGTTTTGAACCAAAAACCTGGCTTAATACTCAATTTTCTGATCAAGCCCAAATTATATACCAATCGATGCGTCTTGATGATATCTATCGATTTGGTATAGGATTTAGGAAAATATTACTCATAGCCCCCAAACGTAAAATCAATCAAATGATATATCAATCGATAGATCTCGATGAGCTGAGTCTGAAAATATAAAAAATTTCAGTGCGCTTGCACTTTGGGCCAAGTTATGGCCACTCGAAAATCGAAAAAGTGAAGGGTCCCCCCTTTGGGTCGAAAAAGTTCAAAATTTTATTTTTACATATTATAGCTCAATCGACGCGTCTCGATGAGCAGAGTCCGAATCTGCCATCAGATTTTTATAAAACTCAAAAATAAAAAAGTTATAAACCAATGAAATTCAAAAAAAAGTTGCGCAAAGGAAATACGGATTGGAACTGCTGCGGTGGGCATTTCAGAGTGGACTCCTCCGTGTGCTCCGCCTCCGCGCGACCAGACGAGCTTGTGGCTCGCTTTGCTCGCCACAAGCTCGTCCAGTTCCCGCGCTTCGGCTACGCACACTCCGGAGTCCACTCTTACATTCCTCCGCAGTTCCAACACATTCCAGCGAGATTAAAATATCCGTAACTTTTTCATTTTTGAGTATTGTGCAAAACCAATTACAGATTCTGACTCAGCTCATCGAGCCGCTTCGATTGAACTATAATATGACCATGAAAAAATTTAGAAAATTTTTCATCCAAAGGGGGGACCCTTTACTTTTAGGGGTAAATGAAATTTTATTGGCCATAACTTGGCCCCAAGTGCAAGCGCGCTGAAATTTTTTATATTTTCCGACTCAGCTCATCGAGATCTATCGAATGTTATATCATTTGATTGATTTTACGTATGGGGGCTATGAGTAATATTTACCTAGGATTTATGGGCCTATCACAAACCGCTAAAATCTTTTCACCATTTTCAATGTTTTTTCGCCAAATTAATAAAAAAACCTCAATAATTCAATTTGTTTATTTGATGAATTGCCTGAATTATTCTCTTCCACATTTACATTATTTGCTGCTTTTCCAATCCAAGATGTCATAGTAGCAGATTGGGTTGAGCTTGAAATTGTTTTTGTTTGGTTTTTATTTTTATCCATCTTTTAAAATTAATTTAGTAGTTTTGATTATGCTCCTCTCGCTGTAATGTAATGATGTTTTGAGATTGGATTTAAAGGTTTTAAAATTCGAGAAAATTCATCGATTTTTAGTTTAACTAAATAAAATATTGACCGAAACTGGTTTGAGAAAAATGTCTTGATCACTCTCGGGGTGCGGATGGGGATATTATAATTGATTTAGCGTTTAGCCCAAATCGGGTGGTAACATTTTTGATTGTATTTTAGTACGTGGTCACCGCTCAACGGCGTTTGAACTTGATTTAAATATAAATTGTTTTTAAACATTTAATAATATAAAATAAAATTGAGATTTTATTTATTCGGCAAGAAATAAAAAATATGCGAATATTGTGGTCTCATTTAAATAAACAATTGTTTAAATGATGAAAAAGATGGCAAAATAACCAAATTATTAAAATATAAATCATTCATTTCTGCAAAAATAATATAAGGCAATGGAGGCGAGATCGGGAAATAATAAGGCAAATACGGAGAGAAGACAAGAATAAAAAGGCTGGTATGGAATCATATTGTTGGGACTTAAATAAAAATCAAAAATAAAAATATTTGAAATCATCCGAAAAATTCATTTTATTTATGGCTTGGCCCAGCTCCTCCTCTATTCCCATCAGCATCAAAATTCTCGGCAATAATCCCACTTTGTTGTTGGCCATTTTGTTTGACTTTCGACGGGTAAATTTTGTTGCGCTGATTTTGCGGCTGCTTTTTGTCCTCATCCCATCCTCCTCTGTCTACTTTTGCCCTCAGCGCCGGTTCAAGTGACTTGAAGAATTCATGGTTTTGGGCAGTAGCCAATTTTACTCGCATTTTTGGATCGTGGATGAGCCTTAATGATTATTTTTATTTGAATTAAATTTATTTTTTGCTCACATTTGGGCAATCAAATCAAACAAGGCCTTATGGTCCGAGTCATCTTCGTGTCCGGCATAAATGTACGACTAAAAATTTAATTTTAATTATTTTAATTTTTATTTATGTTCAAAATAACCTTTAATGGTTTTGCGTCTTCAATTTTACAGCCACTGTCCCTTTCTTCCTGTGGCTGTTTGAGTTTGAGCAAATTTAATTGATTATCAAATAAATTGGGTCTGAAAATAAAATTCAATTTGAATTTTTGCTAATTTTACTTTTTTGTTTCTTCTCGCATCCACTTTGGAATTGTATTTGTGGTGCCCAAAATTCGCTCCAGCATTTGTAGGTGTGTTAAATCGCTAACTTTTGGGATGAGAAAATGGCCGGCATAAAGTTCAAAAATGATGCAACCCAATGACCAAACATCGCAGGAATGGTCAAAACCGATTTCTGCAAAAATTGGGGACAATTTATTTAAAATTATTCTAAATTAATTTACCAAGAATGGCTTCGGGAGCACGATAATGGCTGGTGGAAACGCATTTGTCCTTTTGGGGTTGAGCAACAAACACCGCATTTCCAATATCACATAAACGAATTGTTGCATCCTTCAAAAAATTGGATTTATAAAGGGAACTTATTTGGTCGGTATTTAGAAGGGCGAAGGGAGGGACCAACCAGTTCCCCGGTTTATACAAAAAGGGAACCAAAATCATAAGTACCGGAACATATTAAGTCCGAAACCATAGTCAGCCATAAAGCTAGCCTTGCTATACAAAAGGGTTCCTCAATTACTCAATTGTCAACAGTAGACTAAAAAGAATAAATTTTGGCTCAATTGGAGTTGTGTTTTTCATAAAAATGGCCTAAACTCTAATCCTTTTAAATATTTAATTTTTATTAATTTAATTAAAAAATATATTTACCTGAAGAATTTTGATCTTTTTTGCCGTTTTAGTGACGAATTTGTCACGGACGAACAAAATATTTTCCGGCTTCAGATCGGTGTGGATCACATGGTGTTTGTGAAGGAAATTGGTGGCATGAATTAACTAAAAATTGCTCAAAATTATTTTTTAACTAAAAAAATTATACCTGATATGTCATGTAGCGAATTTGTTCCAGCGGAAATGGATGATATTTATTGGCCTTCTATATTTGATGGAAAATGGAAATTATTATTGGAATAATGAAAAAAAAACAAACCATAAACGTGTTAACATCTTTGCCGTACATTGGAAAAAGGATGCAATGCTGAAAAAATATTGGAATTTATTATTTATTAAAAGTTGAATTTTATTTTATTTAATTTATTAAATATAAAAAATCATAATAAAATTTTAATAAAAATAATTTTCACATTAATTTGAAAACATACATGGCCAAATTGCTCAACGCGGAATGTTTCCAATTTTCTAATGACCAATTGTTCTTTCTTCTCTGGGTCAATCTCGTCCAAATAATTCAGCATTTCAATTTCCTCTTCCGCCGCTGCCATATATTCCGGAGTGTTTCGAATTATTTTAATTGCCTTTTTGCCGTTGTCTTGCCAATCCCGGACCAAATAAACATTAGAGAATTCGCCGTCGCCAAGTCGCGTTTCAACATCAACTAAAATTGATTTAATAATTTTTACTGAAAAATGATCAACAAATTTACATCTTTTATTTATGAGAGAATTATTCGGACATTTCAAATATCCCCTATCATCAACTTTCAATAGACGCTGTTTAAATTCAAGTACTTTTGCCAATTCTGGAGAAAATTCATTTGGATTTGTTGTTGTGGCGGAATTTGGGGTTGAAATTGAAGATGATGTTGGCGATTGTGGCGGTGTTGGTGGAGAAGATGGATGACCAGAAACCACGATTGTCGGCAAATCTTCAATGATCTCTTCTTCTTCCTGAATGAAAATGAATATTAATAGGATAGGATATTTTACTTAAATTTATATAATTTAAAGGTTTTTATATTTTATAGAGAAAAGGAATTTGTTAGGCTAGCCAATTTTAAAAATATCGGCGCCTATCCTAGACTTCAGCCAATTCTAGAAATCTCGGGTTCTTGCTTCTTGCTCTTGGCAATATAAAGATTCAAAAATGGGCTCTTATTCGACTCGGCATTGTCGATTTGGTCTATGAAATTTCCATTCCAACCCGATTTTGGTTAATTAACTTTTGCTTAAGCCTTAATACCGGTTTTGAAACTGAAATTTCATAGAGTAAATCGACTAAGCTAAGTCGAATGAGTCTATTTAAATCTTTAGGTTCGTAGAATCAGAGATTTCCAATTCCAATCCAAAATCGACTAGCCTTGCCTAGGATCTAGCCAATTCCAGTTCATCTAATTTTGAATTTATATCAAAAAATGAATAAACCTGCTGTTCAATTTGTTGTTGATTTGCTTCCAATTGTTGTTCGACCTCAACCAATTTTTCCTCCACCAATTTTTCTTCATTCTTCTTTGCCCCTCGCGTCCTTGTCTTTTTGACCACTGGTTCTGATTCTTCTTCTTCTTCTGTCACCGGTTCCCAATACCAATTATTTCGTTTTCCTTTCGGTCTTCCTCGCTTCTTAATAATTGGTTCAGCCGGTTGGGCTTTCTCAATTATTCCATCTTCCTTGTTCAACATTCCCGTATTTTTCGGCTTTCTTCCTCTTTTTTTCTGCTTGGTTTCTTTCACCTTCTTCTTTTTGGAATTGGCAATTTCTTTTGGTGGTCTTCCTCGCTTCTTCTTAATAATTGGTTCAACCGATTGGCCCTTCTCAATTATTCCTTCTTCTACCTTGTTGGTCAATTCTCCAGAATTTTCTTCATTTTGTTGCTTTTCCTCCATCGGTACGTTTTCTTTTTTATTCGGTTTTGGTTTTACCATTTTTGTCGATGTCTTCTTATTCTGCTGTTTTTGTTGTTCTTTCTGAAAATGATTGGGAAATTTATTTGTTTTTGTCAAAATGGACAAGGCAGGAAAATGTTTTCAATTTGATTTGGTTATGTTTTTATTTCCTTTTTGAATGAATTAATCGAATATTTCACCTTCCCCTATTTTCTGGGAACAGCAGCAGGAGGGGTGTGTCATCGCTGTACTCTCAACTATTACCTACTAGCTGTGAGTTGGCATTGTTATTCATCACCAACAAAAATGATGGATGACCTTTTTTGTGTCCCCACCCATCTCCATTTATTAAAAATGTTTTGAAATAGAAGAAGTGAAATAAAGGATGTTGGATTGGTTTTGTTTTCTCTTATAACTTATAAGCGAGAAGTAACAGGTAATAAAAATAAATGAATGGAACATGCGTTTTTCTCCGCCCTTTTCTCTCTCAGATTATCGACGACGATTGGGAAACTACCCTAGCCTATACCCCTCTTGCCCTTTTCTTATGTTTTTTATATTTAAATATTCCACCCTCTCATTCATCACATGTTTTGACGACTTATTTTTAATCTTCCAAAATCAAAATGATGCTCACCAACAAATGATCAAGCGGGTTTTTCATTGACCATCTTCGCCCTGCCAAAATGTTATCTGTCCAATTCCTTTTGAGTGTCGCTTCTCCAATCGACTTTGTGGCCATTAACTGAAAAATATTTCAAAAATAAATTGGTGTTTATTCTTAAAAATTTGTAATTGGATTAGCTCATGGTCATTGCTCATTGATTAACTCCATTTTTTGAGTCCTATTTTTACCTTTTGATTTTGCTTTGGCTTTGAAGGCGGAGGAATTTGCCTTTTTATTGGTCTCAGTCCAAATAATTCAAATCTATTTGGAGTCGGTTCTGGCTTCTCTTCGATTTCCACATAATTCCCATTTTTGGCCCATAAACCGCTGTGTTTTTTGCCGAATGGTTGCTTCATCTTCATCGCTGTCTTGTTATTCTCATTCATCGACGCCGAATTCGATTTTGATTTGCCATTCTTTAATGATTTGATATTAGTAATTTAATTAAAAAATTTAAAGTTTTAACCATTTGATATTGTTGAGGCATTTGTTCAGTTTTATTCGCCAAAATTGTCGATCCATCGAGCTGCAAATGCTGTGACGGTTTAAGCAATTGATGTTTCATTTTATTATTATCAAAATCATTTTTTTTCTATAAAATCGATTGGTTTGAAATGATTGAACCTCCTCATAATTTGTAAATTAAATTGCGTAGATGTTTAGTTCAGAGAAAGCTATTAAAACATTTCAATCGAACCAGGTTTTTGTTAATCTAACATTCTAAATGATGTTTTGAAACGGGTTTTATTTTAAGGGTTTTAAATGTAGAATCCCAAACACTTGGTTTTCCGGTTTAAGGTTTAACCAACCAACCCCTTTAAGTAGCTAAAAAAGGCGTGTTTGCGCGTTTCACTGAAAAGGTCGGAAATGTGCGTTTCACCGAAAAAGGTCGGAAATGTTCATATTTCAATTTAGAGGGATTAAACTAAAAAACCAATGATGTTTTCGGATTCAGCATGTTTGAAAACCCCTAAAATTAGTTTAAAAACATATTTTTATGGATGATAAACTAGCAAAAACATTGTTTATTTGAAAACATGTAAAATATCAAAAACATTGTTGTTTTAAAAGTTTTTGCGCAAAAAATGTATGTTTTTAAATTGGTTTTATGGGTTTTCCAACATGCTGAATTCGAAAACATCATTGGTTTTTTGGTTTAACCCCTCTATAAATTGAAATATAAACATATCCGACCTTTTTCGATGAAACGCGCATTTCCGACCTTTTCAGTGAAACACGCTTAAAAAAAGTGGTTTGGATTAAATGTCTTAATCGTCATCGCCTCGGGGGGCGGGGGAGGGAGGGGACTTTTAGGCATTTTCGTTAAACGCCGCCAGCACCCCGGACCGGGCCCCGTTAGAGCTTAACTAACTTGCTTAATTTTCGTTCTACAATTTATCAGGCAATTAAAAATAAATTAACCAATTTTTTAAAATTTTACAAAATTTCCTATTTGGACTCACATGCTAATTTATCATTATCAGATTTAATTGTTGAAAAACGAAATTAAAAATGCCACGCTACGATGCAACTGATGAATTATCTGGGGCTGAATATTTGGCCAGCATTTATGGGACTGAAAAGGACAAAGTCAATTGTTCATTTTTCTTCAAGGTTTTCATTATATTGATATCAAAAATATTTCCTATTTTTAATAGATCGGTGCATGCCGCCACGGTGACAAATGCTATCGAGCCCATCATAAACCAACATTTTCCAACACCGTTTTACTGAAGAATTTCTATCAAAGTCCGGTGGTTGATGTTCGTCAAGCGGATGCTTATGATAGTTTGTTTTTGGTTAATTTTATTAAAATATTTGTTAAAGAAGTGGGACGCGACAATGATATGGAACAAAGACATTTTGACGACTTTTATGAGGAAGTGTTCACTGAATTGGAAAAGAAATATGGACCAGTTGAAGAATTGAACGTAAAAAAATTCCAAATATTTAAATAACAAAATTAATATTTTAGGTCTGTGAAAATATTGGCGAACACATGGTTAATTATAAAATTAAAATATTATTTAATAGATTTAATTTTAGGTCGGAAATTTGTACGTGAAATTTGTGAATGAAGAAGATGCCGAAAAGGCTGTGAACGATTTGGAGAATCGATGGTTTATAAATTTTCGTAAATTGCATTCTAACTTTTAATATTAAGGTTCAACGGGAATCCAATTTATGCGGAATTGTCACCGGTTTCGGACTTTCGCGAGGCCCGCTGCCGACAACACGAAATCAGTACATGTTCAAAGGGCGGTTTTTGCAATTTTATGCATTTGAAGAATGTTTCGGATGACATGTGAGTTTCAAAAATTCAAAAAATAAACCAAAATTATTCCCAAAATCAGCTATGAACGCTGCTACGGCGGCCGCGGTGGTCGTTTCCGAAGCAACCGTCGCCATGACCGATTTTATGCGGACGATGGATGGGACGATCGTGGCAGTGGAAGCCGAGGAGGAGGCGGGAGAGATCGCGACCGGGGAGGCGGAGGACGAGATCGGGACCGTGGCGATCGACGACGCCGAGACGATGAACATTATTACCATGATCGTCGCTAATTATTGAATTAAGAAGAAGATGAGCGAAAATGGATGGGATGAAATATTTTCAAAGTTATCATTTTCATTTATTTTTCATTTTTTTAAAATTCATCCAAATAAAATTCGCTGAATAAAATCTTCCGACTTTAAAGAAAACATTTAATTAATTAAATTGTATCATTTTGTCATTTATTTTTATAATAAATTTTTTGTTTTTTTAATGTTTAAATTATTTAAAATTAGAAAATAAATAGCCAAAAATGACCAATTCGACTAGCCCAGCATCATCTTCGGAAGACCAAACTGCTGTTGAGGCCGCCTCCCCTCCCCGAATAATTTCATCAACGGCAAACAATGGCAGTGGTGGTGGTGGCCCGGACCCGGATGAGGATGAACCAATGCAAAATGCGTCGACAACAGTGGCTGCTGCAAATTCATCATCCTCAATTACGGGGAGCGGCGATTCGGGCATAAATATTAGTGGAATTCAGTCGGGAGTGCGAATTGCCGATTTGGACAGGTTACAATGTTTTCTAATTGATCAAACATTAAATATCTTCATTAATTTGTTACTTTGAATATTTAATAATAGAATTTGGAGAATAATTGATTTTAAATTCTTTGATAGTTTGGATTTTGCAAGACGGGTTATGGGATTAAGATAAAGCTTGGATTAGAGCTAGGGTTGGGGTTTATAAAAGTTAAACCTATTCGGTTTATAAAAGTTAAACTTATTCCTTGGAATGAGATTATCAAAAATTTTCACTATAAGATATGTAAAAATGCTTAAATATAAAATCTAAAAAACATTTCTTTGAACTGATTCGACTTTCGACCTAATAATGTAAAAAGGGGACCGTCTGCGTCTGATTAACCATTTATTAAAAATTTTTTGATTATTGGATTCATAAATCTTAATAGTAAGATGCAAATTATTAATTGGGTACATAGATCATAGAAGTAAATGTTTATAGGACACAAAAACTAAAACCTCAAATCATATTAGAAAATAATGAATAATTTTTATTTTAAATTAGACAAATTGAAACCCTAATGCGTTGTGAATGCCTAACCGAACAAGAAGTCAAAGTGCTCTGCGCAAAAGCCCGTGAAATTCTTCTTCAAGAGGGAAATGTGCAACGGATAGATGCACCAGTGACGGTTTATTTCTTCATTATTACCCTAAAATAATGTTTTTTTGAATAGATTTGCGGCGATGTTCATGGCCAATTCCACGATTTGATGGAATTATTTCGAGTTGGTGGTCAAGTGCCCGACACAAATTAGTTAACAAAATATTTGTTGATTAATTAACAAAACTATTTAAAGCCTTTTTCTCGGCGATTTTGTGGACAGAGGATTTTATTCCGTGGAGACATTTTTGCTTCTTTTGGCACTCAAAGTTCGTTATCCAGACAGGTTGAATTAATTTTTGGTCAATTTAATTTCAAATATTCCAACATTTAGAATGATGCTAATCCGAGGCAACCACGAATCTCGTCAAATAACCCAGGTCTATGGCTTCTACGATGAATGCTTTCGCAAATATGGTTCAGCTGTTGTTTGGTATAAATTATTAATTTATTTAATTTGGAGAAAAATCAACTTAGCTGGCAAAAAGTTTTAACACGGTTCAAGCGGTTTAAACCAAAAAACAGAAGATGGATTAGACGGTTAAAACCCAAAAGTAGTTTTGAACTAAAAAGCATAGACTGGTTTAATGGTTTAAAACCCTTAACTAAATTAGTTCTAAATCAAAACCCGTAAATCGGTTCAAACCATTCAAAACCATATTTAAATAAATTTTGAACCAAAAACCATAAGATGGTTAAAACGGTTTAATACTCTATATCTTTGATTAAACCGTTACAAATTATATATACAATTCAAAAATTCAATCGTCTTTGATAAGTTTAATCGATTGGATATAGGGTTTCGTGAGCCTGGGACAAACCATTAAACCGTTGAATCGCTATAATCTTTTTGCCATTTATAGTGTCAAATTAAATAAAAATATAATTAAAATATTAAAAATATAATTATTAAGGCGTTGTTGCACCGAAGTGTTCGATTGCTTGAGTCTCTCGGCCGTAATCAATGGTCGAATATTCTGCGTCCATGGTGGCCTTTCGCCCAGCATTCAGACAATTGACCAAATTCGAACAATCGACCGAAAACAGGAAGTGCCCCATGATGGTTGGATAATTTTCAATATTAAATATAATATATAATATTTCTCTTAAGGTCCAATGTGTGATTTACTCTGGTCCGATCCTGAGGTTACTTTCGCATATTTTTTCTAGGGAATAGCCCAATTTGACTCCGTTTGAAATAATTCATTAAAGGGTGAACCAATTTTGATGATTTTTGTACCCAATTAAAGAGCAAACTTTTGGCTATCCAATAAAATAATTTTATTTAAATTGGTTCAGAATTGATGGAATTATACTCAAAAGATCGCTGAAAATTTTCTTATCCGCAGCAAAGGTCATTTAAAATTGGTTTTTTGGGCATAACTCCAACAATTCTGGACCAATCTAAATTAAAATTATTTTCATTGGATAGCCAAAATTATACTCTAGATATCAAAATCATCAAAATTGGTTAGAGCCTTAATGTTATAAATGTCGCCAAATTGGGACGTGTACCCATTTTAATCAAAATTCAATTTTTGTATTTATTTTAGGAATCCGTTGGCTTCGGAGTCAGTCCCCGCGGCGCTGGCTATTTGTTTGGAACGGATGTGGTCAAAAATTTTTGTGAGACAAATGGCATCGAAATGATCGCCCGTGCCCATCAATTGGTGATGGAAGGTTATAAATGGCATTTCAATGAAACGGTTAAAAAATTAAAATTAATTGTTAAATTGTAATTTCAAGGTTTTAACTGTTTGGTCTGCCCCAAATTATTGCTACAGATGTGGGAATGTGGCTGCAATTTTGGAATTGGACGAACAATTGGGCAAAGATTTTACAATTTTTGAGGCCGCCCCACAAGTTCAAATTTAATTATTTTTACTAATTTTAATTTAATTTTGACAGGAAAATCGAGGAGCACCGGCAAAGAAGCCTCAACCTGATTATTTCCTTTAATTTTGCAAATAAAGACGGAAGGAATGAATTTGAGAAGGAAATCCGAATTTGATTTATGAGAAATAATTTACCCAGCCCAGCTAATAAACAGTTCAATTTGTTTTTTTTGTGTGTTTTTTTAACCTTTTTCCAGACCAAAAAATATTAAAATTAAAATGATAAATTGTTTTCTTTAAATTTAAAAAAAATCGAAATGAAAATTTATAATGGCGAGAAAAGTATTTAATAGATTATAGCGTTTCATTCGTTTGACCCAGATGCATAAACCATACCGAATCGATAGATCTCGTCGAGATCGAGACAAGTTATTTGAACAAAAACCACTATGGTTTAAACGGTGTAATACCCTTAATTTCGTATCAAACCATGCGTATTGATGAGATCTATCGATTGGTTATTAAACCGGTATAACCTTTTCGCCATATTCAATGATTTTTTTTTTAAATTAAAATACTACCATCCATATTTTCCTAGAAAATTGATTGAGGTCTCATTCACAAAAATTAAGATTTTATTGCGAGATAAAAAATGATACAATATGCAATTATTTAATTGTAATTTATTTACACAAAAAGATGTTATATATAAATGCTTTGTATGAGTATTATTGATTGATGTTTTGCATTCAAATTAATTCCTCCGTTTCCACTGCTCCCTTCATTATTGAATATTGGGCAGTAAAATAGGTGATGAGAATGAGTTCTTCTTTGCAACAAGCAAAATTCATTCCGGCATGTTCCAACAATAAAAGTGAGTCGGAAATGAAGAAGAGGATGTAGCCGATGAATCGAAGCACATTATTCTAAATTATTAATTATATTTCGTATTCATTTTTATATAATAATCCACCTTTTGTTTTGGTAATTGCATCCGAGTTCCTTCGAACACCAATGATCCACTAATGGCAAGGGCCAAGCACAAAACAATTGAATATGCAATTAATGTTGTGGTGGTGATTGGATGGTCCGCAAAATTTGGCCATAGGAATTGATAATTCATAATGATTGCATAGAATATGATTAGAGCAACGAGCGGAGAGGAAAGCCTTTTCAATTGGGTGATAAAACCGGCCTAAAAATATTAATTTAATTAAAATATATTCAAAACATTGATTACCATGTAGAAAATGTGCCCAATGCCAAAAACGATGGCACTCAATGCAAAGCTCAATTCCATGTTTCGGCATGCACTAATAATAAAATCGCCACATGCACCGGCCAACAATGCGGCAGTGAGAAGACGCCGGCTCCAAATTTTCAAATTCCCATAGCCAAAATGGATGGCATTTGCCAAGAAAAGGACTGGGAAACTTTTACTGAAAAATAAAAGATTTATGATTTATAAATAAATAAATATTGATTTTTAAACTCACAGAATGCTGTATTTCAATCGTTCAGGTTCGTCCTTGAAGCCGCCAGTTTTGTCATAGAAAAATGCGATAAGTAAAAGGTAAATGCCGACAATTTGAATGCCCGAAATAACCATTTTGTCGTGAAGCTATGAAAGAAATTTATTTAGTGGTGTTGTGTTTTAGATATTGAACTCTGGAAATTCAAATAACTTTTGTAGTTGTAATTGTAATACAAAGGTCAAAGATCAAAATTTAATGTGCGATTTCATTAGATTTTTAGTTTGAATATGTGAGATGATTTGGGATTACTCCGGAATCATGAAAATAATTTTGAGATGACGGATAAGGAATATAAAAATTTATGGATTTATCGATTGAAAGAAAAATATTTATACTTAAATTTTGTATTTTTGTAATGGAATATGGGATTGTGGAATTCGGAACTGAATCGAAAATACAAACTATTTTGGGAGAGTGATAAATATTAAAAGATTATATGATGAACAGCAAAACAATTTGCACTTAATAATAGCATTGTTGCAAATTATCAAAACAAATTAGGAAAAAACCACTTATTAGAAGAAGGATGGCCCGAAAAATTAAATTTTTATTATTTGCGTAAGCAAAAGGCTAAAAGCTGACAAAAATCACCTTTTCCTAATCATTTTCTCGTGGTCCTCCTTCCACTAAATGTGAATGAATGATCTGCTAGACTACACCGAGAGGAAAGACCAATTGTTCTTTCAACGTGACGCGCTTAACCTTGTGGTCTGGCCAGCAGCACTCGATTTTAATTCAACCCAAGAGCCTAGCAAAACTGCTGCTAGACTACATTTTAAAGGTCCTCCAAACATTTGGAAAAATCGAAAAAAAATCCTGGATAAACTTTGAAGTTTAATTTACAGATTCCCAAAATTAATTGTTCATACATTTTTAATAAGTTTGATCTATTAATCATTCATCATATCATATTTAATTATCATAGACTTTAATTATTCGAACAAAAATTTTTGATGATTTATAAAAATTTTTTAACACTGCTGAAATATTTGATGAATTTCGCATTTATATAAATTAGTAAAGCTTTTACCATCTAAATTTGATTAAAACAGTTTGAAACTAATATAACAAGCACTCTGTTGATGGCGAATGACATAAATTTGGAATTATATTTTATTAATAAAACATTTATTCTTCTAACCAAATTAATTTTACAATATATTCAACTATATATGCTTATTAATTTTATCATTAATCGAATTCATTCATATATTTCTCCCATTTCTGCCTTCATTCAACAATTATTCAACTTTTGGCACAATAGCAATGAATTGTGAAGCAAATGAGCCCAGGAAAAGATGAGTCCCATTATCGCTTGCTTGGGACAGGAAATTGATTGGAGTTTGACCGGTGGTGCCGCCGCCTTGATATGAACGGATTGGAGCACCGTTGGCATCAACTTCGATGATTATATCCGGCAAACGGGAATACATTGCTGAAATTGAAGCACTGGGCAAAACCTACAAAAAATATTCATTTATTAATCAATTTGCATTTTGAATTATTAAAACCTGTGCAATATGTCGGCGCAACGATGGATGTGGGCCCAACAAGTCAATTGGCGGCATAAAATCGGTGGCATTGCGAATGTTGCCCACAGTGACAAGGAATGTTTGGCCGGAGGATGTCAGCCGAATGTTGTCCACATTGCCAGGCAAATTGTCCATGAACACTTCCGTTTGGCCAGCCTTCGGTCCATCGAAGAAATATCGCATAATTCTGACCATTGCGGCATCGGCCACAACCACGGATTGGCCATCCGGATGGAGTTGGACACCGTTGGCAAAACTCATTCCAGCCACCACAGTTTTGATTGTACTTCCATTGGTCAAGTCGACTTGGAAGAGTCGTCCATCGCCGGGCATTTCCAAAGTGATATACGCTGGAGCGAAACCGGCCCATCGATCGGAGGTGTCCGAAACGAATGCCAACGTTTCGTTGACCACATCAATGTCGTTGATGAACAGCGGGCGACGGCCATCGATGGGTGTTTGGCTGGAGTAGACTTGATTGACAGTGCCATTCTCAAAGTCCACAGTGAAAATGCCCAAATGCCAATCGGCAACCGCAATCAACGGAGAATTTGGCACACGGCGAAGACCCAGGGGACGACCGCAAATTGTTTCCGTGTAATTTGCCTCGCAATCTTGGCCGGGTGGCGAAACCAAACGCATCTAAATGGAAAATGCATATTTTGGTATCAAAATCCCTCAAAAATTGACCTCTCTTTCGATGACACCGTCGACAATTTTCACCAATTTGCCATCACCAGTGCCGGCATAAATTGTGTTCCCATTCTCCACAATCATCGATTCCGGGGCATTTATTTGATTTTCCAAAATTATTGTTGGATTTTGAAGCAAATTATTCGGAGCCAATGGCCCATCCAATGCAGGGGGCAATGGCAGTTGATAGGCATTTGGTTGGATATCCGCAACCGAATTTTGTCCATTCGAAATGCCAATTAAGGCGAATGAGAAGAGAATGAAGGCAAAAGTTGATTTCATTTTTATTTATTATTTTTTTATTAGTTGAATTGTTTGAATTTGATGAATTTTCATTTCAGAACGGTGCCTTTTTATATGGAAAAATTTGTTGGCAACAAAATCAAAATTTGTGATCAATTGGTACATTTTAATTTCAATTTGGTTCAAATTTTTTATGGATTTGCCTTTTTTAAAAAAGGTTAAATCTTTTACAGACAAAAAAAAGGTGAATAATTTTTATCAAAATTCCCAAACACAACCACAGACTTC
Source organism: Pratylenchus scribneri (assembly GCA_030063045.1). Lineage (NCBI taxonomy): Eukaryota > Metazoa > Nematoda > Chromadorea > Rhabditida > Pratylenchidae > Pratylenchus > Pratylenchus scribneri. The sequence goes on along the minus strand of JAQSEB010000019.1, from coordinate 2,632,590 downwards.
ATTTTCATTATTTGACCATGCATTTGTCGGTCTATTCCCCCCCCCCTTTTTTTTCCATATTATTTGCATATAATAAAATTTTTATTAGTTCATTTTGTCTGGTTCGAAATTGAAATTCTGGAACACTTCAATTTTTGAAACATCTTTAGTACAATTTTAACAGATAATCTTTTGGATTGAATTTGTGAACTTAAAAATTTCTATAATTTTAATTATTATTAATTATAAATATTAGATTATTAATATTTGTAAAATTATTCAAAATCATAAAAAATGTATATTCTTTATATTCATCATAAAAATAAGCTAACAATATTACATATTAAATTTTTTGCGGAATTAATCAAAGTGCATATTCGATTCGAATTCGGCTAATTTTATTTATCTACAATTTTAAAAATAAGAGAAAATTGTTTTCAATTAAATTATGGTCAATTTGATTTTATGGTAGACTTGCGTATTTCATTATCATTAGTCAATTCTTTTACTTATCAAAAATATTATTTAATTATTTTTAACATTTCATTTGCGCATTTCACCGACGCAATAAATTAAAATACAAACAAATTAAATAATCTTAAATGCAAAATTGCCTATTAAAAGACTGCAGTGTTCAATCGTCGAATCATTTAAATTGTTTTTTTCCAAACCGAATAGTGCGCCAAAAACCTCATTCCTCCCCCGTTGTGAATGGCGTGTTTGCCTTCCATTAGTCCATTTAGTAGGTGGGAAGCAATTGAACTAACCTATGGCCATATTTTGTCCATAAAAATGAGTGCATTCATCTCTTCCACCATCCACAAAAAGGCACCAATTTTAATTGTCATCCATCCCCATCCTATCATCATATGGTCCTCAAAATAATAATCCACGTTTTCCTCTCCACGTGGTTTTGTTTGTATTTGTATGGAATGGAACAAAGCAAATATTTAGAAAATAAGATACTATTTTTGTGTTTTGAATTTATCATTCTGAAACTACTCCTAGAATATATAAGTCCCAAAACATAAAAATCCCTAAAAAAGCCGCTGAATTTTGAAAAGTTAAAAATTTGAAATCTATTATATGTATATTATATAAATATATTTAGTAGGATAAATTTTTTTTGACTAAATTCTAAAACTTTTATAGACTAATCTTTAATAAGATATAATAATGTCATCATTTTTAAAAGCTACCACGTATTAATCCTTTCTTAATAAGAAAAAGTTTGGAAAGTTTTGCGCAAATCGGATTTTAGCACTTAAAATGTGTTTTAGACTAATAAGGAAAAATGCGTGCTTTTTCCATTTCCAATTTGGGCACATTTATTGCTAAAGAAATCATTTTAGCCTTTGCTTTTTTTTACACTTTCCATTTGAATATATTGAAAGGAAGAATTTTTAAATTATGGGAGAATTCCGAACTAATTTCCTCTGTCCATTTGTTTCATTTTCGACGGTGATTCGACATTTGCGACGAGAACATTTGCGCCGCCGACATTTGCGCCGGAACTTTTGCGACGCCGACTTTTGCGCCGACGACTTTTGCGCCGGAGCATTTGCGCCGTCGACATTTGCGACGCAGACTTTTGCGACGCCTACTTTCGCGCCGCCCACAGAAATACGAATTATTGTTTATTAAAAAATTTATCGGACCGAATTATTACTCATATCATTAACTAATAAAAGGGTGAATAATTTTCTATTTCCAAACGATGGACATCATACAAATTAAGCAATCCTTAGCTAATGAAAAAGGAATCAATGGAATTCATTAACAGAATCTTAATGCGCGCAATGGTTCAACATGGCTGGCTCATCCTCAGGCATTACGATATCGTTTAACAACAAGGGGATTGGATGATTGGGTTTATTGATGCTTAGGATTTTTATATAACATTTATTTAACAATTTTATTTATTCATTTGGTTAATAATTTTAATTTTGATAGTTAATTATCATAACTTGGATTTATTTTACATCGTTTTGCAAAATCTAATCGTATTTCTAGAGACGGCGCAAAAGTAGGCGTCGCAAAAGTCTGCGTCGCAAATGTCGACGGCGCAAATGCTCCGGCGCAAAAGTCGACGGCGTAAAAGTCGGAGTCGCAAATGTCGGCGGCGCAAGTGTCGGCGGCGCAAATGCTCCGGCGCAAATGTTCGACATTCTTCTTCCTCATTTTGGAGTGAAGCCAAAATTGAAAGTTTTTGATTTTTGTTTCTAGAAAAGCCTTGAAAATTGGAGGGAAAATTAGTTTGGGTGAGAGGAAAATTCTCCTGTTTTATTTTAGTCCATATCCGCTTCATATTAGTCATATTTGGCCATTGTACTTTGAATGGAATTTTATTTTATAAAGGTGATTCGACATTTGCGACGGGAACATTTGCGCCGCCGACATTTGCGCCGGAACTTTTGCGACGCCGACTTTTGCGCCGACGACTTTTGCGCCGGAGCATTTGCGCCGTCGACATTTGCGACGCAGACTTTTGCGACGCTTACTTTTGCGACGCCTACTTTTGCGCCGTCTCTAGAAATACGATTAGATTTTGCAAAACGATGTAAAATAAATCCAAGTTATGATAATTAACTATCAAAATTAAAATTATTAACCAAATGAATAAATAAAATTGTTAAATAAATGTTATATAAAAATCCTAAGCATCAATAAACCCAATCATCCAATCCCCTTGTTGTTAAACGATATCGTAATGCCTGTGAGGATGAGCCAGCCATGTTGAACCATTGCGCGCATTATTAGGATTCTGTTGATGAATTCCATTGATTCCTTTTTCCTTAGTTAAGGATTGCTTAATTTGTATGATGTCCATCGTTTGGAAATAGAAAATTATTCACCCTTTTATTAGTTAATGATATGAGTAATAATTCGGTCCGATAATTTTTTAATAAACAATAATTCGTATTTCTAGAGGCGGCGCAAAAGTAAGCGTCGCAAAAGTCTGCGTCGCAAATGTCGACGGCGCAAATGTCGACGGCGCAAAAGTCGTCGGCGCAAAAGTCGGCGTCGCAAAAGTCGGAGTCGCAAATGTCGGCGGCGCAAGTGTCGGCGGCGCAAATGTTCCGGCGCAAATGTCGGCTAACCTTTATAAATTATTCCCACACTTTTTTATTCAATTGTATTTTTCAACATTTTTGACATTAATTTTTGAAAATAATTTTATTCATTTATTTGTCCCATTCCATTCTGAAATCCATTTGGATTTCTACTTTTCAATGATATCACTTTATTAGTAATTATTAAAATGAAAAGAAAGAACAAAGTTCTAACGGGAGGAAAGATGTACGATCTATCCTATTCCAATCCCATTTAATGATGTATGCTCCAGGGCAAAATTATTATTTAAAGTTTATCCTTCCTCAGTCCTCACTTCGTCATTCATTAAATTTTAATTTTACACAAAAAATGCATTGAATGGAAATCGGGAATAATGATGCTATGGTTTTTCTTTTGCATTACTATTTTCTTCGGAGAATGAAACACTCGCGTTATTAATGGAAAAAAATGATTCCTCAATCCTCAGAATTATGCTAAATTCCAGACTTTCCCTCACCATATCTCTCTATTAATTTTTAAAAATTCGAATTAAAATTCATCAAATTTTGAAAATTTCCTAGAATTCTATAAAATCAAACAGACATAAATTATTCATATTTTAATTAATTTGGAGTATTTTTAATTAATTCAAATTTCCTTTGGAATTTAAATTATTTTAAAAATTTTAAAAATTTCAGAAAATGTAATTTTCCTAGAATTCAATTCATAAATTATTATATTTAGGCGAATATATTTTTTTGTTCTTTCGCCATTAAAATTCACCTAAAAAGGTCTGTCCCATTTATTAGTGCAAATAAAAATAAAAAAAAATAATTGACTCCGTATAAAAATGATGTATTCACATTTATTAAAAGGGAAAAATGTTCTTTCTCCTCATTTTTCCCCAAAATCCACGAAAACATCATCATTTGGGGCATGTGAATTCGGTGAAGCACTTTTTTTGTGCAAATAATGAATGATTTGATAAAAAAAAGGTCATTCATAAATTGGACATATTATTGGCCAGTAAATTCATTCATTCCATCCAATCACATGTTCTGGAAATAAAATTAATTAATTTCCTCTTAAAATTAGTTCCTTTTTGAATTTAAAAATTTTCCATTTAAATTTACCCAAAAATATTCTACATTTTTGCAAATATTTAATTAATTACATTTGTTTTTATTTTTCTTCATTTTTTTAAATTTTAAAAGAATTTTGTGCTCTCCAAAAATCCTTCCTGAATAAATGGAAATTGTATTTTGTATGGAAAATTGATAATTAAATTTGGCAATATTTTTGCATTCGCAAATGTAAAAAATATTCGTCCCTAAAATAGTTTTCTTCGCCTTAAAAATAAATTTTTAATTAAATTTTTACCAAAAATGTACAAATTTTTTATTCAATTACAGTGATATTTTTGCTATTTTGAGTTGATTCTATTTTTCTGATTTTTGGCCTAAAATTATTTTTTCTTAATTCGCCCAATAAAATTTATTTCCATCTTTTGTTTATAAAATTAATAAATAAAATTGGTCCAAAGTCCTTCCATTTGTCTATTTTTTCTATTTTTTGACCCCATCCCATCCATTATCTTCCATTTTCATTGTTCTCGACCCAAATTTAAATGAGTCAAAATTTATTTTAAAATGCCGCACCCTCTTTTTGAAATGAAATGAATCTAAAAATAAATTTTATTTTTAAACAAAATAAATTTAGCTTATTAATCAGAAAATTTTGATAACATTTTTGAGAACAATTCTTCGATAATTTTTTCATTGTCATTGAAATAAATTTTAAAAAGATTAATGTTTCTTTATAGATCATTTTGTGAATGAGAATTATTTTAAGATTAATTCTAAAATACCAGAAAAAATTTTTAATGAATTTTTTACCTTAGAAATTTAGAGATTTCCAAAAATATTAATTTCTTAATTTTTTAATTTTTTCTCAAATCCCAATTTAATAATTGGCACTTTCCAATTCCATCGTTCTTTGTGCATTTTTTGCAATATTTTTATTTGCACTAAATCCACGCAAATTAATTGTTTACAACTTCAATTGTGCTTGATCATTTTTTCTCCTTATCACATTTTTTCCTTCATCCAAAAGAAATAATCCTGCCAAACGAAAATTCTGGATGGAAAACAAAAAATTTGCACATCAGCAGCCAAAAAAATCCAATGCATTTTTGGCCCCTAACTCCATCCAAACTGTACAATAATCCCCCAGCCGTGGGTTTGGCAAGAAAATTATTTGTTGAAAAGTCCCAATCATCAATCAACCACCCATCAATTTATTGTTTATTATCAATTTGGCCTTCACATTATGATTATCAGCAAAAATTCTGGCAAAATATTCATTCCTTCCTATCTAATTCCTTCCATTTTGGAATTGTTTCTTTGATAAAATTAGACTGCCATTGCTGAAAAAAGAAAATGCAATGCATTTTTGGGGGATTGGTTAGTGTTTCCCTTTCATTCACTAATCGTTTAAAAGGCCATAAAAAATAAAGGGTACGGCTATTGGCCCTGTCGCCGGATGGCAAAATCACACCACAAATTTGTCCTTTTTGCAAATAAATTATTATTTTTATTTTTGCAGATTCCAATAATCTCATTTACTTGGTGCGCATTCCCAGCTGATTTTTTTCATAATTATTTTTAAATTCCTCAAAAAATGCAAATGAGCTTGAAATGGTTTTGTTCAATTTTTGTTATTGCAATTTTGTTTGTTAATAGGTAAAATTATTATTTTATATTATTTCAAATAATTTTCATTTTATTTTCAGTGAATCGGCCCCGACCTCATTGTTGGAAGTGATTTTCAGTGGAAGCGCAATTCCCGAGGCAAAACATTTAATTTATAAAGGAACACCGATTGGATGGATTTTGGCTGCGAGGAATTATGGGAAAATTGGTAAGAAAAAAAAAGAAAAAATTCATAAATCATTTTTGATTTTAGCTCGACAAAATCTTTCACAAGCCTTGGAATTGGAAATTGGAGAGGAACAAAATGGCGCAGAAAAGTGGGTCAAAATTTGGTGAAATAATTTCATTACAAAAATATTAAAGATTGGCATTGTACGCAGAATATTTGAATAAATGCTCATTTGTGGACCAAAAATTCATCAAAGAATTCGATGGGGCCATTTCCCCACAAGAGAATGTGGCCACGAAATTGGCCACAACAATTGGATTGGATTCAATGGTAAAATTGGCAAAAAATGGAGGAATAAATAAATTAATTAAATATTTGAAGACAGCAAATTTATTTGGAATGAATTTGGCCGAAAGGAGACAAATGATTGGCTCCACCTGTGCCCGAAATGAATTAAGGCTGCAATGTGCACTTGGCTTTTACCAAAATAGAATGGACAAATTGAAGGAACATATTGAAATGATTAAAGAAGTATTAAATTAAATAAATGGCCAAAATAATTCGAATTATAGCAAGATGGCATCTTCAAAGTTATGCTGGAATCGGAATGCCAAATGGCCGCCTCCAATGCTGAACAATTTGATGAAAGCGTCGAGGAGGATGGCAGCAATTCCCCAGGTATTTTTTTTATTGAATTTTTATGTTAATTTTAAATATTTTTGCAGGTCAATTGAATAGCATTTTTCAATGCGTCCATTTGAAAGCGGAAATGTTGACCGAAAATTGTGCCGCCACATTGATGGCATACAATGAAAGTAGAATTGGTACGAATTTACGGATTCAATCCACATTTGAGGAAGCAGTGAATTTGTTGGATCGACGATTACAAAGAGCGGCCGAAAGTGAAGGGGAAGGAGAAAATGGCCAACAAGTGCAAAGGGCATTGAGGAATGGGTGAGAAAATATAAAATTGAATATTTTTATATTAACTGCATTTTTAGTCAAATATTTCTGAGGCGGACCCTGACTCAATTAGCTAATTTGGAAGCGCAAAAATGTGAACGATTCAATGAAATGATGCAATGCATTTCGGCAAATATTCAAGAAAAATGTGGTCAACGAAATGCAGAAAAATTGGAAACAATGATAAAAGTGAATATAATTTATTTTGTTATTAATATTTTAATTCAAATAAATAGATTGGCTATTTGCGAAGGGAAAGAGGCGACATTTTGGATATGCAATTTGCGGAAATGTCCATTCAAAGTGCTGAAGCATGCCCAACAGAATGAATTACCTAATGTAGGAGAGGAATTTGCAAATCATGAAAATTAATTGAAACATTTTTTGTGATTGGAAATAATTATTATTTGATCTCGAACAAAAAACCAAATTTATTCCTTCCCAAATATAATCTAGCGTAATTCTTATATTCAATTTTAAATTTATTAGAATAAAATCTATATCACTATTCGGAAATTTAGAACAAAAAATAAGTAAAAAATGAAAATCCCAGCTGGAATAGGCAAAAATACCAAGAGCGATATTAAATTAAATTTTAAAATAAAACCATAGATGGTATGCGACAGTTTTGTAATGGGTATTGATATTGAGTATAGGGATATTGATATTGATGTATGATTTTATTTAAAATGATTGAATGGATGAAATTATTCTAAAATTGGGATTTGTTTTGATCCAGAGGATTTGCTCCTTTATTGTTTAATACTTTGATCTAATAAATCTGCTGCTGGTGAGTGGTGACTATAAGTCTTTCTATTCTATGAATTTATTCCGCTTGTCTTTTACATGCTTAATTTTAATTCGGCAAAAAATGGAAAATCAATTGATTGAACATATCCCTAATCCCATCAAATTTAGTCGAATCATAAGTTAATCATACAAAAATGTTGAATTCCCCTTTTAATTAAGATTTTCCAAAATTGTAATGAACCAAATTTATCGCTTTAAAAAATATTATAGTCGGTTAAACAAATTAAATGATGTAATGAAATGATTAATTAAAACAAAGCAAAGGAACATAGTATAAAAAAATGATTATCAATAAATTAATTAGTTCAATTGTGTAATGGTGATGATGATAAAAGAAATCGAAAATTAAATTGCAACAGAGGAAAATAAGGAGATTTTAAATTAAAATACATTTAAATGAATAAATAAATAAATAAACAAGAATGTGTATAAATTTAACAATTTAAAATTGGTTGAATGAATTGGTTTAAATTTAAAGTTTAAACCCTCAATACCAATGAAATGTTAGATTTGATAATGAATTGTCATAATTTTTGTCAATAAAAATTAAAATGAAGATAACACAAAGTCCCGATGGAGAAATACAATGTGGTTATTACGCAAACAATATTGGAGGAAAATGTTAAGCCAAGAAAAGAAAAGAAGATATTCTGGTCCATAAGAAGAAAATTGAAATTTGTCGACAAAAACCCCATAAAAAGAAGAAAATATTATGACCATATAAAGAAAATTGTTTTGTCGACAAAAAAAACTCCATTTCTTCCTGTGCACTTCCCCTTCTTCAGGCATTGACGCGTTTGTCGCGGAGGAATTCGGCGGTGTTGTAGTTAAGGGCCTTGGTCAATTCCTGGTAATCCATTTGGCCATTTTCGAAACGCAAATCATTCAGGAACGGGTCATCGCGCCTTTAAAAAATATTTTAATTTATGATTTATTCCTGTTAACCCAATCCAATTAACTCACATCACTTTGTACAATGCGCGGCCACGTTTTGCGTACATCATTGCGATGTAGATTGGTGCAGGCAATGATGTGGGCGAAGTGATGATTTTGTGCCCGTAAGCCAATGCATAGACCATTTGTTGGATTTGGTCGGCGCTGAATTCGTTTTCGTCGTACAAAGTGGTGTAGCGAGGGGCCCGGGTTGTTCCCTTAAAAATTTGGGGAATAAATTTATTCAATTTAAAATTGGATTACCTGAATTGCGGTGTGGCTGTTCAGGTAGAATTCATTGTGCTCCGGATGGGTGAGCTGTTCATCGACCACAGTGCCCGGTTTGATGTTCAAATTGACGCGTCGGCCTGATTGCGCGGAATTTTCGGGATCCATCTTAAAATAAATTATAATTATTTAACTCTTTTGTCCAAATTTTAATTTCTTCCGTCAAAAAATTTATTAGAACCTAAATTATTATTTTTCAGAATTTTTCATTGAAGTAAAAATTTTTTTCGGGACAGTTTTTATTTTTAAGAAATTTCCGAGAATAAATTAAATTTAAATCACTTTTTTAGTCTTTTAAAATTTGTGGTTGTGGGTTTAAAAAAATATTCAAATGGCCATAAAATGGTTTAAAAGTTTCAAAATTGGTTAAAAGTTTTTAGAGACTAAATCTATCATTGCGAATCGAATGAGCTACCTATCAAGAAAATATAAAAATTTTCCAAAAAAAGAAAGGGTCCCAGCCCCTATAGGTCCATCATAAAAATTAATATATTTTTAAAATTGATAAAAAAGTTTTTAAAAATTTATGGAACTTTTTAAAAATTATTTAAATTAATAAATTTGATTTTTTTCCACTAACCGGTTCAGCGAAAAGACGAATGCTGTGCATCTAATAAGGGAAAATATATAAATTGGTAATGGTAAAATTTAATCACCTTTTGGGTGGCCAAAACAGTCAATTTGCAGTCTTTTGCGCCGCACTTTTCCAATGCATGACGAACCAGTGGAATCTGAATGAATTTAAAAAAAATTATTTTGATTGCTTTTTTGCCCACCTCAAATTGCAGCGAATTTGCATATTGTCCTTCGGCTTGACCATTGCGGAAGAGGATCAGGCGTTTGGGGACGCAGCCGCGTGCTTCATCGAAACGTGTGACGCACGACTCCGTGATCCGCGACATTGTAGAGTACTTCTCATCTCGACGAGGTTCGTCGTACGAAAAATCGCCGACAAAGTCGAATGGATTCTTTTTCATGTTGGCAGCATACTGTGAAATTTGAATAAATAATTTAATAATTCCGGAAAACTTTTAATTCATTCTTTCCGGAAAACTTTTAATTCATTCTTTCCGGAAAACTTTTAATTAATTCTTTCCGGAAAACTTTTAATTCATTCTTTCCGGAAAACTTTTAATTCATTCTTTCCGGAAAACTTTTAATTAATTCTTTCCGGAAAACTTTTAATTCATTCTTTCCGGAAAACTTTTAATTCATTCTTTCCGGAAAACTTTTAATTCATTCTTTCCGGAAAACTTTTAATTCATTCTTTCCGGAAAACTTTTAATTCATTCTTTCCGGAAAACTTTTAATTCATTCTTTCCGGAAAACTTTTAATTCATTCTTTCCGGAAAACTTTTAATTCATTCTTTCCGGAAAACTTTTAATTCATTCTTTCCGGAAAACTTTTAATTCATTCTTTCCGGAAAACTTTTAATTCATTCTTTCCGGAAAACTTTTAATTCATTCTTTCCGGAAAACTTTTAATTCATTCTTTCCGGAAAACTTTTAATTCATTCTTTCCGGAAAACTTTTAATTCATTCTTTCCGGAAAACTTTTAATTCATTCTTTCCGGAAAACTTTTAATTCATTCTTTCCGGAAAACTTTTAATTCATTCTTTCCGGAAAACTTTTAATTCATTCTTTCCGGAAAACTTTTAATTCATTCTTTCCGGAAAACTTTTAATTCATTCTTTCCGGAAAACTTTTAATTAATTCTTTCCGGAAAACTTTTAATTCATTCTTTCCGGAAAACTTTTAATTAATTCTTTCCGGAAAACTTTTAATTCATTCTTTCCGGAAAACTTTTAATTCATTCTTTCCGGAAAACTTTTAATTCATTCTTTCCGGAAAACTTTTAATTCGTTCTTTCCGGAAAACTTTTAATTAATTCTTTCCGGAAAACTTTTAATTCATTCTTTCCGGAAAACTTTTAATTCATTCTTCCCGGAAAACTTTTAATTCATTCTTTCCGGAAAACTTTTAATTCATTCTATCCGGAAAACTTTTAATTCAAAACTTTTAATTCTTTCCGGAAAATTAAAACCGAAACGGAACTCATCAGTCATAAAAAAATAAAAGTTCCGGAATACCAATCTCCTATTCTCATAAAAATCAAATCAATTCCCCTTTTTTTTATTTTTCATTTTTTAGGAAATAAAACAGTATCATCAAATTTGTAAATCAACCACTTACTCCAATGACAGATGGCATAATCGGCGCTGCTCCGCGAACACGTTCATAATTGCCCATTGCGCCAGCATGAGAAGTGCCCAAACCAATGAAAAGAGTTTCCTCGGCCAATTCTTGGATGCTAAAATGGCAAAATGATGAATTTTAATTTTAAATATTCAATTAAAATTTACCTTTGGTCCCGAATTTTAATTGAATAATTGATTCCGCCCATCTTTTCATTGGTTTTATAAACGATGTTCTGCAATGTTTCCTGCTTTCCACGGTTCACAATTTCCACCGCATTGCTCAGCTTCAAATCTGAAAAATGAGTAAAAAAGAATAATAAAGTTAAATATTCCCCAAAAATTCTACCTTGGCTGACAACATGGAATTCGCGTTCGCCTCTTTTGATTACATCTTAAAATTGTAAAAATTTATTATAAAAAAAGTTTGATTTTATATTCTCACCGTGCATGTTGGTGACCCCATCGCTGGTAATGAAGAAGACGAAATCGCATTGCTCATCGCACATCAATTTGAATTGCTTCAATATGCGGTCTTCAACTGGATCCAATTCGCCCATGTCATCAGGATTGTTGAGACTTTAAATTTGGAAATGAATTATTAAAAATATTAGGTAAATATTTCTTTAATTGAAATAAAGCCTCAAATATTATATAATATATATTTTTTTAAATTTATTTAAATTCAATGTTTAAATACTTACGTCATTCCATAGCCCCGGCATGTGTTCATGAAAGCCTTGATGAATTTTCTGAAAATTGCCAATTTATTAATTCCCATTTTTCCATATTCCCCATTAAACTTACTCCTTTTCCGGCTCCTCAAATTTCAAATCGCCTCTGCCACCACTGCGGATCAAATAGAAGGCCCATTTTTCGATGGTGGCTGGCAAGTAGAAGGAGTCCCGAATTTGGAATTTTCCGGTGCCCTTATCAACGCCCGATTGATTTTCGTTGCCCGCGAGGATGATGGGTGGGGCCAGTTGACGCGCATTTGCTTTCAACTGGCTCACAACGTAAAAAAGGGAGAAATATTTAATGTTCCATTTTTGGTAAAACTTATCTTAATGTCGGCCTCCTTCAAGAATTGACTTTCCTTCACATTCAATGCAGTCAATGAGCATTCAATTTGGTGCTTCAGCTGATCTGGGGGCACGGCGGCAGCCTTTAAAGGGGAATTAAATATTTTAAATTTTGGAATCAAAAATAAAATATAAATTAATTATTTTAAATTTTGGAATAAATTAAAATGTAATTAAACAAATTATTTAATTTCGTACCCGAATCATTGCGGCTGTTTCGCGGGCACTCAGATGGCTCAATTGTGCGCGTTGATTGTCCACAGGCCAGAGAATTTCCATCGGATAATAATTGGTCTGCCCATTTTCATAGCTGGTGGCCAATGGCGCCATTGGGAAACTAAAATAAAATTAAATAAATATTTAAATCAAATTAATTTTGACTTACTCGAGTCTTTTCTCATAGCGTTCCAGGAAATAATTTTCCACAGTGAGACGACGTGGACGTTCTCCCTTTGGGGCATTTTTTGGCGGCTTGATCTCGATGGAGTACTCGTGCGCAGTCTGCTTGGCAATGCCACTAAGGCATATTTGACGCTTGTTTCCATTGGGGTATCTACATTCGACATACAGATCTAAAAATTAAATATTCATTTTATCAAAATTGAATTAATTTTACTCACTTTTGAATTGCTGATTAAGACCAGCAATGCAATTCTGCCGAATGGCGCCATCATCGCGCATGTTGTTTTGGCCAACAATCGACAAAGCCTTGTAGATCAAATTGGCATCAATGTTGTGGAAAGGGGTCTATAAGTAGTCTATTATATACTTTTAAATCATTTTTTAAAATTTTTAAAAAGACATAATTTGAGCCAATACCTATCGAGCTTTTTTAAAAAATTTTAAAGACATAATTTGAGCCAAAACCTTTTGGGTATATTTTAGTGAATTTTTAGAAAATAAAAAATTTTTCTCTCTAATTTGAAAGCATAGATAAGCGAATACCTATTGGCTACTTTTCAGTAAAAAAATGAAAAGAAAAAAGAATATATATGATATAAAAATTAAAAGAAATGATATTTAAAATGTTTCAAGCTCCATTTACTATGATTATCTCTGGTGCCACTGGTAGTGGTAAAACTCAGTGGTTATTAAAATTTTTAAAATTTTCAGACAAACTTATCAACCCTCCGCCAAATAAAATTTTGTATTGTTTTGGGGAAATGAATTCAACTATTTTTGAACTTAAAAATGAAGGAATTACAACTTTTAATGGCATACCTGATGAGGAATTAATTAAAAAGCATCAACTATTAATACTAGATGACTTAATGTTGAATGTTCAAAATGAGTTTTTAGATCTATTATTTACTCGAGGTTCACATAATTGGGGTGTAAGTATAATTTTTGTTACCCAATCACTTTATGGACGCGACATAAAAACAGCCAGAGCAAATTCTCATTATATTGTGCTGACCAAAAATCCTCAAGGCCTTTTACAAGTAAGAACTCTCGGCTCTCAATTGTTTCCCAAAATGCTAAATTATTTCTTGGAAGCATACCGTGATGCAACTTCCAAACCATTTTCATATTTGCTCGTAAACATGCATCCAAATTCAGATGAAAAACTCAGGTTATCAACAAATATTTTCCCAAATGAAAAAACGACTATATATTTACCCATTTAATATATATGTGTAAAAGAAAATAAAATAATTAAAAATGCAATATAATTTCAGTCCATACATAAAAGAGAATTTTGAATTTTTGCAAAAATTGGCAAAAACTTCATCAGATAAAAAGAGAAGCACATTATTGTTGACTGCTAGTGCCGAACAAATTTTGGCCATAGTCGAGATTTGTGTAAATATTCTTAAGCATAATTTTGTCCTGAATAGAAAGCAAAAAAGAAAGCTTGTCCAGTTTGCTAATATCTATCGAGCAATTGCTCGTTCTCGTACAGAAACTACTGCGAGGAAACGAATTCAAGAGGGAGGAAATCCAGCATTAGCTGCAATTTTAATTCCTGTTCTTGGTGCCCTGGCTGAACATCTAATTCAAAAAATTACTTCATAATGAAGCATACAAAGAAAATGTTAATGATACCAGAAAATGAATATTTGACATTATTGAGCATGGTAAAAGGAGCCGATAGTATGGGAACAGAGAGAGCTGAAACCGATTTGAGTATACAAAAAACATTGAATGATCCAAAGATTGGTGAAGATTTACGTGCTAAGCGCTATAATTGGCTCTATAAGAAACGTCGACAATTAAAAAATGAAATTGAAAATCGTCCACAAAAAGTAGTCCTTACGAATAATGAACCGAATGCAACAGTACCCCCATATGTGAATACAGGCAATACTCAATCTAGCAAACCTCATCTTCAACAGATAGAAACCACAGAGTATGATACTGCAGCCGATGTTGCCACTCCACTTTTAGGATTAAGGTCACGGAGAAATCGAAAAATTCCATATAATCAAACAAAAACTCCTTTTAAAGGAATTATTCGAAAAGATTATACTAATGAATTACACACATATGTTCGTAATAATAGAGAAAAATTCCGAATTCATGAAGATTCACAGTTTGAAACATATGAAAAAGGTAAAAAGATAAAGGAAAGTAACTATAAAAAGGTATTAGATTTTATGCTCGGTGATGCTCCGAGTCCAGGCAAGGGATTTAAATTTCTTTTTAGTCGGATAACTAAAGACCCTATAATTAAACAATTGATTGAAAGATCGAAAGTAAATCCTCTTAGCGATAGTACAGCTTCATCTTCATCAGATTATGAAAGTACAAGTGGTAGCAACACACCAATACAATCGGGTGAAGGTAATAAGAAATCGAAATTCAAAAGAAGAACACATGTTATTGTAAGAAAAAGTGCAGCACCGATGGGAAATATAAATGCAAAAAATCAAATAAAAAATAAATTTATACCAAAAATATGGGAAAAACTATAGATAAGGTGTTAAAGGACGTCTATTTTCAATTAAAATCTCCTGCATCCTTTTCTGGGCAAGAACGGGTCTATAAGGAAGCGCATAAACGAAATAATAAAATAACACGGAAACATGTTCGTGATTTTTTATTCAACCAACGAGTTTACACAATGCATAAACCACAAAGAAAAAGATTTCCCCGATTGGCAACTAGACCTAGTGGACTACATTCAGATTGGCAAGCAGATTTAGCAATCTTTGATCGATTAGCTGATAAAAATGATGGCTATAAATATTTGTTAGTATGCATTGATGTGCTTAGTAGGAAAATGTTTGTTGCTCCTGTCCATTCGAAAAAATCTGAACATATGATTGAAGCTTTTGAGAAAATATTTAGCCAAGGTATTATTTGCTCAAAACTTTACACTGATCGCGGTTTGGAATTTCAAGCTAATAAAATGAAAGAATATTTCAAATCAAAAGATATTGATAAAAGAGTTGTATACAGTCCCGATATTCATGCAACAATGGCTGAACGAGCAAATCGAACAATTAAAGACCGTTTGTATCGCTATTTTAGTGAGCATAATACGGTTCGATGGATTGAACCTGTCCAAAAAATAGTGGCAGGAATAAATGAAAGTGTGAATCGTGTCACGGGCATGAAACCAAATGATGTAAATTATGGTAATGCCCGTCAACTTTACAATAGACTATATAAGGATGTTGAAGAACCTACTATTCCAAAATCAAAAATCCTCAAAATTGGACAAATTGTACGTATATCTAAAGAAAAAGGCAAATTTGAAAAATCTTATTTGCCAAATTTTTCTGACGAACTTTTTCGCATAAAGTACGTCAATTCATCACATTTTCCCGTGGCTTATAAGTTGGAAGATTTGGAAGGTGAGGAAATTTCAGGTATTTTTTATCGAGAGGAATTAGTGCCTACTTCATTAGAGGAAACAACACATAGAATAGCCGAAGTCCTTAGGAGCAGAATTCGACGTGGTCAAACTGAACATTTTGTACGTTGGATTGGTTATTCGGAAAAGTATAATAGTTGGATCAAAGATAGTGATATTGTGAGACATCACTAATCAACAATGGATTCATTTTATATTATTCTTCCTTCAAATACTGGTGATTTAGATCAAAATACCACCTCAAATTTTACTGTTCGTCTACCTGATACTTTAGAACTGGATTCAAATTGGACAGTTGCATTGTCAAGTATAATTTATCCTTTCTCATTTTCTATGCTAGATGAGGAAGAAGACGAGAATAGTTCAATAACAATTTATCGTCGTTATGGAAATGAACTCCGCTCAATATTGGTCGGAATTCCGGATATTTTCTATAAGGATGGAGATGCATTAATGCATGCTATAAATTCCATTTTATTGGATGTTTGGGAAAAAGAATTGCATAAAAAAGGTGGCGATTATGAAAGGGATGCAGCTGCAGGGAAAAGTAAAAGGCAATTGCCTCCTGAAGGACAATTGAAAAATCCAGAGAGAATTGAGGAATCAGAAGAGACTAAGAAAGCGGTAGCAGCCTTTTTGGCTGCAAAGGCACAACAAACCGGTGGGACTCAAACAGCTACCTCTATCCCTTCTGGAAAAGAAACTGAGGGTCAATTAGAAAGAATTGAGGAAAGTGAAGAAATTAAGAGAAAGGTACAAGAGTTAATAGATGCAAAACAAAAGGAACATTCAACTTCTTCTACCCAACCAATTGTAAATTCTTCCACATCGATATCTCAACAACCTGCAACTTCCCAAACGCCTCCCCAACCAGTTACTTCTATTCCCTCTGGACCAAGAACAGAGGGTGAATTAAAAATTGTCGACAGAATTGAAGAAAGTGATGAAGTCAAAAAGAAGGTACAGGAGTTTATAGACGAAAGACAAAGGCAGCAACAAGTACCAAGCAATCAGCCATCAAGTGATGGTACTTCAACAGGAACAATTTCACAACCAACAACTAGTCAAACTCCAATGGATGGTACATTAACACCAATACCCAAGGATGCACCAGTTCCATTGCCTAAAGGCTTCGAACCAGAATTACATGAGCCATTGCTGAAATTAGCAAAAAGTGCATCGGACAGAGCCTGGAAGAAAAGTGTCGAAGCAGCAAAGAAAGCTCAACAAGCCCAAGAATTGGCGGATCATCATTTCACACTTGCACGATTGAAATACGCCCGAAAAGATTATGTCGAAACAGCTAGTGGGACCGGGGAACTTATTCAAGTGAGAAAAACACCAGAACACATTTTTGAATGGGTCCGCGAACAAATTGAAATTATAAAACAAAGAAAAGATTTGGTAGCATCAAAGGCTCAAATTGCTGCTGATGCTGCTTCTCGTGCTGCTACCGCAAAAAGAGAAACAGATGCGGCTGTTGAAAGAAAAGATGTAGCTGAAGCAAGGAAAGCAGCGGATCGTGCTAAAAATGGTCGTAGGACAGCTGAGGATGGTAATAAACAAGCTCAAGAGGCTCTTGATGAATTAAAGAAACTATCTGAAGAAGTAGTAAAGAAAGTAGATACAGCTCTCTATGAACAAGACAATCCTTCGGAACCAGTGGTTTTGCCAATGCCTCCACCAAGCCCTCCACCACAACTACAAAATATACCTACTACATTGGATGAAGGAAAAGTAGATGAAAGTAAATCAAAAAATGGACCATCAAAATTGGAAGAAGAGAAAGATCGGAGTGAATCATTGGATCAACAAAAAACAAAGGATGATGGAGATGAGGAAGGAACGGATGCCGATTTTGAAATAACCACTAGCGATTCAAAAATAAAGCAAAAACCAGATATTCTATTTGAATGGCCAGAATTTGATGATCAGAATATTGATTATACTGAGGAACAAACAAATGAAAAAAATGATATGAGAAAACCAAGTTCTAAAAAAGTCCCTAAAACGGGAATATTTATTCCTCCTTCATATGAAATTCCATCTCCAATAGATGAGGCGGTTGAGCCATGGACTCCAACAGAACAATTACCTGCCTTACCTGAAGCACAAGCATTACAAGCAGGTTTCTTTGCCTCATCAATGGGAAGAGAACCTCAGCGAAGAATTCATTTTGCTGAGCATGCCTATCCCCCAGAGTACACTCGAATGTTGATGAAAATGACAAAGGAACAATTGGCTGATTCCCGCTATCAATGGGTCTATTTTCATTATGATACTGTGCATCATCGTTTCTGGGTTTCAATGCAGGGCAATGTCCAATATATTGTGTTGAGTAAACAATTGGCATATACAATGGGGTTTGATACCCAAAGACTCTACCATGGACATGTGGCAAAATACATGCCCGATATTGCGGGAGGAGTACGGCAATTGGTAGTCTATGCTCCAAAACTAGTTGAGAATAGTATAATTGGGAATGTAACAGCCCCAATACTACGAGTGGTTAATGTTACAGGAAATCAAGGTCAGTGTATTTCTTCTATATATGAGACTGAACATCATCATCGTTTATTGGGAAAAAGACACCCAGAAATTACAATCGAAATTCGCACTTTAGCAGGAAAATTGGTTAAATTTCATTGGGGAAATTGTATATTAACACTACATTTTCAACGAGCCATATTTTGAGAAAAATGACTCACGTAAACATTGATTTGGACTCTCTGGATTGGACACCTTTCCTTATGGCTCAGGAGGGAAAAGGCAGTGGATTTGATGGAGGTAGTCGGTATTTCCAAGGAGTCCGCTATCAAAGAGGATTTGGCCTAATGGCAACTGTTGGCCGGTTTCTGATGCCCATCGTTCGTAATATTGCATCCAGTGCTGGAGAACAAGCAATTCAAGCAGGTAGAAATGTTCTTGAAGATGTGGCCAAAGGTCGTTCTATCCAGGAAGCAGTGGCTGAACATGGAAGTCAAGGCCTACAAACTGTTGCCAAAAAACTTCAACAATGTGGGAAGGGAAGAAGAAGAAAAAAGTTACCTCTAATTAAAACAACAGTTAACCCATTCCCACCATCCAAAAAACAAAAGCATTATCGTGACCAATTAAGTGGTAATTTTTAAAATGAGGGTATATATGTCAACGATTTTAGAATAATTCCACATAAAAATGTCTACAGTCAAAAAAATAGACAAAGATAGTGCTGAAGGGGTTGATAATAGACTTACCTTCTTCTCGATTCCGGCAACAAATGTTGGTATTCAACGCTCATCGACCAAGGAAATACTCCCTTTGAATGCCCTCAACCAATCCGCTGGGCCGTTCATATTTCGATACTTTGGGGATTCATTGTATTTGGATTTGAGCAAAACTTATCTATACCTTGTGCTTTCGCTGGAACGCAAAGATGCGGATGGTGATTGGGTGGCCACAACTGATGGAACCACTGCCGGATTTGAAGGTGATAAGCATGTTAGTGTAGCACAAATGATCGGATTGACCTGGATTCGTCGCCTAATGGTTTCAATAAATGGAGTCCAATGTTATGATTCAGGCATTCATTATGCATATCGCAGCATCATACTTCATGAATTGGGCTCAGCTCGCGATCTGAATAAAGGTATTTATGAGGCAGCTCTCTACTATGATGATTCAATTGATAAAGATGCATACAATGGAGTCGGTTTCCAAGCTCGAGCTACTCGATTTGCTAAAGGAGTCGAATGTAGAATGCTTTCACATCTTGACTATGATTTAGCCCGACAAAATCAACTCCTAATCCCTCATAGCGATGTGGTTTGGACTCTCTATAGAAATACGGATGATTTCCTTATTCAAGCACCCAATTTTAAAAAGGCTGCGGCTGATGCAGCTTTGACAGCTAACGCCCATACTTACCGACTTCGGTTGCACGATTTAAGATTGTATGTTAAGCAGGTAGATCTTAGCCCTTCATTGAACAATGCAATTGCACGCCATTTGGAACAGACACCAGCAAAATATGCACAACGAAAAATTGAAATAAGAAATGTATTTTTAGGAAAAGGAAGGCAAGAAATTACTCACCCCGCATTCACTTCGACTTGTCCACGCCGCCTGGTAATATCTTTTGTGGAAGCTGATGCTTACACTGGCAGTGTGAAAAAATCACCGTTTACATTTTCAAATGCAAAAATACGTTCCGTTTCTGCTGAATTTGGTGGCCATATTTTCCCTTCGGTGCCATATGATCTGAATTTTAATCAAGGTAATTTTGTTCGAGCCTATGTGGACATGTATGCTGGAATGGGTTTAGATGAATGGCCCAATACTGACCAACGAACACTGGGCATAAGCATGAAAGAGTTTTCAAAATCTTCATGCTTTTTCGTCATCCCAATGACATCTACGCTAGAGGATACATCCGGAATGGAATTGATTCGTCAAGGCACAACAACAGTAAAATGCACGTTTAACGAAGCAATTGGTGACACGGGATATGAGATGCTTATTTTGGGTGAATTTGATTCTATCCTGTCCATAAATGCAGACCGTGTTTTAACATCAGATGGTTCAGTTTAAATTTAACAAATGAATTCATTACAAATTGAAAAAATTCTAAAGAGCTATAAACCACTTAAAGGAATTTTCAAAGGCGTTTTTGCTTCTGATACAATCCCTACAGGATTGAAAGTCCCCTATTGTTTTATTGCAAATACAATGAGAGAAGGCACTGCGGGACAACATTGGATTGCTTGCTATTGCTATACGCGAAATACCATAGATTATTTTGATTCCCTGGCAGAAGAGGCCCCTCCCGATATACAGAAATTTTTAGAACAATTCAGTCATGTGAATGCTAATAGTATTGCATTACAATCATTATTTTCAGAAACATGTGGGCATTATTGTATTTATTTTTTAGTGAAAAGAGGAAAAAATTCTTTTTCGCGAGTACTTAATCAACTCTATTCACTACCCATGATTGAAAGGGAAAAGATGGTAAAAATGTTTTTGCAATCATTAGTCAAATATTGACTATATATGTTTAAGACAATATATATTTGAAAAGAATTATGAATATTTTCATCCTATTTTTATTTCTATTATTTTGGGCTACCTCATTAGGCTTCCCATCATTATTTAACGGAACACTCGAAGAAAAACAATTCTTTCCCCCTCCTATCAATGGGTGTTTTATTCTGGATCCCAAACACGAATTGCTCATAGGTCCTCCGACAGATATTGAGAAGCCAATTCCTAATTTTTGGATGATTTTTGCCTATACTCTAGATGTGGTTTTAATTTTTATTTTGGCGGTATTTTTCCGAATCCACTATATAAAGAATGGAAATAAGATTGAGGGTTGGACCACCCCGTCATCATAAATTTAAAATTCCATTTTTAGAAAAATGCGAACTACCGACATCCAGGAGAATATGTATCGAGCTTTGAAGAAACATGAGCAAGAGGAGGCGGAACGAGGAAAAGAAAAATGCACACCATTAATTGATTTGTTGTGTCGTTTCAATGGTGGTTGTCAGCCGCATTTACTTCATCAGCACATTAAGAGAAAAAATTTGGAAAATTTGAATTACTTACAATCATTGGCCAGTCGCATGGAGGCTGAAGCAATAGAGGACGGGAATGGACAGCGGGTCTACGAAGATGGAATGGTGCCAATGAAGAATACCTTTATTCTGACAACACATTTAAAAAATTTTCAATTGGATATTTTCCCCACAAAATTCACCAATTATGGAGCCGATCGTGTCCATGCACTTAATGGATTTTTGGGAATCAGCATTCGGTAAGTATTAGCAAAATCTAAAAATAAATTTATTAATTTTCAGGCAATATTTCTATGTGCGTCATCGAATCAACCTTCGTTTTCCACACTTGCCATTGGTGGGCGTTTTCGGCGGATCTGGTCACAATAAACATTTTTACTTCTATCCATTGGAATGTCTTTGCCTATTTGAATTGCCCAATGAAGAACAAATACAAATGAACGAACCAACATTGGAACAACCGGAAGAACAATCTTAAAATTGTATCACATAAATTTTCAAACAAATTATTTTCTCATTATTGTTAAAATTTTAATCCAGATAAATTCATTTGGGTTTGTGCCCAAATATAAAAAATGATTCCAATCAAACCTATAATCCAAAATATTGTTTCTACCCTATCTTTGGCTCTACCTAACGGAGAAAAATTTTTACATACAATTGTGAGCAAATTGCCAAATGCTCATTATCGCCCTGAACGCTTCTCAGCCATGATCATTCGAATGCCTCAACCAATAAGAACGACAGCCTTGTTTTTTTCCACCGGTCGCTTGGTGTGCGTCGGAACCAAATCTGAACAAGAATCCCTTTCCCAGCTTAACAAATTTATGGAATTAATTAAGAATGTAACTGAAGCGGATATTCGAGTCAAGGAGGAATTCAAGATACAAAATATGACGGCATCATTCAAATTTGAAGGCCTATTGAATTTGGAAGGTATGTAAAATAATTTTTGGAAAATATTTAATTATTTAGGTCTCTACATCTTTTTGAATAGCCTTTCAAAACCAAAAGGGATTAGGCAATGTTCATTCAATCCAGAAATTTTCCCGGGAATGTGCCTACGAATGAACACAACAAAATGTGTGGTTTTACTCTTCTCATCAGGGAAAAGTGTGATTACCGGAGGACGAAGCGAGAAAGAAACACTTGAAATTTTTGAATTTATTTATCCGATTATTGTTGAATTTGTGAAATAGAGTAATTGTAATTGTGTTATCATCCATCTGTTCATCTAAAAATTTTCGAAAATTTTAAATAAAATTTTAGATTACCTTCTTCAAAAAATGCTATGAACAAATTCATCTCGCAAATCCATCAAAATTTCTCCAAGAACATTTTCGCCTTGCCAATTGTTGGGATCTCTCAAATGTTGGATATTTCTTGGACTGACACCACAAGTCCAATGTGGATTACAAACGGTGGCCTCAGTGAGCAATCCATCTCCAGTATCAATCAATTGTTGGAAAAGTAAAGGATTCTGTGTGAATTTGGCTCGACATCCCTCATACATAATCTAAAAATATTTTATAAAAATTTTCCTTTTGAAAATACCCTATCTCTGATATCAGCCCATTGTATAGCACTGAAATTGCGGACTCTTTGTGCCAAACGCCGAATTTTGTGTGTGTTTGTTTCAGTCAAAATTTGTTCAGCAATCTCTTGATCTCCAAAATATCGAGCCTTTTGCCAAGCCAAATAATGTTCAGCAGTGCAGAAATTTCGGCCCAATAATGTGAAAAAAGATTTGTAAGCATTGTGGAATCCAAAATCCTGACCAATGAAATACAAAATTTTCTGTCCGTTTATTCCTGTGATTTCAATTGGGGGCAATGGTTGTCTGAATTCCATTTCACCAACAAAAACGGAAACAGAACCTGAATTTTTTGAAATGAGTAAGTTAAATTCTAATTTTCACCAATTGGAACAAGTTCGGGATCACTGATCATTTGAAAATACTAAAAGAATTGAAATTATTTTATTAAAGATATTCTTTTGGTAAAGGAAACCAAATAGATAATAAACGAAAAATTTTATCAGATTAGAGGATTTATTATTGGATTTCCACGATATCCATAAGGGTAACAAAGTAAATTTGAATCAATATGTCCTTTGTCATATATCGGTGCATATCGTCTAAAAATGTTAAAAATATTTTAATGTTTACATTTTTTACCTTTTCTGCTTCTTCGTCACAATAAATCCCTTTCGCCAATTTGGTTGAAAACCCAATCGTTCTAACAACACTGGTTCCATATCCTCGCCATAACTGTTAACCATTTTCTATTAAAAAATATATATTTAATAATGAATCTATATTATTCACCTTAAATTGAGTAAAATCCAATGGTGTATTGGCCACCTCAAAACAACCCCGACATTTGATAATGTATTTGATTTGATTTGTTTGTCGATGGCACATTTTCATTGCATACTAAATTAGGCGCTAATAATCTAAAAAACATTTCAAACCTGTTTGCATCCGCCGGAGTAAAATGCAACAATTTTATATTCTGTCAATTCATGGCTCATCATTCCAAGCATTTCCCCCACAACGAAGGGAGGTGGTTGACCAATTTTGTGGAGAAAGATACAACTATCGGTGTCCTATAATAAATATATTTAAAGAAAAAATATTCCAGTTACCGTGTAGAGCAACAAACATCCATGCTCATAAAATATTTTCTCCATATAATCATATAGGGTCACACGAGCATTGGCAGTGGTAATGAGTGCAATCACAACATTGTTTTTGTCGTGTGGACGGACAAATTCTCTTCGATTTTTATATGGGACACAGAAAAGATCCGGTCCAAGCATTTCGATAGCACCAACTTCCAATTTCGGATCGTTCAGAACAGTATGCAATTCCACAGGACAAGATGTGATCAGATCCTGAATAATTTTTCAATCTTCTAAGAGAATTGATAAAACCTTAGTCAAATTTGCTCGCAAACTCCATCTTGCCCACCTTTAAATATTCATTATCAGTTAAACAGTTTAAATAAAAAATTTACATAGTATTATTTACACGTTTGCTTGTATCTCGCATAGCATGGTCTAATTCAATTAGTTCCATATCCAATTTGATTCCATATTCATTTTCGTAACGTTCGATATATGCCAATTTTAAATTTTCCTGTTCTGTAGCATCCGCATTCAAAATGTAATTTGGCCATCCGCTAGCCTTAATTAATAAAATTACAAAGTAGCTGAAATATAAAAAAATACTTGTATTTTCAGTCGCATCATTTGTTGGACATAAGGGCGAAGAAGCTTATCGCTCCATTTCTCCCAGTGATAGATTGAATAGACATGAGTGACTTTGTAGCCGCGCCTTAGAGCCAATTCCAATTCGGGCGAGGCAATTGTGCAAATAAAACCACGTTGTTCAGCTGTATGTTGACACAATTTTTGACCCAATTCACGAGTATATGGTGTGTCCATTTTCATCGCAATTCCGGCAGGAGCATCAAGGGCACATTTGTGGCAAAGATGGAAGATCTGATTAATGTTAATAGAATCAAAATAAAATTACATACAAGTTTTCCTCTAACGTGTTCGCCGATAACGGGTAAATATAAATCATCAGGAGGAATAATGAAGAGTTTGAAAAGGCCACGATAAGGTCGTAAGTGCTCAACATGAGTCCAATTCACATCCTTATTCAAATCCACCAATTCAGGATGGCCTAGGTAAAAAAATGGAAAAAATATTTAATAGAGATAAAATTACCAATTGGATAAAATGCTTTATAATTCACGGAGGGATAGAGACTGACAACATCAAATGAGGAGATTTCAAATTGTTCAAGTAAATCCATCCTTTCTTCGATATCACATTTCATCGCGATTGGTCCGGTCCTTCCTCCCTAAAATTTTTTTATTTTTATCATTATAAATTTTTACCTGAAATCCATCTCTTGGAATCAAGGGGCCAGCGATATGAATTTTTTCATCAAAAAAGGTTTTCATCTCAATATTTTTATTCTGCATTTCCATAACTTCACATTCCCAAATTATCAGCACATCATATCCTATTTCTTCGAGTTGTCTTTTTCGTTTTATTGTCAAATCTCGATTGTAAAGTGCCGTCTTCCCATTTAAACAAATATCATATTGATCGTATAAACTAAAATTTTTCAAAAATTAGAGAATTTTAGAAAAACTTACCAATCATGACCATGCCATGCACATCCCAAAAATTCAATCACAATATCAGGACCATCCCATCGATCGACAAATCCATCCACTCGAATCAATTGCCCACTTCGTAAACGTATTCTTTTTTCTCCTTCTGGACTGTCATGACATAGAATATTCCACCCATTTTTATAAGAAAGCCATCTAAGGTATTTCATCGCAATGTGTGATTGGTTGTCGGCTTTATGATAACCTAAATTTCTTGTTATGTAATAAATTTTAAAAAATATAACCATAATCTGGGATTATAGCAATTTCTTGTGGCTTCAAAAAATTTATACCTGAAATAATATTTTTAATTAAATTTTTATTTTTTTAAACGCACAGAAATGGCGTATACATGCGCTTGCCAATGTAAGTGAATTAGCAATAACGTCATCTCGTTTTGAAGGATCGGTTGCTAATTTGAAAAACAATTGTTGAAATTTTACAATTGCATGAGCCAATATTCTCACATCCTATAAATTAGTAAAAATTAAAATTTTTATTTTTTCTACCTGTTCACAATATGTTCCTATTTCATTTCCGAGGCAAAAAGGAGTATTTTCATTTTCCGCATACCATCGATTAAATGCTTCCAATCGTTCCTTCTGCATAGATTCAGGATAGTAGAATTTTCGATCAGGCAAATGCGGCAATTTAATATGCATATTTCTATTCAAATTATAGCCATGAGGGAAGAATGCTTTTCCGCCTTCATCTATTTCCAAACAAAGTGCTTTTGGCATTTTTTCCAATTTCATCATCATCCAATTAAATGAGTCTCGAAATGAAATATGTGGAGAAATGCCCGGTTTCCTCTTCAAAAGAACTTCAAAAAGTTTATTTCCGCTCCGAGTAATTTTCGGCTCCATGCCTCCAACTTTCAACAATTCATTTATCAGCAAATGCATGTCATATCGCCTAAAATGATATGTTAAAATATTTGCCTAATTTTTACCCTCCGTAATGAGCTATTGCATATGTTCTCCGACGTCGGAAAATTCCAGAACCGACTCCTTGAAGAAGCCATGTGATAAATTTTGCCAAAGGATTCGAATGGGTAGCAGCAGTCCAGGTATTCATTCTTTGACGATTTGGCAAACAAATATGACAGTCGCCTGTGTTGTTTTGCTTCCAATTTTCTCCCGTACGCATACACAGAGAGCACATCATATAAGCCTTAATTTTATTTTTAATCATTAAATATTATAAATCAAAATACCGAAACACAATTTACTTGATGCAATTTGAAATTTTCTTCGTAGTTTTCGGCAGGAAATTCATGCTCCAATCTCAATGCTTTCCATTCTTTTTTATCAGTTATGGGAGAAATTTGTGTAGATTCAAAATCGTATACAATCTAATTATATTTTTAAAAATATATTATATTTAAAAATTACTATAAAATATTCTCCTCTTTTTTGCTTGGGTACTATTGGTTGAACATAGCATTGGTCATCTTGTTTGTGGATTGAACGACAAAGATTGCAGTAACGCATATGGCAAACATGTCCAAATTCATTTGGTTTATCGGCTGAATTTATTAATTGTTGTTCATCTACATTTTCGTCGTTGCTTTCAATTTCCTCTTCAGGCAATTCAATTTCAATATCCATTTTTTCCTTCGAACGTTTAGCACTGTAGATTTGTCCACATTCCAAACATCTAGTCAAAATTGAATTTTTTCGAAATTAAATTAAAAACCTTTTGTATTTATCGCAAATATGCTTCTTCAAATGCCTTATAAAACACTTTGGATGACGAAAAATATTATGACATTTTTTGCATTCATTAAAGTAATCTTGTTGTTTTGGGCATGGAAATCCCCAACCAAGTCCACAACATCTAGGACATTTGGCTGCCTAAAAAAGATTAATTTTAATTCATTGCTACATGATTCCATACGCATTTTGCCCGGTGTAGAATGGGATCACTGAATGTGCTCTCACATTCCAGACAATAATAAGCGCCGAACAATGTGGAGATATTCCTTATTGGTGAGTAATGACCATTCTTTAAATAAAGACCAATTTCTTGTTTTGCACGATTTGGCCCTTTCCACATTGGCCGCATTCGTCCTCTTTGTCCAAAAACCGAAAGCCGATATTCATTTGGCCACTTCTTATTTAGATAATCTTGTATCATTGGGACGTGTTTATCCACAGTGTAAACGCGTTCATCCATTGGATATTTGATTCCTTGTCTCCTCATATCTTTTAGAATGTCCACTATAAGTTTTGCCCGTCGATATTTTGCCAATTGTCCATTTCCGTTCACCAATCGTTGGAATCGAAGATTTTCTCGTTGATTTAGTTTGATTTTTTTATACTTGATGCCTAGTTGAACGGCCAATAAAAGGCAATGATTTTTTCCAAAATACAATCCTTCGTTTTTTGTCTAAATTAATTTTTAAATTAATGTTATTAATAACAATTAACAAACTGGAATCAAGTTATTCAAATCTATTCCATGTTCAATTTCCCGTTTATGCCGTCCTGTTCCTCCCCTTGCCTGTTGGACCAATTCTAATGCTTCTTCTGTTGATGGACCCATAACAATCTATTTAAAAACAATTCATTAAATTACAAAGATTTTCTTACCTCGATATATATTGGTTGACTGTATA
Source organism: Pratylenchus scribneri (assembly GCA_030063045.1). Taxonomy (NCBI): domain Eukaryota; kingdom Metazoa; phylum Nematoda; class Chromadorea; order Rhabditida; family Pratylenchidae; genus Pratylenchus; species Pratylenchus scribneri. Next base: position 2,604,217 of record JAQSEB010000019.1, on the reverse strand, counting down.
GCGAAGGGCGTCCTTTGTTCTTTCCACTTTGGTCCACATCATCAAATTGTTGCATAACAGTTTGTGCACTATTTTGTTCAAGTGTTCGATAAGGAATTTGAATCGGTTTTTCGAGTATTTCCGAACGGATGATTATTGAACATTTTTCCGCTTGAATCCCAGAAGCTTTATCAGCCAATGAGATGAAATGGTCAACTAATTCCTCCATTAAAATTTCTCGGCCTTCGGGTGCATCATCAGTATTTTTCACGGAAAATGTAGCCCTAGAATAGTTATTTTTTATGATGTGAATTTTTGACTTACTTGAAAACTCCAATTTTAAATCGACGATTTTTGATTTTTTCTTCTCCTTCGATCTGATAAAAATGTGTAATTGGAAAATTACCATATCTTCGGGTAATGGGCATCTAAAAATTTTATATTTTGTTTGAACTTTTTTTTCAAAAATATGAATCCGAATTTTTGAAATCGCCTTTTTTTGAAATTAATCAAATTTTTATCAAATTTATAAAAATGCTTCGTAAAAATAATGTCAATTAGATCGAACAATGTTTCTGAAAAATTAAATTTATATTTTTTAGAGATTAAAAATTGCCTTAATCCGATTCGAGCATAACATTGGTCATCTTTTACTTTCACTTCTTTCCAACACCGAAACTGCTATAGAGACGATTTATGGATGATTGCAAATCTTTATTTGCCATTGAACAATATTGGCAAATCTAAAATTATGAATTAATTAAAAAATTTTATTTTTTACCAAGAAATTTAATTCATAAATTTTGCCATTTTTCACTAGGAAAATATCGTCGGCCAAATTCTTTTGCTTGTCCGCACAATTTTGACACTAAATAATTTGTTGGTATTTTTTGAATTAGTAATTTACCTGATGAAGGCACCATGAATATTTCAAATTGAGTAGTTTCTCATCACCAGCACCTGTTATGTTTTCACCACGAAAAACATAAGTAATGTCATGATCATGTTCGTAGCCTTTATTCACTAAAAAAATAATATTTTTTTTTACTTTTTTCAATCAAACTTGATTGATTCCAATGTCGATTATAACTCATGTTTAATTGGATATTGTTATTGAGGCAATCAGCGCACATTTTTATTGGTAGGATATTCAAATCAGGTTGGTCCGTCTTGAAGACAATTCCTTCTTCTCTCTTGAAATGACCCTGTTTGCAATCCTGGCAGAATTGAAGGAAATAGGCATTCCTTGGAAGTTTTAGAATTTTTGCTCGATTCATTAAAGCCAATGGCACAGCTTTAAATGCTCGGGATTTTCCTAAAATAATAAGATTTTTCTAATAAAAATGAACTAACTCTCTTCCTTGCGGCGTAGATATTCCTTCTCATCATCTCCTAGCGAAATGTTTTCATCCGTCTCAAAATCGGTAGAATCCATCCTATCTTCCATGGCTTCATTTTCTATCTCCATCTTTGTTGTTGATTTGATCGTGAATAAATTTTATTTATTGGGATATTTGTGAATAATTTAAATTGAAAAATGCTAAAATATTCAAGATTTAATTGAAAAATTTTAATTTTTTGTTTTTAATTTTATTATTTGAATTTTAGAAATTAAAATTTATTTAAAATTTTATTTAATTTCTGGCAAATTAACAAATTAATATTTAAAAATAGATTTAGTTTTTAATAAAATTTTCTTTTCCTAAGATTAAAAAAGTAGCTAGTAACAGATTTTTTATGGGAAATAAATTTAGAGAAAATTTTAAAAAATTTTTAAGAGATTATCTATTTATTTGGAAGTATAAATTGGATCGAAAGAATAAAATAAATTAAGGAGGAATTAAAATAAAACTTAGGAGTTATAAAATTATTAGAGGTATAAAGAAAGGTTTATTTCTCAGTTTTGTTGGATTATTTTTGAAATTTTGGGCAGCTTTTATATCCGCTCGTTTCTATACCGCCGGCATTGATTAATGCCACTAGAGGCAGAATTTTCGAGCTATAATAAGCATCGATATGTGAGGGAAACATTGCGGAATAACTGAAACTTTATATTAGGGACCATCACAAAAATGAAAAATTAAATTAAGGAAAGTCCAAATAAATTTAGGATGAATAATAATTTTATTTTATTGGATAAACTTTATAAAAGAAGTATAAGGAAAGGTATATTCTTAGTTTTGTTGAATTATTTGAATTTAAGAATGATGAAACGTTGAGATTTTCGTCAGCTTTTATATCCACTAGTTTCAATGCCTCAGGCATTAGTCTAATGCCGTTGGAGGCATCAATTAATGCCTAAGGCATTGGTCTAATGCCGCTGTAGGCATCAAATTAATGCCTAAGGCATTGGAATAATGCCGCTGGAGGCATCAAATTAATGCCTAAGGCATTGGCCTAATGCCTCTGGAGGCATTAATTAATGCCTAAGGCATTGGTCTAATGCCGCTGGAGGCATCAAATTAATGCCTAAGGCATTGGTCTAATGCCGTTGGAGGCATCAAATTAATGCCTACGGCATTGGTCTAATGCCGCTGGAGGCATCAAATTAATGCCTAAGGCTTTGGTCTAATGCCGGAGGCATCACAAAATTTGCCTATAAATTCTGTGAAAAATTTCTCTTGCCAAACATTCTTTACAACAATAAAATAAAAATAAATCTAAACAAATTTCTCTCAAATCCTTTATTAAATCCCTATTATCTCCCAATTTTTTTGAAAAAGACCCTCAATTTTTGATCCATAATTTTTATAATCTAGGCTTTTTAAAAGATTTTATTTGGAGTCATTAACTCCTTTTTTCTATTTGTTCCTTTTTCTTTTCATTAAACTTTATTCAAAATTTTCCTTTTCAAAATCTAATACTCTTCGATCTCTCTTATCTAAATTCCAAAAGAACAACCTATTTAAATTCAATTTAAAATTTCACAAGGCACAATTCTTTTCCACACCATTTCTTAAATCCCAACCAATTAAAAATGAGCAACATTCCAACCAAAGAGCAATGCCCTAATATTCCGGAAAAATTCTCCAAACACTTTGTAAATTAAAAAAGTTTTTTATATAATTTTAATTTCTTCAGTTGAAGGATAGTTACAATAATCCATATGAATGTGAGTTGTGTGGTCAGTTTTTTGCAACGCAATGCGGACTAAGTATTCACCAAAGCAAATATCATACAGCTGAAGAACGGCGAACATTATACATTTGCCGGTCTGATTTAATAATTTGTTTTTTAATAATTTAATTAATAACTAGATTTTGTTCCCATGGGTCAAATAATTCAACTGCTATGCACAAACATGAAAGCCGCCATGTTGAAGCTGGTGGACCTGGATTGACAATTCCGTCACGATATTTGTTTCAAAAATTTTTTCGTTCTTAAAATTTTTAATATAAAAATAAATGTTGAAAAAGTTTTGAAAAATTTATTTATTTTTTTCCAAAGGTTTAGTTAGTCCTATTTTAATGATATTTATCAAAATTTGTAAAAGCATTCTTCGCCTGGTGGGCAAATAATAATGTTCTCTAAATGCAAATAAAAAAATTCGTCGTAAATGGTCCCATCGTCGAATAGAAAGTCATAATAAAATGAATTATCAATTTTATTCGGAGTACACAAACAAATCAAATGTTCCGAATTAGAAGGAACAATATCTAGAATTTTTATTTCTTTTATATGGTAGAAAATTTTTCCAATAGGATGCGCGCATCTATGAGGTGGAAGTTGAAAATTTGAACCGTATTCTTGTATTATTCGATTCAATTCTCCTCTTGATGAACATTTGTGAAAATCCAAAAAATAATTTAAAGTATTCATTTTGATATGAAATAATTTCTTTTTCTTCCATTTATATAGTCCCAAATTTCCAGAATTGAATTTATCTTTCTTTTTATTTTTAAATATCTTGGTTATTTTAATTTTATACCAAAAGTATTCTTTTTTCTTTTCAATTTTTTAACTGAAAAGTAGCCAATAGGTATTCGCTTATTTTATGCTCTAAATTTAGAGAAAAATTTTATTATTTTGTAAAAAATTCAAAAATATACCCAAAAGGTGTTTAAATTATGTCTTTAAAATTTTTTAAAAAAGCTCGATAGGTATTGGCTCAAATTATGTCTTTTTAAAATTTTTAAAAAATGATTTAAAAGTATATAATAGACTACTTCTATAAAAAGGATGAAAAATAAATTAATTATTTTTGTAAAAATTTAAAAATATTATTCAACATACCGTATATACTTTTTTAATTCCCTAATATCTCTATACCTTTCTCTAATACTCTATAAATTCCCCCTCTGAAAATGCAAAAAATCGTCCTAATTAAAAATTTAAAAAAAATTCTAAAAAATGACATCAGATAAGCTTCCCTCCCTTTGACATATTTCACAAAATTTCAATAAAATACTTATTTTGAAATTTTAAAATTATATTCTTCGATTTGTTCGTTTCATTTTCCTGTGATAAATTCCCCAGTCCCCATCGGATTGCCAAGGACGGGTTATCAAATTGATAGAGCAAAAATAAAGGAAAGCATTTAAAAACTCCATGTGTACCTTTCTTTATATTTACGAAAAAATATTTCCTCTTTTTTTGTAGAATTTTTTCATTTTTAATTCATCGAAATATAATTTGAACCCTACGGGAATATCGAAAAATAATTCCCTTCTTTCTAATAATTCCCCACACTTTTTGTGGGTTGGAAAATAATTCCCCTTGGGAATTAAAAAATATATACGGTAATTAAGAAACAATTAAACAGACCTTTTTGCTCTCCACGACCAGTCCAAGTTTTTTGCCATCTCTGCCTGCCGGTCCTTCCACATAGCGAACGCCTTTGTGAATGCCAATGCCCAAATATTTGTTGTCTTTGCTGAGAATTGGGCCATCATTCGGCTGGAAGCCGAAATTCTCTGGTTTTAGCAAGTAACTGGTATGCCCGAGGATGACATGCTCATCACTGGAAAAATAATTGGGAAATTAAAAATAAAATGTTTATTATTTTGTGGAAAATATTTAATTATATTTTTTCCAAATTATTAAAACTAAAAAAAAGATTTAAAATATTTTGTGGGATTATTTAATTTTTTAAAATTTTTAAAACGAAAAATAATTGAAAAAAATTAAAAAAATTTATTTTATGAGATTATTTTAATTTTTATAAATTTTAAAATGAAATAATTGGGAAATTAAAAATAAAAATGTTAAATATTTTATGGAAATATTTAATTATAATTTTTCCAAATTTTTAAAACTAAAAAAAAGATTTAAAATATTTTATGGGATTATTTAATTTTTCCAAATTTTTAAAACTAAAAAAAAAGATTTAAAATATTTTATGGGATTATTTAATTTTTTCAAATTTTTAAAATGAAAAATAATTGGAAAATTAAAAATAAATATTTATTTTGTGGAAAATATTAAAAAATTTTATTTTATGAGATTATTTTTAATTATAATTTTTATAAATTTTAAAATGAAATAATTGGGGAAAAAAGATTTAATAAATTTTATGGGAATATTTTTAATTATATTTTTTTTTTTTTTCAAATTTATTTATGTACAAATTTAAATAATAAACTTACGGTTGATTCAGCGGTTCTTGTGTGACGGCCAATTCCAAAAATTGTGGAAGAGTGTGCTAAAAATGAATTAAAATTATATTCAAAAATAATTAAATTAAATTTCCTCACATTTTGTTGTGTCATGTCATTGTTCAGCAATGACAAACTGCTCATTTCCACAATTTTGTTCACCTTTTTCAGGAGCATCTGTCAAAATTATTCAGTTTGGCATCACAATTCAATTTCCCAAATTCCCACTTTGATAAATTTGAAATCTTTCAGCACTTCTTCATTAGCAAAATCTTCCAAGCCCATTTTCAATGTTCCCTCTGAATTGTCTGGATTGCCATGTTCGCCGAATTGCAATGGAGTTTTGGCATCGGTGAACAGAATGCATTGCATATCATAAATGAGTTTGGCTCGATTTGTGCCAAACACATCCGGATATTTCTGGAAGAAACAGTCGAAGGCTGCTGCGCAATGTTTGCGGCGTTCCACAACCACGGAACTGCAAAAATGAATAAATTAATTTAAATTTTAAAGTTTAAAACGCACTCATCCTTTGTGCGTTTTGTCAGCTCCACATTTGATGGATCCTTGGGGCCCTTCTTCTTCTTAAACATCGCAGAAATTGTGACATCGTAGCGTTGGAATGAACGTCTGAAAATGGGAAAAAGAATATACAAAACATTATTTTGGGACGGCCAAATTATTTGAGTGATTTTATTTAAATTTTAGTGAAAAAGAAGAAATGATTAAAACATATTTTTTTGGCCAAAAATATTTGATGAGGGTTTTTAATTTAAATTTTTAATGAAAAAGAAATAAATATTAAAATATTTTAGAAAAGTCCAAAAATATTTGAAGGACTTTTATTTAAAATTTTAATGGAAAAAAGAAGGAAATATCAAAATATATTTAATTTTTTAGGAATAGGAAAAGGCTAAAAATATTTGTGGGATTTTTATTTAAATTTTTAATGAAAAAAGGGAATATTTTTTGGAAAAAAGCCAAAAATATTTGCGGGATTTTTAAATTTATAAAAATAATATTTAAATAAAAAACCCACTCTTCGTTCATTTTGATGCCAAAAATGTTGGTCTTCACCACAATTTGTTCTCCAGCTTTGCCCGGATCGCGTTTCGGGTCCATGTGAGTGTCGCCAAAGTCCAGATTGAGCTCCCCAAACTGCTTTTTGACTTCCTCCAGGATCTGAGTCTTGCGGCGCTTCTCCATCTCCGATTTTGTTGTAGATGGGGAGCTAAAATAAAATATAAATTTATTTTAAAAATAATATTTTCTCAAAAAAAAATTTAAAAAATTTAAAAAATTATTTCTTTTAAATTTTATTAAATAAATTTCATTTTTGATCATCGATTTTTTGGCCCATTTTGGGGGTAATTTACTCTTTTTTATTTAGGGCTACCATACAAAAATCAAAATTCTGGCTTTAAGGTCCCAAAAATCAGGTATTTTGAGCAAAATTTTGGTAAAAATTTTAAAATTCGTGCAAAATAATGGCAAAATTTTAAAAATTCGGGCAAAAATTTGAATCTTTAAAACTCATAAAAAAAACAAAATAAATGCTAGTAAAAATGTTATTTTGAGCAATTCGGCGGATTTGAAAAAAAAGATCATAAATTTGAAAAATTGCTTTTCAGGTTAAAATTTGCCAAAAAAAAGTACCTAATTGTTAGAGAAGAATTTAAACCAGAAATGGGCTCCGAGGGAAAAATCTAGATAAAATGGACCCATAAGGAGAAAATTTGTCCCCTTTTTAAGAATTATAAATCTGGAAAAATCAAGCATAAATCCCGAAAATTTCAGGTTGGGAGATAAAAAAATCTGGTACATTGTCGCCCTTTTTTATTTAAAATGAATCTCAAAATTTAAATAAATTTTTCATTTTAAAAATCCCAAAATTTAGAAAAATTTCGGCCTACCCCCGACGTTGAGGTCGGCTGCCACCACGTCCTCTGCCTCCACGTCCGCGACCACGTCCGGCGCCACGTCCTCTTGGTCCTCCTCTTCCGCGTTGTCCACCACCTCCACCACCTCCGGCACCACCGCGTCCAGGTCCAGAACGGCCTCGTCCTCCGCCTCCGCCTCGAGATTGACCACCGCCGCCACGTTGGGCCATCAAACTGCTGCTTCCTCCACGTCGAACTTCACCCAATGGGATGTTGTTCGCACCGCTGCTCATTTTTAACGTTTCTTTTGAATTTGTTGTTTGAATTGAAGTTGGGTTGAGAGAATACTTTGAAATTTAAATTCGCTGAAAAATGGAAAAAAATATGATTAAAAATTAAATTTTGGGATGGTGAAGGAAATTTGGGTACTTAATCAGTTTACATTTCCCTTTTTTTCCTCAAGTAGGAAAAAGTGAATGGCCCCCCTTTGAGTCATCAGGATAAGGGTTAGGGCCATTCAGGGATAAGTTAGAGATGTGATGGGGTAAAAGCATTTCAAGTAACCCTAAACTTTAACTTTATCCCTGATAACCATAGGGAGACCCTTAAATTTTCACATATCCTTCTTGAGGAAAAGGGGGATTTTTAAACTGGATAAGTAAAAAGTACTAGGAAGGTATAGGGAAAGGAAAATTATTCATTTTAGAAAATTTAGAAATATAAATGACTAAAAAGGTACCAAATTGCACATTTTATATTTTTGTGGAAGGGGCGGGGTGATGGTTGGGGATTGGTGGATGAATGGACAAAAATGGGGGAAAATGTGGATGAAGGGTTGGGGATTTTTGCCCCGAATGTAAATGCAAAAAGGGGGCAAAATTGGATGGGCAAAATGGTGGGGTTGGGGAAAATGAATACGTAAAGGTGGGGGGAATTGGCCGATGGGGAAAAATGTTGATGAACAAAAATGGACTTTGGTCTGAACAAACTAAATACTGAATGGGGGGAATGGGCGCTCAAATGATGAATTCAAAAATAATAATAAAAATACAATGGGAAAATGGCTCAGGGCAACAAAAATGGATGATGAAGGCCCATTTTTGGACAAAGAGATGAAAATTATGGGAATTAGCCTCAAGGCAAATTGGGCAAAGTTGGATGATGGAGGGGAAAGGAGAATGCCGACTTTAGATAAGGATACTTAAGATTTAAAAACCTAGGTCATTTCTCATCTTATTACTGTAGAGGAACAAATGAGGATTGTGAATGTTGGGAAAATATTAAAATTAAGTACTCAAATTTGAATAATTTATGCTTTTGGAAGTATTGGCCGAAATAAGATTAAGATAAAATTAAAATTGTTTAGATAAATAATAATTTTTAGCAAAAATGTTTTAGAATGGATAAAGTGTAAAATAAAAATTGTTTTGATCTCATATCCCATTTTACATAAAAGGGAAAAATGCAGCTATCCTTTATTTTGCCTTTCATTCTATGGCCATTGTCGATTCGAAGCGAAGATAAAGGAATGATTAAAATAAAGGCTGGTTGGACACGGAATGAATGGGTGCGAATGAGATTTGGAAAAAAATGGAAATTAATGTTTTGTTGGCCGATGGTCGTTAAACATTTTTTCTCCATAAAATGAATTTTTAGTCCATAAATCAGTTTTTATTTGATAACTTTTTCATGCTTGATCTTAGACCCATAAACCTTATACCTTATACACATTTATAGAGCTCATCAGGACGCGTTAATTGATATATGGTTTGTCTTGGTTTGGCCAAATTTCAAAGTATTAGACCGCCGTTTGAACCATATTATGGTTGGTTCATAACTCTATAGGTTTATTTTAATCAATTCTCAATGAACTCTATAAAATGGGTATGAGATTAATGGATCCTGATAAATCAATAAAAACTGATTTATGGACAAAAAAAATTCGCACCCAAAAATTATCAATGAAAAGAATTATTGCCATCAAAATAAATGTTTTAATTTTGATATGAAATTTATTATTTAAAAATAAATATTATAATTATAAAGTGAATTTATGGGTTAAATTCGGGGCTTAATCATATTTAGTGATTCGTGGATATTTTATTTGATGAATCATCTTAAAATAAAATCATAAAATTGGAATAATTCTCTCTCTATAATATTTATTTAAAATAATTTAATGATAATTTTCGGTTTTGAGCACCAACCCCCCTCAGCCCTCACCCAAAATGGTAAAATTTGGCATTTTTTGGGTGAAAAATTCGCATTCTCTTACCAAAATGATTTGATATGAAGAAGAGGATATCAGATTCTTGATTAGAACCCTAAATTATCCCTAGAAAATAATTTTCATAATTTTTCGTAAACGAAGGGGAGTCTCATTACCTAAAAGTACCAATTTAATTTAGCAATATTATTTCAAAAATGAAATGCATTATTTCTTTAAAATTTTCAACATTTCTTCTAATCATTGACTTTTTTATTTTGATCAGCTATTCATCACAATTGGACTCAAATCCTTGGTATATTCATGAATTTGAAGGATAATAAATAATCCACAAAATTTAGCAAACATTTTGAGACATTGCAAAAAGTCATTCCTTCTTGGTCATTTTTGGATGTTATCATTAAAACTGGAAAAATGGAAGCAAACTGCAAAAATGTTAACGAAAATGAGAAGTTTATTAAAAATAATATTTAATAATATTTTCCATCAAGTTTGTACAAATGTTTGTTAATTTATTTGCCAAATTATGACAAGGAAAGAATGGCAAAATTGTCAAAACGTTTTCTAATTTCCGATTATTGGAATTGGAATGAAAATAAAATTGTTCGAAATGATAGCAAGGAAATGGTGATTATAAAAATATTTTTAATTTTATTTTTATTATTAATTAAGTTGGCACGGAAAGTTGATCTGAGACTAAATGATGGCCCATTTTTCTATGATTTTTTTGGGCCAATTAAATTGGAATTGGAATGCAATACTTCATTCCCACTGAATAATTGCATTTTAAATGTTTGACTTTATTTATAAAGATCTCATTTTAAATATTATAAACAGGAATTCACTCGAAATTTTGGTATCAATATCAATGATTATAAAATACACTGTGAATGTGAATTGAATAATAAAGAAAGAAAATGTGATATTCGAATAGGTAAATTATTATTATAATAAAAATAAAATTTTTGATATTTTTTAATAACTGCCCAATGAATTCAATTTAAATAATTATTAACGGTAATAAAAACTATAGAAAACAAAATTGTCTTAAAAATTGCGACTTGGCATCCATGTGCAAAAAATTTTATGGAATTATAATCCATATAAAACTTTTTAAGTAGGCAATTTTTTCTCTTATCAAAAACTATTTTGTATTAAATTATATTGAATTCCTTCAAGCAATTAAATTTTATATATTAAATGGATTTTTAATTCTTATCTTTTTGAAAAATAAAATTATTAATGCACCAAAATGCATAAATATAAGCTCACTCATGATTAATTAAAAATAATTTAAATATTAATTATTAAGAACCAATAAGAATTGATAAATGCCCCGATTGCCCGCCTTGTCTTGCCGGTAAATGGTGGTTGAATAAAACAACACCAAATAGTATGGAAGAAGTGGCGAAAAAATATCCAAATGTTAAAAAAGGATCGTGGAAACCACCGGAAACAGAATGCATTGCTAGAAGGCGGATTGCGATTGTCATTCCGCATAGGCATTCCCTCACAAATTAATTATTTTCATAAATATTTATTTTATTAAGGAATCGTTTTGCCCATTTGAAGGCATTGCTGAATATTTTGCATTCATTTCTCCAAAGACAACAAGCGGATTATCGAATATTTGTGGCGGATCAAGCCTATCCAAAGGATGGAACAATTGACAAATTCAATAAAGCTAAATTGTTAAATGGTAAATTTGATTATTTTCGAATTTTAACTAATTTAATTGAACAATTCAGCCGCCTACAAAGTAATTCGAGAAATAGAGGGATACGATGACAAAGATTGTTATATTTTTCATGATGTTGATTTGGTGCCCGAATATGACACAAATATTTACAGATGCGGCCCTGGACCAATTCGACTTTTTGCTGCTGGCGATGAATGGGATTATTTAGAGTAAGTGAAAAATTATATTATTTTTATTGATTAAAATGAATAAATAAATATCAATTTTAAATAATTTTCCTATTTAATATTAAATGTACAATTTTTGGTACTTGTTATTATCTGCAAATTTGAATATTTTTTTCGAGTTTCATATTTTTATTGTTCATTCATAATTGATTGAAATCGATAAAAAACATTATTTTAGGGTTAGAATTTAGAAAGAATCATGACAAATTTGGGAAACATAGGGTAATTTAGGCGAAAAAAATTCAAGCGGATAAATTAAAAATTTTTTAGACGACAGGATCAAGATATTGTGGGTGGAATATGCGCACAAACAGGTGATCAATTTAACAAAGCAAATGGATTCTCAAACATTTATTGGGGCTGGGGAAATGAAGATGAGGACATGCGATTTAGGTAAGTAGGCTAGGAGAAATTATAATAAAAATAAATTCCTTTAAAAATATGTATTTAATTAATAATAATATAAATTGAATCATTTTCTATGCAATTCCAAATAATTTGTTTAATTTTTTTTTCGTTTGCACAGATATAAAGAGTCCATACAAACAGTAGAATTTGTGCAACGACCAATTGGAGATTATGCAAGTTTAGAATTAATCAACAAACCGGATGATCCAACAAATGCAAAAATCAAAGAAGAATGTCAAAAAAAATTGAGGGAATGGCGAGTGAATAATTGGTGGAAAGATGGACTGAACAATTTAAAATATGATCGAATAAAAATTGAATATAAGCAGCTCTATACAAATATATCGGTAAATTTTACAAATTTTAAATTAAAAATAAATGAATAAAAATCTAAATAGAATTGACCATTAAAAATAATAAATTTTATAAAAAATTATTTAATATGAAGTGAAAATATAAAAATAATTAGACAAAATGATATGGAATTGCTTCTTCAGATTGATGTTTTGATGGCAGAATCAATGGGAAACCATCCATGCGACAAGGATTTCAATGAAAAAGGAAAATTCAAGAAGACATTCTACAAATATAAAAAATTATAAAGTGTGACAAAATGAATTATTAATATTTTATATTATTTATTATCATGTAAAATGGGATGATTTGAAATTAGAATTGTAGAAAGATGAATTGATGAATTATTATAAATTTTTATTGTAACATTTATTGCGCAAAATATATTTTAATTTGCTAAATTTAATTAAAGAAAAGAAATTGATGTATTTATTATTTTTTCCTTTTTTAATCAATTATTTTGTCTTTCGCCAAAAACCAAAATTTCCCAATTTTGGTAGTTTCTTCATATCTACCTCAACTTCAAGCAAATTGCGATTTTTTGTTTCTGGCATGCAGAAATAAATGAAAAATGTTGCAAAAATTAGAATTGGAAGGAAAAGAAGGGCATAAGCCTGTGAAAATAAAATAAATTCAAAATAAAATAAAATTAAAAAATGCCTCGGCATCACCAATCATATTTCTCAATGGCAAATATAATGCCAAAACTGCAGTTCGGCTTAAAATAAATTAATTAATTATTATTTGAACAATAAATTTGCCTGAAAGTGTGCGCCAATTTTGCCCATCCCTGGGCAGCGGATCGGGCATGTTGGCCAACAGTTTCGGTGGCAATAAAATAAAAAAGTGAGCCAAGGCCAAAAGTGAATTCCAATTGGAAAAGGGTAATTGAAAAAACCAATGAAATTCGAATGAAAATTGACTGAAAATGAGGAAATAAAAATATTAATTTTAATTGAGAAAATTCTATATGCCATTTTTTAAAATCCATTTAAATTTATTTAATTATTAATTTTAATCGTTTTAAGAAGACAAATAATTTATCAATTTTATAATATTTTTTGATTGAATTTTTCAAACTAAAAATTAATTTGCCTGTTGAAAATGCCGATGAAAATACATTAGACTGGCTATTGAAATATTTGTCAAAATCATTGCCAAAAATGAAGCCACCATTAGTGGGCGACGACCAAGTCGATCGACAAGCAAAGCAGAAATTATGCCAAAAATCTGATGGCAAATTATATATTTTGAAAATAATAATAAACTGACTAGACTAATTCCCATAATTGCAACATTTGCCAAGGATGCTTCCAACTCACTATTTCCCATATTCCGCAATATTCCAACATTATAGGCAGTCAGAACTTTGAGTGAGAGAAAAAAAATTATTAGAAAAATATAATAAAATTAAATGAGTAAAAAATAAAATTCCAATATGGTCAAAAACAACAGTGCCAAAAATTTTAAAGGGCCGGAAACCAATTTAAAAATAATTTAATTTTATTCACCAGCTACACCGCAAAATGCCATGCAAAATCCAAGTGTTAAAGCAATGCAAAGTCCCCTTCTTGTTGTGCTCTTTCGATCCCTCCAAACGGCGAACATTCCGGCTGAATTTGTAATCGCCTATAAATTATTTTGCATTTCATTTTGGATCAATTGGATTTGTTCATCCGAATTTATGCCATAATAAAATCGAATTGATTCTCTGCTTTCCTCCACCCTTTTGTGGAAAAGAAGGAAACTAAATTTAAATTAATTAAAATAAATAATAATGGAATGAATATACCTTGGTGTTTCATGAAGAAGAAATAGCAAACAAAAGACAATAATTTGGAAGGCACCCTCAAAGGCATACATAATCCACCATTGGTTGGAATTGCCCCACAATTGGGGAATGCCAACAATGGCACCGGCAATTGTGCCAATTTGAATCATAAGTGCTTAAATATTGAATTATTTAAAATAATTAATCTCATTTACCAGTCATTACGCCAATTGCCCCTCGACAATATTTTGGACTTGAAAATTAGTCAAAATTAATATTTTTAATTCTATTTAAATTATATACCTGCATTCTGTGAGGAATACGGAGCCAACGCCAACCCCAGCGATCACCCAATATCCAAGCATTAATCGGCCAATGGCAAATAATTCAATGCTATTTGCCTAATTTGAATATCAAATTTTAATTTATTCTTTGAATTACAAATTTGGCCGCTGCTTCCATTGTGCATGCAAAAATGATGGCCAAATTGGCCAAAATCATTCCCCTCTTCCGACCTAATGTGTCGGCAATTTTACTGAGGGAAACTGAGCCTGGAACGGCACCGGCAAAGAAAAGTGAGACTGTACAACTCCAAATGGCCTAAAAACAACAAATTAAATCAAAGACCAAATCAATTTGGCTCACTTCCAATTTATTGTTGTCCAAATTGAGGTCATAATGGCCACTGATTGAATTGTTCACAAAATGGACGAATGCCTCCTCTGCCGGGCTGGTCAGCGTTAATTGATAGCCATAATGGAATGAGGCACCAATTGTGACCAAAAGTGAAATTAGGAAAATGCGAATGGGTGGAAATTTTGTGCCATTGCTATTCATGGGAATATCCGACTGATGATGATTTTCTTTTTCCGAATTATTCATTTCTAAAATTGAAGTAAACAATGCCTCATTTTTATAAATTATTTTTGACATTTGTTTACTTTTTGAATGCATGCATCTTTTCTGTTGTTTTCTTGCGTAAATGACATCATTTTACACTGATTTTTATACCTTCTTTTAAATTTTTTATGTATGCTTTAAAAATGCTCAAAAAATATCTAATTTTTAACAGAAAAATTGCAAACACATTTGTAAACACAAAATACAAACATGAGGTAATAATTTCCACGCTCTTGATCATTTCGTCTTATAGATCATTCTTTGATCATTTAAGATGAAGAATCAGACGAAACTAAAAGTAACATTTTTCCTTGGATGTGCTTTAACTCGTTTTTGTTTATTTAAGGTAAATAAAACGAATTTATATTTAGGTTAAAGCAGGAAACGGAAGTAAATTTGACTAGACAAATTTGTTGAACGGTAAAGATTAAAGAATAAAAAAAAATTTCCATTTAGTGGTATTATAATAAATGTTTCTCTTTTTCTGGTGTCCTATGGCTTGGCCTTGTATCCCAACTCCCAGCCAAAGACCGATTTAATCACCAAAATGCTGGCCTGCTGGCCCTTCCAAAAATCAAAAGCCGCAATTTGTATTTTGCATATTTCATTTGAGAAAAATTCTTTCAAATTGGCAGATAAATTCACAAAATGCAAATCCCATGCCTTTACAAGCCAAATTTCATTTCATTCATCCCGATTATTCTGGAATGAACAAAGATTATATGGAATTTTGGTTCCACGATTTTGAGAAAAATTTGCCCCATTTCGCTATTGATAAATGAATGTTACCACATTTTTTGTCGAAGACCGATCGTAGTCTAAAAATCAACAAAAAAAAGTGTGGCCCTTCAATCTCAAAGTCCGCAATTTTTATAAATTTAAATTTGTATTAAAAATAAATAAAACTATCCAAATCCATGGGTCCAAATGCTAATTTTGCTTCCCTGATGGCCCATAAAATCTTTTTAGGAATGATCAAAAAATTTTTCAATCCAAAATGCAAATCTCTGCATTTTGTCGGATATGCTAAACATTTTTCCATCAATTTAACTTTTCTGGAGACAAGGAATAAAGTTATTTTTGGATAATTTTTTGAAGGAGAAAAATTGGCCAGATAAATATAATTAATTAAATAAATATTAAATTTTTGGTTAAAAATTATTATAAAATATTAATGTAATAATTTTTTTAACTAAATAATTTATAATTAAAAAGTCTGAAAGGATTAAATAAATTTATTGTAATTAATTTATTTAATCCGATTTATAAACGAGGTTTTATCTTTTTCTAGCCTATTTCAAATTGACTTGGCCAAAGCAAAGTCTACTGGTTTTTAAATTGAAAGTAAATATAAAATAAACCGGGAAATGTTTACCTAGTAAAAAAGTTGAATTCATTCATTCAAAGTCGCCGGACGAGGAAATTTCAAAAATCATTTTATTGTCTTAAAGTCTGAAAATTGATAGGAAACAGTCTTACGTATTTTTATTATACTTTTTTTTTGAAATCAAAAAGTGCAAAAAGGCTCAAATTATTGAACGTGATTAAAATATTAAATTTCAAAGAGAAAAAAGATTGAGAATTTTACTGAAATAATTTTTTTGAATTTTAATTAGTTTTTGATTTTTTTTAATCGAAAAAAATAAATAATTCGAAAAATAAATAAAAATGAGTGCATTCGCCAAAATACAAATTGCCCCGGAATTGGAACAATTTCACAAAAGTTATAAATTTGTTTTGGATGAATTCCCAAGGAAAGTGAATTTATCAGTCGGAGGTAATAATTTCAAATTAATAATGAAATAATATTAAATATTTTTTAGCCTATCGAGATGAGAATGGCAATCCATTTGTGTTGCCAATTGTGAATGAGGCGAAAAGGCAAATTGCATCGATGAATGAAAATGAATGCCAACAAATTGATAATCAATTTGGTCCATTCGGCTATGAACCATTCATAAATTCTGCAATTGGTTGACAAAAATGCATGGAAGGAATTTAAATATATTTTATTAAGAATTGTTGCTGGGCAAAGATTCCAAAGTGATTGACGAAAAAAGAGTGAATGAATTAAATTCTTAAATATATTAATTAAATTTTCAAGTTTATTGGCGTCCAATGCCTTTCGGGCACTGGTGCACTTCGGTTGGGTGGCGAATTCCTGAATAGGCATATGGCAAAGGATACAATCACCATTTCCGATCCAACATGGTCCTTATTTTTTTTACTTCTTAAAATTATTTACATTTAAATTATTATATAGAAATTGAGCGAGTTAAATCGTTTAAACCATATTTCTAATTTATGGTTTTGAACACTTAAATTTTTGATCAAAATTTGACAATTTATATACCATTCGATGCGTCCCGATGAGATTTACAAATTGGTATAAAATTTATTGGATAAAAACTGGTTTCTGATTTATAGGAAGTCAAAAACTACTTTTTCGATAAAAAAAAAATAAAAAAAATGAGATAAAAATTGCCTTCCTTATATAAAAAATTTCATATATTAAGGAATGGACATTGTTGCATTTTCCAGGCTGCTGGCTTTAAAAACATTCAATATTATGTGTGTTAAATTTTTTCTAATTTTTTAAAATTTTTCAGCGTTATTATGATCGAGAAAATGTATGCTTAGATTTTGAAGGGATGCTCGATGATTTGAAGGGAATTGAAGAAAAGTAAAATTAATATTTTTGAATAAAATTTAATAAAATATTTTAGTAGTGTAATTTTATTGCAAACATGCGCCCATAATCCAACTGGTTAATTTGGACAAATTAATTTAATAATTATATTAAATTCAAAGGCTTGGATTTGAATAAAATGCAATGGAAAAAAATTGCAAACATTGTTAAAGTAATTTTATTTTTAAATATTAAAATTTAAATCAAAAAAGCATCGCCATTTAATTCCATTCTTCGACATTGCCTATCCCGCATTTGTGAGTGGCAATCCGGAAGAGGATGCATGGCCAATTCGGCATTTTGCCAATCAAGGAATTGAAATGCTAATAATGCAAAGTTTCGCAAAAAATTTTGGACTTTATAGTTAAAATATTTTAAATTAATATTAAATTTAAATTAATTAGATGAAAGAATTGGAATGTTGGGAATTGTTTTCAATCGATTTGATCCCCAAATGATTGCCAAAATTCGTTCCCAATTGGAACAAATCATCCATTCCCTTTGGGCAAATCCACCATTGTATGGGGCTTTAATTGTGAACACAATTTTGGACACACCAAAAATGCGAATTGAATGGCTCAAAACATTGAATGTATTTTTGAAAATAAATTATTTAATTTTTCAGTATTTTTTATTCAAGGGAATGGCCAAAAGATTGCGAGAAATTCGGCATTTGTTTCGTGAATATTTGGAAAAGAATTCTGTGCCTGGGAAATGGGAAAATATTACCAAACAAGGCGGATTCTTTTCCTATACCGGATTGACTGGTCCATTTTAGATGCTTTACATAAGAATATTTTTTATTTATCAGCCAATCAAGTTAAATATTTGGAGAACCATTTTCACATTTATATGCTGGCAGATGGCCGAATCAACATTTGTGGATTGAATGAACACAATGTGGAATTGGTGTCAAAAGCAATGGCAGAAACAATCAAAAAATGCAATAAATAAATAAAATAGAATAGTTTTTATAAGAAATATTGGGTAAAATTGGTTCATACGGTCCAAGTTCTAAATCATACAAATGATATACCAATCGATAGAGCTTGACGAGCTGAGTCTGAAAATATGAAAATTTTTACCCGGCAAGCACTTTTTGCCAAGTTATGGCCATTAAAACGGATTTTCCCTTAAAAGTGAAGGGTCCCCCCTATGGGTCGAAAATTTTTAAAATTTGTTTTCGGCTATATTATAGCTCATTCGATGCGGCTCGATGAGCGGAACACGAATCTGCTATTCTTTTCACATAAAACTCAAAATAAAAAAAGTTATGGCCATTTTAGTCTCGCTGGAATGTGTTGGAACTGCGGAGGAATGTAAGAGTGGACTCCGGAGTGTGCGTAGCCGAAGCGCGGGAACTGGACGAGTGCTTGGCGAGCGAAGCGAGCCAAGCGCTCGTCTGGTCGCGCGGAGGCGGAGCACACGGAGGAGTCCACTCTGAAATGCCCACCGGAGCAGTTCCAATCCGTATTTCCTTTGCGCGACTGTAACTTTTTTATTTTTGCGTTTTATGCTAAACCAACAACATTTTCGTAAACAGCTCGTCGAGGCGCGTCGATTGATATATAAATTGGCCGAAAAATAATTTTGAACTTTTTCGACCCAAAGGGGGGACCCTTCACTTTTTCAATTTTCGAGTCCAAAAGTGCTTGCCGGGTAAAAATTTTTGTATTTTCGGACTCAGCTCGTCAAGCTCTATCGATTGGTATATCATTTGCATGATTTGGAGCTTGGACCGTATGAACCTATTTTTCCAAATATTGTTTGCAGAAATTCTATAAAAGAAAATTATTTAGGAAAATTTATACACATCAAAAAGTTGGCATTTGTTATAATATAAAAATACCATTTAACTTTTTAACATAAAAGATGACTTGTCAATTATTTTTATGAATTCTCTAGTGGATTGGATTGAATAATAGATCATTTCAAATTTATTATAATATTGTTTTTTGGATGCGCTAATATTTTTATTCAAATTTTAACATAAATTCATTCCACCCACAAAATAAAAAAATTTTTTTGATCGAATATTTATTAAAAAAAATTCTAATTCAAGATTGTCGGTGATGCGACTGCTAGTATGGATACAATCCCAAATGATTACTTCGATGCTACTAGATGTAAATTGGATTGGAGAAGAAATTAATAATTTGATATCGAAATGGCATTTTAATTTAGAGAATTTTTTAAAAATAAGAAGACAATAAAATATTCCAACTGATTAATTAGAAAATCATTGTATATATAATTTGATAATAATTGGCTGCTGAGGAATCAAATTAAAATTTTAATACTAATTTTTGTTTTACCGGCATTCAAAGATAATTTTCTAGGTATTATTATCATTATCATTATTATTTTTCCATTGAAATGAAGGTTATTAATCAAATTAGTTTAACAATTAAGTAAACATTTTAAATTTCTCATTTCGATATTCCATCTAAATTTAAATGATCATCACATTATCATCAAAATCACAATTCATTAATTTCTTATTATGTACATACGATAAACCAATATTCATTAATGCCTTTTCTTTAATTTAATTCTTCCAAAATTTGTAGTCGTTGCTCTAATAAATGAAATAAGCCTCATTTATATAGAAATTCGTGGAAGACTTGACCGACCCCATAACTTGAATTTTGTTATTGACAAATAATTGAAAAAATTTAGTAAATTATAATTATTTCGAAAAAGTGGAATTATCATGAAATATTGGAATTATTAAATTTACAAAAATTGCAATAAATTAATACAATGGAATAGTTTTATAAATATATTTATAAAATCTACAAGAAAATCAGCTATATAAAAAACAAATTTATTATTCTTTTATTCAAAAAATGCAATTTGGTAATTATAAACGAAATTAATGCAATTAATATGGCAACCAATTTTCGTACAAATTCGTTGGCTTATTGGTTGAATCTATTTGGACGAAAATTCTTGATTTGTTGGAAATGGGGTACAGTATCTATTTTCTTTTCTTCTCAAGGAGTGACCCAGCAGAGTAGTGGCCACTTATAATTTGATGGAAATAGAATAGAAGGGTGAAGGGAAAGAAAAGAACTCGATTCTTCCCTCATTCATTGCATTATGCATCTGCTGCCGCCGCCCTTTTCTTTAAGGAAATTTGTAGCTCCCATTTTTTTAACTCAATACATTCCTCCCTCGACTAACCGTTTTTGATGATTTTGGTATATGTTATGGTTTTGTAGAGCAGAAAATTCATTACAATTTGATATAAATATAATAAAATTAATTAATAAATTTATTATTTTGGGAATTAAATGAATTATATGAATTCGCATTCATCAGTGAACAGTGACTTGACATTTGGCAATGTTGATTGCATGACCCAAATTTCGCTGCTCCTCCCATTTTTCAAATCATCATACGGGGATTACAATTACATTTGAAAATTTTTTTTAGCAATTTTTGGGGGCAACGCTATTATTGCCTTTTTTGTGAAAGTCCTTTTGCATTTTATGGGGATAATGACGCCCCATTGTAAAATAGATTTATTAGCAGCTATTTATTTTATGGCATAGCATTCAATTAAAATTCTTCGATACCATTGCTCTCAAATATTTTTCAATTAAAATTGCCGTTATTGTTTATAAATTAATTATAAAGAAAGAATTATTAAAATTTCACTAAAAAATCCTCAATTTTGGCGCCCTATACGTGGCTTATTTCTTTATACTTCCAAGAGTTTATTCATTTCTGATAAATTTTTAATGGAAAATATAGAAAGAAAATTTAATCCTATCACAATCGCTAAAAATAGAATAAATGAATTTTCAATCTATCACTGGATTGGACATTGGAATTTGCATTTTTGAAATCAAATTTGTGCACTCCATTATCATTTGATAATTTGTACCTTTAGGACAATTTCCCAGTAATTCATTTAATTCTCAACGGTATCCGATTTTCCTTCATTTTTAAATCTAAAAATTATGGAACAATTGCCTCATTCTATATAATATAAATATATTTTATATGCCATCTTTCACGATTATTCAATTCAATCAGGGCTGGGGTCGAAACTCAAAAAAATCGAAATCGAAATTTGCTTCGAAATCGAAACTCACTTCCAAATCGAAATCGAAATCGAAACGAAATTAAAACGTCGAAATTTCGATAATCGAAATCGAAAATCGAAATTTTTCAAAAAAAAAAATTCAAAATCCTTTAAAAATTGAAAAAAATTCTGAAAATACAAAAAAGTGAAATTTTTATTCAAAAAATAATATTCAATGATATTTAAAAAATAAAATTGTTTAACATTTTGATGAAATAAAAGAAGCATCAAATTTTCTTTTTTTTATTATTGTCTAAAATAGTTGCCAATGAAACCAATACCCAAACCCAACCGAATTTAGCTTTTCTTTTTAAAAAAATTTTTGGTTTTTTCATAAGGTTTTATTTGATATTTTTTTAAATGACAAATTAATTGGTAGATTCTTTTTCAATGATTATTTTAGGTTCGGTTCTTTCCATGTTACATTATTGTTTGGCCATTTCCATCAAAATAATATTATTAAATCTTGAATGTTTCATTTTTTATTCCTAAATCAATTATAAAACCTATTTTGATGATTTAATAATTGAAAAATAAATTAAAAAACTAAATATTTTGAGCAAAATTAAGGAAATTTTAAGTAAAAAAGGAATTCGTTTCAAAAAATATACCAAATTTTTGATTGAAACTAGCAAAGGGTCCCCCCTTTGCCTTTTTCGAAATTTTTTCGAAACTCAACACTTTTCGAAATCGAAATCGAATCGAAACTAAAACATCGAAATTTCGACGATCGAAATCGAAAATCGAAATTTCGTCCCCACCCCTGAATTCAATTGCAATGCCAAATCATCGATGTCTTCTCGTCATTCCCATTCCCATTCCCAATCTCCTTTTCCAAGAACCACATTATATTCCAAAAATGGCAGAATCAGAATTGCATTTTTTCATAAGCATATTGTTTAGTGCATATTGCATAGCAACATTTTCCTATAAGAATCTTCCTTGATATTTTTAATAAGCATTTTTTTGTTCAAACTAATTTTAGGGTAAATTGTTTGTCAAAAACCATATTTGGTTATTTTGGATTCATTTCCTTAGATAAGGGCTAAATGCTTAATTCCATTTTACCCCATTATTTTATTAAATCATACTGTTTTGATTCCGGTATCTTCCGAATTTTAAAATAAACACAAATTTATATTTTAACAAAAATTATTCGCAACTAAAATCTAATTCAAATATTTTAAAGGAAAAATTATCAAAATATAATCTGCATTTCAGATTCTCACATACCAAAGTAAATAAAATAAATAATAAACCGAAATTCTGCGAAAAAATGAATGAAGAAAAGAACAATGAAAAGGGAATATCAGAAAAGAGGAAATTAAGAGAAAATGAAATAAATTTAGCAGTGAAGAAGGTAAGGGGAATGAGAAATTCAATTTTGAATGAATTTTGGCATTAATAAAATATTTTCAGTTGCGCAAATCACCGATTCGCAGCCATGGAATGCCAGCCGAATTACTCAATGAAATGTTCGCCTCATTGCCGCTGGTAATTGCTTTTGGTCTTCTGGCCAAAATTCCAAATGGACTTCTGGCCAGAAATCTTCAAAAAATGTTCAAGGCCATTAAAGAGGTTGAATATATTTATAGAAAAATTAAAATAATAATGAATTTCAGGAAATGAAGGGCAACAAATGGAATTTAGGCGATTGCTCACCCAATTTGACAATTTTAGAGGATTTATTTGTCGCTGATTATTCTGGTTTACCTGGTAAAATATATAAAAATTATAATTGTAGAATTTTGGGCAATCTTTTGGAATATCTCAAAATTGTTTAACTAAAATAGATTTTTAATTTAATTTAGGGCTGCAATGAGAAAAATAATATTATAGAAAATCGAAAAATAGTGACAAAAACTTAAAATATTTAGTTAAAAATTTATAAAAGAAATTTTTAACAAAATGCTTCATTGAAGGCAAAATTTTTTTTGACCGAAAAGATGAGATAATAGTAAAGTTTGTCCATAGTCTGTTCATATTAATAATGCTTTCTTTTAAAAATTGCTCATAAAAATTCTAAAAATAAAAATTTTTTATACCGTAATTCTGAAGAATTGCCATAATTCAAATAAAATTATTTTAAAAATAAATATCATTACAGGATTCAATTTCAATTGCGTTCGGGCTATTTTGCCGATTCCATTAAATTTGACATTGTCAGCCAAAAAGTCATTTATTGCCTTCTACTTTGAAATACAAATTATCAAGATTTGGTATTTAGAAATCTTCAAAACAAAATAAATTAATGCATATAGCTAAAATAGTATTCTAAATAATCTGCTACTGCTATTTCAGACACAATAATTTCTTTTGTGTATAATTTATACTTTGATTAAAAAAATGCTAATTTAGGAAGGACATAAACATTGGATTTTGTGATCAGCAATTTCCTTTAGAAGACAAATGGCTTGGAGATGAAAATAATTCAATTGGGATATGTTGCAAAAAATATATAATGATTGATAAATATCACCTTGTAATCGGAAATGCCGATGAAAATTTTAAAGAAGGAGATGTGGTCGGTGTTGGCATAATCCGTTCCCTGACAAATGCATCTATAAAATGCTTTGCCACATTGAATGGCGAATTGTTGGGTAAAATAATTTTAAAAATATTTGAAAAAGTAATATAATAATAATGATGAAAATTAAAAGATACGATGAAAATATTAGATTAATAATTCAAATTCAGGGATGGCTAAATTGCCAGCAAAATATGCAACTCTCCAAATTTTCCCTGCTGTCCAATTGTCCCGTAATGGCGATTCAATCAACGCGAATTTTGGGAAGAAAGAATGGCACTTCAAGCAATTCAAAAAAGTCCTCCAAAATTGTGCAAATGATTACATACACGATATAATTTATATTTAATTAGTTTCTTTTTGAATAAAATTGAAAATTTGATGAATTTAATCGAAAAGAAAACCAGTGAGGATGATAAGATGATTGTATAGCTTGTATTACTCATTAAGTTCAATTTCTATCCGTTCTTATTTTATATTTGGATGCCAATTTTTCTGATTGCCCCCTGCTCGACAATTTTTCATGTAATAATTTAATTTGGAAAAGGTGGATAACAAAAAGAATTAATTATTCTAGAACATTTATATACTAAAAATGTAGTAACAGGAGATGCTAGAATTGCCGGAATTGCTTATAAAAAATTGTAAGATTGCTATTGGAAGTGGCATCGCCAGCAGGCTTTTGCTTTGAGTGAGAGGCATGGGCATAAACTGTAAATTGTTTTTGGATGTTTAAAAATGAAAATGGTAAACAAGGAATGGTTTTAACCAAATGTTACCGTAGATAAATTTGATCAATTCTAAATTAAAATATTTTTTATTTTAAGAAGTGATCTTTTTAGCGAAATGCGCAAACATTGCACAAAAAGCCATATTTAACAAATTATCATTGTATGCCCTAATTTCGCGTGACTGGTTCGCGAATTATTTTTATGAATTCTTTAATGGATTGGATAACACATTTAAATTTAATTACAAATTCAATCCCATCAAAGGACGATATAAAAAATTTTCCTGCCAATGACAATCAAAAAATATTGTAGATTGGGACACTATCGGCATTTATCCTCAAGAAAAAATGGCACACAAAATCATCAATCTATTTCATTTACCGTATTAGATTCTTTCTTGACAAAAGAGAAATAAAAAAGTAACCTTAGGCAAATATTTTAAAAATTCATTTTATCCTCATCGGTATTTCAATTTATGTTTTTTTCTTCATTTTTAAGTAGGAATTGTTCCATTCTACGATATGACCATTTTATTTATATTGTGCCATTTTTCAATATTATTCAATCCAATTGCAATGCCCCCAAAATCCATTGCTCTACCGATGCCACAATCGGCATTTCCCATCTCCATTTCTAATTTCCAAAGAGACTGAATTTTATTCCAATATAAAATGGTAAAATAGTCTTTCACTTTTATTTCTTCTTTCAACATTTTTAAATCATTTAAAAAGAATAAAATTTATGTCTATTTCCGGGGATCTTAATTAATAATTATAATTAAATTATACCTCTTTATAAGCAGCTTGATTTTAGAATTGAATTAAAGTTTTATCCAATCCATTTTTATATAAATATAAAATTTTTCCAAAATTTTAAAAATAAATTTTTTGGCTTTTTTTTCGATTCAATCCCATGGAAAGGGGCAATGCCAAATTCATTTGCAAACAATTTGTCACTAATTTATTATGAATTATTAGTGTTTCTGGAAGGGATTCTATAATTTTTCTCGAAGCTTACTTTCAACTTTCAAGAAGTAAGGAAATTGTTTATTCGGGTATTGTTTTCATTTTTATGAATATAAAATTACCCAAAAATCAAACGGATTCACCAAATTTCAATTGAACCGTTTTAAGTGAAAATGAGTAAAATATAAATGATAAATAAATGCTATTCATCCAATCACAATAAATAATATAATAAATTAATAAATAAGCCGAATTTCCACGAAAAATGAATCAACAATACGACGACGGAGGGACGAACAATGAAAATGGAATGTCAGAAAAGAGGAAAATGATGGAAGACGTAAAAAATTCAGAAAAAAGGGTAACAAAAAAAAGATGAATAAGATATGAATTTTATATGAATTTATGGAGTTAAAAATGTAAAATATTTCCAGCTGCACAAATCGTCCATTCAATACCGAATATTTGGAATGCCAGCCGAATTATTAAACGAATTGTTCGCTTCATTGCCGTTGGAAAATGCTTTTGGTCTTTTGGCCAAAGTGCCAAATGGGCTTTTGGCCAGAAACCTTCAAAAAATGTTTAAAAACATAAAAATGGTGCTCAATTTTTAATAATAATAAAAAGTAAATTATTTCCTTTGTTCGCAGGCAATGAAAAGCAACAAATGGAATATGGCGGATTGTGGTTTAAAATTAGTAATATCCGAAGAGGGTCTTGTAGTGACACATATCGGTCATGAAGGTAAATATTATATTTTTTTAATAGGTATTTTAGAAAATTATTTTAAAAATCATTCTTTTATCAATTTTGATATTATTTAATTTAAATTTTTTAAGAAGAAAATTCTGTCCGTGCCATCATGCCAATATATTTTTTCAATTTGACCAATATAAAGCCGCATATTGCTTTTTATTTTGAAGTGAAAATTATTAAGAAGTATGGTTTTTATTATTTATTAAATTAATTTAAGAAAAACAGTAAACATTTTCATTAGAAATCCATTTATGTTTTATGTATTATACTTTTATCGTTTTATAATCATAATCATTCATTGTTCAGGGTCGAGGATTTAGATATTGGTATTGGATTTTGTAGCCAACAATTTCCATTGGAAGGAAAATGGTTGGGAATCGTAGGAATTGAAAATTCAATTGGAATTTGGAACAAACATGAAATATGGTTTGACGGTTGTGTTGATGGAACCGGAAGTGCCTATGATTATTTCGAGGAAGGGGATGTGGTTGGACTTGGCATTATCAATTCCTTATCAGCAAATACATCCAAAATATCATTGTTTGCTACGTGGAATGGCAAATTATTGGGTAAAATAATAATTGGAAAATATTTTTTAAAATAGTCGCTTAAATAAAAATAAACAAAAATTATAATTGCAATTTAAAAAATAAATAATTCAAATTTAGGGAAGATCGAATTGCCTCCAAAATTTGCTTCACTGCAACTTTTTCCTGTTGTTAATATGTGGGATATTGGCTATGCAATTCGTGCGAATTTTGGGAAAGAAGAATGGCGCTTTAAACAATTCAAACATGTCCTCCAATAATCACAGTAAATAAATGATGAGGAAAAAAATGAAGCATATCCTAAGACTTATTATTATCAATTTATGAGCATTATATAATAAGTTTTAAGTTTATTAATCGAATATTTGCTATCTATATGTAAATATTTCCCCTAAAATTACCTAAAGCTTCCCAAAATTTGATCAACCCTAAAATCACCTAAAATCATTTTTTTTCATCGTTTTACATTCAAATATGGTAATAGAATAAGAACTCTAACAAATTTTTTCAAAATCTTCACATGCGCTAAATTTTATTCAACTTTCTTTGTTCCGATTTAATCGATTTTGTTGAAATTTTCACAATCTCTACTTCTTTTTCTGATAAATTCTCTGATAAATTTGACTTTTAAAACAGCAAAATTATAATTAATATTTTATTAAAAAATCAATTTTCAAATTATAACGCCGAAAAAGGTGCATTTTGGAATTCGTTAAGCGACAAAAATCCATCCCTGTCCAAATCGCTTCTTTCCATTAATTGTTCCGTTGCGATCATCATCAATTCCTCATAATTGATTAATCCATCATCATTTTCTCCAATATCCGCCATGTCCAACAAAGCCAGCATTTTTTCATCAAAGATTTTTGAAAGTGCCAAATCCGGTGTTGCTTTGAACAATTGCATAAATATATTTGGTGGAAGGCCAATTTGACTCATAAATTCTGTTTGGAAACTTAATTGACCATCCTTGTTTAAATCAGCCGCTTCTATCTTTTCAGGGGATACACCAATTTGATTTGCAAATGAGTTTTTTCCGATAGCCAATGGAAGAGGTGTTTGAGCCAATCGGGGGTACATTCCGCCCACCATTGCTTTGAATGGTTCGAGCATTTTTGCTGAGAATGGGACCAATTCGGGACCATCCAATTTTCCATCTTTGTTCATATCAAATTCCTTAATTATATAATTTATTTAAATTCTTTTAACTATTTAATTGGGCTTATTTAGCAATGTCAAAAATTCTTCAATTTTTTTTGCGAAAATTACCAAATTTTTTAGGATAATATTTATTGTAATCTGTCGAAAAACTTTTCATTCCAAAAATAATCCTTACTTTAGGCTATATAACTTGGCCTATCAGGCTTTTTTAAAATTCCATCCCTAACCCTAAACACATGCAGGGCCCTAAACTAATCCTTAGACCTAGCATAATTTATGGCCTATAGCCTAAAAGATAATTTTCGACATGAAATTTTTTCGAAAATTTCAATAATTTTTCGGCAAGTATTTCCCATTTTCCATTAATATTTTTGTTTTTACTAAAATGAATTTAAATTCTACCTTAAATTGTACAGTCTTCAATTCTCTATCATATGCCTCCGATTCACTTTCATTCACATTTCCATCCAAATTTGTGTCCAAAATTTTGTTTGCATATTCTTTGTGCAATTTTTCCTCCTCTTTCATATTGAATACTCCATTATGGTCCGCATCGTTGGCTTTAACCAATGTTTCAATTTTTGGATCAATTTTGGCAATTTTTGTTAGCATCAAATAATCATCCTTTTTTCCAATCCCAGCATTTTCGGCTTTTTCCATTATATTCATCAATCCGGCAGCAGATAATTTTTGCTTCACATTCGAATAATGTTGGCCAATTTCCGTGCTATTCACTTTTTTGTCATGATTATAATCGAAAACCTATTTTATGATAATTTTGTTCTTCAAAATTCCAATTTTTACCTCCAAAAATATAGCCGGTTTTTGTTGAGTTTGTTCAATGAAAATGAAAAGAGAAAACACAATTATTGGGAGAAATGAGAAAAACATTTTTTGAACAAAGCTTTTTATTTCAATAAAATAAAAGGACGAAGGAAATATATTTTTATATTGCCAATTTTACTTCCTCATTTCTCAATTCTCGTTCAGCGAATGAATTTGGTCGGTTGTTGTAATTTTCATTTCGCAATGCGCGAATTCCTCCTTTCTTATTTAATTTTAATTACATTACAGCAACAAAATAAATAAACAATTTTAATTTTAGGTTGATAAATTAGAAGGAAAACAGCCAAAATTTTCTTTGATTTATTAAAACATTAGTGTCCTATGTTAAATTCATTTATTTTAAATTATATCATTCAAAAATTTATAAAATTTAGTAAAAATAAATAAATAATAATCATTTTTAAAAATAAATTAGGTACACATTACACAAGGTGCACCAGAAATAATGCGCAAATTCTCCTATTTATATTTAGGTAGATTAGAATGAAAATAAAAGTAAAAGTTAAAGATATTTAACAAAAATCAAATTATTCTCCATATTAAATTCGTTCTTTATTATTAATATTATTTAAAAAATTTATAAAATTTAATAAATAAATAATCATTTTTAAATTAAATTAAGCACAGGGTGCACCATAAATGGTGTAGGGCAAATAAATAGTCAAAATTAATGAAATGAACATTGTGCCGGCAACAAAAGTGAACATCAAATGAAAACCAATCAAATTCAACAAAAATTGGGAACAAAGTGCGGTGATGATGCCGGAAATAAACTTAAAAATAAATAATTGAAATTTATTTTATTTTGGCATTAACCAGTGAGAGTTGAATGCATCCGTAAGCAATGCCAAAATTCTCACTGCCAAAACATTTATGCGTTGCATAAGGAATCAGGGAATAGGTGGCCCCAACACAGCAAAACATTGCACAAATCTGACAAAAAATATTAATTGATTTTAAAATCGGATGATTAACCCAAATAAAATAGAGAATTGGTGAATTAATTTGTTCAACAATGGCCAATGTCCACATTAAAACGGCTCCAAATGCGCAGGCAATGGACATTGTGATTGGATAGGAGAACTAAAATATAAATTGTGAATAAATATTTATTTTTTTGGATGGACTTTATCAGCAAAATGGCCCCAAAATATTCGACTAATGCAATTCATGGCAGCGGCAAATGAATTCACGGTGGCCAGAAAGAAATCATCGTGAATGAATGTTTGACCATAAGCCTGTGATTTTATTATTAAAATTAAATAAAGGTGAATATGATGTCTAATCTTATTAAGGATGGGAGTTTTATTAATATCAATATTTTATTTGTGAACTTAAATATCTGGAAAACAACGTAAAATATATTTTATCAAAGTTTTTGTTGATTTGAATGGAATTTTATGTAAAATATTGATCAATATTTTGACATTTTTTGGTCGTCAATATTGATATAAATATTTCGGTAATTCTTCCTAATTTTCGCCAATATTTTGATTTTATTTATTTTTTTTTTGAAATTGAAAATCTTTTAATAAAATTTTGGAAATTTTCTGAAAAATTTTGTCACTTTTTGAAAAAAAATATTGAAAAATTGATTTTGACATTTTTTAACAAAATTAATCAAAAAATAGATTTTGGATTTTTGTAAAATTTACCAATGTATATAAAAAAAAAAGTTTAATTTTTTTGGAAATGAATTTTAAAATTTATTAATATCAAAATGCTAATAATTTTGTTTGAGAATAATTTAAAATTAAAATTTATTTTTTTATCAATATTTTGCGCGTTTTTTCATCAATATAAATCCCATCTCTATAATCAGTAATTAATAAATGCCAAAATTTAATTACTTTAAAAAGTCCACTGATTGTTTGGCACCAAATTCCATTTAATAAAAGTGTAAAGAAGAGACAAGCAAAAGTACTCGAACATAAAACTTTTTTGGCCGACAAAGTTGGTGCATCATAATGATGGACAGAAGAATAGGAAGTGAATGAGGCAACGGAATTTCGAGGCAAAAATCGACGACGTGAATATTGGATGGAGGGGTCATCATCGTTATCTTCGCATTCATCATCATTGGACTTATTAATATTCCTTTGAATATTCTACAAAAATAGAAAAAAATAGGATTAAAAAATTGAAAAACAAACAGGGTTGGCAATGAAGAAAAGTGCCAAAAATTGAAGAATACCAAAAATCGCAGCCAAAAGAAGGAATAATTTTGGGACTCTTTCCAACAATTCATCTTGATCAAAAAATCTACAATAAATTAATTATTTAATTATGGCATAAAGTATGTTAATGTTAACCCATTTTGGTCGACATTCAAATTTGCTGGATTGATGAATTTTGTTTGAATTGGCGAAATGATGAATGCGCCACTCCCAAATCCGGCGGTGATTAATCCGCCCACCAATCCAACTCGATGAGGAAGCCACTAAAAATAATAAAATAAATTATTAAATATTTTTTAAAATAATTCACCTTTTGGCTTTGAATGAGTACACAATTGTAGGCAACACCTTGGCCAAAACTGCCAATCAATCCCAGGGTAATGATTAAAAGAAAATAGGATTCTTTGATGCTCCAATAGGAAAGCAAAATTCCACCCGTGTACAAAATGGAACCAAAAATGGCCCCCAAACGGGCACCGACTCTCCGTTCCATATAGCCACCGGTGAGCATTGAAAATGGGAAACCGGCTGCAAAAATTAAATTATAATATTATAATTTTATTTAATTTGAATTTAATAATTTGAATTTAATTATTTATTTTATTTTTTAGCGAATATTACACATTAGACTTTGCAACCAAATAAGTGATCCTTGTGTTTGGAATGGATCAACTTTCCATCGAAGATATGAAGCCAAATATGGCAGCAAATTGCCTAAAATATGATATGAAAAAATGCTCTAATTCATCATAATTTTTATTACCGACCAAAAGTATAGACAAGTCCATAGGTGAATTGAAGAACAATTCCAGCGGAAATAACAATAATGGGACGCCATTTGGCTGAAATTAATTTTAGAACCGGATCAGAGGTCTCCATAATATTCGGCTGTATTATTTATAAATAATAAGCAATTTGATATGATATTGATATTCAGAAATTTTGGCGAAAAAATGATTAGAATTGGAGATTGAAAATTTATTTAAAGAGGTATTAGAAAAATTATAATAGAA
Source organism: Pratylenchus scribneri (assembly GCA_030063045.1). Classification (NCBI taxonomy): domain Eukaryota; kingdom Metazoa; phylum Nematoda; class Chromadorea; order Rhabditida; family Pratylenchidae; genus Pratylenchus; species Pratylenchus scribneri. Next base: position 2,571,672 of record JAQSEB010000019.1, on the reverse strand, counting down.
AAACCTTAGAGGCAATTATTTTTTTTTCCTTTTTAAATGCCGATTTTTACTAAAATTTATTTAAATTTTTTTCTGGATTTTATAAATTCTATCTAAATTTTTATTATTAGAGGTAAAAAATATTTTCGGTTCTTTAAAATGTATGGGTAAATTGATGATGAAAATGGCAAAAAGAATTGCGTAAATATAATCAATTCATAGCAGTGAAAACATTTACTTTGGAATTTGGATGCGTTTATTATTTGTTCCATTCAATCATTTTTGGCCATAAGAACAGCATTGTTGGGTTGGACTCTTTCCCTCTCTCACTCTTATCAGTAATGAAATAATTAGTCGTAAGAATTTTCTACCATTACGAATAATTTTTGGCCACTAAAAAGAGACGATTTTAAAATAAATGCTTCGAATTTTTTTAAATTTTGATAAGTCAAAAATTTTTGATTAATTATAAATGATGAATGGATTAAAAATTTTATTGGAATGAAAAATAAAGTATTAAAATATCATCCAATCATCTCACAATTTAGCATATTAATTTCATATGTCTAAAAATACCGTATTTGGAAATTTCCAGTTGGGCAAATTAGAGAAATACAATCTACAAATTATAATAAAAATCCCTTTATTGTTATTCTGCCCACTCAAGATGAAAATTATTTTTAATGAAAGTTTATCAAAAAATTAAAAATTATTATTTAATCATAACAAATTCAAAATTTATTGAATTGTTTTAATTTAATTCCCAACACATTTTAGTTTCAGTCAGTAGGGTCCATCCAACTCCATTTTCAGCATCCACCATTCGATTTGTTTGCGGCTAGGACTAAATAAATAAATATGAGAATTATTAATATTTTTATATACAAGCTTGATATGCTTCATTGTTAAAATTGGCATTTTGATTGCCAAAAAAGAATGAATTGCCTTCTGCCACCATTTTGAGTTCCTTTAAATTTTTATTTCCATTTGCATTGACCGCATGATTCAATGTGATTTTCGATGCTTGCGAGATTGAATCTATAAAAAGAAAATGAATAATTGGAATTTTCATTATTTTTAAAAATTTTTTTTTTGTCTTTTGAAAATATCCAAAAATTACTAAAAAACTCTCAAATTTACCCATTCCATTATTGCCATTTGGGATGAGAATGTTCATACCGGGGCCAAATGAAACGAAGCTGCTATTGAATTCCATGGTTGCTTTTTCGGTGACTTCGCATTCCAATTTATTTACGGTAATATTTGAGGATTGTTGTTGCTGATTGGTGTCATCCACCACATTCAGTGTTGGAATTGGAGGATGCATACTCATTTTAGTTAGGATATAATATTTTCGATAAATTAATTAAATATTGCCTGAAATATTCATTATTTAAATTAAATATTATTTAATATTTCTTCAAATTAAATATTACTTGATTTTAAGTAAAATCCTTTTGTTTTGTATTTCTTTCTGCCGAATAATAAAAAAATATGGTTCCTCAAATTCTCAGATTTGTCATCAAAAAAACTCAAAATGATGAATGAATAAAAAAAATGGGAATAAGAAGACAATGCGGAATAAATTAATTTGTTATTCAATCTACAGTGGGAAAATGATTGGTAGAATTGGAATGGAAAAAAGTAATGGGAAAAACTGAAAAATTGTCAACAAAGGACAATGAATTTCGCTCCAAGGAAAGCTGAATAATTCTTGTTCTTTCCAATTGCGTTTTTGCCATTTTATTCACATTTTTTGATGTTATTGCTTATTGGATCAACATATTTTTAAATATTTTATTAAAGATTTTGCTTAAACAATTATAAATAAAATGAGTTCAAAATTATTGCCCGGATTATTGTTCATTTTATTTTTATTTATTGCCAATGTCAACCCAATGATGGATGCCATTTCCAATTTTGTTTGTTTTATATTCTATTAAGTTTAAAATAAATAAATGTAAAGTTTACGAATATTATGGAGCAAGCGCCGGCCACATGTTTATTACCAAATGGAGCAGAAATTTGCAATAATAAATGCCGAAAATCAATGGCAAGTGCCAATGGAATTTGTTATTGCTCTGGAAAATGTGAACCAAGTGAACTAATCTTCACATGCAGATGCTATAATCCACATTGTCCTTGCGAAAATTGGTCTTTTTTAAATTTTAATTAATAAAATCAATTTCAAATTTTGAGATTGAAAATGGTTCAAAATTCAATTTCTGGATTATTTTTTTTATTTACAGGAAATTCCAAAGAAATCCTCAAAGCGAAGATGATAATGCCTTGGTCAATGTTTTGGTCGATCATGGAGAAAATGCAATAATTCATGATGGTGGTGAACATTCGGATGGTACTTTTTTTTAATTTCTATTAAAAAAATATTTTTTAGTACTCCAAAATGGACATTGGGAAATACAAAAATTGCCACAAAGTGCAGGACAATGCCAACTCGAAAATTCATTAATTTGTATGCGAAAATTTGGTGGAAGTAATTGCATCAAAGAATGCCAAAAATTTATTGGTGCTGAGGCAATTTTCATTAGAAATGATGGCCAAGATGGAATATTCACTGGAAATGAATTGCCAAATCGGCATCGTTGTTTTTGTAGTGGAGCATGTGTGCCAAACTTATTTGGTTGGCCATCAATTAAATGCGAATGCAAAAATCCAACATGCAATTGCAATCATTGATTAGTTTTTTTGTTTAAATAATATTTAATTCAGAAATTATTAATGGAAAGCAGTTTTTTACCCGACCTTCCATTTTTTAAATCAAACAATAATTTTTGATTTCTAATAAAATAATTAATTATCTCATCGTATTATCTCTTTTGATATACCTAAACATTTCTTTGTTTAAATTCGAAGCTGACTGAATTAAACCGTTTAAATCATATTTCGAGTTTTTCGTTTAAGCATTTAAATTTTGGACCAAAACTGATATTTTATATACCATCCGATGCGTATTGATGAGTTCTAGGCATTACTAAAATGTTTGTATAAGGTCTAAAACCATTTTCTGATTTATTTGAAGTCAAAAACGATTTTTAGGGTAAAAATATAAAATAGGGTTCTTTAATTTAATCGTAACATTAATTATAATGAATATTTGCTAATTTAGGCCCCGAAGTATTGCATTTTCCGGTCAAGCAAATGTATTTTTGCATGCAACAGAACAAATTGGCACAAATGATTTCCCATCGACATCGGCGGAAAATGCCCAAAAACAACCGGAAAATGAAAGGACAAGTCAAATGAATTCCAATGAAAATGAACTCCGAATTAGCGTTGTTCCGGCAATAAGAATTGAGTTTATCAAAAGGAATTTTATTATTTAATTTTTACAATTTTAGTTGGTGACATAAATGTTCCAGCGCCAAATGGAATTAATGCGACAAATCCTCGATTTGTTCAGAATTGGCAATGGCAGCCAATATTTGGCCAAAATCAACAATTGAATGCGGCCAGAATTGGGCTGATGAATGGAGGGAATGGGGAAGAGGAAATCAATGTTGGGGTCGAAGTTCGCAATTCAATATTTGTCTTTCCACCAACCGATGTTCAACAAAATGGCGGAAATAATCATTGCGGCTGAATATGAATTCCGTACTGAAAATGATCATGAATGGGCAAAAATTTACATATTTTTTTTGAATTATTCACAATGAATATAATAGAATATTTTCCCTTTCATAATTGCAATTTTTCATTTTGTGAATTCATTTTAATTAATCAAAATTGAAAAAATTGTTTAATATTTTTATTTTGCGGATTATTCATCATTTCCCTTTAAAATTGTTCATATAAATGAAGGAAGTAAATAAGATGTTTTTTTATCTTGAAAACAATTCATAAATTGTTCCTTTTTTCTACATAAATAAATTATGGATCCATATAATCTATCATAAATTGGACAATTTAGGTGTGCAAATAATTGGGTAAAAATTTGACTGAAATAACTCCAAAGTTGGTTCATTAAATAACTTCCAAATTTAAAATTTTTTCTCATTTTCTACAATAATTACAAAATGAAAAATTTATTAATTTTTATTTCAACTACAATAATTTTATTCGATTATCATATTTATGGAATTGATAATATTAGCAATAATAATCAAGGTAAAGGCAATTACATTTAAAAAAGTTTTTTTTTTAATGAAAAAATTTTGTCCAAAAAAAAGAAAATGAGACATAAAAAGAAGACTTAATTTATATTAATAAGGAATAAAAATACTAGTATTAAATTATAATCAACATTTTTCTTTGTACAATTTAAAATTCTAAAATATTTATAATTTTTATTTTTAAATTTTTTATCATCTTAGAGCCGATTGTGAAGACAAAATATGGAAATGTTCGAGGATTTAATGCCCTAAATGGAAGTATCGCCGTTTTCTTCGGCATTCCATATGCACGACCTCCGTTGGGCAAATATCGTTTCGAAGTCTTTAATTTTTAATAGATTAATATTTAAATTATTTCCAACATCAAAATTGTATAGAAAATTTTAAATTCATTTTCAGAAACTACAAGAACCAAAAAAATTTCAAGGAATTTTAAATGTGACCAATCAAAGAAATGGATGTTATCCGCACACTGCGCCAATGGATCAATCCGGAAAATTTATTGGAAATTTCACGGAAGATTGCATAATTTTGAATATTTTTGCACCCAATAAAAAAATGGTGAAATTTATGTATAAATATAAATTTAATATTAGAAACTCATAAATTAATCTTAAATAATTTTAAGAATAAAAATCCAGTTTTTGTGATTATCCATGGCGGTGGATTTGAAAGTGGCTCTGCCGGCCAATTCTCCAATTATACGGATATTGGCATTAAATTTGTCCAGCATGGCATTGTTGTTGTCATTATTCAATATCGCCTTGGGCAATTGGGTAAAAATTAAATTTAGATACAGAATTTATTTTTTAAAAAGGTTTTGCCTCAACCGGAGACAAAATTATGCCTGGAAATTTGGGACTTTGGGATCAAACTGCCGCATTGAAATGGGTGAAGACAATTTATTTTCATATTTTCAATCAATCAAACATAGATAAAAAAGAATATTGCCGCATTTGGCGGTGATCCAAATCAAATAACGGTGAAAGGAAATTCAGCTGGAGCAAAGGCGGTCGGTGCCCTCACATTGTCCCCGCATAGTCGAGGTAAATATTAAATAATTTTATATTAATTTATTTGTTTAAAACTTATATAATTTTTTACAGATCTTTTTACCCGAGCAATCCAAATGAGTGGTTCTTCGATGGATTCCGCTGTATTTGGTTCCAGAGTTCCAAATGAAACAATTCGAATGGCAGCCATTTTGGGCTGTCCAATTCAAAATGGTTCAAAGGCAATTAAAAATTGTCTAAAACTAACAAGTGCCGAACAAATGATGAAAGCCGTTGATCAAATGGTAAAAAAAGTTGAAATAAAATTAATTTATTGATCATAGGGGCAAGCCAGAAGAGAACCGAACACATTTTTCTTCACGCCAACTTTTGATGGAGAATTCTTTCCAAAAACAATAATGGAATTGGTTAAAAATGCACCAAAAAAGGAAACACTTTTTGGCTTTAACAAATTGGAATCACTTTTATTCAGTAAATTTTGAAAAGATATTCTTCATATTTTGGTTCATTTTTAGCCCTTTTTACTGGCCAAAATTTTACGAATAGTCATCAAATGTTACCATGGACCGAAATTGATGGCTATGGGCCTGAACAATTTCGGAATTATATTTCAACATTTGTGGCCACAAAGGAACGATTTGGTGCGAATATAGCCAGCGAAGTTGCTGAACAAATATTCACATTTTATTCCACTCGAGAAGAAAATTCCACAAATGGACAAAATTATTTTTACATTCGGCAATGGACTGAAGTGAATTAATTAATTAAAAATAATTTTAATTAATTTAAATGAAATTGAAGATGATTAGTGACATTGTCTATGTTGTACCAATTATAAGGGAAATTAGGGAAAAGGCCAAAAATGGATGGCCCACATATTTGTACCATTTTGAGTATATTAATGAGAGAATATTTCCGCCTCTTGTCAAAATTCATGGTAATGAAAAAAAATTATTTAAAAATAATAAAAAAAATAATAATATTAGAAAGTTTTCACGTCTCTGATATGGCACAAGTTTTTCAACTCGGCTTGCCACCGGAATTGGCAATTGAAAAATTCATGGTTGACTCATTCCGAAATTTCATCAAAACCGGGTAAAATTATTTATTTTTAGTTATTTTTTTTCAGTAATCCGTCAACAAATGAAAATGTTTGGCCCCGAATTTCCCCAAATCAACTGAATCATTTTGTCATAAAATTGCCACAACCTAACAAAATGGCCAATATACCAATTGTTTCGGAACGTGTCCAATTCTGGGCCGATTTATCCATTCAATATCCTCAATTCGATTTGATTCTTGAGAGAAGTATAAGTAATGGAATTTATTATTAGTCAAAAATATTTGATTCACAAAATGAATTTAACGATAAATGTTATTTTTAAAATTAATTTTTCTTAATTAACTAACAGCCGAGCCGAATGGAAGACCAATGGATTTTAAATTAAATAAATTGTTGCCATTGGCAACTGATAAAATAATGAATAAGGAATTTTTTGCCGTGAAAATTAAATTCAATTTTAAAATAAGCCCGAGGTACGTGTGACATTAATTATTTATAAAATGAATGTAAATCCCTATCTCCACAGAAACCATTCATGTTAGATTTGAGTGTTCATTCATTGACGGAGGGAACTTTTTTTGATTCAAAATGGGGAACAAATTGGCAACATAAATATTAATAATAAAAATAATAAAATAAAAAGTGTCCTTTCTTAATTAGTGCCTTATTTATTCTAACAAATTCGAAAATACCGATTTAATTTAATTATTGAGTAATGATAATGATGGTTGATGAACACCCCTATGATATTGCCTTAAGCTTTATTCAATTTTGTAATTTTGGTATTTGTTAATTTTAGCCCAATGTTTGCCCATCCAACAAAATGTGTCCGTGTCCTGAGCATCAATTATTTCAGATCTAGGGTCAATACATCCATCCATTGTACTTTAAAGTCCAATCCATTTTTATTGATTTTATGGCCATAAAATATTTTCCTTTAAAGTTCTAAAAGCTAATAATAGCATTATATGTCAATTAATTAGTTTAATTCCATTATGTCGAATATGAAAATGAATGTTAGAATTTGTCAAATTTGTGGTTCATCAAATGCATTTTTCAATTATGGCGCAATTTCATGCCGTGCTTGTGGCGCATTTTTTCGGTAATTTCAAAATTAATTTAAAATTATTTATTTATTTTAGAAGATTTGTACTGTTGGGTAAAATTTACAAATGCATTTGCCAAAATGGTAAAAAAACATAATCTTATTTAATTAATTAATTAATTAATTTTATTTACATTTCTAGAAGGCATTGAAATTGATAAAAATATGTTAATCACAATTGGATGCAAATATTGTCGATTGAAAAAATGCATTGAAAATGGAATGAAAAAAGAAAGTAATAAAATGGAACTAATAATAATATAAAATTTAAATGGGGTAAATTCAAGAGAAATTTTGTAATTTTAGGCTTTTTAAACCTTTTTATTGAGCAAAAGAGTTAATTTAATTCAAAATATAGTTAAAAACATAATAATAAGAATTCATAATTTCATAATTCTTAATAAAAAAAAATTAATTTCAGTGGTTAGAGCTAGGGTAGGATCGGTTCGGTTAACCGAACCGAAACCGGAACCGAAACCGAGGATTTTAGGTCTAAAAACCGAAACCGAAACCGAGATTCAAAAACCGGCCAAAACCGAAACCGAGGGTCAAAACCGATCGGTTTTTCGGTTTCTAGATTTTGCCCAGAAGGCCAATTTTTGGTTAAAACATGCCTTGAGTAGCCATTTTTTACTGAAAATTTTCCCTAGCGGAGCATTTTTGGCTTAAAATTTTATCTTTAGAAAGCATTTTTGGTAAAAATTTTTCCCTATCGGGCAATTTTGACTAAAATTTACCGCCTACAGTCAATTTTTGGCTGAAATTTCCCCTAACGGGGCACATTATAGTTTAAATTTTCTCTCTATTGAATCATTTTGGCTTTGTGCAATGCAATATTTGATTAATTTTCTCCCTACGGGACTATTTTTACTCAAATTTTTCTATTATTAGATGCGCATTTTTAATTAAAATTCTTTCATATCAGACCTTTTTTGTTCTGATTTTTCCCTGCGGGGCAATTTTGAATAATTTTTTTTCCTTTGAGGCCATTTTCATTTAAACGGACCCAGAAAAAAAAACATAAAAATTGATTAAGAAAATATTGCATTTTATTTTGTTTGATTTTTTTCGATATTTTATGAAAAAAAAATTTTTTGATATTTTTATGACCATTTTTCAAAAACCGCCAAAACCGAGAAACCGAAACCGAAACCGAGGATTTTTCTAAAACCGAAACCGAAACCGTGAACTCAAAACCGGCCAAAACCGAAACCGAAGACCCCGGTTTAAAACCGACTCTGTCCTACCCTAGTTAGAGCTACGAATTTGCAAAATTTCCACCGAGAACGTCGGCAATTTATGGAAGAGAAAAAAGGTTTTTGATCCAAAATATATTTTTTATTTATTAAATCACAGATAAATTGGCCATTTCATCGATTTTTAATTCAGATCAAAATAAACGAATTGAGGACAATGATTATTTGGAAGTTTTCAAATTATTTTTTTAATAATAAATATTTACTACAATTTTTCAGAATTTTCACCTCAAACAAGATGAAATACTTGAAACTCCAAAATTAATTCAAATAATATTTGAAATTATAAACAAGGCTGTAACATTTCGGTACTCAATAGCGCCTTTTCCGGTCGAATTTTTTCAACAATTCGACAGCCTGGAATCACTTTTAATTGTGAATCAAAATAATTTATTTGAAAATTCAAATCAGAAAAAGGTAAAAATAATATAAATTTATGACAATTTAAATTGCCTAGAAGCCAAATAATTTGCCTTTTAAAGAATTCTATATAAAATTTCCAATTATTTATATTTCTTTTTAATATAATAAGGAATTTTCAAAATATTTCCCTAAAAAAATATTAATTAATTTTTCAAGGTTAATAATCAAATTCCTCTAAATTCAATGTATGTTGAGGAAAAGGAAATTCAACAAAATGGAATATTTTCTGATATTATGCCAGTGATGTTTACGGACTTATATATTTTTGCGAATATAGCGAGGGCAATACCAAATTTTAGACAACTCCAATTTGATGATCAAGTTAGAAATAAATTAATTAAAAATATTTTCAAAATTATTTTTAAAGGTAACTTTACTGAAAAATTCGACTTTAGCAACTTTATTGTTGAATGGATATTTCTTTTCGGCTAAACAACGGTCTGAAACGATGACTCGTTTTGACGGAAAGTGTCTTTATTCAATGTTTGCAAATCATTATTCGGACCAAATGTAAACAAATATTATTTATTATTATTTTTAAATAATTTTATTAGTTTATTGAATGCAGCCGGAAAAATATTCCATTTACCAATTCGCGAATTTATCCACATTGATTTGACCAATGATGAATTTGCATTGCTTTTTCCATTGCTTTTATTCAATTCCGGTGTTAAACAATTTTAAATTAAATATTAAATTATTTTATGAACTTTTCCCACAGCCGCTCCGGATATTACACAAAATGGACAAGAAATTCTAAAGGGGCTAGAGGAAAAATATGGGAAAATGTTGCTTGGCCTCCAACAACGACAATTTGGGGAGAATGCCGTTGCATTGAGATATATGGAAACACTTCGACTTCTTTGGTCAACAATTCGATTGGTACAAAAACATCAAGAAATTGCTGAATACATTGACACATTTTATGAATATGGACGATTTAAACAATTGGTGCCTAAGGCTATTTCTCCATTGATGAAGAATTAATAATGTAAAAATTCATTTTATTTAATTAAATACTATTTGAAATTAATCAATTTTCCAATGATGATAAAAGTAATACTAATTATAATATTATTTGTTTTATGAATTTCCATATTGATAATAATACCTAAATGATAATGATAATACTTTGATAAATATCTTTTATTTTAATCCACTTTTTATTTTTATCCCAAAAAGTAGTAGTTGACTTGATACTCATCAGCAAGTTAAATCGTTTAAAGCATATTTTCAGTTTTTAGTTTTAAACACTTTTATTTTGGGCCAAAACCTGACATTTTATATACCTTTCGATGCATCTCGATGAGATCTACTAATTGGTATAAGGTTTTTAAGGCCAAAACCGGTTTCTGGTTTATTAGAAGTCAAAAACTACTTTTGGGGTAAAAAAATAAAAAAAATGAGGAAAAAATAAAAAATGGGGTAAAAGAATTGTATTCCATAATACTTTAAATAGTTTATTTAAATATTTAAAATAATAAATTAATATTAAATTTGTGAAAATGAATCCGTATTGAGAACAATATGTGCAATTTGTTTACAAATATTATTTGTTTCTTCTGATTCCATTTTTTGGCTCGAATTTTTCTCCAATCCATCGGCAGAAGAGGAAGAAATATTCTCTGATTGAATGGACAATGAAATTGATGAAATTGTGGGGCACATTGACGGCCTCCTGTTGAATTTTGCCGCCCAAGATTGCAATTCGGCTGAACCCCAAATTGAGAAGAAAATGACCGGAAGAATTGCGACGGCCCCGGCAATCAAAAAAACAATCATCCATTCTTGGGGTGACCCGTGCTGAATAATATAATTGGAAAGCAATTTATTGAAAATGCTGAAAATGGCAACAGCACTGAATGCAATGCCACTGATCATTCCATTATAGGCTGGGGCAATTTGCACCAAGGCAGTTTGAACTCCAGGAGTATGCAAACCTGTTCAGGGAAAATAGAAAATATATTTTTATTAATTATTGATTTTTTTAATATTATTAATTGTATCAAATATATTATTTTTTTTTTTTTCAATAAAAAAATTAACCAGCGAATGCAGTGGCCAAACAAAGTGTCAAAATTGCTGCACTTTCTTGTGAATTATTGAAAAATGGGACAGCCGCCGTGCAAAGGCCAAGTCCCATTGAGCCAATCCCATTGAACCATTTCACAAAACGAGTTGAACGTGACAAATTTTGATTACTTTTATTGCTGAGCAACAATGAACAAAAATATGAGGCAAATGTTTTGGAGAGGAAAAGAACGGCAATTGGAAGGGCAGAAATAGTGCCATTCAACAATAGGGGAACATGGAGTACTTCATCTAAATATTTTGGCAACATCTAAATGAATAATTATTTGTAAAATATTATTTAAAATATATAAATATTTACCTGAATCATAATGACAAGTGGATATTCATGGCAAATTAATGCACCAATGCTGGCATAAAGTGGTTTACATTTGGCCAATTCCCTCCATTCAATTTGTCTGCATTCCGTCCTCTTTCCAATGCGTTCATGAAGAATATTTGATTCAATATAATTGCATTCATTTGCCGAAATACAACAATGCTTGGATGGTTTGTCGGCACCAATGAAAATCCAAAGAACAAAGACTGAAATGCAAACGAATGTGGACAAATGGAAGATGACGGGCCATCCACCAAGTGTTTGGGAATTTGTGCAGAGGACACTGGCCAATGGCAAAATGAGAAGTGTACCTAAAATTTTAATATTTATTTAAAGCAAAATTGGTATTTTTTGTACCAATTTGTCTTCCTCCCGTAATCAATCCAAGGGCAAATGGCCTCTCCTCGGGTGGAAACCATCTGGAAATGAGGCTGGAACTGCTGGGCTGTAAAAGAGCATCGGCAAAACCAACAAATAATCTGGCCAAAATGGCCAAACAAATACTGGAATGGACCACAAATGGAAATAGAATATTGCTGAGAACTTAAAGAGAGGAAAATCAAATTTGTTATTTTTAATGAATTTTACCTAAAAATAAAAGTGCCAACATGATTGCCCATTTACTATTCATTCGATCCATTTTTGTGCCCGTAAAAAGCATCAACAGAGATCCAACATTTTGGGCAGCAAGAACGAAGCCTATTGAAAAAGAAACAATATACATAAATTAAATTTTGTTCACACCTTGTTCATCGGAATTCCAATTCAATTTTCCATCCAAATCGCAACCTTCCATTTTATTTGCCAATGGCATATTTTCAACGGATTTATTGGCATTTAAATTTTGGTCATTTTCCAAATTGTTCGAATTCCCTCCTTGCCCTTTGACCATGCAAACCATTGAAACGGCAATATTCGATGTGGATATGCTCAATGCCATATAGCATAGACTGAGGGCCAATGCAACGATCAATCTAATTGATGGGAACATTGATTGTTGGTATTGTTTTGATGAATTCATTTTTAATTAATAAATTAATAATAATTCAATTGGATATAAATATTTAATGAATTTATTTATAAAATAAAGAATGAGGAAATGATTATTGTTTTTATCCAGAATATATTAGTGAATTATTTAGTAATTATTTTAAAGTGGAATTTGACACATTCCATTAATTTCCGCCATTTTTAGTCATATTTTAATAATAATTTACTAATTTGGGTCAAAGTTTTTTTTTTAAACTCTTCTCTTCTCTTTAAAGAATTTGTCATTAATTTACTAAACAATAAAACAACAAACAAAAGTGTCAATTATTAATTAATTATTTACTAATAAAATAATAATTAGTCATTTTATTAGTATTTATTAAAATATCAAAGTCAATTATTTTTGAACCAAATTCCTCAGTAATTTTCATGTCTATTCAAATTTTATTAATTTTTTGTGTATTTTTATTGCCAATTTTTGCATTTCTAATTATTATTCCGGGCGTTCGACAATCAAAATTCATTTCTTCATTTGCATTTTTGACTTCAATGACAACTGGAATGGCAATTTTTTGTGAGTCATTTTTAAAAATGATAATATTTTAATAATAATTCTTTTGTATTTAACAAAAATATAATTTATTTAAAAAATTTAGTGTGCATTCATTATCCCGGTTGGATGACTTTTGACGGCAAAATTGCCTCAAATTTCCAGGCCAATTCCCATAAATGGATTGATGCCAAATTTCAAGTTAATATTGGCTTAAATGCCATCAATATATCCCTTTGGAATGACGGAATAATTGAAATTGATTCAAAAATGAACGATTCAAACAAATCAAATGAAAATTTATTTGGCTCATTATTATTCAATGAAGAAATTGGCCGAAATGCATCAGAATCGATCAAAACAATTCATCAATTTGAATATCAGCAACCTCAAATTTATAATTATAATGAATATTTCCCGTTGACAAGTAAATCATATAAAAATAAAAATAATTTTTGAAAATTAAAAATTTAGCAACTGGAATCGACATTTTACCTTCTCTAAAATTGGGAATGCCATTTCCATTGCTTAAAATTGTGGAATATTTGGATTCGGAACGGACCGGCTTCACTTTTGGCCATCAATGCGCAATTGCCGGCTATTGGGCCTGTGTCATTCTTTGGTAAATTGTGTTGAATTTTAATTTATAATTTTTTCCATTTTTTCAGGTTTGCATTTGCCCTTTGGCTTCTTCATATCCTCATTCTGATTTTTGTGCCCTCTCATTTTGGCGTATTCACAATTTGTTGCGGATTATGCATGCTTCTTTCCAATTTGATTTATTTCCTCAATTTTCCGGCCAACAATTCGAGAATTAAATTCTTTACTGGAATTCATCCATCAATTTGTTTTTATACAATTTTAGTAATTGGTACGGAATTTTAATTTTTTTTTAAATGATTTCATTTAAGGTTTTCTCAATGTTTTAATTGGCTTTTCATTTTGGGTAATGAAAAAATTAGGCATTAAATTGGAGCCGTTTTTCTCGTTAAAACAAGATGATAATGAATTGGAATATTTTGAAGAATTTAATAATAAAAGATGGACGGAGGAAGGAAAAGAAACAGAACAAAGGCCAATGAAGAGAATATTCATGCCAGATTGGAAATTCAATTGGCCAATTGGTGTTTTGGAAAATAATGCAAATTTTGACGATTTATCATTAAATGTTTGCATTTCATCTGTCTCTTCATTTACCATATGAATTGTAAATTTAATTTAATAAATTATTTATTTGTTAAGTTTAATGTAATTAAATAAAATATTTTTGATGATAATACTTTGAATACTAAATAATATATTTTAATATAATGATAAAATAAAAATTGGATTACCGTTATCGTAAATCCCATATTAATACCCTAGGGTTACTAATTTTCAAAAGCCCTCTAGAGGGTACTCTCTCTTAATAAAGGGAGGCCCTACTAATAAACGGATTAATAGCATTTTATAATTTTAAATAAATGTCAAGAATTTTTGAGCACAGCGAATTATAGACAACAAGTGAGAGAAATGAATAAATCAATCTAAAAATGGCTTTTTTATTTACTAGAGAGAAGGTATATCAATATAAAATTTTTGAGAAAAAATTTTTCAAAATTTGGACGAATTTTAATTCAAAAGTATATTTTATTGCAGAGAATCATAATTAAATACTTAAAAAAATCCATTTTACATTGTTTTAATCATTTTTTACATTTGGTGACAAATAAAATGCTCAAAGTACGCAGTGCTCAAATAACTTGCCTATTTGCCATAATTTTTAACAACCTAAAAATAAAATTTGATTTTAGCAACCTTTGGCCCTGACCAATATATTTGATGATAAATTTTGCTAGAATTAATTTTATTGAATTTGTCAAAATGCAAATATTTTTGCCAACAAATATTCTTTTTGGTAACCTTTGGCCCAATAAAATTTGATGTGCATCCATTTTTCTATCGGGCGTCAATTTTGCTCTGTTTATACAGAGATTTGCATTTATAACAAAAATAAAACGCCACAAATCACAAGTAAATTCATTTGTGTGCTATGCCACTAAATGTTGGAGAAAAAATTTAGTAGGCCCAAATGTAAATTCGTTCTGCTATAAATTCCCATTGTAATCCCAAATTCGCCATCATTTATTCTATTCGAATATTTTAAAAATAGGATTTCCATCTCCAAACAACTTTCATCCAAAGGTAAATTAGGAAATTTTTACACCTTCGTCAAAATCCTAAGATCCCATAATCGGAGTTTTACCCTTTTTTGTACCCATAAATTAAATTCATTTAATCCGGTAAAATTGTAGAAAGAAGAAAATGCGTTATTTTTTACAATTTCTACTTTTGTTGTTCATACCACTTTGCTGTTCCATTCACTGCTTAAATGCACAACAGAACGAATTTGAGGGTGATGGCCTGGATGTTGGCCCAGATGTACTTTCACCAACAAATTCAACCACCATTCTTTCACCATCAACGCCATATGATGATTATGATGGCGATGAAGAAGTCGTTGAAGATGATGATGAAGATAGCGACACTCCAGTTGCATTTAGGGCTGCTTGGAAAAGAGAAGTGATGTGCATTTTGGATAGCATTGGTTGTCCAGACCTCAACAGACACACGTATTTTTGTTATATTATTTTTATTTCAGAAAAGTTTTCAAATTTTTCCCATCCATATTTTCATTATTTAACTAGCCAAATTTTCCTAAAATTTTCCCTAATTTCGCTTGATTTAGCTATTATTTTCCACAGATACACACATTGCAAACGAGCTGGCGGCAAATATTTTAAATAGAAAACCGGTTCAAAATCGCCATGTTGCCGATTCACATCCAAGTCGAAATGGGAAAAATTCATTGACAGTTGTCATGAAGATGATTCAAGTTGGTCGACAAACGATGCCAAAGTGGTGAGTATAAAAACCAGCAACAGCTGTAACATATATATGCAGTGTAGAGAGCAAAAATTTTAAATTTAAATAAAAAGAAAATATTTATTTTGGATACATAAATATATCGGTGGATTGAACTTTACAGCAGGAGACAAAGAAAATTTAAAAAAATATGAAAAAGAATCTTAAAAGCATTGGTCATTCAACATCCTAAATGCTTATCATAGAAAATTATATAATGAAATTATTTATTATAACAAAGATAATCAAATTCTTTATTTTTATTTAAACTTTTTTCATTTAAACTCTATCATTTCCAATTATCTCACTTCAGTACAATTGTTTCCGTTACCATGATGATGGAGAAGCATGCTAAAAGAAGCAATGAACATGAATAGAATATACATATGGATGATGAAAATTGAAAATGAACCAAATGTTGAATAAATAATAAATTAATAAAACTATCTGACGTTTTCATAGCAATATTGCAATATAAATTTTATATTTTCATGGAATAAATGATATTATTTGTCATTGTCTGATTTTACGGTGAATTTGGAGGTAAAATTTTTGGAAAAATATTTTTAACTACACTAAATATAATACATGTTTCACATTCAAAATGGATTTTAGTCAAAAAAATGTATTTTGATATTCCCAAAAAACTCATTAATTTAATATTAAAATCATTAAGAAAAATAACCATTAATTTTAATATAATTTTGATGATTTATCATTGAATAATGTTTGCATTTACATTTTAAATTATAATTATTAAATTATTTATTATTTTTATTATGTAATTAAATAAAATATTTTTGATGAGGATTGATGAATAAAAAATAATGTTTTATAAAAATGGTTAAATGTCATGAATTTTGAGGAACAGTGACTTTTAGACACCGCAAATTTTGGGCATTATGGATTCATACACAAAGTTATCATAAACCAGATTTCTCAGGAATTTTCCAGATTTTTTTGTCCCGCCCAGAATTTTGCCAGATTTTTTTATAAATAAAATAGTCCGATAGGGCAAAATTTGCACCAAATATGACTCTCAGGCAAAATTTTAATGAAAATATAAAAATACTCAGACTTTTTTCTTTAAACCAATACCAAATCGTGATCCCGAAAAATATCGCACGGGATCCAGTATCGTCCGATATCTAGTGCTTTTATAATTTTCTCTAATTTTAAACAACCAAAAAATTTGATTTCAGAAACTTTTGGCCCTATGTATTTGGTAAACTGTTCGGACTAATTTTAATGCAAATATTTTTGCCAACAAATATTATTTTTATGTAAACTTTGGCCCAATAAAATTTGATTTGCATCCATTTTTCACGGTGTATGCTCTATTTGTCCAGTAGATTTGAATTTATAACAAAATTAAAAACTAAAAAGTCACAAGTCACAAGTCAAAATTAAATCCATTAGTATGTTTTGCTCTCAATTTAGAAAACAAAAATTAGTGGACTGAAATGCAAATCCGTTCTGCTATAAATTCCCATTGTAATCCAAAATTCGCCACCATTCATTCTATTCAATTAGGCTCACAATCTCCCAAATTCGTGAATTCTGGCTTTCGGGTTTAAAAATCAAGCAAAATTGGGGATTCGAAATTCGGGCTTAAAATCTGGTATGCTTAAAATGTGTAAAAAATAAAATAAATGTTTTAATAAATTTTTTCCTTCATTTTTTATTTCCTACTAGATTTTTGGGCAATTATTATTGTGAAATAAAAATAAAATAAACTTTACCTCACAAAGAGAAAATTTGTCATTTTTTAGTACTATAAAATTAATCTGGTAAGAACTGGCAAATTTTGAAAAAAAGGGTAAAAATCTGGCATAAATAAAATTTTGGCAAAATTCTTGAAAATTTGCGAAAAATCTGTTATTAACCAGATCTAAAATATTATCTATTGGATAATTAACCCTTTGTCACAAAAACAAAAAATCCATCCCAACCCTCACTTTAGTAATAATAAGCTGACACCTTTTTTCCCTTGAAAAACAATCTTCATCCAAAGGTAACTTCGTAAATTTTTTACACCTTCGTCAAAATCCTAACTTCCGATAATCAGAATTTTACCCTTTTTGTACCATAAATTATATTCATTGAACCAAATTAAATTGTAGAAAAGATAAAATGAGTTCTGTTTTACAATTTCTACTTTTGCTGTTCTTACCAATTTGCTGTTCCATTCTTTGCTTAAATGCACAACAGAACGAATTTGAGGGTGATGGCCTGGATGTTGGCCCGGATGTCCCTTCACCAACAAATTCCACCACCACTCTTTCACCATCAACGCCATATAATGATGATTATGGCGATGAAGAAATCATTGATGAGGAAGATGATGACGGAAATTTTACGGCAGTTGCATTCAAAGCTCGTTGGAAAAGAGAAGTGATGTGCATTTTGGAAAGCATTGGCTGTCCTGACTTCAACAGACACACGTATTTTTTATTATTTCAAAATTTTCTTATTGTATGTTATAAATAGCCCAAAAATTGCAAAAATTTTCAGCATATTAAACATCTCTCATCACTGAAAAAATAAGCATTCTAATTTTATCGTTATAAAAAATGATCCCCTGATATTACTGAACAGAGCTGTGCTTTTCATAAAGCTTGACTCCGACTCCGGACTCCGACCTTTCAAAAATTTAGCTCCGACTCCGACTTCGGACTCCGGGCTTTCCGATTTTTGACTCCGACTCCGACTCCAACTCCGGAATCGTTCTAAAACTCGACTCCGACTCCGGAGTTTGACTCCGCAGAAATTTTTTTAAGTAATTCGATTTGGCTCCAGGGCATTTTTGTGTAAAATTAACATCTATTTCCGAAAATGATATAATTTCGGTACGAAAATTTCAATTTTAATCAAAATAAACGAAAAAAAATTTAATTTTAAAAATTTGAAAAGGGAAAATTAGGTAAAAAATACATTTTTTTTTAAATAAAAATCCGGAGTCGACCGGAGTCCGGAGTCGATCAAAATTTTTGCCTCCGACTCCGACTCCCAACTCCGACCTATGAAAATTTTGACTCCAGCTCCGACTCCGGACTCCGACCTTTTCAATTTTCGACTCCGACTCCAGCTCCGGAGCGGAGTCGGAGTTGGAGTCGGAGTCGGAGTCGGACCCAGCTCTGTTACTGAAGCAAATTTTCATTATTAACTAGTCAAATTTTTACTTGTTTTTTAATATTTTTTTTCTAATTTCGCTTCATTAGCTATTAATTCACAAAATATAAAAACATGAAATATATTTTCCACAGATACACTCATTGCAAACGAGCAGGCGGCAAATATTTTAAATGGAAAACCGGTCCAAATTCGCCATGTTGTCGATTCACATCCAAGAAAAAATGGTCAAAATTCATTGACAGTTGCCATGAGGATGACTACAGTTGGGCGACAAACAGTGCCAAAGTGGTATAAAGAAAATATTATTAAATGATCACATTGTTTTCCTAATTAAAACAATTTTTCATCAAAGTATTAGATAAAAGATCCTCCTATAGAACTTTGGTCAAAAAACAATCTATTCTATTGTTACAAATTTCATTACACTGATTATATAGAACTTATGCAGTGTGGACAGCAAAAATTTTAAATTTAATATCCAAAAATATGGATTTTTGGATAAACAAATAATATTTTCGATTGATATTTACAACATACAAAGAAAATTTTAAAAAAATGAAAAAGAATATTAAAAGCATTGGTCATTCAACATCCCTAAATGCTTCTCATAGAAAATTATATAGTGATCAGAATATTTATTATAATAAAAATAATCAAGTTCTATATTTTATTTAAACTTTAGCCACTTAAAATGTATAATTTCCAATATTCTCGCTTCAGATCTACTGCGCACAATACTATGAAGATGGAGCTGCATGCAATTGATGGTATTTTGCTATTACTGGGAGTAAATAACATAAATGAATATTAATGATGAAAAAAAATGAAAATAAACCAATTGAATTAATAATTATTTTTCTGAAATTTTCATACAAAATGCAATAATAAATGATATATTTTAATGGAATAAATGACAATATTTCTCATCTGCCTGCCTGATTTTATGCTGGATTGAATATAGAGGTAGAAAAAGTAATTTTTCCTCAGATTTTTGGAAAAAACATTTTTTAACTTCACTAAATATATAATACATGCTTCACAATGGTTTTTAGTCAAAAAATGTACTTCCGATTAATTCCCAAAAATTTATCACTTTAAGAAAATAACCAATTTATAATTTCGTTTAAATGGAATTTAAAATTTATATAATTCGAAATTACAAGTTTATATATCACAAAAAAGATTATATTTTTATGATTCATTAGATTTTAATCAATTAGCAAAATTCCATTTTATTCTCTGGCATTCCTTCTTTTACTGCAATAATTCATGCATTCATTGTAGGTGCCAAAATTGTTTGCATTTCCCAATGCGCCCAAATAGCTGAATATTTTGCAATTGTCAATGGAATTATCATAATAGTAGAGCTAAAATAAATTGGAATTGCATTTAAATTTGTTTATTCAATTTTATTTACGGGAGAATGTTTTGGGATGGCCGCCTGGTATCGCCCTGTGTCATATTCAACTTCGCAAACGGTGGCTAAAATTAATGGAATATTAAATATAAATAATAAAAATTTTATTTTACCTTTGGAACTGGGGCAGCAAAGTTCGCCAGCACATTTATATCCATCCGGGCATCCATCACCGGCGGAACAATTCAACACCCTGGCTTCTGGATCAACGGCTGCCCGAATGCCATCTTCGCATTTGGCTGAAAGAGAGAATTGGTATATAATTAATGAAAATGTAATGAATTGCTTACGGACTGCCAAAATCTTTGGATTCGGTTTTGGGATTTGTTTAATTTGGCCACAATTAGCTTTGCATTCCTCCAATGAGGCAAATCGATTTTCATTTCCTGAACAGCCGGAATAGGCGAATGGCTGGCAATGGAAAGTGATTGTGTCGAAATAGAAAAATGAACCGCCTTTTGGATTTTGACAATCTTTGTCGCCTTGATCTTTTGCTAAAATAATATTATTTAGAAATTCTATTTTTTTAATTTAAAAATATTTTTTAAATTTTAAAATATTTTGATTTTTTTTTGAAATTTTAAAATATTTTTTGAAATTTGAAAATTTTTTTTTGAAATTTTAAAATTTTTTGTAATTTAAAATATCTAATTATTTATTGAAATTTTAAAATTGAAATTTTAAAATATTTTTTTTTTGAATTTTTTTTTGAAATTTTATAATATTTTATAATTTTTTACCTTGTCGGCAAATAATATTCTTATCATCGGAATCGGCAATGATTTGACCAATTAATGCAAGGGAAAAAAGGCAGAAGGGAATTGTTTTGTTCATTTTTTTTAAGAATTTTAAGAGACTTTATGAATTTTTTAATTCTTAATTTGGATATTTATTATTTCCTTTTAAGACCCATTTTATAGAGAATTTTATTAGTAATAAAAATAAAAATTTGATTGATGATTTAGTAAACGAGACAGAAAAAAAACATTAAAATTTTGTTTATTTGCCCTTTAGTAATTTAATAATTTAACGAAGTCCATATTTGTTCCGGTTTACTAAAAAATGAAAAATATTACACTTTGGAATTTAAAATATTATTACACTTCATAATTGTTTATTACTAATAATTGTCGAATATAAACTCGATTGGATTTGGGACAAAATTAACTCATCATCATTTTTTAATATAATTAAAAATACTTCAAAAACATCCAAAAATGTTCTCCTCAAAATGTCGACCACTTTTCCTTTTGGCCATTGTCTGTTCATGCTTCGTTGTGGATGGATGTTTTGCGGCCGCAACAAAGCACAAAAAGGAGAAGGAACAACATAGTGTGGTGAAAAAACATGCCGGACCAAAATTGATGGACGAAACTTCTCGATTCAGTAAATGTTCAGCAGCAGAGGATATGCGAATCCATGATTTCCAAGTGGAACAGTTGTCCGGAAATTACACCGATTTGACTCCATATAAAGGACAAATTGTTTTGGTTGTGAATGTTGCCAGTTTTTGTGGTTGGCCAATTTTTTAAATAAATTTAATGAAATTTTATATTTTAGCATTCACTCAACAATACAATGATTTCAATCCATTAATTGAGAAGAATTTGGCCATGGGAAGGAATTTCTCCATTTTGGCCTTTCCCTGCAATCAATTCCATTTGCAAGAGCCGGCCGAAAATCAAGAAATTTTGAATGGTGCTTTAATTATTAAAGTCAAAAATAATATTTTTTTTAAAGGTTTGGCCCATGTTCGCCCTGGGGATGGATGGAAGCCGCATCAAAATTTGCATATTTTCGGTAAAATTGATGTGAATGGCGATGACCATCATCCACTTTTTGAATTTCTCAAGGTAAACTCAAAATAAATTTTAATTGAGTTTTTGATTCTATTTCAGAATTCTTGCCCAGAAACAGTGAAACGAATTGGCACAAAGGAGGAAATGTTCTACAATCCAATTCGTAGCAATGATATTACATGGAATTTTGAGGTACAAAAAAGGAATAATTATTAGTCCAAAATATTTTCAATTATAGAAATTCTTGGTCGATGCCGAAGGTCGTCCTCGTTTCCGATTCCATCCAACTGTGTGGCAACATGGACGAGTCATCCAAAAATATATTGACATTTTGGCGGCAGAACAAGAAGGTGGTGCTTCGGACAAGGTGGCAAAACCAGAAAATGAATTGGCAAAATCTGCATAAAAAATTGATGGAAAATATATTTTGAATTTGTATATGTAAAAAGTACATTTAAAAAAGCACGATAAAATATTGTGAAAATATTTATATTTGTAATTATAGTTTTTTTTAATTTATTAAACCAAATTAATAGTAAAGTTGAATTCGTCTTAAAAAACATATATAAATATAAATTCTGATCTTAAATTAACACACAATTAACATTAGCAAGGAAAATGAGTATGAGGCACTATTTGAGGCCAAATTATTTTAATACATAAGTCCGATTTTTTGCCGAATTTTCAGATTTATGCTGATTTTTGGTGAAATTTCTGAATTTGTCTTTTTTTCATATAAAATCATCATATTTCCTTATAAAATGTCAAATCCAAGCTGGGCTATTTTAGTTAGCTTTTCTCTGTGCGGCTATTCCCTTCTTTAAATTTTCATTTGTAGCGGAAAAGTCTAAAGTTCTAATTTTAATGGATAATGAGAAGTGAAAAATTGGATATTTTAATGAATTTATGCAAGAATAATCGATTTTCTTTTTTTAACCATTTTAAAAGTGTCTGAATTTTGACCGTAAAATCTGAATTTTTGATGCCATTTATCTTATTAATTTGAAAATTTTTTAATCGGTCCCCTGGTTCAGCATGTAAGACTAGAGAGAATTAGGGCTAATTATTGGGGACAAACAATTCTTGAGGTAGAAATAAATAGATGATGAAATTGGAAAAAGATGCATAAAAAAATTTAAAATAAATTAATTTTGCCAAGTATTTATTCAAGATTTTCTTTGTTTTTATTTCAGCATTTTATTTTAAATATAAGCCCATCCGGCAGAAATTTAAGTCCTATTCCTATAGCAGTCTATCAATTAATAATAATATTTTTCATAAATATTTATTCATTGTGTACTCTTATTTTTTGATTAATATTCTTAGTAATTTTTTAAATATGAACCCATTCATTATGTTCCACTTTTTTAATAAATAAAAATTGTAA
This sequence comes from Pratylenchus scribneri, assembly GCA_030063045.1. Classification (NCBI taxonomy): domain Eukaryota; kingdom Metazoa; phylum Nematoda; class Chromadorea; order Rhabditida; family Pratylenchidae; genus Pratylenchus; species Pratylenchus scribneri. Next base: position 2,548,111 of record JAQSEB010000019.1, on the reverse strand, counting down.
AAAACAAAAATAAAGGCCAGACGAGGAAATTAGTAAATTGAAATGATGAATGAATTAATGAATGTGGAATATGAAATAATATTTGCGCAGTTTGAACTCTCATCATTTCACCCAAAAATGGAAAAGGAAAATCAATTTTATAAAAATATTCTTTCCTTAGAATTTTACAATTTATTTCTAAAAAAATTAATTATTTATATTAAAAATTTAGAATCAAAAAAATTCACAAATGAAAATTGTCCAGAAAAAGTTAATATGGATTTCGGTAATCGGCATCTTTGTTTTATTGCCCATTTTATTCTTTATTGCCATCAAGTTCTATAATCCAATACAGGCATTTAATTCAAAAAAATCAATTCAAAAATTGATAATAATTTAATACAAAAATAGGATTCATTTGCCTATACTGCGGCGTCAACGGAATCCATTGAAGTGTCAAATTTGAGCATCGGTGATCCTGGCCCACTTTCATTGATGGATGAACAAATTGAAAGGAATAACAATAATGATGGATTGTCAAATTCAAGCACATTTAAATGGCCTCCTCCATCGGAAAGTGTCCTAGGGCAATACAGAAAGGCGGGGGTGGTTACGGATAATGGTAATTTTATAATAAAATAATATAATTTAAATAATTTATTTGAAGGACTTTGTAGTGAAATTGGAAGGTCATTTTATATTAAATTAAATATTATTTAATAATATTTTCATAGGGACATATTGATGGAAGGAGGAAATGCAGTGGACGCAATGATTGGTTCAATTCCAATATTTTTTAAAAAAATTTAGCAAGTTTTTTGTGTATTGGCGTTGTCAATCCACAATCTTCTGGTCTTGGTGGCGGATTTTTAATGACAATTTACAATGCAACCACAAATGTATGGCATCATTATAAAATAAAATAAATATTTATAATTTTAAAGAAATGCCAAACAATTGATGCCCGTGAAACGGCACCATTGGCATCGAATGCCACAATGTTCCAGCAATCCCCGAATGATTCTTCCATTGGATATCGGTAGGATAATTTTAATGAAAACTGAAATTAAATAAACAGTTCAATTGCGGTACCGGGCGAACTGCATGGTTTCTGGACGGTATATACCAAATTTGGATCAGGGAGAATTTCTTGGAAACGATTGATTGAGCCGTCAGTCAATTTAGCAAAAAATGGTTTTCCCGTTTCCGCCCATTTGGCAATGGTTTTGCATCAAAAAAGCAAAGAAATCAATGCGAATGATCCAATGAGGTTGAACATTATTTTTTATAATATTTTTTATAATTAATTTATAATTTATTTTTAGAGAAATTTTTATTGATAATCAAACTGGCCAACCCTTTGAGGAAGGAGACATAATAAAGAGGAAAAATTTGGCCAATTTGGTTAGAAAAATAGTAAAATAATAAATATAGAAATTTAGTTAGTCGAATTGGCAAGTGCAAGAAATCCTTTGAAACTTTTTTATAAAGGTATTCTGAAATATTCTTTTCAATATTTTTCAATTTTGAAGGAAAAATTGCGAAAAAATTATCCGCAGAAATTAAAGAAAATGGCGGCGAAATTGGATTCCAAGATTTTGAGCAATATGAGTAAGAAAAATATAATAAAAAATATTTTTGTAAATCATTTTAGGACAATAATTCACAAAAATCCATTGGAAAGTGAATTAATAATAGAGGAGGAATTGACAATGTGTGGGCCACCACCGCCATCCTCATTTGCAATTGTTCAGGCAATTATCAAAATTATGGCCGGTTGGAAGGGGAATTAATTCGAAATTAAATTAAATTATAGAATTTTATCATAAAAATGTGAATTTGGATGATCCATTGGTCTATCATCGACTCATTGAAGCACAAAAATTTGCATATGCCCAGAGGACAAAATTGGGTTCACAAATAATTGACAATATTTAAAAAAGTATATTTTAGGTGATTCAACATTCATACAAAATGCTTTGGAAATTAGCACAAATATGACCAAAAAGTTTGACAATAAAATTAGTCAATTAGATAAATTATTTTAAAGTGAATTTGCCAAATGGATTGCCTCAATTGTTCTTGACATAGCTCAACCTTTGCATTATTATTCCTTGGATTTGAGTGCACAAGTTCCGGATCATGGTCATATTATCAAATAATTTAAATATTAAATGGAAGAATGAACGCAATTTTTACCTCTTTTTTACTCCCTAATTATTTTTTACACTTTTTAAAAACATTTTAATTAGGATTTCTGCTGTATATCTTTTTGAAACAAATCAAAAATATGTGAAAAATCATTCTTCTTTTAGATTGTTTTCATTTGTTTTTCATCGAGACTTATCGAATTGTATATAAATCGTTAGGTTTTTGACTTTAATTTAAAGCCTTATTAAACCAAGAATTGGAAATATGGTTAACTCGCTCAAATACATTAAAACTAAGAAATTTATTTGTTAAAATGTTCATTTCTGTGAGATCTCTACAACTACAAATTGGTATAAAATTTGTATGGTCTAAAGCCGTTTTCTGATTTATTATAAGTCAAAATATTATTTTTGTTGTATAAAAAATGAAATAAAAAATATTTTTAAATTTTCAATTGTTTCTAATTGATTAATAAGTTAATAAATATATATTAAATTTTAGGTACTTCACATGTGTCAATCATTGATGCCCAAGGGAATGCCATTTCGACAACAAGTTCAGTCAATCAATTGTTCGGAATTAAATAAAAGTATCAAAAAAATAATAATAAAATTTTAGACTTGGCTCAATGAGAATGTCGCCAACATTTGGTAAAAAAAATATTAAAAATGTATAAATAAAAATTCAGGAATTATTTGGAATGATTCAATGGACGATTTCAGGCAATTTTATTTAATTTCTGAGAATTTTTTATTTCATTTCAGTTCCCCAAACCGGAATAATTCATATGGATTTGCACCATCGCCAGAAAATTTCATTTCACCCAAGAAAAGGCCAATGTCCTCGATGAGCCCAACTGTATTAAAAATTTTAATTAATTATTTTTAATTTTCTTTTATTTTAGATAATTTACAATAAAAATAAAGGAAAGGTAAATTTTTAAATTTTTAATTATTAATAATTTAAAATAGGTAAAAAATGGCTATTGGAGGTTCGGGTGGCTCCAGGTTGGTTTATTGGGATAATAAAATTAAAAAAATATTTAAAAATATTTAAAAAGGATTATTTCGGCAATTGCTCAAACAGTAATTAGGGCACTCATTTTTAACCAGGCATAATTTATTTTATTCATTATTTCTTTTTTTAAATTTTTAGACTATCAAAGAAGCCGTGGATGCCCCACGATTCCATAATCAATTTTTGCCTCATGTCACGTCAGTCAAAAATTTTTTAAAATATATTTTTCATAGTTTTTAGCGAATTCGAGCGTTCAATTCCTCATGTAAAATTAAATTAATATTTTTATAATTAAATTGCATTTTAAATGTGCAGGAATTGATTAAATATTTGGTCAATGAAATGCATCAAAATATGACTGGTTGGAATCTTTCAAAAAATATTTATTCATTTATTTATTATCAATTTACTTCTATGCATTTATTTTAGTGGTTGAAAAGCAAATTAGCATTGTTCAAGCATTGCTTGTGACCAATAATGGGTTCATTCATGCAAATAGGTTTTCACAACTTTTTATTTTATCCATAAATATAATTATATTTTCCCATCCATCAGTGATTTTCGTCGGAAAACAGCCTCATTTCCAGCTGGATATTGATGACCAGATAATAAAATAAATAATTATTCAACTACTTATGATATATTATAACAACAATTATTGAAATTATTTTAATATTATTTTATTATATTTCTTAATTTGTTTTAAAATTAGTTATAAATTTTGTATTTCCATTTTGATTTAAATTAAAATTTGGACATATTCAAACTCTATTTAAGTTTTTAGAAGCATCCAATTTCCAATCCAACTCTCAAATGTAACCCAAATGAAACAAAGACAAAAAATATACATATCAAGCTAAATATTTCACTTTATCTTTTGCTTTCAAACTAATTGTTGCTTTGCTTTGCTGCCTTTTTCGACCAAAAATAGTAAATTTTTCCCAGAGATTAGAGAAGAGATAAATTGACAATAACTTCAGGGCAAACCATTATACGGTAAAGTTTGGACTTGATGCTCAAGAAAATAATATATTAAAAAATTCATTATTATTTTGAATAAATTTTTTTTGCTTAAATAGAAAGAATCGTTGATTTTTTGCAGTCTTTTTCCATTTCTTCATAATTTTGATATTGATGGAAAATTTTTGATTATTGTTCATTTCATCGATTTATTTTAATTTTCAATAATATGTATTAATTTCAATTTAAATCAAACCTTAGTGCATTCCCTTTTAAATGCATTTCCCTCCAATAATTCATCCCCTCTCATTTTTTGTGCAAATATTTGAATATGAAATTTGAAATTTGAGGGAAAGATGGGCACCAGAGAGAACAAAATTTTGTCCCAAAAATCCACCTTTTTATTAAAATTGGATAAATAGAATGAAGAGAGAAATGGACGGTTTTATATTTATGGTGAAATGTCCTTCCATAAAAAATTGGCCTAGAATAAATTAAAATCGAATTTATTCGGGAATTATTGGCCGTCTGGGGATGAAGAAATAATCGACCCCAGTAATACCCCGTCAATACCGAGGACCGAGATTCCGCTACTAAAAAATAAATAAAAATCCAAAAAATAAAATTAAATGATAAAGCTATCATAAAAGCATATTTTTCCAAATTTTTCAGACGTTTTTTATTTTTCATTCTTTTGAATTTCCAAAAAAAAATTTTAAAATTAATTTTTCAGGGAATACATATTTTTTCCCTCATTTAAAATTTATTTATTTTCGGGAGAACAATTCTTCATTTTTTCCATTTTTGGCCTCTCCAATTTTTAGCCAATTTTCCTTGCCAATATTCGGCCGAAAAATGCAATTTATTATATTTTATTTTCCCACTCATTCAATGAATAAATGAATGAGCATGCACAAAAAAAAAACATATTCTTTCGGAAAGTTCTTTTTCTAAAAATTGATAAATTTTAATTTTGACAAATATTTTATTTATATTTTACTATTAATTTTTATACTTATTTAGCATTTTTGTTTTTTTACTAAAATTATCGATTTTATTTTCAAAAAAAAAATTTCTAACAATATATATTATTAAACAATGCAGCGAAAAACTGAAAATTATTATTTTTATGGGCCAATTTATTTTTATTTATTTTCTCTTTCGAACGAAAAATTTCGCGCATAATAAAAAATTCAATAATTTTTTATTATCCCTTTTTTGAAAATTTCAAAATAATTATTCTCTCTTTTAGTGAAAATTTTTTCAACAAAAATAATTTCATTTTTTTAGCTATTACTTCTGAATAAAATAAATAATTTAATTTAACTCCAAAAAATTTCAACAAAATTGATTAAATTAGTAATAAAAATGAATTTTTTCTCGCCGCCCCCCTCGCCTATGCCCAATGGGCTTCCATCGATGTCCTCCTCATCCACATCGTCGCCATTTACGTTTTCCCAGCTGCCACCACAAAAACCGCCCCAATCCCCAATTCGGGTTCAATCGCCGCCAATGGGCGTTTTGATGGAAGAAGATGAAGAAGAGAATGAGGAGGAAGAAGAAAAGGAAGAGGAAGAAGAAATTGGAATAAAGGAGGAGAAGAAAAAGAATGGAGAAAATGTTGCAGAAAAAAGGGCAAAATTTCGGATATTTTCCATCGAGAATGAAATGGCCAAGGAGATAGAGGAAATCGAAGAAGCAGCCGACAAAATGGCATTCATTGAGGAACAGGTGATTGGATGGAAATTTGAATAAATGAGAGGGAAAGGGGAATAAGTATTATCCCTATCTATGGTCAAAACCTAGGTAAATAAGCCTAAATTGCTTATTTACATTTTATTCATTTGAATGTTCTATTTATGGCCAAAATTGACCTTTAATTTTGGAATTTATTCACATATTACTAAAAAATTAAATAATTTTGCATTTTTCAAGGACAACCAAGTCAATTTTATACAAAAATGTCATTTTTTATTCTTTCGGGGCTTAATCATTCTAATAATAAGGCAAATATTGGCCCCATACCATTTGACGGATTGAACCATATTCTTTTGGCCAATAATAATATTAAATCGATTTTATTTTGGCCCTTTTTACAGCGTGCGGTCTTTTTGGGCCCGTGGATTTTTGGGAGAGGCGAACGATTATTTTCCCCTCGGAAATTCTTTCTAAAGGGGTTTTTGTTTTTATTTCTGCAATATTTGCATTTCAATATAATAAAAATAATTATTTTTGTGCATATTATTCTTTTTAGGCACTTCGTCTGTTCACTTTGTGCGACAAAGACTCAAAAGGATTTATTGTTCGATCGGATTTGGAGCATCTTCAATTGTTGATTTCGGCGGAACAATTTTTGCAAGTGGAAAAGGCATTCGATTTGGCCGATCGTTATCGAGTAAATTTGGTCTATGAGAAGGATTTCCTCACAGTGATAAGCAAGTTTTAAATTAAAATAAATAAATAAATTTAATTTAGAACCATTTTTGCTGGGAAAAGGCACAAAAAATACGCAAAGGATGGAAAAAGGGGGAATTACCGAATTCCGGAATATTTCCCTGGATACGGACAGTGAAAGGGTAAGGATCCATTTTTGGGTATTTTAATAAAATTTTATTAATAGAAATGTTCATCCGGTGAAGAATGGTCCCCGACCCGAAAATTGACCATCGCAATTGACAGTGGCCCATGTGAGGGCGGAGGAGGCGGATTGGCCGCTGCGAATTTGGGCCGAGGTGAATATTCAACGACGACCACAATCAGTCCAATGGGCTATTTGGGTGGCATTTCGCCCTCTTCCCAATTGAGTGAATATTGGCATGGCACAAATTCAACAAATGGAGAGAGACGAACCACCGGCGGAAGTATTCATATTTTACAATAAAATAATAAATGGGAATGGGAAAACATTTTTTTGCCGGTAGATTTAAATTCTTTTGCGAAAAGCTAAATTAACTTTTAAATCTTTGATCCTAAACCTTTGCCATTCGATAGAACTTATCGAGACGCATCGTTTGGCCTATATATTTTAATGACTCTTAGATCAACTAAAAATTTTAGATACCAAAAATCAAAATATGGTTTTAACGGTTTAATACCTTGAAGTTATTCAAATCATGAAAGTCAATATAACAATCGATGAATCTTGATGAGTTCTATTTAATGGCATACTAATGTTTATATGGTCTAAGAACAAGCATTAGGAATCTATAAAAACTGATCTTTCGGCAAAAGAATTGGCAATGGCACCCATAATAAATGGTTTCAAATTATAGGAATGTTTAAATATATACATAGAATTGGATAATGTCCGAAATTAGTGTAATGAATTCACTTCATTTTAATATTTTTTGTTAATTGAAACAACATTTAAAAAAAATTTTTAATTTTTTATTCCTCTATTACAAATAAATGGAACACTTACAATTCAATAAAAATGAATTAAAATCAATTTTCGTTTTAGGCTATTCCCCAGGCAGTCAAAGCGGCATTTCGCTTCACGATGAATTACTGTTGACGAATCCAAATTTGGGACATCGATATCAACATCAACATTCGGCACCAAACAATTTTGAGCGTTCTTCAAATGGGGTAAATTGAAATAGGATATAGGAGAATTAAAATATTTCTATAATCAGATATCCGCCCATGTTTTGCTACATGAAATGAAATCACCCGGGTCGACTTGTTCCGAACCAATTCCATTCAAGGAGGCCGAATTTATGCAACATTTATTCACTCGAAGGACCACATGTGGAAATCCAGCTGTCAGTTTATTTCAAATTATTTTTGGGAAAATTATTTATAATTAATTCGATTTCTTCAGAGTATTTGCCCGGAACGAATTTTCAAAGTGGTTTTTGTTGGTGATTCTGCCGTCGGGAAAACTTGCTTTTTACATAGGTTTTTCTTATTTCAATAAAATTTCATTTTAAAAATATTTTTCCAGATTCTGTCATAATCGTTTTAAACCATTGTTCAGTGCCACAATTGGTTAATTAATTTTTCAATTATTTTACTAAATCTAATCAAAATTAGGAGTGGATTTCACGGTGAAAACATTGTCCGTTCGTGAACGACTCGTTGCCTTACAATTGTGGGACACTGCGGGACAAGAACGGTAAATGGAATTGAATTTTTTAATTTATTTTAAATTAGTTTTCGTTCCATCACAAAGCAATATTTTCGAAAAGCCGATGGCGTTGTCCTCATGTACGATGTTACATCGGTATTTTAGTATTTTAATTATATATTTATTATTTATTTATTGAAGGAAACATCATTCGTAAATGTACGAAATTGGATCGAGTCCGTTCGGATTGGCGTCGATGATGGATGCGTTTTATGTTTGGTTGGAAACAAAGTTGATTTATATCCAAATGAACATTGCCGAACGATCACATATCAACATGGAAAGGATTTGGCAAATGTATAAATTCATTAATTCATTAATAAACAACTATTATTTATTATATTACCTATGGTATTCCTTCTATTGTTCTGAATAGCAATTTGTAAATCAAAACTGTAGACCGAATACCGTAATAATATCTTTTAATAAGGAAAAGATTTGATTATTTCGAATATGTTTATTGATATTTTTAAATACAACTTATTTTGCTAATAATTTTAATATCATTAAGGAATTTGACATGCTCTTCTTCGAGACCAGCGCATTCACTGGCCAAGGAATTGATGAATGCATGCAGGCATTAGCATTGTAAATTTTTATATTTTTTATCAAGCCCCAAGATTCATAGGTTAATCTTAATTTTTAAATCATTTATGAAAAATGTTAATTAGCAAAGAGATAATTATTTTCTAGTTAAAATAGTTGAAAATTTTATAGCTAACTAAAAGACCAAGAATTAGGCTGCATTTTTTAATTCGAAAATAAATTTTAAAATAAGAATAAATTAATTTGATAGAGAATAATCACTTAATAAATAAGAAATTACAAATAAAAAATAAAATTTTAAACATTTATTAATTGCATTTTTAGACGACTTCAAATCCGGGAAGATGAGCACATGGATGAATTGATCAAATTGGAATCAATGATGGGTGGAGGGAAAAGAAGTTGGTGCTGCATTTAAAAAGTGGGCAAAAAACAATTTGGGCAATATTTTTATTCCGTTTTATAAATTTGATAAATATTATTTTTATTCACCAATTTTTTTTCCTCTTTCATTCATAATTTTATGAGCACGAATTAGGCCGATTATCGCCGAAAAATTAAATCGTATGGCTTCAAGTGGTTTTGGTAAAACTTGAGCTCAAGGTGAAGAAGATAGGAAGGGGTTTAAGTAGGAAGTGACGGAAGGAGGATGGATTTGCGCATACTTTGATGATGAACAAGGGCATTGGATGAGGGGGACAACCCTCAAGCACGACCCGAAAATTGATTGGGAATTGCGCATAAACTTGGTTGCGCAACCATCTTATTAAAGAGACAGCAGAGAGGTTGAATTATTGATAAAAATTAACCAAATCCGAAATCAAAATGTACTTCACAAATCCACCATTATTTCTATTTAATTATTTATCAATTTTTCTGCTAATTTTGGTATATAATATGTATATTTAATTATATATAATTATAAATTTAGGTTCGAATAAAATGCAATGAAATGCTCGAAGGTTTTTGATTAAAAATTCCTTAAAATTTAATTAAATTTTCAGATCGAGAAGTTGTTTGTTCCTCGGACAGAATGGTCGTAAATTTGAGTTTTCGGAATCCATTCAATGGGATTGTTTTTGTGCAAGGACAATTCAACAATGAAAAGTGTAAATGGCAAGGAAATGGCGGACATTATTTATTGGTACCCAAATTTATTTATTATTTTCAAAAATGCAGGTAATTTTGCCTCTGGGTCGGCCATCATTTTGTGGAATTCGATGGGATCCAGTGAATTAATATTAAATATTTTATTTTAATATTTTTGTAGATTATTGGGGAACATTCCGTAATGTTGATTGTATCCAACGATGCACAAATATTGACGCAACAATCCTTGTCATTGTCTGTCAGTTGTGTGCATGCTCGAAAAGAACAATCATTGACATTGACAATTGGGTCACCTTCAATTGATTCTGGCTTCAGGACAATGTTCAAAAATAATAATTTTCTTTTATTAAAAATTATTCCCATTTTCAATATTCTCCAAATTCCAAATATAATCAATTTTTAGTGACCGTGAATCGATTGCATCTTTGCTTGGAAGAGCGCCAGCAATTCCGTCATTTTCCTTGCAAATTCGGGATGCCCATGGATTGGCTGGACAAATATTAAATGAGGCCGCAATTGGTCAAAGGTGAATAAAAAATATAATTGTAATATAAATTGTATAAATCACTCATAGATTAACATTGGATGCCACAATCAGTGACAACAGTAATATAATTTGATATAAAAAATAAATATCAATGTTTAAATTATATAAAATAAATATATATTCGTTAATTAATTAATTAATTAATTAATAATTATCCTCTCCTCTTTATTCAGCATTTTATGATATTTTTGTTCATGGATGCATTGCTCATGATGGGTCAAGAAATTCAGAAGCATCAATTCAAATAATTGATGATAATGGGTAAAAAATACAAAATAATTATTTATTTTTATTTTTTTCAAGTTGTGCAATTTCCCTGCCTCGTGCCGTCGATGGGCCAACAATGATTTCGCCTCAAAATGAAAATGGAGGGGGGAATGGCCATCCAAAACATGTTTTTGTCTATTTTTATGGATTCCAATTCACCACCGGTCCAATTGTTTATTTTGAATGTCAAATCACTCTTTGTATGGCACCGTGTGCTGTGAAGGTGAATATTAATCACAAAATTTCAAATTTGATTGCAATTAATTTGCAGCAATGCAATGAAAATTCAGCAATTCATGGCAGTACATCGGCAACTATTTCGACGAGAATTGTCAAGACTCAACTGATTATGAGGCCACAAATACTTCAACCAATTTCAATAGGTAAATAATTTAATTAATACTTAAAATGTTGATTTTCCCCTTATTTAGCTCCTCATGCCGAAAAATTAATCGGCGAAATTCAACCCACAAAACAGCCAATTTATGCCAATTTAATAAATTGCACCAATTTGGCATGGCTTCTGATTCTCTTAACATTTAGTGTCCTTCTTTGCATTTCAATTTGGACAATTTTTATCAAATTGCACAAAATTATCACCGGAATTTATAAGGCGATAAAGGCGTAAAAAATGAATCGGAGCAATTCAAATTATATTTATTAAAAATATTTATTCTCTAAATTGATATTTTATTTTTTAACCTTTTTTGTGAATAAAAAAATAATTTTATTCCCATGAAATGTCATGGTTTGATCGATAAATAAGGGTATTAAACCGTTAAAATCATTTTTCTGTTTTTGGTTCAAAACTTTTAAAATTGGCTAAACCTGTGCTAAATTATTAAACAAACAATTCAACTCGAATCAATTGGTTGTATGTTTTGGCCGACTGGGTCAAACAAATGGAATGTTTATAATCTTTTCGCCATTTTAAATATTTCTCATTAATTAATTATATCAACAAATTCGAATATTTTATAAATTGCCCAATTTTATGCTCATTATTTATAATAAAAAATTTTAAAAAATATTTCAACAATAAAAAGGCATGAAATATATTTTTAAAAAATGAATAAATTTGCTATGAATATAACATTTTATTAATAAAATTCCATAAATAAAGTATCTAATCCACTTATTTACTTTAACGGTAAATCAACAAGTTCCTCAAGCCATGGATAATCAATTTGAGTATCTTCAATTTGTCGGGCCTCATTAATTGCTTGCCGAATATTTCGAGCCATATCCGACTCCATTTCCTCTGCAAAAATGAGAATGGTGAAAAATTTTATAGAAATTCTCGGCAATTGGTATGTTCACAGAAATGGAACCGAAATATTTTTACGTATCTTCAAAAAAATTTTTTAATCGAACAAAAATTAATTTTTATACCAAAAAATAGAGAACATTTTCTCTGGATAGAATATTATTATCTTGGAATATTATAAGATAAGAATGCAGTCAACGAATTCATTAATTCATTGGATCCATAATAATAAAAATATTTTATAAACCTTTTAAAATTCTTAAAATATATACCCTATACAGAAATTTATCCTCTATTTTTTAATTTAAAAATTTTTTGGTCGAATAAAATTTTTGAAATACCCAAAAAAAATTCTACTTCTGTTAAAGTCTATGTACCGACTCCATTAATGTGTGTGAATCTAGCTTAATTCCCGACAATTCATTTTAATTTAATTAAAAAAAACTAACTCAAATTTTCTTCGGTGTGGGCCCTCATCATTGGCCATAGCCGCGCATTCATTTTGCCCCTTTCTCGAACAAAAATTCTACTTTTTGATTTATAATATTTATAAATTGTTAGCATATTGAAATCCTTAATAATTCTAAGATAATCTCTTTCAAAATATTTTGAAAAATTTGGTAAATTTCCCATCACCGGTGGATCTTCAAAAATGAAAAACAGGAGGCCAAGCAAATAGGCTTCAGTCTTAAAAAAATAAATTATTTTATATATTAATTGTGTGCCAATTTTTTGTCCACAAATTTTAATTTTTTTTTGCCGACAAACTTATAATGTTTTAGGAATCAATTTTCATCTAGCATTTGACAAATTATTTCGCATTTTTTATGAGCTCACTGACTGAAACGCTTCGATCATATATATTGGTTTAAAACTGATGAGAAACCACTAAAACCATTTAAAATTTTTGGTTTAAAACTCGATTATTGTTAATGTCAGGCTAAATCAGAAATATAAAATATATATGAATCGATTCGTTTCAAATTTCAATAAACTTTACAAAAAGGTAAATATTTGCCTGGTGAAAATCGCTTCTTATACTTTTATATAAAATTTATCTAAAAAAATGTTTTCCCTAAATTGGCTCAAATTCATTAGGCATTTAAACAACCTTTCCTGGCACTTTTCTGTCGAATAAATGGGTATTAGTAAATGTATGCCTTTCACATTCATCAATGATTGTTTTGAATAAAATTTGCAAATTGCTCGCCAAATCGTCGTCAGTGCATTCCACCAATTTTTTTGTGATTATTTTAGCTTTTTTAATTGGTAATTTTAAAATTCTGCTATTCTTTTTTAACAACACTTTTATTGACAAATTTGACAAATTTTCCCTCAACTTTTTGGGAAATATAATAAAATTTATGCGGAACTTTTTGCGTGATTTTAGGGCCAATTAATTTAGAATTTTTATAGGAAACAAAATCTTCTCAATCGACTTTTGCTAAGCATATATTTTTTAAACAAATTTGGAACCACATTTATATCCCTGATTTTGTTAAATTCAAAAGATTTTTGGATTTGATTGGAAATTACAAAAATTTCTGACTTAAAAGTGAGAAAATAGGCCAAAATTCGATAATTCGGTTTGAACTTTCTGGCCAATTATGAGTGATTAGTAACTTTTAAAAGGTTTAATAAAATGGCTAAAGAGAGCTAAGAATTTAGTCATGTGCAAAATTCTGCAGTTAATAAAAATTCATATTTATTCCCTCACCTTTTGTTGCTCTTTTTCAATTGTTTCAAGTTCATTCTCCACCATCTTTTTAATATCATTAACATTTATCAATAATTTCATTTGAATATCAAAATTGTTCCAAATGTTTTTCTCAAAATTGCCAAATTGAAAATTCTTCAATTCATTGGCCTTGTTTGAAGTTTTCGCTTCCAATTCTTCTACAATTTCATCTTTATTTTCTTGTTTGTCATTTTCAATCAAAATTTCATATTTTATCATGAATTTCAATTTATTTTCATCATTTTCATCTATTATTATATTGTAATATTCCCTAAGAATATTTTCATCAATTTTTAATTCCTTTTTATATTCATATTCCTGTTTTTGCATTTTCCCACTAATCCCTTGAGTGAATTTGATCATTTTTGATTTTCTATTGGCATTGTCCACAATTTGCAACAAATGAATCAGCCCAATTTGTTCCTTGATGCTTTGATCGTTGACCATATGTTCAAAACGGTTCCTGCCCTCTATTCTGTTATTCTCATCCAACCAATATTTGAACAAAATTCTTGAAAAAAAAATTAAATTTACCAAATTTTATCGAAAAAATGAATGATCTGACACAATTAAAGGCATAATTTGTCAATTTTTTATTGTTTTATTCCCTAATTAGTACTATTTTTGAATCTCTGTGCTATTCTCCAATAATAAAATCCCTCAAAAAGCCATCACAATGTTGCTCTAATCGAATAAATTAGTAATCTTCGAACACTGTCCTTATCCCCTGGCTGAGATCCAACTCCCACCCCATGAGCAGCAATCAGCACACCCACTTATGAAGATCTTTGAGGGCCGCAACAAAATTCTGCTCTCTTTTATTTTGTGTTCGGATTGGTTAAGTCCGAATAAATCTAATGAATATTGGCTTTTAATAATATTTAGTTGACTCCAAATAATAATGCTTTATTCCTTATGCCCTATGAAATATTTACAATATTTTGATGGTAAATGTGTGTGTGTGGACGTGGACTGATTTGGGTAGAATCAAGGGGGGTATTTATAGCCATAATTTGGGCCCTCGGGGTTGTTTCATCCATCCGCAATTTGTGCACAATTGGGCAGAACTGCCGAGACCAAATGGGGCAAGCAGGATTTGTGCATGGGCATGGTTGTTTTTTCCTGAAGGGGCACATTTGAGAAGAGCAAGGGAAGAAGCAGCGCAGCCATTCGGAGTTTTTGCCTGATGCCGCGCCAAGGGGAAAAGAAGTGGGAAAAGCCGGTCGTAAAGGAAGATGATGAGCAAAGTTAGCGGTTTTGGGTAGTTTTTTGCCCAAATCGGCAATGAGCGATTTGGGTGATTGATTGGGAAATTGTGCTGCAAATTTTGCAGCTTTTGCACAATTTATTTTTATAATAATTATTATTTTGCACATTTTAATGTGCAATTCGCGAGAATTCGCGACACTCGGGGGGGAACACTCCAGGGGAAGTTCCTTCCAGCTTTCATCATCATACATTGCTGCCAAATATCGCTTGACATTTGGTTTATTCCGGGTAATGTTTTCCTTCTTTTCCATAATAGTCTTGACTCTTGATGCAGTCCTTGATTCTCTTTCATTTTTTCCAATTAAACATATTTAAATGTATAGCTGAAGTCACATTTGATTGCATTGCTTTCACATTATTCAATTGCGACTTTGAATTGAAATGTATTTCAGCTTTAACCATTTTATTTTCAATCAATTCAACATTCCAACCATTTAAGGATGGATTAACAATTTGGGTCCAATTATGATGAGCCATAATGAGTATCGGTTCTTCATCTGAGTCAGATTTTCCAGAATCAATTTTAGATTCAGGTATTTTCGGTTTGCACGCTAGGCTGTTTTGGCCTACTAGCCCAATTGTTTTTGATTTGTATGAATGCAATTTTTGCAACTCATTTTCTTTTGAATCAGTACTTTCATCGCTATATTCGTATTCTGATTCTGGCCAATAATCTGGATCATTAAGAATATCATCAGTGTCATTGACTGCTTTGATTTTTGATTCAGATTCTTCCAGCAGTGGGGCATAGAAGCAATTTGCTAATGAATTTACCAAAGTTGCCATAGCCTTAGCTGAGAGGTTCAGCTTTGCGCCCTTATTGGTTTGAAAACCAAATTGAACTCGAACGGAGACCATGTTCTCCTTTTTCATGCCGAAAGCAGATACTTGAAATCTTTCTTGGCATAATCTATTGAGCTCTAATGCGGCTTGTAAATCTTTAGTAATGTATGATCGGTGGCTGCCACTGTCGAATAATATTAGTGCCTTTTGTTTCAGGCCAATTTTGGACGGATTAAATATTTCCGTTTCCAAGTATATAAGCAATTCCTTTACGCCTGATTTGGCTGTCGCGCTTTCTGCGCACATTTTCTTTTCTTCTGTATTATCAGGCGTGCCCGTACGAATGGGCATTCCAGTTTGTGGATTTGCTTGGTCCCTTCTAAATAGGGCTCTATTCTGTTTCCCTTGGCATTTTGCGCACTTGAAGGAATTAACATGGCAGTTTGTAGAGAAATGTCCTGCCCGAAGGCATTTGAGGCATTTCTTGAGTTCCCGTATTCGGGCAACTCTTTTGTCGACCATATTGCAAATTGGACATTCATTGATCCAATGATTGGTATTTGTATTGCAAAAGGCGCGAGGATCCTGTGGCTTATTGATTGCATTGGCATCCTTTTTCTTTGCCTTTGGTCTTCTTCGCTTTTTTCCTTTTGCTTTTTCGGTTTCAACTGCCGGATAAATGACAGAACTTTCATTTGAGTTCTTATCCCAAAGATTTATCTTCTTTGGATTCATATTAGGCTGGTTTTGTCCAGTGCTTGAAGCTAACGAAATATTTTTCACTTCTTCTTGAGCCATTATTAAGAATTTTATTCAAATCCTTTTTCAATTTATACAATAAATAAACAGTTTATTGCAGAGTCCAAATGCTGTTTGGCTTTTCCCCTTTCTTGCCTTTAAATTGTAACAATTTAATGTTACAATTATTGTTAAATTTTTATTAGGGATGGTTTAATTTCCCTTTGATTTATATAATTTAGCTTTTTAAGCTAAATTTATCTTTTTAAATTTTTATTTCCCAAATAAACTCTGCCTTGTGCAGATCCTCGGGAGGCAAAAGAGGAAAGGCAACGCCCAAAGCGGCTCACACAATAGGGCAGGGCACATTCAATTTGAAGTCGGGGCCACCATGTTCGGAGTGGTTAAGTCCGAATATATCCAATAAATATTGGCTTTTAATAATATTTAGTTGACTCCAAATAATAATGCTTTATTCCTTATGCCCTATGAAATATTTACAATATTTTGATGGTAAATGTGTGTGTGTGGACGTGGACTGATTTGGGTAGAATCAAGGGGGGTATTTATAGCCATAATTTGGGCCCTCGGGGTTGTTTCATCCATCCGCAATTTGTGCACAATTGGGCAGAACTGCCGAGACCAAATGGGGCAAGCAGGATTTGTGCATGGGCATGGTTGTTTTTTCCTGAAGGGGCACATTTGAGAAGAGCAAGGGAAGAAGCAGCGCAGCCATTCGGAGTTTTTGCCTGATGCCGCGCCAAGGGGAAAAGAAGTGGGAAAAGCCGGTCGTAAAGGAAGATGATGAGCAAAGTTAGCGGTTTTGGGTAGTTTTTTGCCCAAATCGGCAATGAGCGATTTGGGTGATTGATTGGGAAATTGTGCTGCAAATTTTGCAGCTTTTGCACAATTTATTTTTATAATAATTATTATTTTGCACATTTTAATGTGCAATTCGCGAGAATTCGCGACATTTTGCTTCTTTTTCTTTTTATTACCAAATTTTGCCAATTTCCATTTTTCCATTTTCTCAATAATTTGGTCGACCCCTTCAAGATATTCCCCATTGAATTGAGCGAATATTGGCTTTCCCCGAGGAGATGCCAATAAAAATTGATTGTTGATGAAAATCTATTACAAAAAATGTGAAAAATTAAGGAAAAAATAACAATCACACATAATGCGGAATGTGAGCCAAGTCCAGCCAAGCTGCCAGCATCGCGCCTTCCACCGACTGGAAGGGGAATCCCATACTTGGTGGTTCCATGAAAACATAAAGAAATTCGCCCACCACTCCAATTTTTTGAATCATCAATTCTGACACTAGCTGTTGATTTCCTTGGAGTTTATAGAGACGAGCTAATTTCAAAAGGGAGAAATATTAAAAAGTCCAATAATTCATTTTCACATTTACCATTAATTAAGCCAATGGAAAGGGTGGAAATGAGGGAGAATAATAAATGGGGGAAAGGACAGTTCATCATTTGGGTCAACTGCGGGAAATTAGTGAAGTCGGGATAACTTTGGCAGAATTTATCCGATGAGTGAGCATTTTTGACTTGATAAATTCTAAATATGAAATAAAAAAAAAACAAATGAGATGAAGGGGTTGGGTCAAGAATTTGTCGATCAAACAAATACGAAGGGGGGAATGAACCTATAGCAGAGGTCTTTTAGAGGGGAGAAGCACAGAGAAAAGCTGCTTGCGCGCTGCTTAAGATGATGTGGATTGGCCAAAATGGTTATAATTAAAAAGATCCAATTTATATAAACAAAATTTAAACATAAAAATCAATTAATTCAAACAATATTCTCCCAAATATTTGTGTAATCCAATCGACTATGTTTATCCAAAAAAACTTTGCTCAGCGAAACCATTTCCGTGAAATCTTTGTCCACTTTATTCTGAATATAATTTATTAATTAATTTAATAATTTTTAAGGCTAACCGTCAAATCCCATATTAATAACATCAATTTGCCAAAACGAATTGGGACTGAATCGAAGTTTGGGCCAGAATTATTTTGGCACTGATGGCTAACAAGGGAATGAAGTTCCTCGAAAAGTGCATTCAATTTTGCCTCAAATTGATTTTCGGATATTCTGTTCACTTAAAAATTATTAATTAATTAATTTTTGTGTGAATAAAAATTGACCACAATTCCAAAGGATTATTCCAACCATTGCGGAAAATTCCATTTGGGAAACGCCCAATGGTTTATATCGATTCACGGTCATATCCAAAATAAAATTTGACAAATTCTTGGCCATTCTTAAATTAATAAATTTATTCTTTTTTGATTCTTTTGTTCTAACTTTTTCTGTTCATCGGCTCCAATTCCGACGGCATCGTAGGATTCATCATTGGACAAATCAAAAACAAGGCCGGGGTAAAAAATCAATTCAGTCAAATTTTCGCGGTTCGGAAATTTTTCCATCTGCAAAAAAATAATAATTAGGCGAAAATATTGAAATGGTAACCGTCATTTCCAAAATGTGAAAGAAACCGAAATGGCAAATAAAATCGTGCATAATTCTGGTCTGAAATAATTAATAATTTCATTTATATTTCTGTCCTTTTTTCAATGCCAATAATGCCTACCTAATAAGGGCTTTTCCTATTCATCTTACTGTACCCCCACATTTTGCCTAATTGCCCGTGTCACATTATCAATCAAATATTGCCCAATCTAAACCCACCATTTTTCCTCTCTATTCGCTTTTTTATCCTACACATTTTTATCAGATTTTTCCGCACAATAAATAAAGAATAATTTAAAGTCGAATTTCCCTTTATCCCTATATCCCGTTCATTGGGACACTGGGGACGACTTAGGTCATCGGCGAATGCCAGGGACGAAGGAACACCCAGCTTTTTTCTCACCAAACAACTTTGGCCCTAGATTTTTAACCTACTAGATTAGGAATTAGTACTAATATACCTTTTGTTCCTTTGTGAAAATGTGACCAAATTCGGGTAATTCACTTTTAACAAATTCCAAATAAATTGGTGCACTAATTCGATCCAACATTGCCGTTTCATTGTGCGTTACACGCCTCAATGTGTCGCCCAAGAAAACATCCAAACCCAAATGTTGCACACAAATTGCCCTTAGACTTCCTTTGAATATCGAAATTTCCTTGGTAATTTTTTGTGATATTGGAACATTTAAAGGTGAATTGCCAAAATGCTATAAAAATTTTCAAGATTTTTATTTTGGAAATTTTAAAAACTTTTATAATAATTGAAGAATTTTGCTGATTTTGTTGTAATATTTCGTATTGAGATTGAGGTATGATGGGTGAAACGGCGGATGAAGAGGACGAAGTGGAAGAATTAATTTGAATATGCCTCTTCCTTTTTTGCCCAATTCTGGTACGACCTTCTGCTGCTTATAGTAATAAATTTTTAATTTTAAAAAATTATTTTTTAATACTTTTTGTGGTCATTCCCATTTGAATGCATCTTTTAAATCGACAAGCTCGACATGAATTCCTCATTCCATCTTGGGGGATAATTTTTCAAAATATTTTGATATTTGTCCAAAAAACCTTCATTAATTGGGCAATCATTTTGGACACGGCAAATATATTCTTTGCCTTCTTTAATTGATCTCCGGAAAAAGGCGGCACAACAACGGCATGAAAACACATCGAAGAAATAGCCTTCACCCGGAGCATGGCAAATCATACAGGAATGAACTTGAGGCATTTTTTGATTGAAATTTTAATTAATTTCAATGGAATAAAATATTTCCAACTATTTTAGGAAAAATAAAATATTTCCAACTATTTTGGGGTAAATTTGAAGGGACCAAAATAAAAATTCTCTGCGCTGGAATATGGCCAAACCCACCCGCGCCCTCTCTTAATCTTGTGATGGGCAAATATTCGTATAAATCAATAAATGCAATCGAGCGTTCTATTATAGAGTAAAGTGAAAAGAAAAGAATGAAAAGAAAATTTGTGTCTTCTTTATTACAAATTTATTATCGCTTTTATTATGGCCAAAAATAAAACAAAAGTTTAATCGAAAATTTCCAGTCAAATTGGCCAAACCCTAAATATACAAATGTCGTCGAAATTAACAAAAGACACTTTATGAACTTAAAATGATATTACGGAAAATAAAATATAAATAATATATAATAATTTTATTTTGCATTAAATAGTAATTTTTAATTTTAAAAATTTTTTTCCTTTTCATTTTTGTTGGCTAATTTCTGTATATTTTTCGACGTGGATGACGATATTTTTGATATGTCTGGGAGAATTTTTTAGAATTTTTAAAATGCATTTAGAAAAAGGAACAAAAATGTGAAAGGAAATCTTTTTCTCGCCGATTTTCTTGATATTCGACCACAAAAATGGAAATTGTGTTAATTTATTCCTTCGATTCATTGAATAATGCATATAAAATAAGGCAAAATTTTGTTGAAATTCTTCATTTTAACTATTCCTAAAATTGTTAAATTTATCCATCTCCAAATTTCTTTCAATTTTGGTATCCCAAAATGTATTCCCCTTTCTTCTTTCTTGCCTTTTTCGCCATCAATTTTGGTGATGTCGGCGGCAATCTTTTCTTTGATGCTCCGGCAGATCCATCGGCCGAATTGGAGTCGGATTTGGCATTGGTCGGCTTAACACCTGCTGATTTTGCTTATCCCCCAAATTTGACTCCGGATGAACATTTCAAAGCTTGTTGCGATTCCATCAATTTGGGGGTTCCGACCGGTTAGATTGGACCAAAATTAAAATTATAATCCATTATTTTTTAATAAGCTTGCCAATATCCACCCGGTCAACTATCTCCAATGCAGCAGGTCAAAGTTGCTTTAAAATTCCGCCAATATATTTCCTGCTACGCCGGCCATAAAAACAATCGCCGTAAGTGAAATTGATGTATATGTTGTGGTTAATTCTGGGAATTGGTGTATTTCCGGGAATACACCAGGCGCTGGACTGGTTATTTTCGGGTATCACGATTGCTAGAAATCATATCGATTCGAGAGTAAGCTCATCGACAAGGCATTATCGATTTATTTCAATTCCTGACGAATTTATGGATTAGGTTTAGGGCTATGGATAGGGCGCCGGAAGTGGGATAGAAATCTAAATGAAAATGTTATTAAAAAATCTCAGAACTGTCTGAAATTGAAATTTCTTATAGTAAATTGACAAGCCAAGTCGATTGAGCCTATCTAGAAATCGAGATTCCCGAAATTAACCAATTCAGCGCCAGCTGTGTTCCCATTCCCGGTAATACAGCAATTCAAGGTAACATATATAAACAAGTAAATTATTGAAAAATAATTCTCAGAATGTTGCAACAACGCTGGAGTCCAACCGGATTATTGCGCGGACATTTGCGATGGTGCCAATCCACCGGCTCCTGCCGTCAAATATCGCAATTGTGAATCGCAAAAGGGCAAAATTGCGGAATGCAACAAATTGGCATGGGGACCGAATTTTTTGCCGCTGCAGAAGGGAGGGGCCGTGGATGAAGGAGTGAACAATTTGAATCTTTACCAATTGTTGACCCTGGACATCCTTCTGAAGAACCATCACAGTTTGGAGGAGTTGAAGAAGATGATGGTGGCGGCCCAACAGCAGCAGCAGAAGCAGCAACAAGCTTTGTTGACGGTGCCGATGCCGAACTTTAATTGAGTGGAAGAAAGAGGGGAAGAAAGAAGAAACGGGGAAATGATGATGAAAATACAATTGTCATCAAAATTGTGAACAAATCTTTCCTTTATTTTTAAATTATTTTCGGGAATAAAATTGATTTAGCAAATTTATCAATTTTTGAATTACTTAAAAATATTTGAAAAAATTAATTTAGTATTTTTTCGTTTTGCCCCACTAAAATTATTAAAAATGACATAATATGGGTAATTTTGGATGCTGATCTCGAATCTGACAATGAGGATTGAGCATTGAGTTCATTTTTTGGTATCATGTCATTGACGTGAGCTACGTGAAACTTAAAATTGAAAAAGTTTAAGGTCCTCCTTGGGCCGGAATTCGAAAAAATAACAAACATTTTTTCGGCCAAATTATAGTTCATTTAATGTTTCTCGATTATATGCTGACAAATTTTCAATTGGTTTCTTATATTGGTTTTTGAATTTTAAAAAATGTAAAAATATGTTTTGAAATTTGATTTTTATATGGACTGATAGAGAATTTCGTGCTCTATTCAATGATATAAAAAACATTCTAAACCATTCACTAGGCGCCGAGCTATTTTACTTGGCCAATAAACGGCCACCTCACTTACGTCCCGCTCCGTTGAGAAATGCCCTTAGGCATCCATCATTTCCCTCAATGTACTCTTTGGATTTTCCCTTCTTCCCTTTAAAAATAAAATTGAAATGAGCTCGTTCGGTAGTCGGCTTGGTCTAGTGGTATTGCTCCCCGTCTTTGGAAGCATTACAGATCCACACTGGGTTGGGTTCGATCCCGTTGCGACCAATCATTATTGGATCTAATGGTTGGGTGGCTGTCTTTGTGCAACGTGGCTATTGGAACGGTCAGAGCGAAACTGTGGTGGAGTGTCCTTGCGCCGTCTTTGCGAGGCCTCTGCTTCTGGTCATAGTGAAGCCCTCCAATAGGACCACAGGTCAGGTGGAGCATCAGTTTTGGGTTCCCTGCCGGGTTCTTCGACTCTGACTAAATGTATCCATTCTGTCTTGTAAACGGGCAAGTGTGTGCTCGGTCGCGGCCCAAGTGCGAGAGGATCAGCCTCGTACGTAAGCTGGCGGGTGTAGAACTTAAGCGCTAGTCTCTCTGATTCGGGGATTAGCCGGGTGATAGGTTTCGGCCTATCCCCACTACATTAATGCACTTTTTTGGTTTGACTTTTAAAGTTTTTAATGAAGCGGCTCATAATGATGTTAAAATTTTTAATTTAAAAGAATTTTTCAATTTAAGAATTGTTGAATGATGAGCATATCTCATATCTTATGTTTGTTATAATTTTACAATTAAAAAAACATCGAAAAAATATAAATTCTCCTTGAATTATTAATTGATTCATTTCATGTAAAATTCCATGTAAACATTCATTCAACGTATCTCACGTCAATGACGTACGTATACACAAAATAAGCTCAACTTGGTGCTCAGCACCCATAATTATATATAGGAGGCAATTTTAATAATTTTTGGTTGGACTATATTGCAAAACGGTACCATTTATTTATCAGGGGTCATTGCCTTCCATAAATTCTGAATTCCGAAAATAAGAACTCAAATTATTATAATTAATTTTAAATACTCTAATTTCACACTCAAATTGTCCTCTTCCGCCGGAGCGAATTGGCCAATCAAAAAATAATAATATTGAATTAAATTTTAATTCAATCTATTAATTAAATTTTCTTTAGTAAAGCAAAGAGGAAGGAAATGGCGGAACAAATACTTATTATTATTAAATTTATTAAAATACGTAATAAAATGGATGATTTTAATTTTAATAACACTAAAAATTCAGTGCCAATTTCATTATTTTCATTTTTGAGATTGTCGAAAGTCAAAAATAATTAATTGCTCGTTTTCAATTTAGTAATTAAATAACAATATAATAAGTTCTGAGAAGATTAATCAAATTTTAACATAAATGGTCGTCAAATGCGTGACCGGAAATATAATTATTTTTTCTATTTATAAGGAACTATTTTTCCTACATATTAACCAATTTCCAATAATTGTGAATAATTTTACAAAAATTGTAGCTTTTTTTATTTATAATTAAATATTTTTTTGCCACTTTTCTTTCATATTAACCATTTACAAAAATTGCAATTTAGCAAATTATGGCTACTGAAGAAAATGATGAAATAAATGAAAATAATACGGTAAAATTAATATTAATTAATAATAATTTTATATTTAATTCCAATATAGTTGTTTTTATTGTTCAAGGATGACCGACCATGTCCACTTTTCATTCAACATGCCATCGTCAAATTAATTTATGTGCCAATTGGAATGCTTTTCAATTTGGCTCTTCTCTATGTCACATTCCGTTCAAAGTGATTCAAAAATAATTATTTTTCAATATTTTAAATTAATTTTTAGAACATTGCGAGGAACTGCCAATTTTTTATTGGCATTGAATTCTCTCATTGAAATTTTTCATCAGTATGGACATTTTTTGCCCATTTATATGGCATTTAGTGGACTCAATTTCCTCAAATACCCTTTGGCTATTCAAATAAATACAATGGCCATTTTTGGCCTTTTTGCTGCTGGACCCTCCCTCCTTTGCACCGGAATTGATCGACTTTTTGCAGTCACATTTGTTAAATTGTGAATATTTTTTGAATTTTTATTATTATTGTTTAATTTTTAAAGATATCAAAATATAATAAAGTCCATTTATTTGACGGCAATGACCATTTTTTGTTTCATCTATGCATCATATGTCACATTTTTGGCATATAAAGGCTTTGATAAATTTGAGGACTATCAAATTACGGGAAATATGGCCGATTTATTGCAGGTAAAATATTTTATATAAATATTTAAATTTAATGAATATTTTTAGGGTGAAGCCAGCAGTTTCCATTATCAATATTCATTCATTATGAATATTTCAACTGTGGTCATTTATTTGCTGGTGGGAATAATAATTCGCATAAAATCCTCTGGTTGGATCAACAATTCTATTTCTGCTAATATTTCTCATTAAATTTAGATCAAAGCAGTTTGCGCATTTATCGTTCACTTTTTTGCATAATTTTCATCAGTGTTGGCGGCTATTTAACGATGCGAATATATACTACTTTTGTGATTCCAAATGTGAACAAATATTGGTCCCAAGTGACAATTTGGTCCATTCGCCAATATTTGACCATTCCAATGAACACCAGTGCCGGCTCAAATGCACCAATTCTTTATTTGACTAGGTCAAACATTTTTTCCTCAAATTAATTTGAATTCTTTTTTCAGTATGGAATATCGAAAAGCATTTCAAAAAGAATTTAACAGAATTGTTGCTTTCCTTCGTGCACATAAATTATTGAAAGCTGATCAAAATGCGGCAAAGAATAATGTTCAACAAACAATCGGACGAAATGATCCACTTTTCGTTAGAAAATCAACTTCAACTTTGAACCAACGATTATGCTAATTTAAATATTGTATAAAGAAAAAAAATTCAACCAAAATTTGATTTTTAATTTTAATATTCATTGCGTAACAAAAATAATCGAAAAAAATGTTCAAATATTAAAGATTTTTATACCTAAATATACAAATACTACTTTCTTATTTGATTTACGTTTGTAATTTTTTATTTTTAAAAACAAAAAGATAGCACAAAACTTTCCGAATCCCAATAGACGATAGCAATAAATTATAATATAAATATAATAGAATCGGTAATAAATGTTGCAAATTGGAATTGGAAGAGTGTGTACTATGGTAATGGAAAATGGATGTTGAAAATGAAGCAGAAAGGATTAGATAAAAATAATATGAAAATTAACAAATTTACCTATTTAATGGAAAATGAGCACTAAATTATAATTATTGCACTTTTAAATAATGAATAATTTTGTTACTATAATTTATTGAAATTGTATTTCATTTTTAAAAATTAAAAACTATCTCATAATCCTTTTTCCTCCACATTAAAATTTTTTGAATTCCAATTTTCGTTAATAATTTTATTATTATAAAATATTGAATATATCAATAGCAGAAAATGAGGTATTCTATGTATTTTTGGTGAATCGATTAATTGCTGGCCGCCGGCCTCCCTCACTGCCTTTTGCTTTTTGGATAACTGGGATTTGGAGAAGCCACATTTTTGTTCATCCAAATAAATAATAATATATTTCCTCTTTTATTATTGCCGAAAATGGGCCAAATTGGGCTTGGCCAAAATGAGCAGCCTATGATGAGGAAAAGAAAAGAAAAACATCGATTCCCTTTCTAATATTGGCCCAAAGGCTGAAAAAGCCATTTTTGATTTATAATGTTTATTTTTTAAATTCCAAAAAATATTTTATCACATCTTTTTTGCTTTTAATTAACAGATTTATTTCCATTTTATGCAATTTTCATTGAGGAATATCCAAAATTTCTGTACATTATTTGCCTCATTAATTTATTATTTTCTATGCATTTTCTCCACCATTTCTGGCCAATTGATTCAAAAGCAACAAATTTGCGCAAATTCGGGACGATTTATGCAGGCCTATTGTTTGGCCGATTTTAATTGCAATTTTGGGAGGCAATTTGATCGGATGGATCCAAGTGAAATTTAAATTATTTTTTTACCGTAAAATCTTTTTAATTCCCACCCACGATTTTGAGGACCCATAGCCCTTGTTGGGTGAACTCTAAAAAAATTTTAATTTCATTCCCTAAAGCTCTACAAAATCCGCTATAATTTGTTCAAAAATATCTACAAATTAAAGGGCTAGCGACGAGACCCCCCAGTTTTTAGAAGGTTGAAAAATAATTCTCTAAGGGGAATTTAAAGAGCATATATACGATATTTAAATTAAAATTTATAATTAAATAATATTATTATTTATCTGTTTCGCTTTATTTTAAGCCCAAAGGCAAATTTGCATCCGAGGATGGTGTTGTTCCCAAACAACCACTCCCAAAGAACAAGTTAATGTCTTTCTCCAACAAGACCAATTTTGCCCCAGTGGAACATTCAATGTTGAATTGCAATGCCAAACAAATGAAGATTGCATTCGTTCTGTAAACAAAATAATTATTTATTTCAATTAAATTAATTTATTTAATTAGAGTGGAATTTCGCGCACTCCATTTCCAATTCTCGAATGTGGAGGGCAGGTTTTAATAATTAAATTAATTATTTATTTTAATTTATTATTTAAAAGGGTTACTGTTGTACATCGCGGCGATATCAAAAACCATTACGGAATGGCGATTATTGCCTAAATGGTGGAATTGCCAATGGCATCCAATGCCAACGCACCGAACAATGCCAACAAATGGGAGGAGGAATTAATGGTCAATTTCCGAATAATAAATTAAGTAAAATAATGTTTTTAAGACGCAGTTTGTATTGATAATCAATGTTGCAGTCGAAGAGGTGGTGCCGGACAATTCGATGATCCAAATCCGAATATAAATCCGAATCCGAATTGGAATAATCAACAAAATGGAATTTTTCCTAGCAATATTCTCTGCTCAAATGGAGGACATTTTACGGTATTCTGATGAGGAAAACATTTTTTGTTGATGATTTTAAATTCTTTTTACCGACAAACCCTTAATGGTTTAAGAAGCGATTTTTACCAATCAAATTATTTAGCATATTTATAAGCTCATTATTGAGGAGTGTTGATTCATTTCTATCATTTGGCCTCAGAAAAAAAATAAGTCTTAAACCAAACTTTATTATGGTTTAAATGGTTTAACTCATTCAGTTTTGTACCAAATCAGACGAATCATATATGAATCAACGCATCTGAATTAGCTCTACAAAAATGCTAAATTGCTTTGTATGTTAAAAATCGCATACTAAACCGCTATTGGCTTGTCGATAAAAAAATGTGATTATCAATAAAAGAATTAAAAATTGTCAAAAAGAAAATTGTCACTCATTCAATATATTTAAAAATTCCAAATTAATCTATACTTATTTAGAATCAATATTGTACTGGGCTTGTCGCAAATGAATGTGGGAATTTATATCAAATGGCGTGGACAGCAATTTGCATTGATGGTCGATGCTGCACAACTCCATTGAATGCAAATAATCCGGGCAATTAATAATTAAAGGAAACATATCTAATTATTAATTTTCAGGTTTGAATGATTTTGACCGTGGAATGGCCATTTGTTCTGGGTATCGTCAACAATATATTCGTCGACATTGCCAAAGTCCATCAAATTGTGGCTATCCTTCCACCGATTTCACCTGTATTTCCGGCTATTGTTGTGCCCAATATGGCGTTGGAGGCAATTGGAATAATTGGAATGGTAATAAAAATAATAATAATTAATTTTATAATTTCCCCCAAAAGCACCTTCTCCTGGCACTGGCATTCGGCCAAATGGGCCAAATGGATTTTGCCCTGCCAACGGGCAATTCCCCCGTTTTATGGGCCATTCATGCACTTTGGACTCGGATTGCCCTCCAAATTTTGATTCCCAAACTCAGGCACAATTAATGGTCAAATGCATCCAAAATTGGTGCTGTGCCGCAAATTCACAATTTGGCATTGGATCGGGGTCATGGGACCAAGGAGGTGGCAATTGGATTGGCCAAAATCAAAACCCGCAAAATGGCCTAATTCCAATTAGAAATGTTCAAGGTTTTGAAATAAATATACCAATTATGTGGAATGAATTAAATTTGAGGTTTTTGCTATGATGGCTCACAAAGTGATCGACAATGTTTGAATGGGAAGGATTGTAGGGCGCAAGAGAGTTGTACAAACAATGTTTGCTGCCAGAATAGAGGAGATCAAGATCAATGTAATTAATAATAAATTAATTAATTTATTATATATGGTATTGGTATTTCCTCTATTAGTGGCCCCGGAGCTTCCTCCAGATTGGGCTTTTATTAGAAGAGGGAGCTTCTATTAGAGAGTGGATGTTATTTTTCAGAGATTCTCAAAAAGGGCAAAAATTTATATTTTTTACTTTTTAATCTTAAAAATTCTCAAAATTAGACTATTATTAGAGGGAGAATGCTCTTATATTTTTCAAATCGGGGAGCAATAATAGAGAAAATACGGTACGTTAATCTCCCTTTTTGAAGATGCTTGCGGTGGACTTCAGTCAATTGGGCAATGCACATCAAATGGATATTGCACGAGGGGGGAATGTGTTTCGGCAAATGTTTGTTGCGAATGCCAATATGGGCAACCCCAATTGGACATTGCCAATTGCAGAAGCGGGGTATTTAAAATTATTAATTCATAAATATTTAATTTAATTAATTTGTATAATGGAAAAATATTTAATTTAGCGAAAAAAAAAACTATTTAATTTGCAGAAATAAGTTTAATATTAGGTCTAGTTAGGGTAGAATTTAAAGAAGTCTAATTTACCCATATATTATATAAAAATATTATTTTTCGAATTAAAAATTTTTTCTGTATATTTAATATTAATAATAAATAACTATTTTTAATCCACCAGGGTTGCCACCAAGGCTATATTTGCAATCGAAATGGATTTTGTTGCCCTCAATGTCCGGGTGGTGTCCTCCCCTATGGCAGTTGCTATTTGGGAAGGTGTGCGCCTGGCTTTTCATGGTAAAAATGTTTTAAAGAAAAATTTAATGAATTATTTGGCAGTCGTCCAGGGAATATTTGTTGCGAAGGAAATCCAAATGAATTGCCAATTGGGATTGGTGCGAATGGAAATGGACTATTTTAAATATTTATTATTTTTGGTTGGATAATCCCGGTGCATTCATTTTTCATTATTTATTTTTTATTATATTTTTATTACAATTATATATAATTTTATTAAATTTCTCCTGAAAAAATTAAATAGCAAAATTATAGAATAATTAATTAAAATTAAATTTAAAAGAAAATTAAAAAATTTGTTTTGCTTGATTGAATATTAATTAAGAATAATTACTGTAAAAATTAATTTCATCAATTCATTTTTAATGTCAAATTTCCTCCTGATTGAATTTGAACATGCACAACATTTGAATTCGATTTGTCGAAAATTTTTCCGATCAACAATTTTACCATTGGAAAATCCTTGTTGATTGCCTTTCGATAATCCGTACTTAAATTATAAAATTATATTTTATGAAATTCTTTACTTTATTACAAAAATATGACGGTTAAATTTATAATTTTACCTGCAAAAATAGAGTACGATCGGATTTATTCCAGTAATAGTGGAAATAATTGGGGTATACATGTGTCCAATAATAATGCCCAATATTGGTTCCAAAAAAGTTTTTACTATCATGACAATGCCGAAGAAAAGCCAACCAAATAGCAAAATGGCCATAATCACAATTAATGACTTGAATATTTGACGAGTTGATTCATTTTCGTTCAATTGAGAATTATTCGAATTTGATTGATTTTTTACTTTGCCATTTGCATTTGTACGCACTGAAAAATTTGCAATTATAAATTAAATTAAAAAACAGACATTTAATTAGAATCCATAAAATAATATAGGCGAAAATGGAAAGGCCAACCACAGCGATTAAAAAGAACATACTTGCTTTAATTGCTTCCGGATCAAATCCATAGGATTCGCCGGTGTGGCAATAGATCATTCTTAAATAAAAATACAATTTATTTAAAATAATTAATAAAAATATACATATTTTGATTTTGTAATGTTCCCAATAAAAAGCGATAGGCGAAATAAAAAGAAATTGGGATTGGAATGGCAAAAATCAGGCAAAAAGTCCATTTTATTGGATTTGGACGCAACCAATTAAAATAGCTGAAATAATTAATTAAATTAAAAATATAAATAAATAAAAATTACAAAATTGGGACAAGGACGGCCAACAATCGATCAATGCTGATGAAAAGCATACAAATATAGGAAATAATATTTCCAATTACTCCGTGAATTTGAAGCCAAAAACAATTTAGGACAAGAATTTTCTGTCCAATTGTGAAAAGAATGACTGGCAGAATTGTGCACGATTGGGTCATGATATCGCCGAAACAACAAATTGCCAACAAATAATTATGGCATTTTCGTAATGTCCTTATGTTAAAATATTTTATTAATAATTATTTTTACTAAAGTTGATCATTTACAATAATTTTTCCAAAAATATGAGATACCATATAACCTATATTAAAACTCCTTCCTCTATTAATTCCCCAGTCTCGATTTTAAGTACTCATACCTATTAAAAGGATGTACTTTAAAAATTTTTTATTGCATTTTCTTAGTTCCCTTAAGCTCTACAAAATCCAATAAAATTTGTTAAAAAAATGTTAATAAATTAAGGAGTTAGACAACCTCTCCCAACAATTTTCCCAATTTTTGATGAGTTGAAAAATAATTCCCCACTGGGTTTTTAAAAGAGGTTTTACGGTACTAGTAAATACTTTATAAAATCCATATTTAATTCAAATATGATTTAAAGTAACTAATTTTATATTGTGAATAATATGGTATTAAGAAGATTTTCCGATGAATTTACTTTAATTAATTGAAATATTTTTTATTGATAATTTTTACCGATTTCGAATTGTCAAAAGGATGATTGCCCCATTCATGGCCATACCAATGATGCAAATTACCAATGAAATTGATGTTATAGTATTCTTAAACACTTGCAAATTTCCATCATCCATTAATAATTTAGAATAATTTTTCTAGAAATTTTCAGATTTTATAAAAAAATATTTACATTTTTTTCATTTTAACGTAAAATTGTAATTTTATGTTAGAAATTTGATAGAAATGTTGCGTGAATGAAACTTTTGAGTAAATTTTTAAAATGAAAATTAATATATGTTAAAAACATCGTTGGAATCTGTCCTTCCTAATTAAATTTATTTGTTTTGCTATCCAGCAAAGTCGCACAAATATTATGGCAATTGGTAATGGGGAAGTTTCGCCCATTTTATTTAATTTAAATAAATTATTAATATAAGTACAAAATGAATTTGATGTTAGGAGGATTTAAAATTTAATTATGATGGCATTGAAAGTTTACATTACACTTCTGATGTCTGCTCATAAAATGAATTTAATGATATATTGGCTCTAAATTCTTCGAAATTTCATATTTTTTCGGAATGGTTAAATTGACGTAAATAATAATAAACAATTAAGAAATACCGCAGGACTCATTCAAATTGGTAATTACTTATATGTGCCCATTAATTTAAAAAATTTTTGGAAAATTCATTTCAATTTTGAAATGAGGACAATTATTATTAGAAAAATGAATTTTGAGTAAATTCATTTCAAATTTCAAATGAAGGCCATTATTATAGAAAAATGAATGGAATGAATGGATGATGTGATGCCATTAATAAAAATCAAAAAATTAGCAGTCTGCAATGAAATTCAAAACAAAGTTTTCCCAAAATGTACAAATTTCACAATCCTTGACTAGTTTTGTTCTATTTCTGGACGAATAAGAAAGGGACTGAGAATAATTTGGGGTTAGGGCCAAGTGCGCCATTGTCCTATATGAGGCAACGGTCAATGATCTTTGAAAGAACTTCGTTCGCTTTTTATATTTGAAAAGTGTTCTATTTCGGTCTGAAATGTGTATTAATATCAAAGTCCAATGGAAGAAACTTTGCTCGCACTTTACGGATCCCAAAATACTAAAGACCGAATTATTGCAATTTTGTTTGATGGAGGCATCAATCATGGTCAAAATTCTTTGCTTTCGAAGACTTCCATGAATTCGATGCTTGTGGTTTTAATGACAGAATGAATAGAGATTGGCTCGAATAAAATGGCCATAAAAGTCAATATGGATTTATTTTATTTAGAAATAGAAAACAGAATGTTTATTTCAAATAAAATTAATAGAACATTTTAAAATATTATACTCCTTAAAATAACGATAAGATTACATTGAAATGAAAAAACAGATTAAAAATAATTTATGGCATATCCATCTTTGACACATTATTCTTTCATAAATACATTCTAAATGTAATTTATAGGTAGAAAATATTAATGCTTAGTAACTGAGAATAAATTTCTTAAATTCCCACCCAAATTATGTCGCATATTTTATATTTCAATTGATATATAATTGTCCGTTAATTTCCATTGAGATTTAAGAATGAATGGCTGACGGGATTGGATGATGGCCTGATCTCTCACGCATTTCTTATCCGATCTCTAACTATTTCTTCCAGCTTACCTATTCTATCATTATCATCATCCTTTTTGGCTTTTGCAATGGGATATTTAGTTAAAATGGTTGATAGGACCATTTTTGGGGTCGAGAGCTCGAGAGTCTATGACCGCGCCATTCCGATTTCATCGATTTCTTTGCTGGATTTATTTGAAAAGTGCAAATTGGCCAAGCGGCTGCAAAATTGAATGCTTGGAAAATTGGCCATTGGGCAAATATTTGATGGGCACCTGATGATTTGGGAGGGAGGAGGGAGGGGTGGTGAAGGGTCCAATCAAAACAACAAAATGAAAAGGCCAAAATGGCCGATCACATGAAATAAAATGTGGTGCCAATTCGCGCAGTCCGCCAGGAAGGGAATAAAATGGCCCTTAGAATGGGCTCAATTCTCATTCCATTTTACATTTATTTTTTAAATATATTCATTTTATTAGTTTATTTCAGGCGAAATTATGTTGAAGTTAATATTATTTTTCGTTTTATTCATTCACCATTACAAAAATTGCAATGCCGTAGGTCTGGCCTCATCAGTCGGCGGAATTCCGAGTGCAACAAAACTTGGTCCAAATTTTATTTAAATGAAAAATTGAACTTTAACTTATATTTATTAATTAATTTAAAAAAATAAAAATCATTTTTTAATCTTATTCCTAATTAAAGTAAATCATTTCATTCATCTTTAATTAGGGGCGATTTGTCGACGATAGCAATTTCCTTATCAAATCCCATTTTTCTTGAAAAATTCAATGCACATTAAATAATTTATACAAAAATGATTTTTGCCTTTCCGAATGGATTCACTACTATAATTTATTTTAGCCACTGGCAGCCGAAGTAGTCTTACATTGTTGGGTAACAGCCATTCAATTTCCAATGGTCGACAAAAATTGCCATCATCGGTGGTATTTGATCGTAAACATTCCTTTGGCTCATCAATTCAAGTGAGCGCTCAACAAAATGATCATCATCAACCACTAGTGAAAGATTCAAAGCCATTTCATAGTAATAGTAGTTTTTTTGCTTTTAATAAAAATGACAAACTAAGATAAAACATCGAAGTTGGAATCGGAGATAATTAAAGAAGCGGATAAAAAATTCGTAACATTCAAAGAAGGATTGACTGATGGAACTTTGGACGTTGGGGACAATGTAAAAAATTATTAATATTAGTAAACTATGATTTTATAGGTGAAATTGCATTATGTTTATGGTGGCAATAAAAATTCGAAAGATGTGCTCCTTTTTGTGCACGGATTCCCACAAAATTGCTATGCTTGGCGTCATCAACTTCAGGAATTGAAAGAGGACTATTTGTGAGTAAAAAAATATTTAATTCATTTATTAATAAATAAAAAAATAAATTCAGGGTTAATGCCGTCGATTTGCGAGGTTTTGGTAAATCATCAAAACCGAAAGATGCCACCAAATACAGCGTAGATGTTCAAGTTGAGGATATTCACAAAATGGTCGAAAAATTGAGAAAAGGTCGGTTTAGGATTAAAAAATGTTATTTTGAAGCAATTAAGATCATCCGGATAAAAATATAAATTTGATCACGCATGATATTGGGGCTGTCATTGGCAGTGTTTTCAATTATAAATACGGCAATTTAATTCACCGATTTGTGATGATCAATGCCCCAAATCCAAAATCCATTCCGCACATGTTAAAAACAGACCCAAAGCATTTTGGCAAATTTCTAGTCTCTACACCGTTAGTACTAAATATTATAGATAATGGAAGGGTAATAATAAATATTTATTACAGATATCTTGGGAAAATGGCATCACTTTTGAGACATTCTGAGAAAATGGCCGAAAACAATTTTGCATTTTTGGATGATTTATTTTTTAATGATGCAACAACAAAATTGTTTAATATTGCAGCAGAAAATACATTTGATGAAGTCGATTTGGAAATTTACAAAGGATCATTCCGGAATAATGGTAAAATAAAAATTACATTTATTATTTTTTATTGCCTTTTTAAATAAAGAAAAAAATGAATTTGCAAATTGCAAAATTTTGTAGATTTTGGACATAATTATCAAATTTATCTAGTAGAAAGGAAAGAAATAAGAATTAGATATTTAATATTTAATCTTTGCGATTAGACTAAGAATTAATTTATTTGATCTAATTAATAAATATTTTAAATTTTATATAATTTTAAAGGAATTAAAATAAAAAAATAACAATATTTATTCGAATTTTATAAACTATTTACAGAAAACGAATCAATAAAAGGAGCTTTAAATTTTTTCCATGCACCAGGCGCTACTGCTGCAGAAAAAATCAAAAAAACATTTTACAATTTTTTCAGCATCGGAAAATGGCTTCATAAATCCGAAAATGGAAAAACAATCAAAGAAGAACCAAAATTCAAACAAATTACGGTGAATTAATATTAAAAAGATAGAAAAATAAATTATATTCATTATTATTGAGGCAAAAACAATGATCCTTTGGGGCAAATATGATGAGGTATTTGATTTAAAATTTGCCGAAGCAGCTGCAACAGAATGCGCCAAACATATTTTATTTGAAATGCAAAGTTCACATTGGGTGCAAGAAGATGTGCCGGAGGAGACGAATGAACATTTGAAAAACTTCATTAACGGAATATATGATGAGGATTTGAAAGAGAATAAATTGGCTTGATTTCAAAGATCCTTTTTTAAATTTTTGGTTTTTTTAAATTTTCGGTTCAAATTAAATTTTTCATTATTTATTCAAATTTGTTAAAAGGATAAAATTCAAAATGAGAGAGCATATTTTTATTTTTAAATTTTAAAATCATCGTCAATTTAAAAAAATTTTTATCAATAAAATTTCATCAAAATGGGAATAAAATTCATAAAATATTAATATTATTTTTAGATTAGACACATTTTAAAATGGATTTAAAAATGCGTATTTAAATTATTCCATTTTATTTATAAATATCTTTATTTTAATAGTCAATGATTCCAACAAAAATTGTGATAAAAATATTTTAAAAATTTTTATCAGGTTAAATTAAATGATCGTTTCTCAATTTATCTTCTCTATTTTCTTTATTTATCCATTATTAATTTTTTTGTCTGAAAATGGATGCACAAAATCATTTGGAAGGTAGGGAATTAATTTTAAAAATTCAATAATAATCAAATAATTGTTAAAAAAAAAAAGCAATATATTTTTTTCCATTATTTATAATTTTTCCGCCTCTCAAAAAACGAAATTATTTAATTCTGTCCTTTAATATTCTTTTATGAATTCCTTTTTTAGTGAAAGTCTGCCAATTATGCATTATTTTGGCTGCAATTTGACCCAAGATGGTGCCGGCGATGTTCTTGATTGCAATGCTGGAGGCGACATTCA
Organism: Pratylenchus scribneri; assembly: GCA_030063045.1. Lineage (NCBI taxonomy): Eukaryota > Metazoa > Nematoda > Chromadorea > Rhabditida > Pratylenchidae > Pratylenchus > Pratylenchus scribneri. Next base: position 2,511,411 of record JAQSEB010000019.1, on the reverse strand, counting down.
AGTCATGATATGTCCTAAAAAATATATTTTATTAAAACATTTATATAAATTAATTTAGACCAGATTTCAGTGTCAGACTTGAAGGTAATCTATTAATTATTTTATGCTCAAAAATACGAATAATCGAATAATATAATAAAATAACTATTTTCATCAAAAAATTTTGATAATAATTTGCAATAATAATTTTTGAATTAATTATTTCAGCAAATATAAATGTCCAAATTTTCGCACCTATTGAGACCGAAATATATATTAGACTTGAAGGATTAAATCTTTTTGAAGAGAAGACCAAAGTTGACTTTTTAAAATGTTTGTTTTTATTTAACTTAATTTAATATTGAATAAAATATTAATTTCAGTATACAATGGAACGCATATTTCTCCGCCTCAACAAACTTGTCTGAATGTAACGACACAATTGAAAGTAGTTTATTTGGGCTTTGTTTGCCTCGATTTTTATAATGTTAGTCAATTACAATGAAAAATGTCAAAAATATTTAATCAAATTTTAGAACATTTGGATGCCGGGCGTTGGATTTTGGTCCAGTTTGAATATTACAATGGCATTGATCAAAAATAAAGAGCAATATTTTTCGGTACTGAAAGATCATTATTTGGATGATATTTTCTGGTCTAATTATTCAATGATGGCCAATTCATCAAAATGAAAATGATATTATATTTTCACTTTTTTATGCATAAATAAAATTTGTTGATGCTATTATATTATATTGGGTCTCCCAATTTAGATAGGTAACAATTAACAAATTGTGGAAGAAAGTCCTCCCATCCATCCAAACAGAAGGTTTTTTCTCATATTCATTTGATTTGGGGGCATTTGTATAGAAGATGTTCCAAATATAGAGAGATTAGAACATCAGTGACCAAATTGGCTTAATTTGAAGAAGATGAAAAATAAAATGAATAGAAAATATTTTTGAAAACCTTTTAGAGATCTAGAAAATTGGTTCAATCATGAATGACAACAATTATTGGTTATGGAAATTTTTCTATAACAGACCGAAAAATCCACTATTCATCTTTTGTCATTTTTTTAAACATTTTTGCTAATAAATCGCTATGTTGCCTTTTGCTTATCCACCAAATTTATGCAAAAAATTGCTTCCCTCCAAGGCAGAGGCCAATATTATTCTTCCATTCATTCTCATTTATTTTCCCCTTCACCAATAATCCCATCCCATCGTCTCCACAAAACCATTTTTGGTCCATTTCTTCGCCAAGGTCTGCCTCCCCCCCTTTCGTCTTCATTTCCGCGCGGCCTTCACATTCCCCCAACCCAAAACTTCTTTTTTGCTATTTTTCTCCCTCCAATCAATCACTTGACCTACTATTCGCCTTTTTCTTCACCAAAGTCTATTGAGTTTGCCCAAAGCTATTATTCACATCAGAATCCGTTTTTGGGCGATTCAAACGGGTTTTTGGTTGAGCAATTTTGCTCTGAACCCAACACCAAACATCATACGACATAATTAGGCTCCTCCAATTTAATTACCAAAATAATGGCTGCGCGTAAATGTGTATTTTTCCTTGTTTTATTTTACGGTTTTTTAATTAATCCAAAAAATGTATAAAAATATTCGCGATGAGTCATTATTTTGATGGCTCCGAATGAAAATTGGGAAAAAGCCAAATGGCCAAAGGTCAACCAACAATTGGCCTCCTCCGTGATTCCTTCGAATCGATAAATGAAAAGCCAACTCCGTTGGTGGTTGTCCGTCCCTTAAAATAAAAGATGAATTGTTTGCTTGGATTTTGTCGGTGCACAAATAGATTATAAATATTTTTTATATAATTTATAGAGGCTCTCAAGCCTTTAAATTATATTTATTTTTATCTCTTTTAATTAGTGTAAAGTTTAATTTTTACTCTTCCCATAAATTTTATTTATTTTTGTCTCATTATTGTAAAATTGTTAATATTTATTTTAAACCGAATTTTATCCAATATTTCTCTTCACTTACCAATTTGTCATTAAATAAGTCGCGTTCGTCAAATTTAATTATTTTAGCCTATGATGGATTGCCCTTTTTTCCATTTTATAGACAAATTTTATTATTGTTGATTTTCCATTCGTTTTTTCAATTTTAGAATAAATATCAAAAAATGCAACGGCATAGTCACAAAAATGGATTTATTAAATCTAATGGGACAACGGAAGGAGCACCACTTTTGGTCGAAGAGGCATATAGCGGCGAATTGGTGAATGAATACACTTATAATGGAAAAAAGGTAAAATATTTTTATTATTAAATTGAAATTAATATTTATTTATATTCCCCAGGAAAAGCCAAAGAAACGTTCGGTTCGCCATCAAATCCACAATGCCCGCGCACTCTTTTCGGAATTATTTATGCCCCAAGGCTATCCAGGCACAGTCAGCCCCGACTATTTGGAATATCAAAAATGGGATACCCTTCAAGTATTTTAAAATTAATATAAATTCAAATAATTAATTAAACTGTATTTTAGGCATTTGCCAGCTCCCAAAATGGGGCATTGGCCACAATGGCCGTCCTTAAGGGTGTTGGAGTGGGAAATGAAAATGCAATTGTGTTAGCAGCTGCATTGACTTGGTTGTTGAAGGATGGGGCCGGAATGATTGCGCGCATTTTATTTTCCTGGTCCCGGGGATCCCGCCTTGATTCAGGTACACCAAAAACATTTATTTTGGCTAATTTCCCTCCGCATTTTGTAGATAATAAACGATGGCGTCTTGTTGCCGATTTATTGGTTATTTTTTATATATTTTACAGAAAATATTGGAAATTAACAAATTATGGAATTTATAATATATTGACGTAGGAAATTTTGGATATCTATGCTTCTAATCTTCATAAAAGACACAAAAATAGGTTCATTTGATTCGGCCTTGTCAATTTAGTATAAGCAATCAGACCGGTTTAGCTTGTTTTGAAACCCAAACTGTTTTTGGTTTAGTAACTATTGTCTAATGAGTCTTTATTTCGGTCTGAAATTAAAATAATAGACTAAAGTGACAATGCCAAATCGAATGAGCCAATTCTCCAGTCTCTGAATTGCCTGGAAGTCGAGATTTACAAAATTTATTAGTACAGTTTCTAGTAAATTGCGGAATTTTATTAATTTCCAATATTTACTACAACCTATGCATTTTATTTTACTCTGTTTTTGTCAGAGTGATGCTTCATTTTCGCTGGAATTGCTTTCCTCCTATTTGCCCCAACTTTTCTTTGCCCCAATTTGTTGCTTTGTTGCCTTCCTTCGTGCCATTGTTGACGTTTCTGGACGCACAACCAGAATGGCTGTAATGAGGCATCAAGTAAATTAAAACAATTTAATTCATTTATAAATAATTTTTAGGCTCGACGCGACAATTTGGCGGATGTTGCGGCCAAAGATAATAGCCAAGAAACGCTGGTCCATGTTTTCTCGCTGCTCACATCTTTGATACTTTTGCCGGCCGTCGATGGCAATGTTTTGTTGATTTGGCTATGCTCATTCCTGTTCACATATGTTCACTTGTATTCCAATTATCGGGCAGTAAAATCGCTGGAATTTGACATTCTCAATCAGGCACGATTCCAAATTGCCGTTCGGTACTTATAAATATAAAATAAATTTAAAATTATTTTATTTATTAGACATTTCCTCGATTTTGGCTCGGCCCCCTCCGTCCAATGGTGCAATGCGCAGGAACCAATTTTGGTCAAAATGTCCCATGGCATACGGCATTTGAACCTGGGCTGTCCAATGGGCTCACTTCCACCTGGATTGGATGTGCCGAAAATATTATCGGCAAAATTTGATGAATCCGGTCAATTCGATGGACTCATTTGGAAATGGACTGGGAAGGCAATTTGCGTAATCGATGAACGTGATGGGGATGGTAATGGCACTGCTTGGATGGCCCTTGTCGAAGATGCCACCAATGAGGACATTTTCGACTCACTTTTTGCCATTTCACATTTTGGCGAAGGAAAAGGGTATAAAATTAAATAAAATTTTTATTTTTTTTTATTTTATTTAAGTTGGCCATCCACCGCCAGGATTGAGGCTTTCCGCAAGGAAATGGCCGACCAAGGCTGGTCCCTTCAAACAAATCAGTTGAACATTGACGATTGGCGATTTAGCCATAAAAAAGACAGAAAAACGGGATAAAAATTGAGTACAAATCTCACATTTTATTCTATTCCATTTTCACTGTTTTTTTTTTAAACTTTAATTCATTCAGACAATCACTCAATTTTGTGAGAATTTTTCATATTTCTATATTCTACCGACAGACACGTTCATTTCTATCTGAATATTTTGTCTTTTTTTACTCCATAATTGCTCATATTCATACATAATAAAAAATTTTACAAATTTATGAGTAAATAAATTAATAAAATGAATTAATAAGAAATAAGTTAATTTTTTATTCTTTGTTAAACTATATAAACATCAACTAAATTTACTTATATTTGGCACATTTTGCCGCGAAAATTTTATTCTTAATTTGTGCACCAATTATGAACATTAATTATAAAAAAGGAATGGAATTAATTGAATTTTAATAATTTGATAAAAAAATATCCCCAAAAATTGAAATGGTCAATTTATTCCACACATTAGATTATTTTTTTTTGAACTTAACGAAAGTTCAGACGTAAACTTTATTCCCTTTTTAAACCTCGCAAGAAAAAATCATTTAAAATAAAAATGACAGGAAAGACAGGTGCTTGGAAATGCAAATGTTTAATTCGAAACAGACTCTATTTATTTAAATTAGCTTTAAAAATGAATGCCTTTTAAATGAATTAATCTGTCATTCATTTTGAAACAATTCCTCTATCTTTAAGTAAATTGCTTCCATAAATATATTTCCGTGATTAATTTTCTGTGGAAATGATTTGTGTTAATCCAAGGCCCATCATCGGCAAATAACTAGCAGTACACTTTTTTGTATTTTAGGATTGAATAATGGGAAGAAATATACCATTTCCATCATTAATTTACAAGTATTGTTGTCTCTGTTGACAACAAAAATGAATTTCATATGCAATTAAAAACCACAAAAGTAGTATGCATTAATCATTTCGAGAATAAAAAAAATATATACGGATGCATAAGCGATTCGTTTTTAATTAATTTGAAAAGATCTGACGATTTTTTTGAACTTTATTTGAAACAAATTTGTGATTTTTAATTAGCATATTTGTCCAAATTTTATAAAATAGTGAAAAATAATTACTCATTTGAATATTTAATTTCAACAGATTTCTCACATTTTTTAATTTTATCAATTAATTCAAAATTTATTCAATATTCTCCAACATAAATGAACTCTACCAACAGCACAACACCAATGAATCAAGTAGGATTCTTATATGTTATTTAAAAAAGCATTCCAATTTCAATGTAGCTTTATTTGGAATATAAAAGTAATGGCATTTTCAAAATGCTCCTTTTTGTAATGTCCTTGATGTTTGCTATAATTGGCGCAATTGGAATAATTTTGAATGCATCTCTCTGCTATATTTCCACAAAATACAGGTGGATTAATTTATAATTAATTTAAAAGAAAAGCCGTTTACAAAATTGCAAAGACATTGTATAAAATAGAAAATACAAAAAATGATACATATGGTTTTCAAAGAAATGTGAACAGACCTAAAATTTTGGCTATTAGGAAGAATTAATTAATAATTTGATGTTTATGAAAGGAAGGAATTTTGTTCTGTAATTAAAAGTTTTCCGGAATGATTTAATTAAAAGTTTTCCGGAAAGAATTAATTAAAAGTTTTCCGGAAAGAATTAATTAAACGTTTTCCGGAAAGAATGAATTAAAAGTTTTCCGGAAAGAATTAATTAAAAGTTTTCCGGAAAGAATTAATTAAACGTTTTCCGGAAAGAATGAATTAAAAGTTTTCCGGAAAGAATTAATTAAAAGTTTTCCGGAAAGAATGAATTAAAATTTTTCCGGAAAGAATGAATTAAATTTTTCCGGAAAGAATGAATTAAAAGTTTTCCGGGAAGAATTAATTAAAAATTTTCCGGAATGATTTAATTAAAAGTTTTCTGGAAAGATTTAATTAAAAGTTTTCCGGAAAGAATGAATTAAAAGTTTTCCGGAAAGAATGAATTAAAAGTTTTCCGGAAAGAATGAATTAAAAGTTTTCCGGAAAGAATGAATTAAAAGTTTTCCGGAAAGAATTAATTAAAAGTTTTCCGGAAAGAATGAATTAAAAGTTTTCCGGGAAGAATTAATTAAAAATTTTCCGGAATGATTTAATTAAAAGTTTTCCGGAAAGATTTAATTAAAAGTTTTCCGGAAAGAATGAATTAAAAGTTTTCCGGAAAGAATTAATTAAAAATTTTCCGGAAAGAATGAATTAAAAGTTTTCCGGAAAGAATTAATTAAAAATTTTCCGGAATGATTTAATTAAAAGTTTTCCGGAAAGATTTAATTAAAAATTTTCCGGAATGATTTAATTAAACGTTTTCCGGAAAGAATGAATTAAAAGTTTTCCGGAAAGAATGAATTAAAAGTTTTCCGGGAAGAATTAATTAAAAATTTTCCGGAATGATTTAATTAAAAGTTTTCCGGAAAGATTTAATTAAAAGTTTTCCGGAAAGAATGAATTAAAAGTTTTCCGGAAAGAATGAATTAAAATTTTTCCGGAAAGATTTAATTAAAAGTTTTCCGGAAAGAATGAATTAAAAGTTTTCCGGAAAGAATTAATTAAAAGTTTTCCGGAAAGAATTAATTAAAAGTTTTCCGGAAAGAATGAATTAAAAGTTTTCCGGAAAGAATGAATTAAAAATTTTCCGGAAAGATTTAATTAAAAGTTTTCCGGAAAGAATGAATTAAAAGTTTTCCGGAAAGAATTAATTAAAAGTTTTCCGGAAAGATTATTTAAAAGATTTTTCCAAAAATTTTATTCCATAGATTATATTATTTATTTAAATTTAATTATGGAAGAGAATTCACGTAATTTTTTAATTATCAATCAGATATCATCACCCTGTATTGCGCTCCAAGACAGGAATTTTGATTGTTATGAATTGTTTCTTCGAAATACTTCATCAATCAAGCCATATAATTTATATAGGAAGGGTATTTGTAAATGGCACTGATTTCATCCCTTTCCAATCGGCATTGTTCATCCAAGCCCACACTCTAATCGGCATTACTGGAGTAGTTTTAATGTTATTATGTTTGAGTGCCGATCGCCTTCTGGCCATCCTTGCTCCAATATTTTATATCATATTTATATTTTTAAAGAAATATTCACTTTATAGTTATTTAAATGTCAAAACTCGGACCTATATAATTGGCCACTTGCTCTTCATTTGCATCTTTTCCTCCTATTATTTCTACGTGATGATCATTGTCGGAATCCATTATCCGGATTGGATGGTCACTGGGGCAATGGGTGATTTTTTCAGTGTTCCCGACATTGGGATGATGTCAATTTATTTATTGAATGTTGCCATTATCTGCATTGCAATTTGTTCATATATTTTCGTTGGCATTATCATAAAATACAAAATTGGTACTATTATTTATTATAAGAAATTAATATAATATAATTTGAATTAAATTAAATTTTTAATTAGAATTAATGGGTCAGAAAAGTAAAAAAATCATTGTCAAAATAAAACAAGTTTCTATTTTTCACTTTTAATTGAATAAGATATATATTATATTCATTACTCCAACCTATTTTATTGATCTAAAATAATGAATTGAATTGATTAAATAAATATGGAATTAACAATTAACCAATTTAAGATGCGAACAATGCGCATATGCGTAAATTATTCCGTTCCATTTTTCTAATTGTCTTCATCAACATTGGTGGCTATTTCCTCTGCAATTTAGTCGTTGCCTTGGTCCTCCTTTCCATATTCACCCCTTCACCCTTCCAATTTTGGTTTTTGAATAATTTAACCGCAATTGGATTGAACATTGCCGCCGCTTCCAATGCCCCAATTCTCTATTTTAATAGGTATTTTATTAATTAAATTAATTGAATTTTTATTGATTATTTAGTTCTGAATATCATGAAGCATATTCAAAGGAAATGAAAAGAATTAAATTTGCATTTTTCAAATTGATTGGCAAAATTAAAATTAATCCACAAAATTCCACAATGATCGAAGTGACAATAAAGACAAAGCAACAATCACGGAATAATATTCAGCCAAGCAGAATATCTTGTTGAAAATTTTTTAATTATTATTTAGGGTTAATAATTTATAAATGTCGATGAATTTTGTACAAATATTCTTAACTATTTTTATTTAATTAATTATGATCATTTTTATTGCAATTGATTAAAATTTTTCAAGAAAAAACTATCCGTTTTTCTACATAAAATGTTGATTCATTTTATTTATTCTTTTATTTTATTTTTCTTCATTCTTTTGAGCATTATAGAAAGAAAATCATTGTTGTAGCCAATGAAAATATCAGACCAACAAGTAGTAAATTTTCACTGTTTTTAGTCCCTACGGCATTATTTTCCACTCGATGTTTTTGTTTTCCCGATGAATTGCAGCCATCATAGGAACAAAAATGTGGCGGATCGCAGGCATGATGCCGTTGGAACATTGTGGCAAAATTTCGGGTGAAACAGCCAGCCAATACTTAATTTAATAATATAATTAATTTATTATTGGAATTTTGTGAATATTTATTTTAATCGATGGCTATATAAATTAAAGAAATAATATTTTATTTTAATTTATTAATTCCAACCGACCATCTACACGGTTTCCATCCACTTGAGAACGGCATCGTGCCGTGAAGCATTCATTTGTATTTGATGGACATTCGCCCATCTCAAATTTGGGGCTGGCAGCTGTTTTGAAGTAGCAACGTAATGCTATAAAAATATTCGAATTAATTTGATGAAGCATTTTAAACCTTGGGATGTTCCTACACAAAAAAGCAAAGCCAAGAATATAACACCATTATGGTTCGGCAGCATTTTTATAAAATGGCTAAAATTTCAGTTAAAAATTTAGCAATATTTTTAAAGATCGAATAAATAAATGTGCGGTGTTGTTGATCATTAAAAATGCTGCAAAAATTGATGCCCTGGGGAAATAAAACAACAGGTGTCAAAAATGTGAATACATTCATGATCAGTGATCACTTTCAGAGGCATATCGAATGCCATATTTTTGGGCAAATAAAATAAAAAGGTCAAATCAATGTGGGGAAATGTCAGCTGACTATGTTAGAATAAATTTTAAGGAAAAAAAGAAAGAAAAGTTTAAAGAAAAAAAGAAAAGAGATTATTGAATTGCAAGGATAAATTTTTAAATTTAATTTCAGCAATTTTTCGTGAATTTATATTAATTGTGAATTATTTTATTATTAATTTAACAGTCAAAAATCGTTGATTTATTCCTCATTATTAAATCATTAGACATTTTCATTCATTTATTTATGCCATTTATTTGTATTTGCCACCATTGCCGCAGCATTAGCCACAGACATTTTTCGGACTGGGGGCGTAGCCAATGCGAATTTGTTTTTATTTTTCTTCAATTTTTTTTATTTTCATTTATTTGTTCATAAAATGCAGAATTACCGGTTTTTGCACGAAATGTGCAAAATAATCATAACCAGGACGAATTTTGGCTCTTCTAGCCGGGCGCGCATAGCAATAGGCAATGGCCATGACCAACAATATTAAAACCTAATCAATTAATAGGTAATTTTATTGAAAATAACAAATTAATTTTTTCGAGGCCACCTCGAGGGCAGAAATGGCACTCATTCCCAACCAAAGCCCTATAAATAATAATTATAATTGTAATTACTTTTTGATGGACCCACCCAATGCTCCACCGGCATCTGCAATGAAATCGATCACCTATAAATTAGAATATTTTGAACTCTTTTTTGATAGATTTTACTTGATAAGCCTGTGATTCCACTACAGTAATTGTGGTCAATCTTTGGTGGAATATTTCAACTAAAGCCGTGTTTTGACCCATCCATGAATGGCAAGCCGATTGTGAACCGCCCCAATAACGGCGTAATTCCTTGGAATTTGCACAAATTGATGGCTTAATCATTAATTTTATTAACAAATTTTTATAAATGGTTAAATAATTAATTTATTGGGAATATAATGGAATAATGCATTCACAAGGAAAAGGATTTTATGACTAAATTCTTTTATTGACATAATCGCATTCCTTATTAGTCGATAAAACGGTTTAGAAAGATAACAATTTTCATAGATAACTCATTGAGGCAAGTCAATTCATATATTATTTACTTTGTTTGACCGAAATTAAAAGTTATAAAATAAAAACTTATTAAAGTTTAGTTGGTCTAGCGTAATCAGTTTTGAACCAAATATCGATAAATATATGTATATAAATCTATGCGCTTCAATGAGCGCTCTACAAATATATTTTGCCTTTAAAAAATCGATTTCACTTATAGACAAACGAATATGATTTTATTAAATTTAGATGTGAATACAAAAAATTGACGATAAATTTATAAAAATTACAATATAATTTTTTGCAGGCCATTTTGCCTGGGACATACTGATTCGATAATATGACTGACTGAATGGAAAATTGATTAAATTTAGAATAAGTTAATAAAATTACTCGCAACTATATGGACAATCACAATCTTCCGGCGGATTCCATTGCGACCCCTTTTGATAATTCAAAATTCCATTCACACAATCCACTGCAAAATTGTTATTAAAATTTCTATGAAAAATGACTAACAAGCCCAAGTTGGATTTGGTGCATCCAAACAAGAAAGAAGGGCGGCCGGATGAGTGGTATTGGTTGGCCGATTGAACAATGGACTATAGCAACCGCACAAAAAGCTATACATAAGGGAAAATAATCAAATTAATTTGGGAATAAATTTACACAATTCTGTCCTGAATGCATGATCGAGTGCAAGCATCCACCTATAAATTAATTTAAATTCTCTATTAGAGGTCCATTGCTACTAATTTTCATAGACCCTCTAAAGGGGACTTATTAGAGAGGGGTATTCTTATTTCTCATATATTTTCAAACGGAGGAGTTGTCAATTGTTTAAAGGATATAATTTGACTCAAAATTAGGTTAATTTTAATAAAAAAAATTATAAATTTTTAGTAAAATGGGCAGAAATAAGAACAAAAACTTAAACTATAGTATATATATGTATATGTAGGATATTAAATGTTAAAATTTTCAAAAAATTAAAAAAGTAGAGCTTATTAGAAATAGAGCTTCTATTATAAAAGAGATCAAAATAAAAAAATACGGTAGTTTAAATTTAAATTCACAAATTATTTATAACATTGGATTACCTCATAATCGCCGCCATAATAAATTTTTTGATTGCTCACATCCTGGCTTAAATCGGTGCAATTACTAAAGGGCGCCGGCAATTTTTGGCGATTATAAAATTGAACACCAATTCTGGTGGCAAAGCCTGGACGAGCAAAATAGCCATATGAATCCACATATGAAGTGGAATTCTTTAAAAAATAAATTTATAATAAATAAATATATAAATTACGGCCAAATCGATGGAAATGACCGCTGCCTGGGCCTCAACCCAAGGCAAATATTCGGTCGCATTCAGTCGCAATAAAACTCGAAGACCATTTTTTGGTCCGGCAATTGAACTGTTCAATTGGCCTTGTTGATTGAATGTAAAACAATGGCCATAATAGGGATCATAAAAGTCAATGAAGTCACTGAAATTTGCAACCGAATTAAATAATTATTATTTGAAATTATAAAATTTTTTATTTAAGTATTTATTTTATTTCATAATTTTACCCCTCATTAATTTATATTTTTTTACCTTCGATTGCATGGTTGTTTATTGAATGTGCAACTCATAATGAATTCATCAAAGGAATATCCAATTTGATTTCCCTTCAATTAATAAAAAACTAAATTTAAATCTTTAATTGTCCACATTTTGTGCCAATTGTGCCAATTTTTCGCCCATTTGCCACATCCATTGTCTGGCCCGCAATGCTCTTTCCTCACTTTGGGGCCATCCTAACCCAAATTGGGCATTTGGACCGGGGAAATTGTAGGTGGCAATCTATTTTAAAGGGAAAATTTACTATTCTTTTATTAAAAGCATCGTCTCTATTAGAAACTCAGCCTTAAAAATTCTTTTCCATTTTTGATTTTTAATTCTATGAAGTTGTTTTGAATGATAAAGACATTTTCTGATTTATAAAAAGAAAACAAATTTTGAATCTTAAAAAGCATATTTTGATTTATGGTAAAAACGTTTTCAAAAATGTTTTGAATTAAAAATTTGTTACGATTTGTTAGAAATTTTATCAAATTAATTTTATTTGCACTAATTTTCTCTCTTTAGAATTTATAAGCCCATATTCTATTTGAAGCCCACCCTACTGAGCCTCTGATGAAAATTATTAGCCCATGGTCCTCTGATAATCGAAGAAATACGGTATACAAATCACATGGGCAGTCTCCCTTACCAATTGACGCAATGGAGTGCCTGAAGCTTGGCTGGCTTTCCAAGCATTTGCATTGCATAAACTCACGGAAGGGAATGCCAAAGTACCATAACTGGTCTAAAAATTGGTTAATAAATTAAATAAATAAATATTTTTAATTCACATTTGTCTTCAAATTGACCGGATAACTGTAATAATCATTTATAAGGGAGCCAGTTTGATAAAGGCCAGCAAAAAATGCAAAAAATGTGATTGATGTCCAAATGAGGCGAAGACATGCACTATTGGTCAAAATGATGTGAGGGAGGCCATTTACGGATGACCAGGCGGAAAAATGACGATATAAATCCCAGTGGGATATTTCGGTTTGAAGTTGGTTGGTGGACATTTTTTGTACAATAAATTTATACTAATTTTGTGAAAAATGAAAAATAAATATATCCATTTTTTAGAAAGAAAGTCAACAAAAAGGATCATATATAATAGACCTACAGTTTAAAATACTTAATGTTGCCAAGGGGATGGGGAAATGAGACTGACTTTTGGCCAGAAAATTGACTTTTGGTCAGTAGGAAGGAAAACAATGGTTGTTTTTAATTTTAACAAAGCAAATTTAGACAGTAGTGAATTTTAAAGAATAGGAATGAAAAATAGGGTCAAACTCAAAAGGGAATAAAATCGTTGAAATGAAGGGAATAAAATTTGCCATTGTTTTCCTTGTTCATTCCTTCAATCATTTTGATTATTCCCTTTGCCGCATCATTGCCTTTAGTTGGTGAAGGGCCTCCTTTTACGACCACTTGATTGCCAATATCCGTATCCACCCAACCTTCAATAAATATTAATTAATTAAAATTAATTAATTATACCAGGACAAATGGAAATGGCCAGCCATTTTTGTTGATGCGCAATTGAAAGCATATATAAATTCATTGCCGCCTATTCAAAATAATTTGAAAATTTATTTCAACAAAATTTGCAAAAAACTTTGCTCATTCCATAGGCCGTATTTCTATGTGATCGAATTCCTTGGAATTTATTCATTGAGCCAACAGTTGAACTAATAAAAACCATTCTGGCCGTCATATCCGCGGGCATTATTTTGCGGAATGCCTATAATTTGGCAAAAAAATAATATAATTTAATGATAATAATAATTTAGTACCCCGATGATGAGTGCGGGACCGACTGCGTTAATTTCCAAATGTTTCATATAAACATCCTTTTTTGGAGTGAGTGCATCGACGCCTGGCTCATTTTGGGCAGTTTGCATAATTCCTGCATTGTTGATTAATGTGCTCAATTTTAAATCTGCAATAAATAATAAATTATTATAATTCATAAATATTAGATAACCATTCATTTCCAATTCTTTTTCATATTCTTGAAGTTTTTCTTTCACCAAATTGAATCCATTTTGAATACTTTTTTCGTTGGCCACATCCAGCGATAAATACATTACAATTTTTCGCCCTTTTTCAGCTTTAGCCTTATCTATGGAATACATTTCTACCATTTCTTTAATCAACTGAAAAAAAAAAATAAAAATTTAATTACCCATTCAACAATAGAGAGTTGGGAAAGTTCTTTTAAAAATTTGTTAAAATTTACATGAGTCTCATTTATGTCAGCAGCAATGATGACCAAAACGGATGGATCATTGATGAGTTCTTTGACCAAATTATAGCCAATTCCAGCTGCTCCGCCGGTCACCAAAACGACTGGACCAATCGGTAAATGATGGCTAACAATTCCATTGTTATTATTCCCATTTATGCTTTTTCCATCAGCAGAATTCCCTTCTGTTTTTATGTTTCCCCATTGCTCAACATTAATTGCAGCTGCCATTAAAATATTGACGATTAGAAGGAAAAGTTGATGGCCAATTTGGAAAATATTCATATAAAATCTTTAAAAAAAAATTTATGCATTAATTGGATAATAGAGCCATGTCAAGAACTTTGGACACCATTGATTTTTGGGCTATTTATTTATTTGCTTGGAAAAATGCCCATCAATCTTGAATTGGCCAAGCGGTGGCTATTTTTTGTCTTTTTATGTTTACTGATAAATTGAAATTGCTTCATTTTATTTTAATGTTCAAGGCATAAAAGAGATGGGGGAAATTTATCAATAATTTAAAAATGTTAATCAATATAATTCTTATGTAGGAAAAGCAATGTTATAAACTCTTTGGACTATAATTTAGAAATTTGGAATTGCCAATGAGTAAAGTCAGTCAAATAAATTAGATAAACATTGTTGATAAATTAAATTAAAGAAGAATGATACTGCGGAATTGGCCCAAATTGGATGGTTATGAAATTATCACTCTTGGAATGGAGGAAAATTTTACATTAATTTCGAATATATCTCGGGTATGGTTTTTGATTTATTTAAATTTTTAAATTTAGTATTAATTTTTTCTGATGAGCAGGGAATGATGGGACCCCAAGTTCATCCTGAATTTAAATACCCGCCCTGGCTCATCTATGTTTCCCTCAATTCCTACTTCCAAATCCAATTCACGTCATCTTCTAGACTTCCACTTCCCTGTATGTCCCATTCCACACCTTCAATTCTTCACCTCCATTCAAAATCCCATTTCATTTTGGCCATTTGGAATAAAGGGGGCAGGGGCTGTGGCCAAGGCACAGTCCTGTGAGTAGGTACAGGTACACAAAAAATGAAAAAATGGGGAGCGAAAATAATGTCTGAGGATGACCAAAAGCAACCTACAAAAAATCCTTCCATTACATGTCTCATTCCACACCCCCCTCCCCTCATTTCCCCACCTCCATCCCTATTCTCGACCCAATCAACTTTCATTTTGGCCAAGCAATTGGCATATGGATAGAGTGGGATAAGGCACAGTCCATGGAATTTTGGCGAGGGAGAATTTTGAAGGAAATGAACGGTGTACTGATTTATAATTTAAAAGATTAAAAATACAAAAGAAATAATAAATAAAATAGGCAGAATTAATTTAGTGCAAAGCAGGCAGAATTAATTTAGTGCAAAGCAGGCAGAATTAATTTAGTGCAAAACAGGCAGAATTAATTTAGTGCAAAACAGGCAGAATTAATTTAGTGCAAAACAGGCGGAATACCCATTGCTTAAATGCATGTCTGCTGGTGGCTTTCCTTTCTATTTCCACCCACCCCCATTCCGTGGCCAATTTCATCTATTGATATCCATTTAAGGAATAAAATTAAAATACATAATTGCAGATTATTTGGGATATCTAAAAAGAAAAATCCACAAAAGTCAATTAAGATTTTTGAGATTGATTAATAAAAATTCTTCAAATTTATAATAAAAATACTAGTTTTTTAGGCTTCATCGGTTACAAAAGTTCAATTGACCAAGGCACAATTTTGAATTTTCACACATCAGTATATAATGTCAATTAAATCTAAATATAACGATAGAAGGAATGGAACACAAAATGGCATCCAATTTGATAATTAGTAATAATGGGAAAAGGCATACTGTTTATGTGCGCACATCTTCGAATTATTTTCAATAGATAACAGCTGGTTTAGGGTTTCCATTTGATCAAATTTCGAATAAATATCTTCCAAAAGCATACAAGAAAATTTGGAGGACATATATTGTCTATAGGAAATGGTCAAATTTGAATTAATTTTTTGTTGAATGAAAGAGAATATTTCAACGAATTAACATAAAAGAATAAACACAACAAATTTCATCTGATAATATAAATAAGATTCCATTCAATAAAATTAGCCTCTATATGCACGATTTACTAATAATTTGTAATTTCCAAATTGCCCTTTTGGCCAAAACAGACATTATCGTCATATTTCCGTTTTTCCCCATTATTATTCTTACCAAATCTTCTTTATTCATTTTCATCCTCTCACTTTTTGGCTCGTCCCATTTCCACCACCACATTTTGGTTGCCATTGCCACCAGCCGACAATTTTTAATTGCAATGCGAATGAATGAATGGCCAGGAAAATTGGCGGTCTCCTCTTCATTTTTTGGGTTGGGTTGTCAATGAGGGATGTTCGATACGGCCAGCCGCCCAACGAAGGGCCCCTTGGGACGTGTGAATGTAAAGGATAAAGAAGATAGATAACCTTCCCCTCCGCTCATTGGGCACAAATCCATTTTGGCGGAATAATATTGTGAAGTGCCAATACTCAATGAGCACATAAATGCCAATATAAAGATTGGCCAAGAATTCATTATAATTTTTACCACTTATTAAATTTTGTGATGAAATCGCCCATAAATAAATGCTCGATTTTGACTTTCATATTTAAATTTTCATTTTTGCCAATTTAAATTTTTTAATTGTCTTATTTAAATAATCAAATTAATATTTTTTTTTAAATTAGCTGGAAAAGAAGTGTTTTAATTCTCGAAAAGATTGACACCCAAAAAAGAAACAAAAACGAAGAAAATTGTCGAAAAAGCGAAAAACGCATTTCGTTGCCATAATGCCTTTGGAAATAAAAGGTAAAAACAACATATTCAATAGATTATTTTATTAAATCATTTTTAGTGCCTTTTTTGCTCTAACTTCATCTTTATTATTATTTGTCAATTTCCATTTTCTTCAATTTATCCTTACCATTTTCCTTCAATTCCAATTCATTTACGCCCAAATGGATTCGGATTCACCGACCGTTTTGGTCACTGTTGGCCTTGTTGGGCCAGATTCGCTTCCCAGTGAACAATTGGCCACAATGGCCAATCAACAATTGCATGCACTCAATTTGACACAACGCGATGTTTTCCATATTAGGTGAGTCAATGCACGGATTAATAAGTTATAGGTTCCTTCTTTTTGACATCATTTCAAATCTACAATTTATTGAATTAATTAATTTAATTAGTCTACAATAGCCTGAATGAAATATATAAAATACAAATTTAATTAATAATTAAAATTTAATTATATTTTCTAATTTAAAAGATGAATAGCTTCAGGGAAAATGATTCAAATATACAATTAATTTATAAATAACTAAAATTCCCCACAAAAAAGTGTCAAATCCTATGACACAAATGGAATTTGTCCATCTGGTGTGGAAAATGAAGATGGTTCTGCGCACACTTTGGAGCTGATCTACAACACAAATATTAGTTCACTTTTTGGGCCAATTTGCCCGGATGGTCTGTTCCTTTGTACGAAACTAACATCCAATACCCCAAATAGATCTTTCGTTGGTTGGCCGTGTTTCCACCGGCCTTGACATTCTACAATTCAATTTTTGGCGAGATTATCAGCTCAATTCGACACTCATTTCTGAATGGAATACCATTGTTCAAGTTGGTTGATATTATTTAATAATTATGCCATTATTTTCACCAATAAAAGATGTCCACAACATCAGCCAAAAATTTGGCAACGAATATTGCCGCCACATTGGGCCTTTTCAATTGGCGAAAAATAGCCTTGGTCACATGCGCACAATGTTTTAGTCAAATTGACCGATACTTGGGAGTAGGGATGACCGTACGGCAAACATTAGAGGAACAGAAAGTTAACAAAAATATTTGAAATTAATAAGTAGAAATAAATATTCCCAGGTAGAAATATTAACTCATATTCGAGTCTCACCGGATAACACAAATGGAATTGTGTCCGTCGATTCATTGGCCAATTTGTTGAGTCCATTGAAGAAGAATGCCAGAGGTCAGTATTAAATAAAATATTTTAATTCAGTTTTTAATTTATTTTTAGTGATTTTGGCCATAATGGGCAATTCCCTTTCGGACTATATTCCATTTTTGAAGGCTCTTGCTCAACTTGGCATGGATACGGTAAATTTGTTAATTTTTTGGGATTGAAACATTTGCCCTTAGGATGATTATTCCCCCATTTTGTGCCTCATTCGTTATCGACCAAAACCAATTGATTTGCCCTGGGTCAACATTCAATCAGATGGAAAAAGCCAACTTGATTCGAAAATGCTTGCCCTTTTCGATCGTTCACTTGTGGTCATCAAAATTAGAATATTAAATCAATATTAAAATTTATTTATTTTAGATTGCCAATGATTATTATCAGGCGGATCAAGTTTTGTCATTTGCCGATCAAATTGGCCTAAAAATTTCGGTGGAAACAATGACCGAACAGGATGATATAAATTTACTTCAATCAATTCAGGTATTATTAATTTTAATTAATTTTTAATTTATATAAATTGGATATAGCTATATGAATGTTTTTGGACATATGCCCTAACACTATGGCGAGCTTATCAAAAAACAATGGATTTGAATATTCACAGGAATGCAACAATGTTGCGACAAATGATGGCCGGCACAACGATTAAGGGTATATTTATAAATATTGAATAAATTAAGAAATATATATTCCAGATGAGAATTTTAATTAATAAGAAGATTTATTGAGATTTAGTGGAAAGGCTAAAAATCAATTTTTCGTTAAGGACAAAAAGTTCAGGCTACCATAGAAATAAATTTAATTAATAATTAGAATTATATTAAAGCTTTATTAAATTATGGTTGTGGTCTTATTTTTTAATAATTTAATTAGGTACAAAAAATGCTTAAATAATTTGGATTGCAAAAATTTCCAAATAATTTTAAGGACACTATTAAATTTGCTAAACTTTTCTAGAAAATCTTCTATTTTGTGTTCCATATATCTTGACCAAATCATGCTTTTTTAAGATTCATAAATAACCCAGCTAACTTTAACCCTAAATTCTTTTTCTGATAAATACTCAATTCTAATAAGCCCTAACACCTAGTTTTGGCCAAATTATATGGCCTAAAAATTTATTTTTCAAATAAAAAATTTTTGCAATTCGACAATTTTTTTTGCAAATTTAATATTTCTCATAATTAAATGTCAATTATTTAAAATTTGCAGGCCCTTTCGGCACAATCACCTTAAATGCCCAATATAAACGATTGGCACCCTATCGAATTTATATTGTGCGCAACTTCAATTCAAGCGAGCATATTGTGAATATGGTAAAATTAGATAAAGTTATTATTTAAAAAATAATTATTAAAAATAGCAACAAACTTTGCATGAAATGGCCAATATTTCTTTGGTCAAGGATTGTACAGTGGCAAATTCCGTTTTTGTGACTGCCCAAAGAGGGATCGATGGAAGTTGTATTGGATTGGTGAATATTAAAAATATATATTGAATTATTTCTAACTTATTTTAAGTTGGCTGATATTTTGCCTGGCAACACACAATTATTGGAATTATTTCCTTTGGATGTGCCTTCCTGTGGATTCAATGGTGAACTCTGCGATCAAAGAGGGTTCGAGTAGGAAATCGTTGAATTAATTTATTAACAATTCAAAAGGACAATAATTGTGGTGATCAGCGTGATGGTAGTAATTAGCCTTGGATTCACCGCATTTTTATGCTTTCGAAGAGTGTAAGTATATAAATCAAATTATTAAACCAAAATACTTAATAAGAAATAAAGTCAAGGCAAATTTATTGTGAAAAAAAACGGAATAATAAAAATCAGAATGAATAAAACACAAAAAATTAGAAATAAAAATAAATCAGAATTTACAAATTAAAATAAAATTATAAATCATAATAAAATTATACATCAGAATTAGTGAAACTAACACAAAGAAGCAAATGAATGAAATACAATAATTCAGAATACTAAAACACAAATTGTTTTTTTAAGAAAAAGGGGCGAAACAACGCAAATGCCCTATTACATTCCGGAACAAATGATTTCCTTTGTTGATGTAGATGGATATGGTGGATCATCTGTAAGAAAACAATTTATTATTAAATAAATTTCGCAATAAATTAATTATTGCAGAGCATGTCCATTCATAGTCTCCAACAAGCTGAATTCCAAAAAGACACTGAAATGGGCGGCGGTGCAATCATTGGCCAAAATGATCCGTCTAAATTTGTGCAATTGGGCGGTTTCAATGGAACTGGGGCCATTCAAAATCGGCATATTGGCACCGTGGAGCAAGGATTCGTAATCATTGAATGCTATCGACTAAAGGAGAAATTGTCATTTGACAAACGCGATATGCAACTTCTTTTCCAGGTTATCGAGTCGAGAGTGGGAAATTCCCCTTATTCCCGGGACTAATGTTGTTAAGGGCGAGTTGGGCCTAGACTCTCACCCCAGGCCTTCGCCGGGGATTAAGCCCTTAGTGGCCCGATCAGGGGGGGAATGGGATTAGTTGGGCTTGACATTTGTAAATAATTGTAAGAAAATTGTGATAACAGAACCTCGTAAAATTGAGCGAAAATTTGAACCAAAAAGTGAGCATTTTGTGGGGAGTAGAGCGGGTTTAAAAAGACAGATTGGGGCAATATTTGATTAATAGAGGTGACGGGTGATTAGGAAAAAAGTTTGGGTACAGTAAGACGAAAAGAAAAATTCCTTAGGCATTATTGGCATTGACAATTTTATTGGAATTGCAATTATTAACCATTCAAAAGAATTAATTTATTTCGAATATATAAAAGTAAATAAAAATTCTTTTCCTAGATGAAACAAATTGTGCATGACAATATCAACCCATTCATCGGTGTTTGCGTGGAAAGGCCCACCGAATTGATGGTCATTTGGAGGCATTGTTTCCGTGGAAATCTCGAAGATTTACTTTTTCTAAACAATGTTACTAAATTAATTTTAATATTATTATTTATAATAAATATTTAGGATCATAAGAAAATTGGAGCCAGTGTAGCATCGTTGACAAGCGAAGATGGGGCCGCCAACGCCAATCGACACCAACGCGACATTTTGGACATTAATTTCAAAAGTGCATTCGTTAGGGATATAATCAAAGTGAAAATATTAATTTTTGAAAATAAATTCATCAAACATTTTAGGGCCTTGATTTTATCCACTCCTCGGGAATTGGCTACCATGGATCGCTGACTTCTTCGAGATGCCTAATTGACAGCCATTGGATTTTGAAATTATCGGGTACAGGAAAAATTAATTTAATTAATTTTGCCAAAATTACAATTAGGCTTTGGGACTTCCCGTCTTCTTTATAAATGGCGCCACAATGGAACATTAAGCAATGGGGATGGAACACATATTCAACCATTGATACCAAATTCTGGTTGAAATTATCATTATTAATTTTTTTGAAATATTCCTTCACAGAATTGCATTATTATTCGCCCGAAGTTCGATCGGCAATTCGTTCAGCGGTTCAAAGAAATAAAACTGAAGAATTAGTAAACATTTTTGAATAATTTAATTTGAAATTTTTCATCAATTTTAGGAATTCTCAAATGAAGATGGTCAAGCACAGGATATGTTAGATCATCAAATAATAATTAAATTATTTAATATTGAAGGTACGCTTTTGGAGCAATTCTCTATGAAATTTTATATCGTCGAAGGTAAATAATTGCAAATTTATTTAAAATTTGAATTCAAAATGGATTTCCCTTTTCCGCTCCAGAATAATGGACATTGAGGAGAGGGGCACAAGTGCTGGCCTATTTATTGAGGGTATATAAAGGAAGTAAATTTCTATATTTTAATTGAATATTTTTAGATCCCAGTGGCGCCACAGAACATTTTGAGGCGATGGAAGACGATGTTGGCATTTTTAGTGCAGCTGCGGAAGAAAAATTGCCTATATTTCCAGAATTCCCCGTAGAATAAATAAAATTAATCAAAATGAAAACTTTTTTTGATTAGGGCGAAGATGGGACGGAATCGAGGACGGAGGGGGCCACCGAAAGAGTTCATCCAGATTTGGTCGCATTGATGCGAAAATGTTTTGGACGAGTTGATCAAAGGCATTGCAAATGAAAATTAATTTAATTAATTTAAATTTTCCAAATAGACCCGACGCAAATATGGCCAGAAAAATTACGGATGCGACGCTGAAAATGTCCAAAAATAATGAATAAATGTTAATTAAAAATCAATATTTTAAGGCCAGGCAGTTTGGTGGACAATTTCCTAAAGAATATGGAACAATATACAAACAATTTGGAAAATTTGGTCCGGGAACAAACTGGCAGATTGGAAGAGGAACAGCAAAAAGCAGAGCAAATCCTATTGGAATTGTTACCAAAGTCCGAGAATATTTAAATAATGTTTTAATATTTTATTTAATTTTTTTATAGGTCAGTTGTGGATGAACTTCGAATGGGCCGTAGGGTGGAGCCACAGTTCTACGGTTCTGTCACAATAATGTACAGTGACATTGTCGGCTTCACATCTTTGTGCAGTGAAAGTGCCCCAATGGAAGTGGTCAATTTGGTGAGAAATTAAACATAAAATAATTTAAAAATATATTTACAAAATTTTAAATTGCTTAAAAATTTTTAGAAAAATTAATAATTAAATAAATTATATTTTTCAGTTGAATGGAATGTTTCGAGCCTTTGACGAGGCCATCGACAGGCATCAGGCATATAAAGTCGAAACAATTGGTGCAAAAAACATTAATATGTGCGATTTCCACAAATAATTTTAGGCGACGCTTATATGGTTGCATCGGGTGTCCCGGAAAGAATGGAAACACATGTCCGCGAAATTGCATCAGTGGCCTTGATGCAAAGAGAGGTATAAATTAGGCAAAATATTTAATAAATATACTTTTAATTTCGTTTTTTTTTCACTATAATTCCAACTATTTTTCCTCAAATAATTCCGCCTGTTTTGCACTAAATTAATCAATTCCGCCTTTAACATAAAATTATTAAATGAATTTAAATGAAATTAAATAATTCATATTAATTAAGTTTCTTTGCCATTATGAAATTCCGCATCGACCAGGACAATTTTTGCATTGTCGATGGGGATTCAATTCGGGCAGTGTATTCACTGGTAAAAAATAAATAATAAAATATTATTTTAATTTTATTTATATTTAGGTGTTGTTGGAATAACAGCGCCCAGATATTGTGTTTTTGGGACAGCAGGCAATTAATTAAATAAAATAAATATTAATTGAATTTATTTCTTTCAGTCACAATCGCAGCAAAAATGGAGAATTCCGGGCAACCGGATCGAATTCAAATGACCCTAAAAAGTTATCAACTATTGAGTGAACAATTTACGGAATTCAAATGTGTGCCCAGAGGGGGAGTTCGAATTGAGGTGATTTTTAAATTTTGTCAATTTAAAATAAATTATCTAATTAAGGGCGTTGGCACTTTGTTGACATATTGGCTGGATGGAATGGAAAGTGGGCCAAGTACCGAAAGGACGGATGGGAGTGATGAGGCCATTCAGCGAGTCAAATTGCCAGAACCAATTCCATTGCAAATTTAATTAAATCCCTTAGAATTAAAAAATATAATTATTTTGTTTTTTTAATTATCGATTATTCTATATATTTTATTTTTAAACAGAATAAATTTGAAAAATTTTACTAAAATATTTTTTTCAAAAAAGGAATTTTTAAATTAAGGTCAATAAATTGCGGCTTAATTTTGCGCTAATAATTGTGACCGAATCTCATCCAAATTTCAAATGAAAATTGGTGCAATAATTTTGTTTATTTTATTACAAATCCATCCCATAATTCCCCATTCTATTCTGTCTCCTCATTTCGAATCCATTTTGTCTACTTCCATAAAATAATCTGATTTGTTTATTGGCCACTTTTGGGCCAATTCCTTCGATCAATTCCGAATATTTCCTTTTCCCCAATTGATGACAGCCGCCCCAATGAATTTATCGGCCTTTCCTGGTCTCCCAATTGTCTTTCCAATTCTTGCACTTTTGACAAATTTGCATGAAAAGTTGCCAAAAGAAAATGAAAATATTCTCAAATTGGATAATTCTTCAATTGAATCAATTTTAATGGAAAATAATGGCTGGAATGTGAAGGAGGATGAGGACATTTTTAGCATTTTATTGGGTCATTTCAGAATGAATAAATTTTAAAATTATTAATTTATAGAATTGGATTCATCAGCAGCCGAAGATGACTTTATGAATATAACAATGATGGGAAGTGAATATTATTCTGATCAAAATGAAATGAATATTACTTCTCAAAATGCCTTAAATGTAACATTTTCCACGATTGAATCAAATTTGTCACCATTACCAACAAATGAACCAGTCGAGGATGCATTCTGGCTGCCAACAAATATTCAACCAATTAAATATGAACTTCGACTAACATTGGACTCAGAGACAGATATCATCCAAGGACAGGTGTGAATATTAAGGATATAAAAATATATTAATTTAAACTTTAGTAAATTTGACAATATCGATTACTCTTTTTCGATAAATCGAGGCAAAACAATTAAATTAACTATCTCAAAATTCTATGAAACTTGTTCCTAGAGTAGTTTAAAGTCGATTAAAACTGGGATTTTTCCAAAATCGTTTCTACTTTTTTTGAAAAAAATGTCGGCTTTCGGTTTGTGTTTTCCTATTGAAAAAAAATTCCTAATTTCAATTTTTAATTTCATTAATTTTCTCAAAACGAAACTGACTTTGAACTAATTTATTGTTCCCCTCTATTGCCCATATCAAAAAATAAATTCATAATTCACATTAAATTAATTTAATTATCCGAAAGGTCAAAATTGAAATCCAATGTCTTGAATCCACAAATTTCATTCGCCTGAATGTGGCATCTGATTTTATTCAACTAAATCACATTACGTTGGAATCACGTCTGCAAAATCGTTCCGTTCCCCTTCGATCCATCAATTTGGATTGGCGTCGTCAACAATTATCACTGTTCATTGACGATGATTCCTTAATTAATGCTGGCGATGTTCAATACCTGACCATTTGGTATAGGTAATAATAAATTTGTGGCCATAAAATGATTTTCATTTTTCTTCTTAAGTGCCCATTATTCCAATGATGGACATGGATTGACCAAATGGAAGGACAAAGTCCCATTTTCATTTACGAAAATCTAAAAAAAAATATATATTTTTAAGAAACGTGGACTTTGGTTGAATTCTCTTTTTGAACCCTCATTTGCCCGCACTCTTTTTCCTTGTTGGGATGAACCAATGTTAAATTGAATTTTAAATTTATTTTAATTATTTTTAATTAGGTTTCGTTCATCATTTCGCCTCGAACTTTGGCTTTTGAATGGATTGGCGGCAGAAGAGTTCAGAAAAGACAAAAATAATGGATTAATGATTCATCTTTTCTAGCTATATTGCCCTTTCAAATACGGATGGACAATGTCGCCGATGGAACGCCAATTTGTCAATTTGCCAATTTGAGCCAACTCCGCCAATTCCAACGTAAAATTTGTTGAAAATATTTTAAAAATATCCCATAAAATTTTTAATTGTAATTCTTTTAAAATTCAATTACCATATTTCTCTATTATTCGCCCATGGGATACTATTATTCATAGAGCCTCCAAAATTACATTTTATTAGAGAGTGGGTATCAGTCCTAATCTTGGCTAGAGATCTAATAAGGCTAAACTTGTTTGTGAAGAGAGCTGATGAGCCTAGGCTTTTTTCCCGTGCCTTCGCCGGAGGCCTAAGCCCCAGTGGCCCAAAGGACGGGAGAGTGATAAAGAGAACTTGGCTTTAAATTATTTTTTATCTATTGTACGGAAAAATTTTGATATCGGAAATGTGATGAAAAAAATGAACCTTTTGTGGGGAAAATGGGTTTTATAAAGGCAGATTGGGGCAATATTTGATTGATAGGGTGACGGGGTGATTAGATTAGGCACAAAGTGGGGGTTCAGCAGAAAAGCAGCCCCAAATTGCCTATGTCCATTTTGTTTTCCTCCGAATGCGCAGACAGGGTTCAGTAGAATGAATAGGAGAATTCCTTATTAGGCATATTGACAATTGACATTGACAGCTAGCTTCTAATAGAAGAAGGCAATTTTGATTTTATTAAAGTATTATAAAATCAATATTAATTAATTAACATTTTCAGTTATTTGTTCACATTGGCAATTGGTCGATTCAAATCTGTTTGCAATTCTGAATTAGAAATTTGCATATGGAAATTGGCAGAAATGAAAGAAAAAGAAGAAGAATCAGATCAAAATGTATGGGAGGATCGTGCCCAATTGATTATCGAAAAAATGGTCAAATTTCAAGCCGGAATGATGGATTATTTATTGACCGATCCGGGTGCCCGACTTCATCTTCTGATTGTGCCAATGTTGAAAGTTTGAAAGGAAATATTGATTGATTAATTTCAAAATACCATTAAAGATTAATGGAATGGAAAATTGGGGCCTATTAAATGTTCGAGAATCGGTAGGTAAAATTGAATTAAATTAATTAATTTGGCCATATTAAAAGTTATGGCCAATGTCAAATGAAAGTCAACATCGATTCGAAAAAACACTATTCCATGAAATGGCCCATCAATGGTTTTGAATGGCTATAAAGGGAAAAATAATTATATTTTAGGTTTGGCAATTTGGTTACGATTCAATGGTGGGATTCAATTTGGCTGTAAATTACGCTATAATTTTATAATAAATTATTTTATTTTTGCCCATTTTTGTGCCGAATCTTTAACAAATTTCGTTTCAACGCCTCGACCAATTGTGTAAGCATTTTATTAACTCTATTCTCACAAAGAATTAGTTTTGATGCTTCTACGGATTTGAGTGAAACTGCATTGGTGGATGCAAAATGGGCCATGGAAAGTGCGGAAGGAGGATTCAGTGCAATTCCGGGTAAGTAATCTCTATAATTCCCCACGGTGAATTATTTTTCAATTCTTAAAAATTGGGAAATTTGGGGTCTAACTCTTTAATTTGTGGACATTTTTGAATAAATTATAGTGGATTTTGTAGAGCTTTAGAGAACTAACAAATGAGGAATTATTAGAGTGTGGGGAATTAAAAGAGCATTTACGGTATTTAAAAATCGATAAATTACTATGGCATAATTTTAATTAAATATTTAATAATTCATTTTTATGTTATTATTTGTATTTGTTTTTTCCCCACAAATTCCATCAAAAATTGCCAATTTTCCCCTCATCAGGCATTGTCTATACAAAGGGTGCAGCATTGATGGAAATGTTAGATGCGTTGATTGGCGCTGAAAAAATGCAAAAATTGTTGAGGAAATTTGTTCGAACCTACCAATTTAAGTAAAATAAATTCATTTAAATTATTACTAAAAAAAATAATTGAATTTCTCCAGATCAGCGAATACTCAAGATTTTCTGGAAATGCTTGAAGACATAATGGGAGAAGGCGAAAATGAAGTAAATTTACATTTTAATTTTAATTTGTGTAATTTATTTAATATTTTAAATAGTTATCCACAAATTTTAATGGTTCAATTGTTGTCCATTTCCTCGATCGTTGGCTCCATTTGCCTTCTCATCCAATTGTTTTCGTCGATTTTGATCCAAAATTGGGCCAACTTTGTTTCTCCCAAATGCCAAAAATGTTGGTGGACGGCAAAATGGAACAACGGTGGCCAATTCCAATTTGGGTTGAATGCTTGGAGGGCACCATTGGTGAACAGCTTCTTTGGATTCCAGACGAATGTTTGATTATTTATTAATTCTTTATTATTTTCCCTAATTTCAGATCCTTCCCAACTTGTTGTTCCCTTGCACAATTTAACCAGAACAAATTCCACCAATTCATTGGCATTTAATCTTCATCGTTCCGTCTATTATCAATTCACTTTTCGGAATAGACCAAAATATTGATGACCAAAAATTGTTACAAATTTTCACTTTTTTTGGCCACCCGCATCTTTCCCACATTAAAGTGTGCGCGCGCATTCTTTTATTCCCATTTTTTTCATTCACATTTAATTCATTCCAAATTCCTTCCATCATTTTCATCGCCACTTCCCCCATTTCGCATCATTTCGCATCATTTCCCTTGGATTCGACATCATCCCTCCTCCCCCCCTCCCCCTCATCCATTTTGCGCACCCATAAAAAAAGACAGCCGGCAACCGGGGGCAAACGGCAAATGGGATGATGCGCAGCACCGAGGCACCCGAAAATTCTTCCATTGCGCCGGAGGGGAACAAATGTTAATTTGGGGGCACAAAATGAAGCATCCAGCAGGAAAGGAGGGGAGAATACGGCGGCGAAGATGAATGGCTTAAGGAGGAATTGTGGCACAAATAAATGGACCGAAAATAGAGGGGGGGGGGGGTGGGATGGAAGACGGTAATGTGTGCCAATGCCAAAGAAGGATGGAGACGGAAATGGGAATAAATGAATGGAAATGAATTGAGGACAATTCAAATTGGGGGAATTAATGATCGGCGGTTGAAAAAAAAAGAATATTCCAACATTTAAGAAGGGAATAATTCCATTGGAAACATTGGCTGAATATTCGGAAGGAATTAATGCCATTATGAAATGAAAATGAATGGAAGAATTGTTCTTTTGGTAGGCAAATGTTGAAAATATTTTGTCGCGCATTTCCCCCATTTCCCTCCTCCAACCATTTTATTTACGACCGAAAATGTAAATTTGTCCTGAGAATTTCCACCAAAGCCTGCCAAAAAACCAGAAGAAGCATAGAATTTATTCAATCACCCTTCCGTTTACTCGATTCACTCGCCCAATTCTCCTCCATTTCCACCCATAAATCTTTCATTTCGTTGAATCAAAATGTCCAATCGGTCTAATTTATGTTTTTGCCCACTTTTCACTGGCACACTTCAACAGGGAATAAAAATAAATATTTTGTGCGCGAAATTTGGTTTCAAAATTGAATTTTTTACTGGAAATTCTTCTTATTTCCATCAGTAACAAATCAGAGAATATGCAAAATTTGCTGATTAGTCATCATTTGCCATTTCCCATTCTTCTTTAATTTAATGCCATCAAATTGACCTTTTCCCCTTTTGTTTTTGCGACTACTTTCCAGTTTCCACTTCATTCACGCCCCAATCTTTCTTTTTTGTTTTGCCGATTGAACATCTGGGGCACTAAAAACAATGTCACCCAAAAGAAAGGGGAAATGTTTCGATCGTCCAATTCTGATTCCATTTCCATGTTTTTATTTAGCACTTTTTAAATTACTTTCCCACAACATTTTGTGCATAAAATAATTTTTTGAATATATTACAATAAATTTTATCTCCATAAATAAAAATAATAGTTTGCCATTTTCTTTTTTTTTTATTTATTTCCACAATATAAAAGTTTAAATCTTCTTAATTTTCTACTTTTCCCCATTTATTGCATTTATTTACCCAACGAATTTTTTTCAACAATTTTAAATTTGATTAAAAGATGAATATGGATATAGTATGCGGTAATCGCACATTAAATTCACTTTCCCGTTTGGGAGAATTTTTCGGACAAAGGATGCAATGCGCCCATCCAAAAATCCAATTTGGCTCAAAAATTTTGAGGCGTCCTCATTTTCTGCGATTTTTTATTGAATTAATAAAAGTGGCCTAATCTTATTTTACTCCATTTTTTATTTCCATTTCTAATTAAATATAATTTTTTTTCCAATTTTGCACTGAATTGAGAATAATTAATCTAATTATTTTGGCTTTCAAAAGAGTAATAACTTTTTTATATTAATTTTTTTTAATTTTTAAACTTATTTTTAAATTGCCATCATCCATCAACAACTTCTGTTAAGGTTAAATAAGTTTAACTGAAAATGGATTACTGTATTCGTTGGAGAAAAAGATTGGAAAGGAAATAAAATTGAAAATGATTCTCCCAATATAATTTCGACTTATTTAAAAAAAATAATAATAAATTTGCACGGAATTAAAATGGGAGTGGGAATGCTGTTCCTTTGAATGGATTCCGTTATGTCGCCGCCTTCCATTAATTCAATGTCATTTTTGAATTGGCGGTAAGGATGGGATGGGAAATTTTTTGGGAATTTTGAATGGGACTTCCGTCCGTTTTTCGTCGACGCTCATAAAAATTCAAAACCGCAAAAAAACTATGATGGCAAATTTAAAATGCGCAAAAATGTGGCGGCCGAATATGAGAATTTGAAGGATTTTCACAGGACAGTAGGAAATTTGTGTGTGGTTTTTTTTGGTCGATAATTGATAGGAAATTTTGAACTAAATTTATTTTTTTTTCGTTATTTAAAATATTATAAAATAAATCCATTAAAAATGATCGAGAATCCTTTCCCCATTATCCGATTGCATTGCGCAACCAATTCTCCCCCTTTCCCTTCTATTCCCTTCATTCCTTTCCAACAATTCTTTTTCACCCAATACTCGGCCATTTTTCTCGACCCATCCAAAAGTGAATTCTTCTCCCATTTGGTCATTTTCTTCTCCATCATTTTTTGTTTGTTTATTAATAAATATATTCCAAATATGGCCAAGTGAATGGCTAAAAATAGCCAAAAGTGCTCCTCTCCTAAGTGAGAAGATGCGCACAAAACTCGGCGGGAGTCCAAGAAAATAAGAAAAAATATTCAACTAAAAATTGGAAAGAATCCTTCCAAAAATTCATTTCTTCATTTTCGAATTGACTTTTTCCCCGTGCAAAATTTTTCAAAAAAAAATGGGTTTGGCCAAACAAATAAATAACCCTAATAAATGCGCCAAATCAACTGAATTTCCTCTTTTCCCCTTCATTTCCATTTCTTCTTATCATTTTTCAATGTTTTCCCTTATCGAACTTTGGCCTTCTTTGATCATCCATTTCCTATTTTTAATTTAGAAAATCAAAAATAAATAAGCCAAAATTATGTTTTTGCACAAATTTAAGAGGATATTTCCTGTTAATATAATTTTCGGTTATTTGTTAATTTGCATCCCTTTTTGAGTTTTTTGTTGAGAAAGGGAAAGCCCCCTCCCTTTGGGCATCAGGATTAGAGTTAAGGTGATTATGTACCTGATGACTGATGAGATGATATATCCTATCCTATCCCTAAATGACCTTAACCCTAATCTTGATGGCCCAAAGGCGGGCTCTTTCACCTTTTCCTAGTTGACCAAAAAAGGGGATACAAACTTAACAAGTACCCATTTTCGCTAATATTCCACAAATTGTAATTTAAATTCAACTAATTTTATTTCAATTTCCCTCTAATGTTTTTTTCTTCAACATTTCTCGCCATCCCTCAATTCAATGCTCTTGATAGAATAGAATGGACCATCATCTTCTCTTTTCTGTTTGAAGCAAATAATTAATGAAAAGGGAAAAGCAACCACCAAAAAGTGTTTGCCCATCCTGACTTTTGTGAGGGGAGTCAATTTTTGTGTTGGCCAAGAAGACGACGACGGGTGGAGGAAGGAGGACTCGCCTATCAGCCAATGTACGGGCCGGGGAACTGCTTCTCCACTGCTGGCTATTTTGGTCCCGAAAAGAGTGCAAAAATCCCAGTAGGAGGCCAAGGAGAT
This sequence comes from Pratylenchus scribneri, assembly GCA_030063045.1. Lineage (NCBI taxonomy): Eukaryota > Metazoa > Nematoda > Chromadorea > Rhabditida > Pratylenchidae > Pratylenchus > Pratylenchus scribneri. The sequence continues at coordinate 2,479,656 of JAQSEB010000019.1, read as the reverse complement.
GGAGATGGACCACCGTCGAGATCCTCTCCCATTCCCTTCTCCTCCTCCCGGTTGGCCATTTCCCCCAGAGCAATGGCCGTGCGTCCGTCGAAGAACACGAAAAATACAAAATGGCCATTCCCCATTGAATCAAAGCAGCTGGACTAATTTTATATTTTTTATTTCATTCTCACTGCACTTCAAATTTATTATTATTGTTTTTTACAAACAAAATAATAATTATTTAATTCTTCAATTTTATTTATTCAAAATTCATCCTTCCATTTTCATTCCCTTTTCTCCATCTTCTTTTTTCTTTCTATCAATTAGCATTTATTCGCTAAAATTTCGTTGAAATTGGCCAACAGAACATTAAATTATTTTCTACTGCTTCCGCTGGTTTCTCCAAAAATTATCTCTCAAAAACAGAAATCATCTAAAATAGATTAAAATGATTAGCAGAAGCTGATAGTTTTTATATGGAAAAAAATCACAATCAATGTCCATATTAAAAGAGGAAATAGACTTACAGAAAAGTAAACAAAATTGCCATATAAAAATGTTGAGCTAATTTTTTTGGGAATAGTAAAAATGCGCGAATTTCTGCCTCCTTTATTTTATGTTTGAACAAATATAAAATATAAAATGGAAAGAATGTTTTCATTCCTAAATTATATTTATTATTTACCTACTATTATATGCGCGTGCCAATGCCTCCACCATCCCACCCTATTCAGAGGTCAATCCAAGGGATTATCCCCTTCCACAATAAATTGTGAATAAATTGCAAGGGAATATGAATGAGTGCATTTTATGGACAACTTTTTTTCATTGCTAAATGCATTTTTAATAAATATAAATTGATACTAAAGCCATTTTGTTCGAACATATAAATTAAAATATTAAAATTTTGCGTGATCATTTTTTTGTGGCTATTTTTTCTTTCCGTCTCTCCGCCCAATTCCAACAAAAAAAATGCGCAAATTCGCCGCCTTTCCCTTATTCTGTAATTTTTCTTTTGACCAAAAATGCTACTATATAAAAAGGAAAAGGATTGTTGGCCAAGAATATTGTGGCGGTGATGACAAAACATTTGAGGAGCTGCTGGACAGACGCAAAAAAAGGGAGAAGAAAGGAATGGCCAAGCTCCAGCCCTGGAGGCGAGGCGATAATCGAGAATGAAGGGGGGGGGGCAGAAAAGTAAATAAACCTACATCAATGGGATCAGCACCAATTAGGCTGCTGGATGGATGCATTTTCCACCGATCACATTTTCTCGCCCATTTCATTGTTCCTTTTTCCATATTTCCGTCCAACCGCCGACGGAAAACAAAAACAAAATTATTTATTTTTTATTATTATTATTTCCTCTCATCACCACATTTTTCATTGTACGATAATTTCCCTCGCCTTCCTTTTTTGGACACTTTTGGATGAATCCTCTCAGTCGCCTCTTTTCACCAATTTTGGCTCATTCCAAATTAATTTTCATTGTTTCATTTTTTGTCGCCACCCTAAATCATTTCCAAAAATATACCGTTTACCGTTTTCCATGTTTATATTTGCATTGTGTCCATCACATTTTTGTGGACTCTTTATCACTCATTCATTTGTCAGCCAAAAACATTCAAAAATATTCTCCTTCCTTCCCTCCAACACTTTCTTCGCTGCGGGGGATGTTCATTTTCATTCAAATAATGATGAACAATTCGCCCCCTTCCCAAAGTGGTAGTTCATCCCAAAATATTTTGACCAAAATTGCCTCAGGCTTTCCCCTCACCCATTCCCCTTCTCCTCGACAACAATTCCACTTTGTTGGCATTTTGGTCTCAAGGATTTGATAAAGTGGCATGAGGAAAATCCACACAGGTGCGCGAAAAATGTGAACACAAATTTTTTGGGATAATGGAAAAATATTTTTGAAAATTGGAAAATATTTAAATATTTTTGTAACTGATTTATAAATGAAGATAACAAAAAAGTACATTACAGGGGCAGATGGCATAATTTGTCCCCTTCATTTTCATATATAATTTAATTAGGTGGGTACAAGGGGAAGGAAGGGTAGGCGAATTAGCCTATTATTTAATAATAATTGACGTTTTTGGCAACAAATTCCCCCGGTTTACATATTTTCCATTTAATTTGACATTTTCATTCATTAGACTGCCAATTTATTTGCATAAAAATTTCACTTCCTTTGATATTTCAATCTTTTGTGCCACTTCCAAAAGAACATTTTCGGTATAATTTGCGCCGCCAATTGGGCGGAGTTTATTCCTCCTTCAAAAAACCCATTTCTCCTTTTCAGCCCATTTTTTATTGGCTTCTCCAGCAGCGCCAAATCCCCCCAAAATCCTCCTTTTCTTATACCATATTTTCCTCCCTTAAATTTTGTCCTTCCATATTTTTGCCTTGTTCCCCTTCCGCATGGCTTAATCACAATGAATGGCATTTCCGCCCAGACCAACACTCAGATTGACCCCTTCTAATGCCATTCATCCCCCATTTCCTATTATTTCCTATTATATTTCAGTGCCCTTCCCCCCTAATAATAATTGGCGCTTTCATTCCAACAGTGAATTCACTCATCCAAACTATATTTTAATCCAATTTTGTGCCAACATTTGTGTTCCATATAGGTAATCTAATAATAATAATACCTAATTCATATTAATTAAAAGATCAACGGAACTTACTACTTTTTGTGACATTTTCAACAATATTCCATTTTTAAAAATATTTTATAATTTTTATATCCATTTTATTATTCATTTCCCCTCAATGCTTTTCCCTATTCCTCTGACTGATTGCATTCAACAATTTTAATTCTTTTTGGTTGATTTTCGCATGCGCAATAATCCGCTTTTCCTCCAATCTCCTCCCCTCTTTCGATGCGGATCCAATTTTTATGCCAAAATCCGCATAACCGGCTCATCAATTGAATACATTTTTTGTCCCCAAAATTCTAGCAATTCCCCATATTTTGCCAATTTTGGTCATCCTCATCAACAAATTTCCTCGACCAATTTTTCTGTTCATTTTTACCCCATCATTTTGGCCGGTCGGTCACACCTATTTTCCCTCGATCCCTTCCAGCCTCCACCCATCTTCACTCCCGTCGGTCGCGCTTTCTCCCCCCCTTTCTCAAAAGCAGTCAATTATTCCCCCCAAACCTCCCTCCTTTGCCTCCTTCTTGACCGGCTGCCAAAAAAGGCAATCAGTCAGAAATGTGTTCCTTTTACTTGACGAGAACCTCATCGAAAAATGATGAAGACCAAGAGGAAAAAAGCATGGCCAAATGTGAAATATTATTGATAAAATCAACGAAAATTGGGCCAAATATTTTTCGGAACAGAAAAAAAGATGCGCGAAAAATGGGAATGAGAAATTTTTATAAAAAATTAATTTCCTTTGATTTTAGTTTAAATATAAACCCAATGATTGACCTCACAATCCAATAATCAAGTTCCATTGTTTTCCTCTTTAAACAATCAATTTTTGAATTTGTCTGGAAAAAGGTCATCATCCCCTTCCCAACCCATGCAATATTTCCCTTCCCATTCCAATCAACCACCCATTTCCCCCTTTTTAATCCATTTAAAATGATGATTTGAGGGAAAAAAGATGGAGGGGATCGGATTATTGTTGAGGGGATGGACACTTTGGAATATTTGGAATGGCATGAAACACCGGAAATATTCAAGAAGGGCATTTGGGGATAGAGGGGTGATGATTGGTGGGAGAAAATATGATTGGAAACTAAATTTGCCTTTGGAAAGATCACCAATAAAATAGTGACAATTCAAATCCTTGACACTCTAAACAACTTTTTGAATTAAATTATTCATATACGAAAATTCAATGTTTTCCAATTAAAAATGGCCTATGCCAATTATTTTTTGGCCCTCTTCCCAATTTGGCTGAATTCCCATTATTTTCCCTTTCTCCTTCTTCATTTTTAGAAACATCATTTTATTTTTGTTCCAGTCACAAAGTCTGGAGAGGACGCCCACCTCGAAAACACTTTTGCCTCCCCAAATTGGCCTCTTGCAACTAATTTATATGTTTGGAAGTAACACTTTGCTTTTCACTTTTCATCCTTTTCCCTCAATAATAACAAAAATTCTCTCATCAAAAAATTAATATTAAAATTGAAATAAATTCCACATTTCACCTTTGTTTAGGTTTTGCCTTTCCATTTTTTAGTTCCTATTTGTTGGGTCGATCAATTTGGATTTGGCCATTTTCTCCTCCTTTGATTTGGCCAATCCTTTGGATGTGGCTCCATCCCCAAAATGCCCTTCTCCTAAATGCCTCCAAACAGTCTGTTGGCCCAAAACCACCAAATTCTGGCCATCATCCTTTTTTGATGCCCGCTCATTTTCCCCTTTGAAGAATTGCCTCCACTCCTCTTTTCCCAATATTTTCTCTTTACCCAATTTGTTCCTCCAATTTGTTTTTAATTTCATCTAATTTTTTACCACTTTTCATAATTTTAAATAGAGAAGGCCAAAGTCGATTTAAAAAGGGTCGGTTTTAAACCCGTTTGGCTTTTAAAAAAAGGTCGGTTTTCGGTTTTAGTTTCTCCTATTTTCGGTTTTAAATTGCATCGAGTTTCTGAAACCGAAACCGATTCTTTGGCCTACCCTAATTTTTAATTCAAATCATTTTTATTTGTTAATTTCAACCCCTAACAAATCTTCACAACCAAATATGATGTCTCATCTGCTCTTTCTTTTAACCCAATTAAAAGAAGCAAAAAAGATGAAGCGCAACTGGAACAGAATTGATGACTTGGGGAAAGCAAAGCAAAGGAACAAGTGGTGCATTGCGCAGCGCGCGCCCATCCTCTCTTTTGATTTTCCCTTTTCCCTCCCCACCCAAAAAAGGTTAATTACCCTTTTGATGCTTTCCCCCCGTCCGCAACTCAACAACTTCCCTAGCCCCCTTTTTAGGGCCGACAGTCAAAAAAACATCATTAAAGTGAGGGCCGAAATTTCTCGGAAAGGGCAAAAGCGCAGCAAACAATGAAAAAGGGGGAATGGGGGATGGGCGAGACTGGGCCATCATCCATGAATGTTGGGGGTCACCCAAATTCCTTCTTCCTTCTCGCTTCTGATGCAATCATTTCCCTGCTACTGAAGAATATTTTCTTATTACACGTTCAACTTTTTCTTCCTTTGAACAAGTTTTTCCCCGGGAATATTCCTTTCATTCAAAATAGCCAATTTTTTTGTTAATTCCAAATAATTTTCATCCGCCGTCTTTGATTCAAAAACATAATCCCCAAATCTTCCCTCTTTATAATGACTCTCTCTGCTGATTGTAAAATTGAATATTGAGCCCCGGCGGCATTATTTATATTCCTCCTAGTTTTTGGGCCAATGCCCCCATCCAACCTTTCCATCGGGGATGATGAATGGAATAAGTTTGCCCATTTACGACCTATTCCTGATGAGCCGAATATTCCTTTTGCGCTTTTGCCCTTTTTCCTTCAATTTTCATTCCAATGAACAAAATTTCCACTCATTTCAATCCGCCATTTTCGTCCCCATTTTCAACAAAATTAATTGTCTTTTTTCCGTCTTTTGGCATTGAACCTAAAATTCGCCTTTTTTGGCGACATCAAAATGTATTCCCTTTTTTGGGGGTTGATATATTCGAAGGAATCCGCCTTTGGCGCGAGTCCCAGCGGGAAAGTTTTTTTGGAACAAAGAAAAGAGGAATATGGATTAACCACTTAAAAAAGAAGAATATTCACAATTTGACTATAATTTCGAATAAAATTAAAATTAAAACAATTTCCCTTGGCGATTATTGTGAATTGATGATTGGGTCGCTATTTTCGAAGAATCTCCCCACTAACGATTTAACCCAAAATTTTGGATGAAATTGGGGAAAGGGGGGAACTGATTGCGCAGATAACCCAGAAAATGAAGGGGAGAGGGTGTGCTCATCCTCAAATTCACCCGCCGGTTTGTTGATTGCGCGAGAATCTCGAGGATTGGATTTGAAATGATGGAATGGGGATAAATCCCTGGCGGCGACATTCACAAATCCATCCACCCATTCCCTTCTTTGGCATTCAAAATTTGCAACCCGAATTTGGAATTTGCTAGGACCTAATTTGCACTTTCATTCAACCATTAAATTGTGCGTCAATAATTGTGCCGAATTTTAATTAATTATTTCATTAATTTAATTATATTCTCTGATTAAAAAAGACCACTTTTCCAATTTCCTATTCATTTGAAAAATTATTCATTTTTTGGACCATTTTCGTGTTCAAAATAAAAAAAAAAATGTTGAATTCTTCGAGCACATGAGAATACAAAATTGCATGGGGAATAATAGAGTGGCATATTGCAAAAGTTGCCTTTATCCAATTTAACCCCCTTTTTGTTGATTTCTTAATAAATTTTGCGTGTCAGGGTTCGAATCGGTGGCTCCGAATCTGGGGTTTATAATTAAATTTTCAAATATACCATATCTATGGATATTTCCAAGAATTAATCTCATTTTCTATTTACATTTATTAATTAATTTCCCATTTTTAATTTAGATAAACAATTTTTAATTAAATTAAACGAATAATCAGCCGGTCATTTATTTATTCATTCAGACGGTAATTTTGAAATAAATTCGGTGAATATTCATTTTTTTCAATTTTTAAGCCCGATCAATTTAAATTGCCAAATTTTGAGCAAATTTTACCCAAAATATTGTCCAAATTTTGAACATCACCTTGAAAAGCGTTGGGCGGCGCTCCGCCATCTTTCATCTTTAAAAAACAAATGGATCCATTGGGTGGCCAAGAATTGGAAGAACAATTGGCCTTCCTCCAACAAAATCCAATTGATGTACAAAATGCAAATGGTTTCATCTTTGATGAAAATGCAACCTCAAATTTGGCATTGATGGCCCAAAATGGATGCCCAATTGACCAAAATGGAGAGAATAAAAATAATTTTGTTGAAAGGTAAAAATTGGTTTACTCAGGGCAATTTTAAAGGAAAAAATACATACCTAATTCATAAGAAAGAAATGGGGAATTTTGCTATACTTCTTTTCTGGAAGGAATTTACGATGGACCTTTACGGTAAAGAGGAGGGGGATAGTTATTGGTCCTCAAGGGACTTCATTTTCATTGCCCCCAATGAAAGATTTTATCCAATTGAGAGATTTTGCCATTTACCTAATGGAGAATAAATTTATATTAGAAATATTTATTTAAATTAATAATCAATTCAATTTTAGTTTCAACAATAATTTTTCCGCCAATCATCATGTTGATCATCAACAACATCAACAAATTGTTTTTCCTCAATGGAATAATGCTGAAATTCTGAAAGAACCAATTAATGGTGAATTGTTGGAACATTCTCAACAAAATGTGAACAATATTGTTGTTGACCAATCATCAACTCCAACAACAATTTTTGCTGGCTATGATCCGCAACAATTGCAACAACAAGCAAATTGGCTTTGTCATCAATTCCAACAACAAATTAATGATCCGAATAAGGTGAAATGAATACAATTTTAATTGACAAAATGTGAATTCATTTATGTATTTCCAGCCTTACCAACCATACACAAATGCAACAAAATGCAAAAAATCTGGCAATCATATAAAAAGGCCAATGAATGGTTGATGATTAATTTTATTGCTAAATATTTTTATGTACTCTTTTTTAGCCTTTATGGTTTGGTCAAGGGAGGAAAGGCAGAAAATATGCAATGTTCAACCAGACAAACACAATGCCGAAATTAGCAAGGAATTGGGCCAACGTTGGAGGCGAATGTCCAAGGAGGAACGTCGCGAATATGAGGACAAGGCTGAGGAATTGCGGCAATTGCATGTTTTGGAATATCCCGAGTGAATTTCCCAAAAATTAAACTTTTTTATTGTCATTGTTTTATTTTCAGCTATAAATATAGGCCACGAAAAAAGATTAAAAAACTGCAGCAATTGTCGACGGAAGGAAAATTGAATGGAGTGAATGGAAATGGACAATCATCGCAGGCCAATAATAATAAAGGGGTGATTGGACAAAATAAAAGGTGTAAATAAATTGGGTAAAATTAATTAAAAATTCAATTATTTTGAAGCAATCGATCCTTATCCGGTGGTTCTTCATCTTCAAAAAATGTCACCCAATCGAAACAACAATCCCAGCAACTTTCATTTGGCCAATCTTCATTGGTCGTCCAAACAAATTCCCAGCAAAATGATGGTCCAAAATATATCCATTTAAAATAATTTATTTAATTTTAATTTTATTCAGTTTCATTTCCTTCACCAAATTTGATGGCTCATCATCAACATTCAATAAAAGTTGATCATCAAGGAGTGCATTTGAAGAAAATTGAACCAACAAAAACATTTGAAGGAGAATGGAAAATGGGCGGAAAACAAATGGCGGCAAATCAAAGAAAAAGCAAAGAAAAGGAATGGAACCCGCAGGTAAGAAATATTAAATCAAAAATTAAAATTTAATATTTTATAAAGGAAATAAAATTGGAAGATCAGATGGCAGAAATGGGCAATAAATGCACGGAAATGACAAGAACATTTGTTGGACAAAATAATAATAATTTATTGACCAAAAATGCGGGAATTCATTGTGCGGAACAACAATATTTGACATCGGAAATGCATCATTCTGTCGAATCCAATGCCAACAATCAACAACAAGAATTTCTGAAACAATCGTAAACATTGCCTTTCACCATTAATTTGAATGTCCAAATATTCCAGAATTGATGTTGCCAATTTGTATAATGCATCCTCTCATTTGTTGGGCAATATTGCGGCCATTCCAATTGAAGCAATTCCCGCGGATGCTGTTACTTATTATGATCCCCAACAACATGGTTCAAACCATCATCAATATCAATATGCTGCATTTCAAGTCATAAACCAAATTGTCACTTTGAAAAACCCTCACATTTTAGCCTTTCCTAAATTGCTTTGCCTCCGCCGATGCATTCACCCCATTTATGGTTGACGGATTATTCAATTCAGCGTCAATGCCGCATCATCAAATGGCAGCAATTGGAATGGATGGTAACGGCGATTATTCAACAATTGAATATCCAATTATGGTGAGTAAATTATTGAGAAGGATTAATTAATTAATTTTATGTAAAACATGCGGAATTAATTTGAGGCAAAAATAGGCGGAATTAAATTGGGGCAAATAGGCGGAATTATTTTGGGCAAATAGGCGGAATTAAAATGGGGCAAATAGGCGGAATTATTTGGGACAAATAGGCGGAATTAAATTGGGACAAATAGGCGGAATTATTTAGGGCAAATAGGCGGAATTATTTGGGGCAAACAGGCGGAATTATTTAGGGGCAAAACAGGCGGAATTATTTGGGGCAAATAGGCGGAATTATTTAGGGGCAAAACAGGCGGAATTATTTGGGGCAAAACAGGCGGAATTATTTGGGGCAAAATAGGCGGAATTATTTGGAGCAAAACAGGCGGAATTATTTAGGGGCAAAACAGGTGGAATTATTTATAGGCAAAACAGGTGGAATTATTTTAGGCAAAACAGGTGGAATTATTTAGGGGCAAAACAGGCGGAATTATTTATAGGCAAAACAGGTGGAATTATTTAGGGGCAAAACAGGCGGAATTATTTAGGGGCAATACTTAAGTCATCCAATTAATATAAATATCTAAATTTGTTTTTTTAATATAGAACCCAGTGAATATGAATCAATTTTTCCCCATTGCTGCCGTTCATCATCCCAACAATGATGAACAACCACCACCATCCCAATCACAGCCCTCCAACCTCAACTCCACCCAACAACATCAACAACGAATGCCCAGCAACTTTCATCCATACAATAATAATAATAATAATTTAAATCCATCCGATTGCCTTCCTGTCCAATCTTCCATCTCAAACATCACCCCAAAAACAACTTCCCATCATCACCACCATTATTCGCGACATGCCAGTACAAGTACATCTCAACAACATTCTTTGACTGATCAACTCGATGAAATTCGTTCAATATCAAGTGGATCAAATTTGTCCTCGTCCGGTTATAATTCATCCTCTGCCCATTCCCATACGGATTCACATGGCAATGAGCCACTGATCAATTCAACATGCACAACAACAAATTATTTCAAAGGGAATTTCAGGTGATTTATCAAGGGATTTTATATAATTCATTTTTAATTTAAGTCGAGGAGAATCGCAGCAAATGCCACCAATTTCATTTGTTGGAGGCAACAATCAAACAAATAATCTCCAATTTGTTGGGCAGCAAATTCATCAACCAGAATTTGATCAAACAGCCTTGGTCATGGGGTGGAATTCAAAAATTTTATTTTTTCTAGAAAATGTTCCCATTTATTCCACAGGAATTTCTATTCAACCATTGCCACCGGCACATTGAATGAGAATGAGCTTTGCGCGACTAACAATAATAATCATCATAATCATTTGGTGGATTGGGGCATGAACGAATGAATTTTCTCATTGCATTCCAAATTTGATTATTTCCCCATATAATTTTCGATGATTTTTATTCATAATTCACAATTATATTTCTTTCAATCCATTGTTTGTTTTTTAATATAAATTCAGAATATTTCATATTGTAATTATTATACTTATTATAGCGATGTTCATTTCGGCTATGGCCAGAATTGTATAAATATTTTGAAGAGCCATTGATTATACCAAAACCCGTAATATCGGCCAAAACCCAAAATGTATTTGGTACTTCAACCAAAACTCTAATCTTTATTGGGTAAAACCGAAACCAATAATCATAAAAAGGCAGGGCATTTTTAAATTTATAATTCGAGGCTGAAATTGTAAAAATTCCGGCTTTTATTTATTGAATCAAAAAAAAAATTAAATCATAGCATAAATAAATAAAAGAATGAGATTGTATAGGTATATTAAATATGCCAAAAGGAAAATGGAAGTTAACAACAAATATTGTTTGGTCAAAGATCATCAAAATGAGATTTGGATGGTTGATTGTGATTGGTTGATCAAAAAATTGATTGATTATTGGACCCTGATTTTCAAAAATGATTATGTGAAATGTATAATATGGTGAGAAAAAGTCATGCGAGAATTTGTTTGAAATTAAGTTGAGAAAAAGCAAAAAAAAATATTGTTGATTAATAGATAAATAGTGAAATGTCATGTGTTTTGTTCATTTTTCTGCATTTTGTTTTAGTATCCTCCGGCAAAATCGATCAAATCACGCTCCAAAAAACATCAAAGCATCAACATAGGTTTATCTGGAAAAAAATAATATTACAATTTTCTTGTCCAATTTAAACAATTTTTTAAATGTTAACTGATGGGATGAATTCAATTTCCATTCAGACTTTAAAAATTACTTTTTGAATGGTTAAAAATGTTTTCTTCCTTTTTGGAATTTGTTTCATTTTAAAGGTTAGATTTTTAGGCGTAAAAATTCAATTTAGATTATTCTTAAACCAAAAAAATTGTTTAAAAATGGCCAAAATTTAAAAAATTTTTGAAACCGACCTTTCCCTTCGCTGCCCATTTCCTCCTCTTCCATAATCTCGCTCTTCACATTCACAAGTGGAATTCGCTGTCCCTTTCGGCCAATTCCGACAGGGCCAAATCCTCCTTTTCCTCCAGCCGTTTCATTTTCTTTGTCGATGGAAATGCGCCGAACCTTAAGCACCAAAATGTCTTCATCCTCGTCAATTCGTGACTGAAAATTTAAAGGAAGATTATTTCATGATTTTATTTATCAATAAAAATTTAAGAAATGTAAAACTATCAAAAACACGATTTGAATTGCCTAATCGAATTTTGCACATTAATAATTAGATTAATCGAATTTTCAAGTGAATAATTAATATCTTTTATAGCTTTTTGATCGATATAAATTGACTAAAGTAAAATTTAGAGGATTTGCAAAAAATTAAAATTATCCAAAACAACATTCGAAAATTAATTTAGATGCCACGGAGGAGGGGTTAATCCAAAAATATCGAATACGAACAACCCAAATAAAAAAATGGTAAATGAAAATGACTTACATTTTGTGGGTTCTGTTCCATCAAGGATGATGATTTTGCCGACTTCTGATGATCCTCTTCTCCCTCTTTTTGTTGCTGTTCATCATCACTTTCATCCAGCAATGCATCTTGGTCTATTCCGTTCAAATTTACCGGTGGACCGCTCAAAAGTTCATCAATGTTTTGGCCATTATCAATGTTGTTGGCTTCTGGTGAATCTGTTAAAAATAAATCATTTAATAAGGGGAAAAAATTTATGGAAATATTTAATTTGCCAAAAAAAGTATGAAAATATCTAAGATTTTAAAGGCCCAAAATTTCATTCCGATCCCAAAACCTTATACGCAATCGAAAAATCGATAGACCTCTTCTCCATGGGCTTTATTTTGATAGGTTAAATCAATACTAATTTTGCTTCGAAAAAGGAACGGTTCATCAGTTTAATAATCAATTCTAATGGTTGGGGTTTAAAATAAAAAGCACTGTAAATCTTTGACATTTTAGTGTTTTTTTTGCCTAAATTAAATATTTTATTAAAACTAACCAATTTGTTCGTTGCCGGTGGTGGCCTCTCCTTCTTGTTTATTACTTTCCCCTTCCGGCTGCCGCTGATGTTTGAGGACCAATTCACCGCTATCCAAAAATTCATATGGCCAATCATATTCATCAATATCAATTTCATAGTCCTCTTCTTCCGCCTCCTTCTTCTTTGGTTTTTCTTCATCTTCGCCTGCTGCCTCAATTTCCATTGGCTCCTCTCCTCTTTCTCCTCCTCCTCCGATGCCATCCTCATCCGTGTATTCGCTCAATTCCCCTTCCTCCAATTCATCCGACGATTTTTGTGGCACTTTTCGGGCAGTGGACAAATGTTTTTTGTGTGCATTTTTGTTGGATTTGGCCGATGGAGTTGAGAAGAATGAACTGCTGTGCCCTCCATTCCCATTGCTGCCCCCCTCTGAGGAATCGTCGATGAGAATGATCTAAAAAATGAAAATTAATTGGTGCAAAATGCAAATTTGTAATATTCAAAATTCGAAAAAAATCATTTTTTTTGGATTATTTTTAAATATTGTGAAAAAAAAGAATTTGGAGATTACTTTGGTAAATATTTACAAATGTGACCTAATCTATGGTAAATTTAGGCCATTTGTTTTACAAAAATTGGTGTAAATTTGTTGGACTAATGGCATTCCCAAATGCTTTTCAATAGCTTCTTAATGTTTATCTTCGGGCCTTATTGACAGCTGGTTTCTTTTCCCTAGTTCCCCCTATGGGTTTTCATTCCAGCCAAGAATGGGAATTATTTACTTATAAATTTTTGGCAATTTAATTTTTCTAAAATAAATTTGTTGGTAATTGGTAAACTCACATCCGGTTCCAGTCCTTTTGTCGCCATTTGCCTCTTTTTGTTTCCTCCTCTCTTTGCGTTGTTGTTCAACAAATTCGGAAACATGAAACTGCATAAATTGGCAGGAGGGGCAAAAGAAGCAGAAGAATGGCCAGAAGAGAAGGAAGTGTCCGAAGAAAATGCCATTGAGAATGGTTGCAAAGGATTGATTTGATTGAGTGGTTGGGGACGAGTTCGGCGGGATGATTGATTCTCAAGCCACTGCGGTGCCGGTGAAGGAGTGCGCAAATAACGATGATGTTGACGACGATCTTGGCGCATTCGTTCCTGAATTTTAGGGGTAATTAATTTTATTTTTCTAATTTATTTTTTTTTTATAATTTTTCGGGAATTTTAATTAGATAATTTTTGTAAAATTTAGTTTATAGATGAATTTTTGCCTTTTAAGAATAAAATGGTTCCTAATTCCGGTAAAATTGACATGAAATGATTTTTCTGGTTATAAAGCTTTTTTGATAAAATTGATATAACTCTATTTCTCAAATCCATGAATAAAACTACATTTAAATATTTTAAATTATCTTACCTTTGTCAAACCCAATCCAATGACCATTGGGACCCGCTCAATTCTCGATTTGATGTCGCTATGATTGCGCCGACGGTTATCATCATCATAATCAATGTATTGGCCATTTTTGTTGGAAATCTTAAAAATTATTTTTTTATGAAGTTTTAAAATTTATTTAAATTTTTTTTGTAAATTTAATGGTTTTTCCCAATAATTTTAATTAAATTAATGCACATTTTTGTCAAAATTAATTGATTCAGAAAATGTTGAAACAATTCGAAAATTAAAATTTATTCAGATTGGTCAGAGGTAAATTAAATAAAATTAAATATCCAAAAATAAATTGAATGATCGATGGGGGTGGGGGGGGCGATATATGTGTCCACGGGGATATTCCATAATTATTCATCCAAATTCAAAAATAAATTCCATATTGAATGTCCCAAATTGTTTCAATTTCTTCTTTTTTGTTCCAATTTCAACCAGAATTTGTTTGCTTTCGGCCCGGGCCCTAGAGAGGGGAATTAAAGTTTTTAATCATTTAAAACCATTTTATTTGACATTTTTGTACCATAAAAATAGGAGAATATGGGAATTTGTACTACCAAAAATGTTTTTTCAATGGTAATTTTAATTTCTAATAATAAAAAATGACAATTTGGTAATATTTTGCCTAGGTAAGCAGCAGAGAAGTTAAGAAAAATATGTTTTTTGCCTAAAATATTTTTGCACATAATTTTAAATAATTAAAATAACCCACTCGGCGATGTGAAGAAGAGCTGCTCATCGGGAATGGACCGTACATTTCATCGTCCTCATCGCTTGAAGAATGTCGATCGCGTTGACGGCCACGGCCACTATCGTTGGAATTTGAGGAACTGCCACCACCGCTACGGCCACTGTTGTTGTTCCGGACTGCGCTTGGTGAAGTCTCATTGCGTGGAGAGTGGTGGCGGCGGCGATGGTGGTCACGGCTACGGCTGCTGACCAAATTGGAACGGGAGCGGTGCGAAGGACGATCGTAGGGTTTGCCAATGGATGAACGGCGATTACGGATCCAATCGGTGTCCGGCTTCCCATCACAATCCAGCAAGTCAACGTCGGTGTTGCGATGGATGCGTTCGAAGAAATGGCGAGAGCCGATCTGTGAAATTTGCATGGGATAAATTATTGGAATTTTAATTTGGATATTTAATTTTCGGGAATTCAATCTTACTACTGAATTAGCTTAGCCCCTCTCTAAAACCATAAAGAATGCAGATCGAAAAGTATATAATTTTGTACGTTCTTGGCTCAATTTTCGAAAATTTATTTTCCACTGGGACCAAAATTTTGACTATAAATGGAAACCTTGAAAGCTCACCTCATCAATGTGTTCAATTCCTGCGCGGTCCAGAAAACCGATTCGCCCTTTTTTGACTGCGTCCTGTAAAAAATGAATTACTAATTGATCTTAGAGTTCAATGGATTTACCACGAAAGCTTGGGAGTCGCGGAATGTTGAAAAATCGATAATGATGTC
Source organism: Pratylenchus scribneri (assembly GCA_030063045.1). Classification (NCBI taxonomy): domain Eukaryota; kingdom Metazoa; phylum Nematoda; class Chromadorea; order Rhabditida; family Pratylenchidae; genus Pratylenchus; species Pratylenchus scribneri. The sequence continues at coordinate 2,464,194 of JAQSEB010000019.1, read as the reverse complement.
GCCGGTCAAGTGGCCAGGACCACGCCATGCTTCCAGAGTCTCAACGAATTTGATCTGAAGATTGAATTATGAGATTAAATTTTTGTTTTTTAATTCCAACTAACCCATCCAAATTGGTTGCCCAGACGGTATTTCAGTTCTTTGCCCCCAATCAATGGCATATCCCAAATATAGACCTTAAAATATGAATGTTTTTTGGCATTTATAAATTTAGGAATCTTTTACCAAATGTCGGCTGCGCACATCCAAGTGTGGCGGTGATCCACGATGATTGTATCGACTCATTTTCGTGTTGTTGTTGTTATTCAGAGTTATATTGTTTTAGTTTTTATCTGGTTTTACTAAAAAAAGTTTACTTAATTCAATAAAATGAATAAATATGAAAATGGGGGAGTGTCCTATTACTATTAGCATTGAATCAATATCAATCAATAAGTTTAGAGTAAGAGTTTAGCTAAGATGTTAGCGCGGCGCGTTTTTTGTTTCAATTTTCACAATTTTTACGCGGGTTGAAATAAAAAACAATGATGATTGTGGAAAATAATTCAAAACAAACACTATCCTCCTACCCGAGTAATTTTAATTATCATTTAAAATGTGGATGTGGATAGAAGTGTGTGTATTTATTTTATTATTTGCTAGATGCAATTGCAATGGCATAACCCAAATTATTAAGTAGAATTATTTATGAATGATGAATGGAAATGGAAATGATTTATGAATGATTTTATGAATGATTGAGATTTGAGAGTGAGGGTGACATATAAATATGAATGTGGTGGAGTATGGTGTTGATATGATGAAATGTGACGTTTTTAATCTCTTCGCATTGCAATCAAACTTAATAAGAGAATTGAATTTGACTTTTTTTTGACATGAAATGGAATGATGGGTGAAGGAAGTAAAAATAAATTGAGATTAGACATTAGAGGTAGACATGAACATGAGACTTGAAACTTGAATTGAATGCGAAGAGAAGTTCTCCGTGAAATGCGAGAACGAGAAAACCTAAATTGAGTGAAGTGATGGAGAGACGAGAGGTTGAGCTAAAAATTCTAAAAGCTAATGTTGAAAAATGAATATTGATGATTTGCTAGCTTTTACTTTAATAAATTTATGTTTTAAACTTAATTTAAGTCAAATGAACTGTTCCAGAAAACATCACGGGTCATTTGTTTTAATCCGTGTAATAAATAAGCCGAAAACCGGTTTGGATTTCAACGATCATTTTCGGCGAAGCCTGAAAAATAAAAACTCGCAGCACCGTATTTGCATTTTTATTTTTGATGACATTAGATCCTAAAGTAGTCGAAAAAATACGCAGTGTATCACTTATAAAGAAAAAGAGTGTTTTTTTTATCGATCTCGAGCGACGAGCGATCGACCGCAATTGATTGGTTCTTCGATAAAATGTTTCTTAATTGGATGCGGATTTGTTTAATTACTTATTGATTGATATGATTAGGTAGGATAGGATGTAGGAACACAAACGCATGCCTAATATTACCTATACGCTATACCTACCCACACCCAGCTACCCACCTATTAGTATGGTGTATTTTTTTTCTGGAAAGATGGGTTTTTTTGAGCAAAATTTACATAATGGAGAATAAATTAATGTGAAATGGACGTTTTCATCAGCTTCATATTATTAAAAAATGTAAATGGAGTGGGGGAAAATTTACTCGCATCCTGCAACAGAAAAGTAATTCAGCGGGAAGTCGCTTGGCCTAGTCCTATCTATACTCCTTTGACGGATAGCGCACAAATGGCAAAGATCAATTTGAAGATAATAAAAAATGGAAAATCGCGGTCTTTGGTTGTTTCGCATCCAAAAAAATGGGTAAAAAAAAGTGGGGTGGACATTGGAAATTGGAATGGAGTATTCTCCTATTCACCACTTAGTAAGCTCGCTTTTGCTTAAGGCAAAATTGGGGAACTTTGGGTTTTGATGATTTAAATATTTTCTTCTCTGCCAAAAAATGCTTTGTTATTCAGTGTGGGAATCCAATCCAAGTCAAGTCTAAAGTCCAACTCCACGCAGAATTTAACGCCAATCTATTTTAATTTATTGAAAAAAAGAACACAATAAATAATTTTAAAATAATTATTCTAGATTAAAATAAAAAATGCAGCAAACAGCCTTAATCAAAGAGCTCCTACCAGTTCTCAAAAAATCGCTTCGCAAAGGGGATTGTGGCAAAATTGGTGTCATTGGAGGTTCAGCAGAATATACAGGTTGATTCCGAATTAAAAGCATTCAAATAATCATAATTTTAGGTGCCCCATATTTTTCGGCGATCACCCCAATGAAAATCGGCGCTGATCTCACATTTGTATATACACATCCGGCTGCTGCCCCAGTCATCAAAAGCTACAGTCCCGAACTCATTGTGAGAGGCATTTTATTTAGTTAATTTAAAACCAATAAAATTTAGGTCTATCCGAATCAAGATTTCGAGGCGAATCGGCAAAGCATTGAAAAATTGGATGCGTTGGTTTTTGGTCCTGGACTTGGTCGTGAAGAACATACGGTGGAATTACTGCATAAAGTCATTGAATTTGCCAAAAAGGCTCCAACGGTTTTAATTAGAAAATGGATGAATAATTTGAATGAATTTTTTGAAGATTTGTGTGGTCATTGATGCCGATGGACTTTTCTACATAAAAGATTGCTTCAAACAATTGGCTGAATGCGATGATAATTTGGTGATCACTCCAAATCATAGAGGTTCACATTTAATATTTTTTTATTTATATTTCAATTTAAATTCAACAGAATTCGCCCGTCTTTTTGAGTATGTTTTTCCCGGGAAGAAAGTTGAAGAGAAACATTTGGGCGATCAAACAAAGCAATTGGCCGCCAAATTGGGTGTTGTTGTTGTGCGAAAAGGAGAGACGGATATGATCAGTGATGGCCATAATTTGGAGGTTTGCGGCAGTGAAACATCGCTGAGACGGTGCGGGGGACAAGGTTCAATTTATCATACAAAATTGGTAAATATTAATATTTAAGGCGACATTCTCAGTGGTGCCATCGCACTTTTTGCCTATTGGGCCAAGCGGAAGGGAAGTATTGGCGAAGAGAAAATTGGCAAAAAACCGCAACAAAATGAAGGAAAACAACAACCGCCGGCCAGTTCACAGCCATATTCCGCAAAACATTTAATGGATGGAGCATTGGCCGCAACCCAATTGATTCGACGCACTTCACTTGAGACATATCGAGTATTAATTAAATATTTATAATTAATATAAAATTGATTTGCAGCGAATTGGCCGTTCAATGACGGCAGCGGATATTGTGGACAGCATTCCGGCGGTCATTCAAGAAATTGACTACACCCAACCCGGCACATCAATGTTCATTGTTTGATTAAGAATGAAGAAATTGGACCATATTTTAATGGCCTTATCAAATGTCCCAAAAATTATATTAATTTAGATAAATTATTTGAATAAATTTTATTTTTTATTGATTTTATTTCATTTCTCAATTAATTTAAATGTTTGGAATATTTTCGATTAATTTAATCCACATAAATTTAAATTAAAATAAAAAATAAAGTATAAAATGGAAAAGCAAGAAACAAGTCGAAAACGAAAAAGGGAACAAATTAATGAAGAAAAAGGAAGGAATGAAATTGTTGATGAGGAGAAAATGGTCAAAACCAGGAATGGTAAAGCGATGGATTATTTCAAGTTTATTTTTATTTATTTCAATTAATTAATATTCTTTGAAGTTTGCATTTTTGTGAGGAAAAATTGGAGGATGAATTACTGGTAAAATTACTCCAAAATGGGCCAAAATATGCACAAAGAGAATCAATGGAATTGCCAACCGGACTGAAGCAGCATTATGGAGAGGAGGGAATATTCACAAAATGGGGACATCCAAATTCAACGGTTTTAATAGCAAATTTAATTTTAACTATTTTATTTTGTCCAAAAAGTTTGACCCAATCAATTCGGAATTTGGCCTCGAAGATGGAATCATTTTTAAACGTCTTCTTCGCCTTTATCGTCAACTTTTGTCAAATGAAAATGAAATTGAAGAAAATGAAGGCCTTTACCAATTCATGGGCCGATATATGGATATTTGTTGTGCAACTCGAAGGAATTACACAGTAAATTGGGAAATATTTAACATGACGAAAAGACTATAGCAGTTTCGGATTTCGGTTCAATAGTTTTTTATAGACCACCAAAACCTCTACCCAATCAATTCTTCTCTTCGAGGCGCTTTGTTTGATAATGATTTGGTTTAGCTTTATCCAATTTTAACTTAGTTTTGTACCAAAAAACCATGAGATGGTTTAATCGGTTTAATATTTTTAAGTTTTGATCAAACCATTACAAATTATATACAAATCGACGCATCTCGATGAGATTTATCGATTTGGTAATGATTTGGGTTTCTAGGACAAACCACTGAACCGTTATAATCTTTTCACGATTTTCAATGTTTTTTATCAAATTAAATAACATCCAAAATTAATTAAATTAATTTTGCCATATTTCAGCCCCTGATTTGTTTGCATTCCCTCAATCACATAATGCGAATCCGAAATTTGATCATTTCCAACAAACAAAAATTACAAAAAGCAAAAGAAGAGGTTTTTCCCTATATTTTAATTAAATTCAAAATTGATTTTTGATAAAGAATAAAATCATCGGGGATGATTTAATCGAACAATGCCGGGACCAAGGATTGGCCCGACCAAAAGTGCTTTTCCTTTGCCCATTCCGAAAGAATTGCCACAAATTGGTGGAAACAATGCTCAAATTGATGTTCGGCAAAGGAGAGGATGGTGGGAAAAAGCCATTTGTGCAAAATTGGCAACGATTTGAGGAGGAATTCGGCGATGAGGATGGAAATTTTGTGAATGAGAAGAGGGAAGTGGCCAAAGAATATAAAGTTAGAATATTTCATTTATTGATTGATTAAATTTTAATATTGAAGGAATTGATGAATGGAAATGTGGACGATTGTTTTCGGTTGGGCATTGGATTAGCCAAAAAATGCTTAAAATTGTTCACACCTTTGGATGAGGTTTCAAAATTAATTTTAAAAATATGGAAAAATATTAAAATTTGACGAAAAAACATTGTAAATATCGATTAAAAATTTCGAAAAATTTTAACGGTTCAATAATTTATCCTAAACACTAAACCTTATACTTCTAAACGAACGATAGATTTGTCAAGACACGTCATTGGCATTGGTTATTTGAGTACATTTTTGGCTTTGGTTTATCCAATTTTAGCCTAGATCTAGTTTAGAACTGAAAACGACGAAAATCGGTTTATACCATTTAATACTCTTTAATTTTTATCAGACAATTAAAAATGATGCATTTGTTTTGATAAAATCGATTGATTGGTTTTGGCTATATGGTTTGGAAACCTAGGATAATCTTCTAAACCACAAGCCATTACAATCTTTTACACATTTTTAATACTTTTCCGACAATTTTCTAATTGTTTTTTGGACAAATTAAATAGTTAAAAAATAAATAAAAAAAATTAAGTAATCATTTTTAGTCGGATATTTTGATTTGTTCTCCGCTTGGCCTAAAAATGTTGATTGACGAGAATGAAGAGGAAAGCGAGAAAAGTGGAAGAAAAAAGCGGGAAATGGAAGAAAGCGGAGGGCCAAATGACTTTTTGGCCTCAATTGAAATTCTCATCATCGAAAAGGTTTAATTAAATTTAACTAATTAATTTATTTAAATTTATTTTAGGCCGATGTACTTTTAATGCAAAATTGGGAACATTTGATGACAATTTTGGGCATAACAAATTCACAAATCCCGGCAAAAATTCGAACGGACATTACCCGAGTCCGGCATTGGTCCCTCCGACCGGGATTGGCCAAACATTTTCGGCAAACAATTCTTCTCTCTCCAATCAATTTTGTTGAAATGCATTCAATGTAAATATTCAATTTAATTATTAAATTTATTAATTTATTTATTTTACATTTTCAGTTTTGCCCAATATTGTGCCAATTTTGCTGGTCTTCTCAATTTACAACAAAATTTGGAGCAGCCATTTCCAATCAAAAAAGTAAAACCAAAAAAATTTTTGGAAAACTTGAAACGGCGAAAAGGTTTTAACGGTTCAATGGTGTGTCTTTTTAGACTATCCAAACCATATACTCAATCGATAGAACTCGTCGAGACGCTTCGTCCTTCGTTTTATAATATATTGGCTTATAAGTTTAATCAATTTTAAATTAGTTTTGAACCAAAAGTCTGAAGATGGTTTTACGGTTTAAAACCTTTGATTTTTGATAAAAGCATGACATATTTACCAGTTCGTGCGCTTTGATGAGATCTATCAATTGGGTATAAGGTTTGGATAGACAAGGATAACCCATTGAACCGGTTTAATCTTTTCGTCATTTTCAATGTTTTTTTTCGATAAATTAAATTCCATGAAAACATTTTTCTTCAATTTCAGATTTGCTGTCCTTCCCATCAAGAATTTCATCGATTTGAGGCTCAATCTCCCGTGGAACAGGCCCAAAATCGATTCAAATATTTTGTTGAAAAACTTCTCCCAAAATGTTTGTGAAAATTTAATTTTTTTTAAAAATTTTTATTTTTAGGCCCCCAAGGGACAATGATTTTCATTTCCTCCTATTTTGATTTTATTCGAATTCGAAATTATTTGAAACGACAAAATGAAGGATTTTTGCAATTGGATGAATATTCGGAAGCGGGAAGGGTGGCCAAAGCCAGGCAAATGTTCGTTCAAGGCCAAAGGCGAATAATGTTAATCACTGAAAGGTACAAAAATCAATTAAAATTATTTAAAATTTTAATTTTTAAGATTTCATTTTTTCTTTCGCTACCGCATCAAAGGTGTCCATTCTTTGCTTTTCTATCAGCCACCTGTCAACCCTGAATTTTACCCAGAATTGGTGGACATGGCCGCCACTTTAGGCCAATCGGAAGAAGCAAAATTAAATCCAAAAATTTTATTTAATTTTAATTTTTTCCAGAGATTTCTCAGCCAAATGCTTTTTTGCCGTTTTGACATTCTCCGATTGGAAAATATTTTTGGCAAGACGGCGACAACGACACTTTTGGAGGGAAATGCCGAACAAACATTGATGGCAAATTAAAAAAATCATTTTATTGTTATTTTTTTTTAAATAAATCAAAGAACAAAGATTACTTGTTTAATTATACAAATTTAGTTTTTGTGAATAAATTCACATTTCCCATTCTCCCAATGGCATGTTGTTTATATTTGATAAAAAATATTACAATAAGAATACGAAAGAATTAAAAGGAGAATTGGGGCAAATAGGCGGAATTATTTGGGGCAAAACAGGCGGAATTATTTGGGGCAAATAGGCGGAATTATTTGGGGCAAACAGGCGGAATTATTTGGGGCAAATAGGCGGAATTATTTGGGGCAAATAGGCGGAATTATTTGGGGCAAATAGGCGGAATTATTTGGGGCAAATAGGCGGAATTATTTGGGGCAAAACAGGCGGAATTATTTGGGGCAAATAGGCGGAATTATTTAGGGGCAAAACAGGCGGAATTATTTGGGGCAAATAGGCGGAATTATTTAGGGGCAAAACAGGCGGAATTATTTGAGGCAAATAGGCGGAATTATTTAGGGGCAAAACAGGCGGAATTATTTAGGGGCAAAAAAGGCGGAATTATTTGGGGCCAGGCGGAATTATTTAGGGGCAAATAGGCGGAATTATTTGGGTAAAACAGGCGGAATTATTTGGGGCAAATAGGCGGAATTATTTGGGTAAAACAGGTGGAATTATTTGGGGCAAAACAGGCGGAATTATTTTTTGCTAATATGTTTACTTTATACTAGAAATATAGAATAAATTACTTTTTGAATGTAATCCAAAATATTTTCATATATCCATATCCAATCAAATTAAAAGGAAAATTATAAATAGCATTGAACATAATTATTTTCGCATTTCTTTCTTTAAAAAAATGAAAAAAATGCGGTTTACTATTTTATTCATTAACAATGATTTATTACTGGGAAAATATATAAAAATGAATTTGCCGATTTGATCAACTAATTTTCCAACGCGGATTAATTAACCCAACTGCCCATCTTTTTTTGGTAAAAAATCATCGTCACCAAAGGGAAGGGAGAAAAAAGGAAATGAAAAATCGTGGGAAAATATTTGGCTGACTTTTTGACAGGAAATTGGGCACCTCAGCTCAGTCATTTACAAGGTCAATTACCGGATGGACAATTTGGAATTAAAAAATATAAATTTTAATACAATTTCAAAATTAATAAATTCCTAATCAAAATATAGAACGGAATGAAAAAATCCAATTTACAGTAATCCAGCGGCAAAATATTAGTTTTTTGCTTTGATAATTAATTTTTTATTCGGCCCGCTAATTCCACAGCAAATAAGGCAGCCGCCACCACCAAAAGTTGTACTTTTTCCCATCGGCAAATAATATTCAAACCGCCATTAGCAATAATTGTTTGGTTTAGTGCAGCAAAGGGGGAATGTAAGGCGAAAAATGAGTGGGAAATAAGGAGGAGGAGGGGCACGCCAAATTGGGGAGGACGATCGGCGAAGGAGGCAAAAAAAAAATAAATTTGGGGAAGCGGCAACCGATCAAACAAAATGAAAGGACAAGGAAATTGAGGAGAACAAATTGGGAATTAGATATTATGACTGCTCATTTTTGTAGACCGCGCATTCCTCCTATTGGCTGGTGGCTGATTGAAGGTGAAGAAGCCAGCTTGTTGCTGGGTATTGTTTTTAATTATCGTTTAAAATGTAGTTTAAAAACAATTTTGAAGAGTAATTCCAATTCCAAATGAATTAGATTCATTTTTTTCTTCGCCTTTAAAATTATCCATACAGTATGCTTAGCAATTCTGATTAATTCCCCAAGGCATAATATTTTAAAATGACATCTCCTCCGGAAGAATTGACAAACTTAAATTCATCGTCATCACCAATATTGGCGCATTTCCTCCAGCCAAATTTGATGCCATTCTATTGCCAATTTACTCATCTAATGGGACAGGTAATCATGAAATAAATTCTTATTCAATTTTATTTTCAATTAAATGAAAATCTAATTTCAAAATTAATTAATTTTCCGCAAATGTTTTTTAATTGCCAATTTTGCGCGTGCCAATTTATAAACATTTTTTCCTCCTGCTGCGATTCCTATCCGTTTTCTTTCATCACAAATAGGGTTGCGCCCCCGCACCCGCGGGGGCCACCCCCGACGGGGATCCCCGCACTTTTTGGGTTTCACCTAGGGTTGCGCCCCCGCAGTGCGGGGGCGGGTTGTGCGGGGGTCGGGGTTTGCGGGGTTGGCACTTGCGGGGACGGGTTCGGGGGTGACCCCTTGCGGGGGCCCCCGCGGGGATCCCCGCGGGGGTACGGGGGTGACCTAAATTTTTTAAAAGGTCTAATTTTTCACAAAAAAATTTTTTTTGAAAAAAAATTACTAAAATTTCAATAAATTATAAGTGCAAATAAATTTTAAATCAGCAAATAAATTTTAAATCATCATTTATTTTATTCAATCTCCTCTTCAATTTCTTCATCTTCTGAATCATCTGAAGTTGATGGTGCCAATTTCACTGGGTCCAAATTTGCTTTTACAACCAAAATTTGGCGAACCATTTTCCCGGAAAGTCTTTAAATATAATTCAAATGATAAATAACATTTTTTAAATTAAATAAACCTATTTCGAAGGGTATTTGAATAAATTAGTCCTGCCTTGGAGAAGAGCCTCTCGCTGCATATTGAAGTGGCAGGAATGCAATGCAAAATTCGAGCCAATTTTGTCAAGTCGGGATAATTAATCGCATTTTCGCGCCACCATTTGAATAAATCTTCATCAAGTGCCAATTTTTTCTGTTTGAAATGAGCCAATTGTAATTCAATTTGGGCAGACAATTCCGATTCTGGCTCATCAGAAATTGATGATGGCAATGAAGTGGCGCTGGTTGATTTTTGTTTAATATTCCAAATGTTATCTGGAATAAGGTTAAATACAAAAATTATTAATCGAATAAAATATTATTAATCAATCTTACAATTTGCCATGCTTTCATCGCTTCCAGAGCCTAAATCAGCTTCCAAATCATCATTCTCAATGTCCAATGGCACTTCTGTCTCATTAAAATATTCCACTATTTGATTTTGTTCATCAACATTCTTGATCAATGCTGCGAAATTTTTGTTTAAAATTAATATCAATTAATTCATACTTTTTTTGGCAAATTCGATCAATAATTGTTCGACAATTTTCCAGCTCTCCGGCGTGAAAAAAATAGTGTCATAAGCAAACCGAGGATCCAACAGCATGGAAATTCGAAGCAAATCATTTTTGCATAATTCGCCAACTCTTTCTTGAAGCGTTTTGGCGATTTTTTCCGCTATTGGTGCAATTGTTCTTGGAAAACGTTGTTCAGCCAAAAAATCTCGAATCCGCTTGAGAGTGGGAAGAACTGTTGAGCAAGTAGATTTTTCGAGAGAAAACTTAATATAAAAATTAAAATTAATAATAAAATTTGCAATAACCTTTTTTGTTTCAATGTGAAAAATTTCCAATAATGGGCAAATTTGTTTCAAAAATTCAAAGTCTTCCGGCTCCAAATGTGGCAAATGTTCTGGTATTTCATCCATTCTTGCCCGCTTCACACCAAATCCTCTTCTTTCACCCTCAATTGCCAACAATATTTTCCTTTTCTCATAAAAAGCCTTCAACATTTGGTAAGTGGAGTTCCAGCGTGTGGGGACGGACTTAAGAAATCAAAAAATATTTTTTAATTTTATAAGCAAACCATGATCAATTTTGTTATTTTTAATTTCATTTTTGTATGCATTTGATCCCAAAGATTTCCTCCTTTGCTAGTGCGCGAAAAAGTCACCCATGCACGCACTTTTGTCGTCATTTCATTCAAAATTGGCATTTTCATTGTGTCTCCCATTATTAAATGCAAATTGTGTGCGACACATTGGAAGCTAATAATTTTCAAAAAATATTGATCGCTATCAAAATATGAATATATATTATACCTATTCATTTCCAAAATATGCGCTGATTTCTTCATATTGCTGGCATCATCCCTGACAAGACAGATTGTTTTTTCGGTTGAAAGCCCATTTGATTCGAGTGAAAGTTGAATTTGTGAAGAGATTTCTTCACTTTTGTGGCCATCCAGCGGTATTGCATCGAGAACGTGATCATTTCGGACAAATAATTCATCCAAATAATGTATTGTTATGCTGGAATTATTCATTTTTTAAGAAAACATATTAAAATTATTTACCTCAAAAGTGAGGGCGATTTTGTGACCTGCGACCAACCGTCCGAAGTAATCGAAAAAAAAGCATTTTCAATGTTTTGGACAATTTTGCTTCTTATTTTCTCGGCCATATTAGGAATGACTTTTCTTGCAAAATAATCTCTTTTATGAAGCTAAACAAAAAAATTAATAAATAAATTTAATTTCATTTAAATAACCTTCAATTTTGGATAGGCCAATGTGAAAAGTTTGTTCACTCCTGGATCTTCGAAAAATAAGAAAGAATCGTTTCGTCTTATCATTATGCCGGCCATCTCTTCATCGGCTTTGACTTGGGGATCATTATGATCAAGAAAATCCGTGATTTTTTGATTCTTAAAATTTAAACATCTGATTAGAATTTTCAAAAGTTAAAAAACCGATGATCCAGGCGTTTCCTTTTTTTCAAGGTTTATTTCTTTATGCATTGATTTGAGATGGCCCCATAGTCCTTTGGTTGATCCTCGTTTGTAAGCATAATTTTTTTTGCACAAATCGCATTTTGCCAGATCTTCATTGGGTATTTTTGTAAAATATTTCCAAACTGCAGATTCCGGTTGTGACATTTTAAACAGATTTTTGTTTAAATCTGTGTAAAAATTAATATAGAATTTTTAAAAGTTAATTTCGAAAAATGAATTAAAAAATAATCTATTTAAAATGTTATTAAAAATATGCACTTTTTGGAAAAATATAAATTGATTAGAAAATAATTTACTGGTATGAATTGGAATATGAATATGAATGGAGTTTATGAAAATTAGTGGAGTTAGTTTAGGAAAATTAGAGAAAATAAAGAATTAAAAGAAGAGGCAGAATGCCACGAAAAATTCAATATTGCGCTCAAAATTACCTTGCTTGTCATTTTCCAGGAAAAATCCAATAATATGGGGTGCATGTTCACCCCCGCGGGGGTGCGGGGGTGAACATGCACCCCATATTATTGGATTTTTCAAGGAAAATGGGGTTCGATAGGGAAATGTTGACCAAATTTTTGTAGGATATTAAAATTTTTTATTAAAATTTTTCTCTGCGAGGCTATTTTTAGGTAAAATTTTTCGCTGCGCGGCCATTTTTGGATGAAATTTTTCTTCAAAAAAATTTTTTATTTGAAAAATGTGGCTTTTTAAAAAATTTACGCTACCCCCGCCCCCGCGGGGGCCCCCGCAAGGGGTCACCCCCGAACCCGTCCCCGCAAGTGCCAACCCCGCAAACCCCGACCCCCGCACAACCCGCCCCCGCACTGCGGGGGCGCAACCCTAATCACAAATATTTGCCAACCGGCAATTTAGGCAAAATTAATTAAAAATTTGCAACCAAAAAAGGATGTGAATAACAAATGGGCATTAATTAAATTAATATAATTTTCTGAATTTAATTTTGAATAAATTCATTTTCTGATTAATTTTAAATATATTAATTGATAAATCCAATACTTTTTTTTAAATATTTAGGATAAATTTTTGGTTCTGAATTAATTTGTGTTAAATTTCCAAAATATAATCCAATACTTTTAATATTTAATAATAAAATTCACAGGGTCGCATCAACCAATTAGGCGGCATTTTCATAAATGGACGCCCACTTCCCCATCAAACACGTCTTCGAATTATCGAATTGGCCAAAAGAGGAGTCAAGTGAATAATTCAAAATTAATTTAATTTAATTATTACCTCCTTTCCAAGGCCATGCCAAATAAGCCGTCTTCTTCGAGTATTTCCAATCATTTTTTCCTTATAATTATTCTTCATAGGTCTCACATGGTTGTGTCTCAAAAATTCTGTATAAATTTGCGGAAACGGGTTCAATTGCCCCGGGCGGCACAACTCCAAGCCAAAATGAACAACGTCAATCATCTTCATTTCATTCATTAAATGAAGGAGCCAATCGAGGGAATAAACTATCGCCGCAAAAATGCAAAAAAGGGCGGCACGAATTGAAACACAGTATCCAACAAATTTTGGGCGACAATGAAAACGAGCAAAGTAATTCTTCCAGAATGGAATTTAAAATTTTCTATTTTAAATAGATATTTCTGTTACGAAAATGACTGGTATCAAATCAACTCGGCGAATTCGGACTTGGTTTGGGCCGGAACAATTAAATTTGCTTGAGGGCAGTTTCCAGCGAAATTTACGAATTAATGGGTAAAATCCATCCTGTTGGATATTTTCGTTAATTTAATAACAATGCATATTTTTTAGTGGATATCCAAGTGCCGAGGAACGCTTTGAATTAGCCCGGCAAACTGAATTGCCAGAGACAAAAATTCAAGTTGGAAAAATATTAAAATATTAAATAATATTTTTATTTATTTTTTAAAGGTTTGGTTTTCAAATAGACGTGCTCGATTTAGGAAATCTTTGGCATTCGCTGACAATTTTGGTGGATTTATTAAGGATTTTATGAAGAATAATAATGGAGATAGGACGAAAATTGAGATGAAGCCATCAATTTGAAATAATTAATTAATTATGACAATTATATTATAATTTTTATGATTATCTTTCTTATCTTATGACATTTTTATTTAAAAATCTATGTACTTATTTTCTATATTCTAAAGATTTTTCTGACAAATATTCAAATATTTAACATTTTTTAAAATTTTTACATTTGAAATTTTATTTTTTATTAAAATAAAAATTGCATCTTTATATCTATTTCTAGAAATACTTAGTTAAAAAAACATAAAGATCATTCCGTACGGAATGCGTGGGGGATTGTCTGGCCAATTCTTATTCGCCTTTAAGCGCGTGTTTCGTTTATCGACGCGTCGAGAATATATACAATATTTTCTCGTTTTTTTCTTCTCTTGTTCCTAGCCCAACCACTTCCATTCCCACACTTTCATTCCCGAAAAATGACGAGTGTAGGTTCACATTATTTTTTTCAAATAAATCAATTAAATATTTTATACCTATATAAAGATATAGTTTTTCATAATTCCATATTTCTATCAAATAAAATTAAAAATTTAATTTATTTCCTATCATCATCATCAATATACGACTAACTAAATATTAAGTATCATGGTGGAATTTAACGATTTATGGCCGGTAAATTATTTTTTATATCTATTTATATAAATATATTATCAGTTTTTTAAGTTTGCAAAATCTAGCAAATAAATTTTTTTATTTAATAATAAAAATTTTTAATTGAAAATTTTATTAAAATGATATTATAAATATTTTAGCTTTTTAAAATTCTGAATCAATTAAAAGTGAGAATTTTTAATAATTTTTATGTGACTATGTTATTAAATAATTTAATAAAATAATTATTTATTCTTATTTTAAATTTTAAGATTTTCCTTTGGATTTTGCTTGGACTATTCATTTTCTACATTTTTCCAATAATTTTGATGATTTCCGTTTTATCACTTTGCACCATTGTTATTTTCGTTTATGGACTTTTGAAGGGAATTCATCGAGAACCGGTAGCTAAAAATATATCAAATTATTTAAATTTTATTTTTTGCCAGTATTCTTCCCCCAAATGGGATGGGGCACGCAGAATAATTTGCCGAATTTTGTAAAATATTTAAATTATTTTTATTCTATTTTTCAATTTATTCAGTGAAATTTATGGCAAAATTTGGTATGGTGAGTTAAAATTAAAATTTTAGTCAATTTTAAAATTAATTTAAAGGGTATGAAATTGATGAAATGAATTTTGATCAAATTCCCTCTGCTGCTGAGGGTCCAGCATTGTTCATTGCCTATCATGGAAGGCCCTGTTTTGATATTCCATTTTTTATTGCACAAGTTTTTCTTCGTAAAAAGAGACTCATCCATTGTGTGGCACTTCGAGACAATTTCAAATTCCCAGGTCCGAAAATATATTTTTTTTAATAGATTAATTTTTAATCCTATTTCTAATAAGACTAAAGTGTTTTTGGGGGTGAGTTGGGTAAAATGTTCTCCCATGGCCTTCGTCGGTAGCCTAAGCCCTTAGTGGCCCAAAAAGGAGAGATTATGTATTAGTTGGACTGGACTTTAAGAATATTTTTTTGTTATGCGCGAAAATGGAAAAAAAGAACTTTGGCGAAAAGTGAAATAATTTTGGAGAAATGATCGGGTGTAAAAAGTGGCTTGTGGCAAAATATGATTGATAGGGAAGTGCGTGATATTTGGACAAAAAGTGGGGAAGGAATATGGTAAGGAAAATAGTTGCCATTGACAATAATAAAGGATAATTAAAACAATTTCATGAAATTATGCCCTTTTTTCAGGTCTTTCCCATGTTGTTTGGGCAATGGGCGCATTTCCGGGCACAACACGGGAAGAATGCATTTCCAAATTGAAAGAGGGCAAATTGGTTTTGATTGCCCCTGGCGGATTGCCCGAATGCTTAAAATCCAGCCCAAAAACTTATAATTTTATTTGGGGTATCAAATTGGATAAGAATTTGAGGGGAATTAATTTTTTATATTAAAGGCAATCGACTTGGATTCGCCAAAGTTGCATTGGAATCGAAAGCAGTAAGTCCTTCCATTTTTAAAAAATATTTACTGCTAATAAATTAGCCAGTAATTACAATGTTCACCGAAAATTGTCGACCTCCTGGATTTTTTGCCGGTTTTCCTGTTAAAGTTTGACTATTATCCGAATTCTATTTTAACATTTTTCCTTTCAGCTTATCACCCATCTTGGTAGCCCAATGAAATTTAATGAAGATGAAACACCGGAAAATGTCAAAGAATTGTGCATGCTTTCAGTTAGTGAAATTTAATAAAAACAAATTAAATTTTTAGTTGTCCAATTTAATTCAAAAACATCAACAATTACCTTGCACAATTTTCAAAGCAATGCGGCAAAGAATTTTGAAGAAAAAGGAATATGAAGAAATTCGAGAACATTGATAGTAAATATAAATATACGAGCGCTGGGATGCCGCTGCGCGGCATCCCAGCGCTCGTCAAAACATTTTAAAATTAAAATGATGGAAAGTTAAATTCTCAGTTTCAGTTTTATTTAATGAAAAAAAAACAAAAAACACTAATTCCCTTCGTTCGTATTAGTTAGCTGGAAAATTAGCTTGATTAATTAATGTTAATGATCATCATCTCCATCTATATCTCTAATTCATTATTTATAGTTCTATTCATTCATTATTCAATTTCCCCTTAATTCAATCCAAAAATTCTCGATCATTCCCGGCAGTATTCTATTTATTCTCGATCATTTCCGAATATTTGCTTTTCATTCTCGACTATTCCCGGCCTTTTACTATCCATTCTCAATAATTCTTGAAATTTTCTTTAATCTGGCGAATTTCCGGCATTTTATACTTCATTATTGTTAATTCTCAGCATTTTATGAATTTTCAGCTTCTATAATAAATTCTTGAAAATTCCCGGCTTTTCCTCTTCATTCTAGTTTGAACTTGATCCCAATCTAAATATAATCTTCCTTTCTATTCCCGGGTTTTCCTTTTCATTTCTGGCATTTCTTATCTTATTTCCTCATTTTTCTATTAATTAACAGCTTTTTAAACAAATCCCGATAAATTTCAATCAATATTACTTATAGTTATCTTATTTAATTCATTAATGGCCTTATCCCACATTCCTAAGTATTCTAACTTATTCCCGGGTTTAATTTTACATTATTCCAATGAATTCAATGTTTAAGGGACTTCATTCTCGACAATTCCAGGCATTTTATATTCCAATCGCATCCATTCCTGGCTTTTTGCCTTTCATTCTCGACCATTCCCAGCATTTTTGAAAATTCTTTTCCTCTTCATCTTGAATTCAATCATGCCCATTCCTATTCATCCTTCCTATTTTTGGGATTTCCTTCTCAATCCAAGCATTTCTAACTCATTTACCTTATTAATTATCGACTTTTTAAACTGAATCCCAATAAATTTCATTCAATATTATCATATTTAACTTATTAATTAATGGCCTTACCTTTCATTCCAAGCTATTCTAACCTGCTTTTCTTTTTCCATTATTCCAATGAATTAAATGTTTAGGGGAGCGCCCGGTCGCCGCTGCGCGGCTCCCGGCCGCTCCCATTGGTTCAAAAATTACCATTTTTAACTCATTTCGATATTTTCTATCCAAATTAGGAAATTATCACAATAATTCCATATCATTTTACAATTATTTACAAATTTTCGCATATTTACTAATATTCCATTAATAATTAAAAATTTTCTCATTTAATTTATTAAATTATTTTTCAAAATCTATCTAAATATACTAAATGGAGAGTTCCGGGACAAATTAACATTTGAATATTTTAACTTTGGCGTTTTGTTGTTTTTATTTTTAGATTCTTTCCAAAAAATTACGAAGATTGAAGAAATAAAGAAAAATAAGTTTATAGACAAGAAGTATAAAGAAAAAAGAAAAGAAAATATTTTTATTATAGAAATAAACATTCTGAAAATTATAATGATAAAATAAATGAGAAAATTTTTAATTATTAATGGAATAGTAGTAGAGAAATATTAAAAAATCATATGAATTTATGCGATAGGTTGTGAATAATTGTAAAATGCTATGAAATTATGATGACATTTTCAGGAAAAAATATCAAAATGTGTTAAATATGATCATTCTTGAGCCAATTGGAGCGGCCGGGAGCCGCGCAGCGGCGACCGGGCGCTCCAATAAACATTTAATTCATTGGAATAATGTAATAGTAAATTTGGCAATAGGTTAGAATAGTTTGAATCGATAGATAAATGCATTCATGAGTTAAATAAGATTATATTTAGTAAAATTTATTGGGATTTGGTTCAAAAAGCCAATAATTAATAGAAAAAATGAGGAATGAGAAGGAAATCAATCTCAAAAATAGGAAGGAAAAATATGGTATGGCCATAATTGAATTCAAGAATTAAGTATAAATGCCGAGATTATAAAATGCCGGGAATTGTCAAGAATGGCATAAAAAGCTGGAAATGGTGTATAATGAAGTATGATAAACCGGTAATAATCGAGAATGAAGTATTAAAAGGCGAGAATATTCCTGAATGAATTAGAAAAAGTTGGAAATGTTCGAGGAATGGTAAAAAGCCGGGAACAGTCGAGAATGAAGTATAAAAAGCCGGGAATAGTCAAGAATGAAATATAAAAAGCCTGGAATTATCGAGAATGAAGAGAAAAATGCATGGAATTCATGAGAATGTTGGGGATGAATGAACGGGAAGCTGAAAATGAATGAATAGAAATAGAAATGATGAATTAGAGGCAAAGGTTAAGGTCTTGACTCTTGACCATGATCAGGAATTAAGTAAGCTAATTTTCCAATAAAATCTAACTATTATCAGGGTGAATAATTTATTCTATTGTTCCATTTAAAGAGAACTGAAAGTGAGAATAGTCGAGAATGTAGGGTATAAAACCGGTAATTGTTAAGAAGGAAGGTTATAAAGCCGGGAATGGTCGAGAATGAAGGGTAAAAAGCTGAGAATGGTCGAGAATGAAGGTTATAATGTCGGGAATGGTCGAGAATGAAGGGTAAAAAGCTGAGAATGGTCGAGAATGAAGTTTATAATGTCGGGAATGGTCGAGAATGAATAAAAAAATGTTGGAAATCTCGAGAATGTTGTGGTTGAATGAAGGGAAACTTGAGTAATGAATAAATAGAACTAAAAATGATCAATTAGAGACATTGGTGGAGTTTATGATGTTATTAAATATTAACTAAGCTAATTTTCCATTATTATCTAACTAATATGAGGTAGGGGAATTTTTTTCCCATTTTTTCATTTAAATATTATTGCAATTGAGATATTAGAGCTTTCCATTAATTTTATTTCAAAACGTTTTAACGAGCGTTGGGATGCCGCGCAGTGGCATCCCAACGCTCGTGTTTATTTCTATTCCAAAAATATTTCCTTTTCTTTATTTCTTTATACTTCTTGTCTATAAACTATTTTTCTTTATTCCTTCACTACATCATTTAATTCTGGACAAAAAATCCAAAATATTAAAAAAACAAAACGCCAATAAAAAAAATCTCAAAGTTGCATTTATTGCGGATTAATATATTAGAGATAAATAAAGTATTATTTTGAAAATTTTTGTAAAATATTTCTCATTATAATCGAATTTATATAATTTGATCATTTTCTTCCTTTATTCTTCTTTTCAATGCGTGGCTGAATTCAACCGTTCCTTCTTCATCCACTCCTTCCTCCGCTGTACCCAAATTCTTTCGCTCATTTTCGATGCTTTTAAGTCTAGGGACACCGGCTTGATCGCAAATTTGATTAAGCATTTGGCGGCCTAGAAATTGTCGAATGTCAATTCGGGGACGGGAACGTTGTTCGCAATGCTCAACCAATTGCCAGGCCTAATAAATTATAGAAATTATTTCAATAGCTTAGTTCATCAAATGGAATTAATTTAGTTGAAAAGGCGGCATTAAATTGGGGCAAACAGGCGGAATTATTTTGGGGCAAATAGGCGGAATTATTTTGGGGCAAATAGGCGGAATTATTTGGGGGCAAATAGGCGGAATTATTTGGGGCAAATAGGCGGAATTATTTTGGGGCAAATAGGCGGAATTATTTGGGGCAAATAGGCGGAATTATTTTGGGGCAAATAGGCGGAATTATTTGGGGGCAAATAGGCGGAATTATTTGGGGCAAGCAGGCGGAATTATTTTGGGGCAAAACAGGCGGAATTATTTTGGGGCAAATAGGCGGAATTATTTTGGGGCAAATAGGCGGAATTATTTTGGGGCAAATAGGCGGAATTATTTGGGGGCAAATAGGCGGAATTATTTTGGGGCAAATAGGCGGAATTATTTTGGGGCAAATAGGCGGAATTATTTGGGGGCAAATAGGCGGAATTATTTGGGGCAAGCAGGCGGAATTATTTTGGGGCAAAACAGGCGGAATTATTTTGGGGCAAATAGGCGGAATTATTTGGGGGCAAATAGGCGGAATTATTTGGGGCAAGCAGGCGGAATTATTTTGGGGCAAAACAGGCGGAATTATTTTGGGCAAATAGGCGGAATTATTTTGGGGCAAAACAGGCGGAATTATTTTGGGCAAATAGGCGGAATTATTTTGGGGCAAAACAGGCGGAATTATTTGGGGCAAGCAGGCGGAATTATTTTGGGGCAAAACAGGCGGAATTATTTTGGGCAAATAGGCGGAATTATTTTGGGCAAATAGGCGGAATAAATTTAGTGCAAAGAGGCAATTTTTTTTAAAAATTTCCCACCTTTCTAAAATTATCTCTTTTCACATTATGTGCAATCAAAATTGCATAAATATCTCCTAGCCGAACAAAATCATTAATGCCCGGCCTCTCTGAAAATTCACCCAATTGTCTCATCGATTCGCCAGGATCAGTTTCATAAAGACTTAAAATATTTTTAATAATATTATTTTAATTTTATATTATTACATTTTTATGTCCAAAAATTGTCGAATAATTTCAAGTGTTTCCCTCAATTGTTCCTGTCTTTCAATTAAATATTTTTGTTGTTGTTGTTCTTTTCCGGCATCCAATTTTTTCAATTTTTTATTCAAGCATCCAAGTGCTTCTGAATAGGCGGCAGCTGCCTTTTCATAATCATGTAATTCATCAATTTCCACCTATTTGAGTATTTAATTTTAAACAAAATGAATTCCTTTACTTGTGCGCATGCTTCATAAAAATTTGAGAGCAAATCCATTGCGCCCGCCTTCACATAAAATGCCTCAATTTGGCGCATTAATTGGGCATCATCCTTCCAATTCAATGTTTGCAAATGATTTCCAGCCATCCGATAAATGTCTTTATCCCTCGCCGTATTGGCAAATAAAATTACCCGTTTTGTGTCACCGGATTTGAGCAAAGCGCGCATTGCCTTAAATTCAAACGAATTATTTTGATGATGGGTTGCCCCTTTTGACTTCAATTTTGTTGCCAGCTTGTGTGAATTTTTTTGCAGCAAAGTGGTAATTTCCTTGATGAAGGCAACAACGGGCAATTTGATCCAAAAGACGTGATCTTTCGATGGCCGATAAATTTTCTGCCAAATTAAACAATTAAGTTTTAACTCTTTTAAACTAACCTAATTTGTTTGGAGTCAGCAAATTATCCAAATCATCCGTCATTATCACATTTTTATTCATGCACAAATTGACTGCTTCAGAATACTTTAAAAAGAGAAATTATTTAAATAATAAATTTGAATTTGTACTTTTTTTGCATAAACCAACAATTGGACAGCTCTTCGATCCTGTTGATTTGCAGAGAAAAATTCGGCAGCCCTCAACAAAACAGATGGATCGGATTTTTCATTTAATTCTTGGGCAATCAAATCCAGCGCCCCAAATTGTTCAGTTTTAAAGGCAAAATCCAATGCGCGGCCAATCATACCGGCCTAAAATGGGAATAGATGAATTTGAAATATTTTCATAAATAATTTTCGACCACTCAACTTATGGTAAAGCATTACTGCTTTGTCCGCATGCCCTGCCAAATCCTTATAATAATCTGCTGCTTCGACTAATTCTGCGCCACCGGCCATCAATGCCAAATTGGCCAATCTGTCCATCATATTATTTTCCTTGGCCAGCCGTATTGCACTGGAATATGCGCCAGCTTGGCTAAAATAATGAACGGCTTGTTGGAAATCGCCGTGCATTTCGAATTGAAGGGCCAAATGGAAAGAGGCTGCCCGATTGGCAGTTTGGTCCACAATTTTAGCAGCCTTATTAAGCAGTAAATCCCTTTTAAATAATAAATATATTTATTTACTTCTTGTAATTGGCCATTATAGCAAAGAATGCGCACAACGGAGAGGAAATCCTGTGCACTTTGGTAATAATTTTTTGCGGTTTCAATATCGCCGGTACTCTCCAAAAATTGGGCCCACCATTTGAAGAGTCCCCTATAAAAATATAATAATTCAACTTTTTTATTTTTTCCTTACTTTTCTGCCTTCTTTTTCACATAAAATTCCAACACTTTTGGTTCATCACAAAGCATCCGGGGCACTTCAAAATGATGCACATTTGCTTTTTCATAGCTTTTAATAAATTCAAACTATTTTATTTATTTTCCATTCTCACTGTTCAATGGCCTTTTCGATGGCCCCAATACTCTCCAAATGTTTTGCATAATTATAATGGGTTTGCCTCAAATGAATTCGATCATTTTTCTCCGCCACCCCAAATGCCTCCGTCCATTTGCCCTGTGCTTGATATATTTTGTTCACTTCATTCCAATTTTCGGCCTTTTCAAAGAGGCGAATGGCTTCCTCCTTTTATAGAAAGGTCATTTCATATTCTTATTTAGTAATTTGCCCAACCGACCATCATTCCCAATTCAATTGCCAATCGAGCAATTTGCATATTTTCCTCCTCTTTTGCCTCCAATGCACGTCGAATTGCGCGGGCTGCCCGCGAATTGCCCATATGGCCAAGGCAGACACGGGCCACATCAATTCTGCGAGTTTTGACACACATTCGAGCCTATAAAGGAAAAATAATCATAAAATAATAATAAATCCCAACCATATGCTCCCAAACACTTTCACTGAAATACAAAATTATTTGGCTGAATTAATGATTGGAAATGACCTTTTGATGAATTTGATTGCTTTAAATGCATTGTCCATTTGACCAATACAAAGGAAAAAACTGAAATCCAGCATAGCTTGAACTGCTTTCAAATCCTTTGGATCAATGCCAACAAATTCGCGCAATGTTCGACGAAAAATTAACCGAGAAATACTTCTCTCAATGGTCAAATCATCTTCATCGTCGACTTCAATCTATTTAGGCAGGGAAATTTAAAATAAAATATAATTTTTTGTTACATTTCGTAAGAAATAAATGAAAGGGACAGAGACGAACACAAGGGAATCTGCTTTTGCCGTTTTTTGTTGTAAATCATGCATTTGAATGCCATATTCGGCCGTCACAAACATACTCAATAAATGGGAGGGAATTGGCTTAAAATTAAAAACAATTCCAATTAAATATTCTCCATTTCCATCGTCCTACCCCATCATTTGTTCCACCGGCACTGATTGCCTCACAAACAAGTAATCTTGGATCATTTTGGTCCCAAAAATGATTTCCCGGAAGATGGGATGGCAATCGATATCTGGATTGTTCCGTCTCAATTTTTCTATAAAAATAATTAAATTAAATATTATTCACAAATTTTTACCGAATTGCCGCAGTTTTTGGCCTCCTTTCGGCACTTTCACTTCGGCCAATTGAATCTTGTTCATATTGTTGTTGGTCAGTTATGCCGGAATGGAAGGAAAAATAACTGACGGAATCATTCTCCGCCTCCCAAACATAAAGTCGTTCATTAGGCCGTTCCTCATCAACCTTTTGAAAATATTTATCGTAAATACTCTTTTTATTAATTACGCATGGGATAAAAAGAGAATTTTTGGTAATTTACCTTTTGTAAAGTAAAGCTGACTCGATTGCCGGCAGAATTCACCCGAATGGAAAGCCATCGGCCAAATTGTGGAATTGAATTGCACAAATTGGAAGAGCGAAATGTCAATTTCATTGCACTGTAAAATTACAAATTAAAAAATTCAAATAAAATTATTTTGCCTTTCACTCAAATCATAAATCCGTAAATATCCAAGGGAACTGGCCACACAAAGCCATTTGCCTTTGACACTGATTTGGTCTGGACGACCTTCAATTTCACGAAAAGTGATTGCCCTTTTCACTGTGCCCTTCACAAATAATTGGGAATATATTTATTGTTAATTCTGGATGGGATTTACCTGCAATGTATGCACCAAAAGTTGTTCATTTGCCAATGTGTAAACATGTTGATTAAAATAAGCTGCCTGCGCCACATTTTGGACATCAAAAGCGGCAACATGGCTTATTTGAATTGGCGCATCCTTTGAACAATGAATTTGGTCCAATTGAATTTTTGCATCATCCCATAGCAGCAAATGATTGCCAATAACGTAGAAACCCCGAATATTCGAATGCAATTGTAATTCTTGCGTTTCAACTGGATCCGTTATTTTGACAAGTGTCAACAATTGGGCGCTCACTTGGATTACGGCGAACTGCGCAAATTTGGGAAATTTTTCATATTAGAAGCTTCGGGGCTAATAATTTTCAGAAACCTTCTAAAAAGATCTCTAGAGAGGGGCTTTTATTAGAAAACTGTATTTTTAATTGACCAATTTTTATTTTTTTCTGACAAAATTATTTGATAAAAAATTAATTTGGATGAATCATAAATTTGGATTAAAGAGGAGGATATTTGTATAGAAAATTTATTAATTTATTCTTACTTCACTATCAACGAAAAATTCGACACATTGAGAGAGGAAAATTTGCACAGAATCTCCAGAATTCAAGGCAAATGCCGTCGATGTATTGGACCATGCCATTCCAATGACCTGAAAAATAATTTATGGAAAATGTAGAAAACGGGAGTGGGGATTAAAAAGGAAGCAGGGGATGAGGGAAATGGAAGGAATTTTAATCCATTAATGGAAAATATTAAAAATGAAAAATAACGAAAAACACAGAATTGACCTTTGGAATGTTGAGGGAAATTGCGCCAGCCAATTTCCATTGTTGATCAATTGGAATTGGAGCTGACCCGCCATCCGCCGATGAATCATCACGAATTCGACGCCAAGTGGCCAATCGCCATTTGCTGGTCACTCCACAAATACTATCTAAAATTGGCATTCAAAAATGGCATTTAATCAGTGTTTTACCTTTTTTGGAGGAATAATTCAGCATTAAAACTTGTTCATCACTTCCCTCATATCCCCTCTCGGTGCTCAATCTCAATATGGCACTGTCCTCTGCTTCCAAATCCCAAATTCGAATTTCCCTTTCGCCATAGCCAAATGCCACAGTTTTGGTGTCAATTCGAAGCATTTGAAAATGTTTGGATTGGGCACCCAATTTCACCTATAAATTAATTTACCGTATTTTTCCTATTAGAAGTCCTAGTATCAAAATTTTGTTACTTGTCGGCTATCTGTCTCAAGATTTGATTTTTTTTGAGAGATTCTTATTCTACTCATATTTGATTGTAAATCGATTTTTGTGATTTTAGGGTTGACAAATTTTTCAGGAATAATTTAAGATAATTTTTGGGGAAAAAAACTGGAGACAGATAATTGGCAATTACCAAAATTTTTAATTTTTTAACTTATTTTTTGTATCGTAAAACATTTTAAAAATTTAAAAAACATGTTCTAAAAATGTTTGGATTGTAAAAACATTTTCTGATTTGTTGCAAATTATTTTTGAAAAAATTTTATTTAACAAATTTTTACCTCTCTGAAATTTAGTAACCCCTCTCATTCAATTAGAAATCCTCTTTGGAGGATCTCTGAAATTTTAAGCCCCGAGGCTTCTAATAGAAATAATACGGTATTTAAAAATTCTTCCCTCTCACTTTTATTTTATCATTTGCCAATCTGCCTTCAATTGCCAATTGATAAAACATCATTCCTTCGGTGATGGCCAAAATATTCATTCTATTTGGCATATCCACCAATTGGAGAATGCTACTGTCCGCCTTAAAATATTATTTTAAAACAAATATTTTTAAATTAAATTTGCCTGGAAAATTCGATTCAATTGATTGCTTTTTGGCTCATACAAATAAATTCCGCCCTGTTCAGTGGCCAAAATGAATGCGCAAACTGTGTCCACCCCAATTAATCCTTTTCCCTTTTCCGTCTCCAAATCTTCTTCAAAACTTTGCCAATTTTTGCCTTTATGTTGGCTCAATAATTCCGCCAATGTTCCCTTCTTTTGCAATTGTGGCTTTTCTTTTCCAGCACTCCCAAATTTGGTACCACCGCCGGCACTCATTGGATGCAATAAATGCCTAATAAATTATATTTTAAATTCAATTAAATTTAATTTTGTACTTGGCAATTTTTTTGCAGCAAACATCTTTTGGCTTTTCCTCGTTCATTTTTGCACTGCTCAAATGGTCCAAACGACTTTCATTTCCATCGAATTGGAAGGTGCGAATATCGCCATTCTATTGCGTTAAATATTTTATAAAAAAATATTAAAATTGAATTACAATATCGGCCGCAATTAACAATGAACCATTTTGGTTCCAAAGAAGACAGCAAATATCGGAAAGGCCAACATTTAAATCATCGCTTTCTTTTAATAAATTTATTTCTATGTTTTTTTTGTTTTGAATACCCGTTCTTTTGATTGGATCCACCAAACTCAAATGTCCATTTTGCCAACCAACAACCAACAATGATTCCTCCGGATGCCAACAAAAACAATTCGGTGAAACTTGGGGGCGAATTTTTGAGGAGAAAAATGGTTTTCCACCCTAAAATATTCAAATTTTGAGGAAAAATATTATTTTTCACCTTTTTGGTGAAAAAACTGATAAATCCGCCGCTCTCGGGATTATGGGAGGAAACACCCAACAAATCCCTGGATTGGTGCCAATCCAAGCGAAGATGTTTTGTGCTGCCCCCAGGCAAAGTCATTTTTTGAAATTATCTGAATAAATATAAATGCAAAAAATGTCAATAAAATAAACAAAATGTCGAAATGGGCAAAAATTCTTGGACATTACCATGGCAACCAACTTTCTTTCTTTTCTCTAATTAATGTTCGATTTTTTCCTTCGTATAAACCATGTTATAAAGAAAATAGGAAATATTTGTATCGAAATGAGAATTGACTCTTTTTAAAGTGCAACAAATATTGAACTCAATGAATAAACATTTTAATGAATTCACAACGGAATAAAATATGATAAATAAAAAATGCAGAATTAAATTTTAACTTTTAAGCTAATAAGTAGAGTTGTTAAAAATCGGTTAATTAACCGAATTTTGGCAAAATCTTTTGCAAAATCCAAATTTATATTTTTGAAAAAATGCCTTTTTTCGGTTTCTCTTATTTTCGGTTATTTTGGGCTAAAATTCCTACATAATTTCGGGTTTTAATTTAATCGAAATCGATTTTGAACAACCCTACTAATAATATAATGATATATTCTTCATGGATAATATTTTTTACTGATGATGATGAATTAAGTTCAAACATTTTTTAGATTGATTATTAAACTCTGTTCGCATTTAAAATGTAGCCAATATTTTTATTTAACAAATTATATAGAAATTTAAAAAAGTCATAAGCTCATTTAGATTAAAGAATTGTGAAATAAAATAGAATATAAATTAATTAGATAATTAGCTCAAATAGCTTGGGGATAAAATGACGGAAAATGCAATTAATGGGCTTTGAATGACCGGTGAGAGGGCATACGGACTGAGGACAAGTGCCGAAAGGAATTGAGGCGAAAAAATGATGGGCGAAAGGACATAAGGGGACAAAACAAAGGGACTGGCGGCAGCCGGATTCAAAATAAACGGGGACAAGGCCAATGGGGACAAAATGAGTGGAGTGAACACTTGGGGGGAAAGAATGAATGGGGAAAGGACCAAAGGGGAGAGGACAAAGGGCACAAAGGCACCGGGGGTGAGGATGGCCGGATGGATGGCCAAAGGTGTCTGAAAAATTGCGGGAAAGAGGATAATAAATTTGAATAAAAATTACCAAAATAATTGGCGCAAAAACGACGGGCGAAAGGACCAAAGGTGACATAAGACGAGGCGAAAGGACGAATGGCACAAATGCCCAAGGGGAAAGAATAACCTGCGGGGAATTGGGAATTAATATTTAGGATAATGTGGATAATTTACTGGTCCAAAAATGGACGGTGACAAAATGACTGGTGTAAAAATGATTGGCGACAAAATGATTGGATTGAATTGCAAAAATTGCTACAAATTTAAATTTATTAAATTTAATTAAATATTTAATTAAATTTGACCCCAATGAATGAAGTGAAAACAATGGGCGACAGGATGACCTGCCGTTTTGTTCGATTGCCCGGAAGGTCAATTGCATTTGTTGGCTCTTTCCGCGTAATTTTGAAAGATTTAATTTCGGCCAATGTGTGAATGTCCTTTTCGATGTATTCCAACATTTTTGCTTTGTCCAATGTGATAAATCGATTTAAAGCCTTCAAAAATATATTTTATATCTTTGTTTTTTTTTAATACTTCAGCATCGGCAAACGGCGATTCTTTTCCATAAAGTAATTCCAATTGGTCCTTGGAAAGAAGTGCAAAACCCGTTTTGTTCATGTCACGAATCTATATTTTTGGAATATTTTTAACTAATAATTTTTACCTGATTTTTATCAATTTTTTTGTGTATTGTTTCGAATAAATCAATTTTTTCCGTTTCTGATTCCGCAAATGCATCACTTAAATATACATAAATTGAATTTAAAATTATTAAAAATATTGTTTTTATTGATTGGAAAATTAATTAGCATCCAAATTTGTGCTTTATAATTAAATATATTTAAAATTCATAGAAAATATAATAAATCTAATCATAGATTGCTCTTTTAAAGTGTGATCACATTACTTTTTGGATAATGTTTTTTTATCCTTTTTCTGTTTATTTACTAGAAAGATCTGCTACTGAATTTGCCTAGAAAAATTCGACTATAAATGACAAGAAAGACGAAAATAATCCTCGACTTATTTTTTTAGTTGAAATCATTTAAAAAGTAAGTTTTTTATTTACTTAAAATTAATTAACATCCAAATTTGTGCCTTATTAAAAAAATATTTTAAATTCTTACAAAATACAATTAATCTAACCGTAAATTTATTAGTCTTTTAAAGAGCGCGAACATTTAATTGTCTTTTTTGGATAATATTTTACACTCTTTCTGTACTAGAAAGATCCGAATTTGCCTAGAAAGTTCGACTAAATGACTAGAAAGATGAAAATAAAAATAATCCTCGAGATTCGGTTGCCTAGAAAGATTATCATAAAAAATGTAGTCAATGACGATGATGACACTTGCCTAATATTTTGTTTTGTAAAATAAAGTGGTGTGCCATCTTTGGTGCGAGTTTCGCGTTCATATTTTTCTTTGTCAAAATGTTTTGACCAAATTGTTTTCAAGGATTCATCGCCGGTTGCTGAACTGGTTGTACTGTTTAATTCCTTTAAATTATATTTTAAATTATTTTCGAATTATTTTTGACTACTTTTTCAATTAATTCCGCATCCTCAATTACGCCGGATGCTTCCATAATCTTAAAAATGGCAATTCATTTTAATTTAGTTAATATAATTTACGCACAAAATCGAGCCACATTTGTTGGTCTTGGGCACTGAAGCCCATTGGCCCGCCAATATTTTTGAGCATATTTGGAATGCTCGTCAAATTCTTTTTTAAAATAAATACAAAAAATAGAAATTGTTTCATTTTATGTATTTTACCTCAACACCTTTCCCTTCATCATGAATTGAAAATAATGAAGGGGACAAAAAATCAACCTAAAATCATTATTATTTATTTTTTTCTCCTTTTAAAATATTTTTATTGCAATTTATTTCCAAATTTTCTAATAAAACTCAAAAATATTTTCTCATTCTCATTTCCCACCGTTTCATTCCTTTCCGGGTCATCCTCCGGCGTAATGCTCAAAAATCTGGGCGAAACCATTCGCATTGTTTTATTGTCCATTTCGCTGGCATTTTTGCCCGCAAATGCATAACCCAATTTTATTCCATCCCTCAATAAATTCACAAATCTTTGAATTGGTTCCTTTGCCTTTTCATTTCTTTTTTTGTTCAAAAATTTATTCAATTTTTCCGGATTTTCCATCAATTCATGTAACTAAAATATATTAATAAATATATTAATATTCATTTTTAATTAAACGAACATCTTCCCCAATTAATCCCTGCCTTTTCATTCCTCTATATGTCAATTGGTCCATACTATTCACTTCCCCTTCCTCCAATTCTTTTTTTATTGCTTTTCTCTTTTTCTCACTTTGCTGAATTCGTTCCACCGTTTTTTGCCATCTTCAATTTAATTCAATCATTTTCTGATTTTAAACCACTTTTACTTACGGGATAATTTCCTTCTCGCCTTTTCCCTTTATTTTTAATACTTTTTTCATCAAATCCTTTGCCAATTTGCCCAAAGGACTCAATTTCCCTTGTGAAGGTGTCAACAATTCATAATAATTTTTCTTTACAATTCCCGTGTGCCTTCGTTCTCGTCGATGTTCATTGTATAATTTTTGGATTTTCACAATTGGTTTTATTGGATCTTTTTCGGATTTGGGCAATGGCGAATCCCTCATCATTCGAAAACTTCCAACCTTTAATATTTAGGAATAAATTAATTATATATTTAATTAAATTAAAATTAAATTTACCCAATTATCTTGTTCCATTTTTTGGCCAATTTTTTCAATTTTTTTTCGTTGTTCTTTTCTTTTATTCATTCGATATTTGTCAAATCTGGTTGCCTTCTCATTTGCCTTTAATAATTTAAATAATAAATAAAAAATATATTAAAATTAATTTAATTTTTACTTTTTCATAAAATTTTCTTCCATCAAATTTGCCATTCAATAAATCGGAAACGCATTTTGCGTGCATTGGCACAGTTTTCGCCTTTTTTGAGCATTCCCCAAATTCATCGTGAATTGGCTTTTCAAATTGTTTTAACCTAAAAAAAATATTAAAAATAATTCATTAAAAAATACTTTTCATTGGCAATGAGGGCAAAAATGTTTGAAAATGCTTGATCCGCCCCTTAATAAATTATTAATTTTATTATTATTTTTGTAATTTTTTTACAATGTTGATATAATCCAATTGCATGTTCATCCTGAATTTGTACATTTTGCACTTTGCTGTAAAAATTTTGTCTTCGTTTTTCTTTTTCCAATTCCTAAATTTATTTATTTATTTATTTTCAATTATTTTTACATTTAATTTTTCCATTTTTGGTGGAATTGTTGTTGTTGTTATTTTTGTGATTATTTTTATTTTTGATGATTTTGTAAAAATTTTCCTTCTTCCGTCCACTTTTGTTGTTGATCCATTCATTTTAATTGAATTAATTTGTTCCGCCAATGCCAATTTTTGGATTTCATTATAATTTGTTGAGAAAATTCCATTTTCATCGGCATAATTGCCCCCGGCAACAATCAACATTCGGCCAAATGCTGGAGTAGCAAATAATAAATTCAATAAAATTAAAAATAACATTTCTGAAAATTAAAAGTTGGTTAATTTTTCTTTAATTAATTTTGGCATAATTTAGGAAAAATATTTAGGCCGGAATATTGAATTAATTTTTTTCCTGAAATTGCATAATTCCATCATTTTACAAAAAAGTTCACAATTCATTTTTTTATATTTTTGATTAATAAATCTACCATTGGGCTAATTAAAATGGTGATTGGCGAGGAATACAGAGGAATGAAGGAGAAAGGAATTTTCACCTTAAAATAAATTGTTCAACAGGAAATATGCAAAAAATTGCTGACTTGTAGAGATGATTTACTCGCCAATTATTTTCCAGAGGGATCACGTAAATCCATTAAAATAAAAAGGAACTTCCTCCAAATTTGGGTAATCCCCTACTTTCGACAATTTTCGCCAGCAAGGAATGAGGGAAATTGCTTTTCACTTCGATGTTTGTTTTTTATGTGTTTTGACCTTTTTCGCCAATTTTCTTCCCAACTTGGGTGGTCAATTAATTGCTCAAAAACATGGGCAAATAAAAAATTGGAAGAGGGATTAGTGCGCTGAATATGATGAATTAACGGAATAGATTTACTTCAAAACATTAATTTGATATGAAAATGAAAATAATTAATGTTGATTAAAAAACTTTTTTGAATAAAATAAAAGATTACTAGGGAGAATCGAATTAAATAATTATTCTTAATTTATATTTAATTAGAATTTAATTCTTTCTTATGCACTAACTGTAATAAAAGTTATAAAAATAATAAAATAGTAAAATAAATTTTAATATTAATTAGACTAATTTCTCACAATCAATATTGTCCTCTGCCATTCGAAAAATGATCAAATGTTTCGATTGGATTAAAAATTGCATTTTCTCCTTTTTCAGTTTTCTTGGAGTCATTAAATTTGATGGTCTTTTTTCCAATGTTTTGCGGCAGAAATTTTTTTGTAACATCACAGCAGGGAACATTTTCGGAGAATGATTTTTGGTGGCTGGCAATTTGTAATAAATAATATTAAAAAAACGGTGATTTTTGATTTATTGTGGGAGAATGGAATAAAATGAAAGACACTTTGGCGGTTTTTAATGAAAAAGGAAACATTTTTTTGTTAATTCTTAATTTTATGGAATTCAATACTTAATCTGCTGACCATGACCAATTTTTATGTTTCATTAATAAATTTTTAATATATGATTGGAAAATTTTAAAAAAAACAATCAATTAAATTGCACAAAATACTCATCAATTTCTTCTAATAATATGCATTTTCAATAAATGCAATTATATTATATATTGAATCCAATTTTAATTATAATACAATTTACTAAAAAATAGATACTTAGAATAATAAAAATAAAATAAAATTTAATTAATAAAAAGATTAATATCAATTAAAAAAATCCGCCTCTAATCATCACATCATCAATTTCCACTCCAAATTTATATCATCAATGGACGCAATAATTTTGGCATCACTGCTGAAAAACTTCCTTGTTCACTTATGGTATCAATGTAAACAATTAATTCTTTATGCTTCTGAATCGTGTAAATTGTGCTCCAAAGCAGCTGAAGACATTCCGAATATCGAAGTGCGCCCTTTTGATCACCAAATTTCCGTTGTTCGAATCGAAGCAATATTTTTGCACTTTTTTCTGTCTCCTCATTCATTATCGCTTGACCAAATTTAGAAAGGGATGAGATTGCTTAAATAATATTAATTTTATTTAAAATTATATTTTACCTGAATTTGTGAACAATAATGACAAAATGAATACAAATTCTTCTCGACTTGGAGCAATTTGCAAAAAATATTTCATTGACAAATCAAAAGTTTCTGAGAAATTTTTAATTCTGAAAATAATTTTAAATGATTTAATTAATTAAAAAAAGTCGAACATAGGTTCCTCGGGATTTTTCAGTGAAAAAAATTTAACAAAAGGATAATCGATAATTTCCATCAATTCCGTTTCGGAATTTAATTTCATTGAATTAAAGCGAATTATTAAAAAGTATGCCGCCTGTGCAAAATTGCTTACGGCGATCATCTTAAAATTTAAAACATTTAAAAAATAACATATATTTTTATATTACAACTAATTTTATTCATTTAATTATAAAATTATTCTATTCTTGCTTGCCTGATCATTCAGATTTAGTCGAGAAAATGCCGGCAATATTTTTGCAATATCAATTGCTATTAACAATGTTTTGGTTAGGCTGGTTGGTTCTGAATGAAAAACGCCATATTTTGCGACATTTTCTTCAAATTTTTCCTTATCCAAAAATATGATCGGCTGTTTCTGAAAATAAAATTATTAACAAATAAAACATTTGTTGATTAACCCTAAAGAATTCAGTATGAGCCAACAAATTATCTTTGCATTGAATCAATTCTTCAAATGTTTCGAACTTGTCAACAAAACTGTTTGGAAATCCAAAAACACCGAGGAAAACAAGAATGGCTTTCTCTTCAATGTCCAATAGCTTTTTTAAATAAATATGACCATCATCATCTTCTATTAATTAAATTTTAATAAATTAATTTAAAAATATTAAATTAACCATTAATAATGCTAATTTTATTTTCCATTTTTAATGGTTGTCTTTTTTCACGATTTTTGACCACTTAAAATTAATAGTATTTTTTTAATTTCAAATTTATTCAAACATTCTTGTTTCATCCCTGCCTCAAGGCATCGACGCATCCGACAACCACGACATTTGGAAATTCGCAATTTTCTCTCAATTTCACTTTCCACCTTTTCTCTTAATCTCACTTCACAATCGCATTGGTATTTACGATTACTGGTGACAAGACGTCTATAAAATTTGGAAATTAATTTGAGAGAAAACATTTTTTTTTCAAATGATTTTCATTCTTTTGCTGAAAAATCGGTTTTTCTTGGATAACTAGTTTGTGCTTGATCCTAGTCCTAGACCCCCAAACCTTATACCAATTTTATAGAGCTAATTTATACGCGTCGATTGATATATATTTTATCAAAGTTTGGTGCCAACTGCCAAACTAAAAGAGTTAGTAATAAACCAAAAACCAAAATAAGATTTAAACTGTTTAATACTTTGAATTTTGGCCAAACTCCGACAAAATATATATCAATCAACGCGTCTCGATGAGCTCTATAAAAGACTATATGTTTTGGGGGTCTAGGATCAAGCAGAAACAAGTTAACCAAGAAAAATCGATTTTTCGGCAAAAGAATGTAAATCAATCGGCAAAAAAATTGTCACCCGTTAATTAATAGAGAATTAAATACAAATAGTTTAAAGTTAAAATGAATAATCGGGCAAAAATATTATAAAAAATTATTATTTTCCATCTAAAGTAAACAAACCGAAAGAATGCCCCGCATGCCCGACAAGCCATTGCCCCATATTGGGAAATGGCTTTTGGTGATTCGCAAACAATGCACAATTTGTTGTTTCTTTTTCGCCCCATTTTTGTTTAATTTGCTTTTAAATTTTTGGATAAATTCAAAGTATATATTTATATGGAGGGGAATGAAATTATTATTGTTGAATGTGGAACTGAAGGAGAATTTGCACAAAATAAAAATTGGAGACTAGATTAACTGTAGTAGACTTACCCATAGATTAAAATTATGTGTTTTTTGATTGATGAGTAAAAATGGATGTGGAATTTTGGGCAGTTGGCAATATTTGAATGAAAAATATTTCATTTGAATAAAAAGAAAAAAAACCACTTTCCTATAAGTATGGACCAATTTTGACTAAATAGTGAATAGCTGGAAGAAAATTCCCAGGAAAATCTAATTTTAATAAAATAAAATTAAATGGAAAATAGCTCTTCGCAAAATAGCATTATTCTAAAATGTCTTAATTGGAATTTTTTTTGGAATATAAAGGAAAAGGAGAATAGTAGATAGGAGTAAAATGGCTTTATTTGCTTATTAGAATTTATTCAATTTGCCTTGCAGGAATCCACGCCATTTGCCCTTTGTTGCTGGCTTTACCCTCTAATAAAATGAATGCTGCTCACTGTAAAATTTATGAATGATCTCGGATCAAGTGTGTAAAACGTAACGCTTGAACATTAGCAGGAAGAGGATCGCGCAAAATCGAAAATATAAAATATTATATTATAAATGGAGTGAATATGCTTTTTATAATATAAAAATGATGTTTCGCATGACTTTGTTGGAATGATTAATATGGTCAAAAAAAAATAATGAAAAATTTGTAAATTAAATAATTGCGGGAGAATGGAATAAAATGAAAGCAATGTTGGGCGGATTTTAAATGAAAAAAACATTTAATTTTTTTTAATTCCTGCAATTTTATGGAATTCAACCTGCTGCTGATCAATCTTATGTTTCATTATATTTTTTTTTAGAATTTATGATCGGAAAATAAAAATCAATCAATTTATTCATTAATTTCTTCTAATAATCCATTGAATATTCTTTCTTCCAAAAATAAATATTGGAAAAAGAAAGCAAACAAAACAAATTACCTCGATTTGGCCGTCCATTGTGTTGATGGACAATAAGCAGAAAAATAAGTGAATAAATGACCAAAAATAATAATCGCATTCATTTCCTTCCAATAAAATATTCCATTAAATTGAAATGAAAAATTCCCAATTTATTATAATTATTTTTGAATTAATTCAATTAATTTTGTGTCAATGGAATCGACGGGGAATTGGAATGAATTCATTTGGGGCCATCAATAATAGATGGACCATTCCTGGTAATATGGAGGAATTATTTAATAATAAATTCCTCATTATTTCGGATTCGATGAGGACGATGATTTTGGGGCCAATTATGGTTCAAACCAGCAAGGTGGAATATTGCCTCAACAAAGGCAACAATCCATTACACAATTTTCAAATGTTGTGAGTCGGCCTCCAATAATTGTTCAACAAAATTCGATGCCTTCGGCAGCGGCATGTCCTAAAATTAATTTTTACATAAAATTCAATTTTTAGTTAATATTCTTTCATGGTATGGGCGATCAAGGGGATGGATGGGCGCAAACATTTCAAAAGTTCAAATAAAATTTAAATAAAATTAATAATATTTAAAGTGATTTTCTGCCTAATTTACGACATATAAAATTCATTTGCCCAAATGCAAAAAGCACCGACGATGGAATGACTCAATGGCAAATATTTTTTATTTATTTTTTAAATTTAATTTTTAGGTTTCAATTCCAGGGATTAGATCCGGCGGCAGAGGAAGATTTGGAAGGATTAAATGCAGTCAAAAATTATGCACATTGTATTGGAAAAATAAATTTTAGAAATATAAATTAATTTACTATTAAGATTTAATTGATGGAGAAATTGCCAGAGGAATTCCTGCGAATCGAATTTTCTTAGGTAAGTAAAATTCTATTTAAATTTTTTAGTAATTTTATTATTTTCAGCTGGATTTTCGCAAGGAGGCCCAGTCGCACTTTATGCCGGATTAAGTTATCCAGAACCACTTGGCGGAATACTATGCCTTGTATTATAATATTTTAAATAAATTAAAAATAAAATTATATTTTAGAGTGGCTTTCTGCTCCCAAAAGACATTCTCCCAAATCCAATTCGTCAAATTCCCTTTGTTAATAAATTATTCATTTATATTAATTAATAATTAATTTAGCTAAACCAAATGAATATGGGTATTCCCATTTTCATTGGCCATGGTCAACAGGACCCAAATGTGCTATTTTCAATTGCGTAAATTTATTTATTCCATTTTAAGAATTTTTATTATTTTTTTAGTATTTTAACGGCAAATGCCCTCCGCCGATTCAATTCGAATGTTCAATTTCGTTCCTATCAAATGGGCCATTCCACATGCCCTGCAGAAATTCAGGACATTTTTCAATTTATTTTGGCTATTGCCCCATCCAATTTTTGAAAAATTTACAAATTATTATTGAAAACATATTTTAAAATTACACTATCATTTTATTATTACTATTTGAAAATATTGATTGGATTAACTTTTCAATTTAAGCCATAAATTCAATAACATATTAAATTGAAATTTAATAAAATATTCGAAGAAAAATATAAAAATATTAATTATATATATTATAAATTCTTTTTATTTATTTGTTTAATTAATTTTAAATATTTTAAAATGAAATTGACAAAAAATATTCAGTTTATGTTAATTTTAAGTCAATTTTCTCATTCATTTTATAATTTATTTTTGACAAGTTTCATTCAACGGACATTCGGACGGAATCCAGCATTTTGATGGCCTCTCCCTCTGTACAGTAGGCAAAGTGTGATGCAAAATGCAATGAACAAAATTGCAGAAATTGACATGAAGACAATGGCCAACACCTTAAATAATATTTGTAAATATATTTATGAATAATTTAAATTTTATACCATCCAAAATAGTCCAACACCATTCAATTTTTGGTCGATCATTTCAATTTGTTCATTAATACTTTCATATGATATTGGGGATGATAAGAATGAGTGACAATCACTTTGCAATTCCTTCTTTAATCCTTCAAGAAATTCGGCCGACAAGTCCGAATTTGGTTTGATATAGGAAAAAATCTTTTCGCAGTCGAGGGAATAAAAATTAAAAAGGCATTCCTATAATTTTGTATTTTGTATTATCAATGTCCA
The DNA here is from genome assembly GCA_030063045.1 of Pratylenchus scribneri. Lineage (NCBI taxonomy): Eukaryota > Metazoa > Nematoda > Chromadorea > Rhabditida > Pratylenchidae > Pratylenchus > Pratylenchus scribneri. Next base: position 2,426,168 of record JAQSEB010000019.1, on the reverse strand, counting down.
AATTTATTTACTGATCCTTGACATCGATTCGGAATTGATCGGGGCTGAATTGCTTTGTTGTTCAATGATAAATTGCCAACAATTTTGCCCGTTCCGATATCCATTTTATCATCCTTTATGCTGCTTTTTGCCTTCATGCCGGTTTCATTTGTTTCATCTTTTCCCGATCCCGACCCAACAAAAATAAGTAAAAGGAATGCGGAAGAAAGTAAAATTGTCATGGCCAAAATATGATCTAAAAATATATTTTAAATTTTTAGGAAAAAATGAATGAACAAAAAGAAATGCTTACATATAAATAAAAATGGCAATGTTATGAATGATTCCATCCTCCAAAGGAACATTTCCGCGTGCGGAATGTCATCAATCCCCTTTCATTTCCTAATGTTTTGTTGCCAAATCACTTCTCATTTTTTAGTCATCTTCACATTTGAAAATTTCGTTTGAACGAAGATGCAACGAAATTTGGAATTTGACAATCAAAAATCAACATTTAAAATAAAATTTGCCATTTTATCCGAAAATATAAAAAAGAGATAGATGTGAAAATAAAAAAAATCTTTAAATAATCATATTTTTAGAAAGAATAGAAAAGATCCTCATTTCATTATTATAACAAGTCTCAAATTTCTCCTCTCAGTCCTCATTTAATATTCTCCTTTTCCTTTTTTGGCCACTCCTTCATAATTTCAATTGTTTATAATAAAAATCGGCCATTTTTTGCAATTCTTCCGGTATTTTCTCCATCTTATGCATAAAAATGGATGCATTATCCATTTTATAACGACGAACGTCGTTGAAAACTTTCCAACATTTTTCAAAGGTTGAATTTTGTGATGCCTTCTCCTTCATTTCATCTTCGAATTTATTCATGCTTTCTTTAAAAACCGAAAGAATTTTCTTTCGCTCTTCCAATCCAGTGGCCACCCATTGATCTTCGCTGGCCGCCTGATCCCAAAGTTTCCAAAAAACTGAGGCAATTGCATAACGGCATACGTCCAAATCTGTGTGATTTTTTTGCATTGGTTTATGCAATTCTTCAAAATGTTTTGCCGCCATTTCTGCCTTTTCTTTAAGTCCAGTGCTTGCAAACCATTTTTCGAATTCAGCATCAAAAGCATTGGTGAAAGGGAAAATCATTGTTAATGCAAAAATTATTTGGAAATACATTTTTTTTTAAATTGAATTGAATTTGAGAGGAATTTAATAAATTTATTTGGAATGAATAAATTCCACAGGGATTTTGCCATTTTTTAAATATTCGCCATTTTTGCCTAAATAAACAATTAAATGAGGTAAATTTCAGTTTCAGTTAATTTTAATTGGATCAGACGAATCCTTTTCCAGCAAAAAATTAGTCAAAATCCCAAAATCCAGCAGCATTCCGTCAAATTCCCTGGGTTTATTTATTCATTCTTAATTTTTTAATTTATAATTTATATATATATAAATTTAGTAAAAGCAAATAAATGCAACAATTCCAATTTCATTGGCCATGGCCATATTTTCAATTGCGTAAATTTTTTATTTCATTTTTTGGGTTTTAATTTTTTAGTATTCGCTTCATCGTTTTAATTCAATATTCAATTTCGTTCCTATCAAATGGGCCATTCGACATGCCCTGCGGATTGCGGAAATTCAAAATATTTTCCAATCATTCTGATTTCTGACCAATGCCTAAACCAATTTTTGAAAAATTTACAAATTAGTATTGAATTGAAATCATTTTTAAAAATAAAGTTCGCCGAAATGTTCATTTCATCAAATATTTTTGTGGCCAAATAATTCTCATTTTATTAGCCATTTTCTTATTTGTAAATTCTTTTCTTTTTTTGAAGATTCATTTTAAAAATTGCAACGTAAATTGGAATTTTGACAAGTCAAAAAATGAATATTTAAAAAAAATACATAAGTTGCCATTTTATCCAAAAATATAAAAAAGAGATAGATGTGAAAAATAAATGAAAATCTTTAAATAATCATGTTTTCAGAAAGAATAGAATAGAATAGAAAAGGTCCTTAATTCGTTAACAAATTCTCTTAACAATAACTTCTTTTCTTCCTTCTCTCAGTCCTCATCAATCCGCATATAATGTCTTTGTGGACAATTATTCCTTTTCCTTTTTTGGGAAAAAAATTTCTCCTTTTCTTTCTATTTGCTCATAATAAAAATCGGCCATTTTTTGCAATTCTTCCGGTATTTTCTCCATCTTATGCATAAAAATGGATGCATTATCCATTTCATAACGGCGAACGTCGTTGAAAACTTTCCAACATTTTTCAAAGGTGGATTCAGATTTTGCCTTCTCATTCACTTCTTTTTGAAATTCCTTCATTTTCCCTACAAATACCGAAAGAACCTTATTTCGCTCTTCCAATCCAGTGGCCACCCATTGGTCTTTGCTGGCCGCTTGATCCCAAAGTTTCCAAAAAACTGCGGCAATTGCATAACGGCAAACGTCCAAATCAGTGCGATGAATTTGATTTAGTTCATGCATTTCTTCAAAATGTGATTTCGCTATTTCTGCCTTCTTTTCAAGTTTTGTTTTTTTGAACCATTTTTCGAATTCAGCACTAAATTTGACTTCACTTTTTTTCATTTGTCCATAATAATTATCGGCCATTTCTTTTAATTCTTTCGGTGCTTTCTCAATCACCACAGGATCAACCATGCCTCCTTGATTCAGTTCATCACTGCGCACTTTGAAGAAAACTTTCAAACATTTTTCAAAGTTTGATTCCAATGTTGCATTCTCCTTCACTTCATTTTCGAATCCCTTCATTTTTCTTTTCAATTTCTCAAGAGCCACATCCCGTTGAGGACTTCCAGTGGCCATCCATTGACTTTTATTGGCCGCATTGTTCCACATTTCCCAAAAAACTGCGGCAATTGCATAACGACAAATGTCCAAATCCGTATGATGATGAGGATTTAGCATTGGTTTATGCATTTCAACAAAATCGTATGTCGCCGATTTTGCCTTCTTTTCAATTCCAGTGCTTGCAAACCATTTTTCAAAGTCACCACTAGCAGCATTCGAGAAAGAGAAAATCATGGTTAATAGGGCAAAAATTATTTGGAATTGGAAATACATTTTTGATTGAAAGGGAAATGGAATTTGAGAGGAATTTGTATTTGGAATGAATTGAATGAATTCAAAGGATTTTGCCGTTGCTTAAATATTACCAATTTTTGCCTAAAAGAAAATGGAAAGGGTTTTGTCTCATGGGGTAATTTTGAGTTTCGATTGATTCTGCTGGGTTCAGACGAAATCTTTTCAAGCAAAAAATGGGGAAAAATCCCAAAATTGAGACTCTAAAGCTATCTACCCTTTCCAAAACGTCTCAATCTGCCGTAAAATTAAAGTGATTGGGTAAATTTATTTCGGCTGATTTAGAATCAAACGAAACATTTTCTGGCAAAAAATGGGACACGGGGAAAATCGCACCCTTTCCAATGTGACCAAGCAATCATAAAATTGCATTTTTTATCGCAAATAAATTTGAATGGCTTGTGATTTTACCTCTGAAAATGTGATGCAAAAATCAATGTAAAATGCTTGTCCTTTCTAAACTAATAAAGACAAAATTTTTGAAAAAAAATATTCGAATTATAAAGAGGCATTTTGAATTAAATTAATGTAATTTTTAATTTATAAAAAAATGGGCAAAAATATAGAATAATATAACATCTAAAAGTAAAATTTATTAGAAAATTTGTTGAAAAAGTTTCCATTTAAAAAATGACAAATATTCCGAAATGTGTCCTCGTAAAGACTTTAATTTATTTAAATGGAATAAAAGTTTTTAATGAATGAGAAAGAACTAGAAAATATTTAGTAATAAATGGGATTATGATCAAAATATTATTTGTAATTTAAATTTGTCCATTAAATTTAAATTATTGTTTTTGTCATTCCAGCCACACCGCCAGCCGCAATTGTGGCCAAAACCATTATGATGGAGGCGAGGACAGCAAACCAGAATGAATAGCCAAGATGGGAATGGCCAGCATGGCCAACTGGAAAATATCAATTTAATAAAGAGAAAATATTTGAACACAAAAAGACCAATTTGACGGCCATCTCCAGCGGCGAAAATAATGACGGAAATGATGAGGAGAAGGGAAGCCAATGCGCAAAGAAAAGCCAACGGAATATACATTCTTGGCAAACAAATACCCAAAAATGCGAGACCAGTCCAAATTAGGACTATCTTTGAGAATAATTACTTATTATTTAAATATTGTCCAATTTTCTCTAACAATTTCAATCAAGAATGCCAAAATCATCATGGCAATCACGGTTCGGAGCCAACCCGGTGAATTCTAAATTTTAGCGAAAATTTTTCTTTTAGCAAAATAAGGAATTAGCCAATTTCCATATTAGCTATAACTAATTTATTTAATTAATTTATGCCCCCACTCACATTCCACCAATCACCGCATCCTCTATTCCCTTTCCGATGCATTTCTTGGTGTTCTGTCCGTTCTCGATGACAATTTTTTGCCACCAATCCAATATTGCCACGCCATCCAGGCGTGAACAGGGAAATTGCCGTCAAAATAGTGGCCAATAAAACCAAAATAACCAATAATGGGCGAACAAAAACAATGGTTACCATTTTTGGCAGTGAATAATTTGAATAAGCTTTAAAATATTAAATTAAAAAAATATGAATGAAAAATTTAATTTTATTTGGACAATTTATTTGTTTATGTAAAAATTTTGGCAAAAATGTTTTCCTCAAAAAAAGGAAAAGATGGGAATGATAAAAGAGGAAATAACAAATTCCAAGGAGACCAAAACCCTTTTAGGGACGATTATTTGGGCCATCGACCCCACAGGGAAAACATTTTTGGCCATATTTAGTCCACCTTTTGTTATTATTTGTTATTTTTTTTTTTGACAATGAATGTGGGCTTTGATTCCTATAATGGCAAAAAAACATTATTTGTTAATATTATTTGGAAAAAAGTGGAAAAAATATTTTTAAAAAAAATGAAAACAAAATGTATTATCAATCAGTAATAGCTAATTTTTAAAATTTGTTATATTATTAAATAATAAAATTCTTTCATCAATGACGATTTATTTTTCTTTCATTTGATTCAAATTATTGGTTGAAAAAAGTGTTGACGACTCATTTTTATTATCGTTCCATTTTGCCGATGACCTTCTTTTTTTAACTAATAATTTTTTCAGCATAATATTTATTTTATTCAAGCATTAAATTCATAGTTATTAATTTCGTACTTCCATTAAATTTAAGTAATTATTGGGAAAATTCAATGTAATGATTATTTAATTGCCCATTAAATATTCAGACATGTTTCTTCTTTGTCTGTTTGTAAGGTGGCATTTCGGCCGGAGGCACAGCGATGCCCAAATATTGAGAGGGTGATTCAGAATATGAAATTGATGGGGCAGCACCTCTTTGTGGGCAAGGACAACTTTGAATAAGAAAAATATTTTAATTTAATTAAATAATTATTTGATAAATATAAATAGTCAATTTTATTTAAAATATTCATTATCCTAAATGAAATTGCATAAAACATTGAAAAATAAATCTACCTATGTAATTGTCTAATATTAAATTATATATTTGAAAATATTTTCCAAATAAAAACCCAAAAATAAACGATTAATCTGATAAAATTATATTTTAATTGGCATTTTTATTATTTTTAAATAATTTAATTACTATCCAGCATCCTGTCCAGGTGCCCCAGGGATGCCCGGTGGTCCTTGATTTCCAGATATTCCTGTTTATTTCAAAATTATTTTATGTCATTTTTTTGTTGACCTGGTTTGCCGGTCAATCCTGGTGACCCAATTCTTCCCGGTGGACCAATTGGGCCTGGACCAGCGGGTGGGCCTATGAATGGAAATGGCCATTACATATTTAATTAATGAATATTACCCGGTTGGCCAGGAGGCCCCTGTTGTCCAGGTTGACCCGATGGGCCTTTAGGGCCAGGTAAACCTTATTTATAATAAAATATAATGGGAGGGGATTAGTGCCAAACCGTGTCCTCTTTGTCCAGATTGACCTAAAAATAACAGCATTTTATTTGTATTCACATTTATTTTGTTATTGTCATAAAAACAAGAAAATAAAGTCATGGTTAAATTTATTTTAAAAAATTTATCTTGAATAATTTTTCTAATCGGAAAAATTAACCTGGTGCCCCGGGTTGGCCATCATTGCCTGGAGGACCTTAAATTCTTTTGATATATTTTTTTCGTAATTTCCATCATCTTAACCTGGCATCCCAGGATCACCCGGCTCTAGAAAGAATTAAAGAATAAAATTAGGCAAGAATGAAATAACCTCCAGGGAATCCTGGCATTCCACCGCCTCCATTTTGTCCGGGCGATCCCGGCTTAAAAATGAATATATATTTGCAAATATATTTATTAATTTTATTACTTGTCCATCAGGTCCAGGCAGGCCAGCAGGCCCTTTAATTTAAATTTAATAATTAAAATAATTAGTAAAATTTTTACCTGGCGAACCTGGACGTCCAGGAGGTCCAGCTGGGCATTGAATGCAACCCTTATAATTTTCTCAAGATAATTGAATACTCAGAAAATTCATTTTATTAACCTGATAGCCATTATCATCCGTTTGGCTTCCCCCGGATTGTCCTGGCCTTCCATCCAATCCTCTGGGGCCAGGCTCTGTCAATTTCAAGCAAAAATTTACAAAGAATATTTTATTAAATTTAAATTACCTCCAGGTTGACCCGGTTGGCCAATTGGCCCGGGAGGGCCAGATGGGCATCGATTCGATTGAGCGCCGCAATCTAATCGCGAATTTTAATTTCTTTTATAAATTAATTAATAAATGTTTTTCTTATATGAACATATCTTTAATATTCATAAAATAGCCATTTAAAAATAGAATTTCCTGATTTGAGCCAAAATTAGATTTTATTCCTTGACATTTGTTTTAAAAATATTTTTGTCCCTTTATTTTAAATATTGGACTCAATTTTACTGACTGCAAGTTGATTGCTGTTTTGGCAAGCTATAAGAGGGACTGGCATATGAGGGCGATGCTGTCCCATATTGGCGTTTTGGACGATTATGGTAATGATGAACGGAAGATAATGTCGAGAATTGGGGAGTCGAAGGATTTAGGGAAGATGGCCGCTTCAAAGTAATCATTCGATCCCAAGCTTTATTGGCCAAATTCTGAGAATAAATTATAATAAATTAGGAATTAAAATAAAATAAATGTCCTATTATTTTGCATTTTATCGACAAAATCATATATGCTAATTTTCTTTTATTTCACCCGAAAATCTTCGATTCCAGCCATAAGTTCCTCTTGGAGTGAGTGAATATCATTGAGAATGAGGGCAGCAGCAAAAAGACTGGCAGCCATAATGAAAGCACTGGCACATGAAGCGGACAATGCGATCAGACGAGTATGGCCCATTTCGCTCTGGGACAACATGTTTCGTAAAGGAGGATTGATGGACTTATGGAAATTTAAAATTTGAAATTAAGAGAAAAATTTCTAAATAAGTCGAATATTTTAAAGGAATTGCTGAAGTAGTCATGAAATCGTATGATTTGATTGATTGAGTTGACAATGAATTTTTTGGGACGATATTCTATTAAGCGGAAAAGCTGAAATTGATGGAATTAGAGTTTATTAATTTTAGCAAATTAAAAAGGGGATATTTTCCAAAGTAATTCCATGACCCAATTCTAATTAACAACTTATACTTAAGATTAGCATTGGATGGGAATATCCCAGATAAACTTGAATCCGGAATAACTAGCCTATATTCATCAAGCTGGATTGCCGATCCAATTTGCTTTTAATTGTGTGCGCCTTCAAGGAGAATTTATTAGCCTATACTCAAATTGTCCCACACCGCAGTTGGAGACTTTTCTGTGCTGACTAATATGAGAAGAATGCGCCCAAAATTCTTTGGGTGCGCAGATTTTGCTCCGACAAAAGTGGAATTGAGGGAATAATTGACCTCCGCTGCAATCGCATTCAAATTCAATAGATAGAAGGAAGGATTTTTATTTTTGAGTCAAAAAAGATTATTCTCAATTCTAAATAGTATATTAATAAAATAATGTAAAATAAAATTAAAAATGAATTAAAGAATTTTTAATTTAATTTTTGTTAGACAAAATATTCTTATTTTAGTATTTATCAGATAATTTGTAAATTCATTCAAATTAAGATTTTTATTTTTATAAAATTTTAATAAAAAATAATATTATATTTTTATTTTTACACAGTTATTTTATTTTTTATCCATTAATTCATCAAATTGTTGGTCAATTTTGTTATTCTTTATCTTTAGTAAAATAGACAAATTTTCATTGTAGTCTCATCAAATTGTAAAATTCTCAATTATTACACAAAAATGGACATTCTTTTAATTTCGTACGAAATCATTTGACAAATTGTTTAAAAAATGTTGGAATGAACAAAGAATAAAGATGCATTTTTGTTTTGTTGAATTTATCACGCGCCAATTGTCTCAAATAATTATTTTTAATTTAATATTTATTTGATCGGTACAAACATCATCAGCTCAGAAAATTGCAATTTTACAACGGAAATAAAAAATTATACTGAAAACTGGTTTTAGACACAAAATTTTGGAACCAAATAAAGAAAACATAAAGAATTCTTCAAATGGTTTAATGACTGGCCCTAGGCCAAATTTGGGTATAAAATTGGGCCAAAAAATGGCAAAATGACCAAAAATATTTCCAAACGTAAATCTATCACATCAAAAAATTTTTCAATGGCCTCCAAAACCATTTTCTTTTTCCTATTTCCCCTTTTTGTGTTGGCCATTTTCCATTCGGCCGAAGCGAGTGTTTTCCTTGACCAACAACCAAAACCAGTGATGACATCTTTTGGCGAGGGGAATGTTGGTGAAGAAACAACAATTCTTCAACGCAATTCCAAAGTAAATAATTGAATTATGGCCTCATTTATTTCACAAAATTTTAGTGTGCGCGCTAAAAGGACGCTTTGCCTTATTTTTGGTACTTGCCATTTGGTCTACATTTGAACTTTGAAGAAAGCAAAGAATGGAGAAAGAAGATAATTTTCAAAAAAAAAAATGCATACTAAATGTATAAGTAGAAGCCAAATTACTAATCATAAATAATGTGGCCAAATTTTTCATGCTTTGTCATTTTAGCTTACTTAATAAAATTTTTCTTTTAATAAATTTCATAAATTTCTATAAAATATATAATTTTAAATGAAAATTGGCCAAAGCGCGTGAAAACGGTGGTAATTATCGGATCAAATTAAAGATTGAATAAAATGACCATCATTTATACAGTATAACTTTGAATAAATAAAAAAGTTAAATATATACCAAACGATAATAATATAAATAAAAATATAAATGAAATAAAAAAAGATTATATAAAATGTAATGATTATGGTTTGGGATAATAAGTTCACATAATAATATGCATAAATAATAGACATTTGTGTAAAATAATTTTGATTTAAATAAATATTATAGTTAAATATAATATCGAAAGAAGAAGATTTTCAAATTACTAGAAAATTCGGAAATCCCTGTTTCTTAATGAATAAAAAGGATTTCAGGGAATTAACTAGGTAATTTGTAATTTCGGATGATAAAATGATTATACATTTTTGGTTGTATGTCGAATACACACTCCTTTCCAAAAATTCCATTACTTTTTCGAATAAATTTCCAAAATAATGCTGGCCAATTTGTCTTCCGCAATCGAAAGAATATTACGTACTTCAGTGGTCACTTCCTTCAATTGTTTGGTTAATTCTTCTTCATCTGTCGTAAGGTTTTCCGAAAATTTGTGTGTGTTGATCTTTTTAGTGATCTTCGCTTTCTCAAATTCATAAAGTTTATTCGACTTAATGCTTTGCAATTCGCTCAATTTCTCATAAAAAGTCAAAACTTTTAGCGAATCTATTGTTGTTTGAATTTGTGGGAATTGATGTGTGATGGAATCATATTTTTCATCAGTCAAAAGCAATTTCTCTCCATTCGCCAATTCCATTTCCCCTTTTGCCAATTCCAATGGATCATCAATTTTAGTCAATTTAAATTTATCTTTCAAAGCCTTCACCATGTGTCCCTCTTTTCCATTTGAAATTGAAAGTGTTACGAATTTTGGTTTTATTTCCTTGACAAGCAAATAAAGCTTGTACATTTTTTCGTCAATATTATCCCATTCAAAAAATTCCATCATTGTTTTCAATAACTCGGATGCAATTTGATTCATCGAAACATAATTCCATAATTCCTCCTCATAGACCTGGATTAAAAATACCATTATTTAGAAATATTTTTCATAATCTTATCAGTTTAGTATAAAAATGGCCCTACAAGATAAAATTTTAGTTAAAAAATGGCTTTTAGGGTGAATGCAAAAAAAACCGATCGGTTTTGACCCTCGGTTTCGGTTTTAGTATCTCGGTTTTGGTTTTTTTGGGAGAAAAATCCTCGATTTCGGTTTTAAAACGACTTTGGACAGACAACCCTAATAATTAGTAACAAGATGGAAAGTTCTGAAAACCAAATAAAATTTTTTAGCCTTCAAATACCTGGGGAACTTTTGTTAGAATTTTTTTCGCTTCGTCAATAATGTTTTTCAACAACGGATTCCAATTTTTAACTGTTTCTTTCAATAAATTGAAAGCCCTTTGTTCATTCATATCCGCTGAGATTTTCGCTTTTAAATCCTTTAAATCAATTTGCATAAATTTAGAAATGCCATTTTTAATTTTCTTCAACAATTCTTCATATAAAGGCCAATCATAATTCGTCGATATTTTTCGAGTTGCCTCCAATTCACGTTCTATTTTATCAAAGTCTTTTACGAATTTAGATTGTTTACTGATCAATTCTTTAAATGCTTTTGCCAACTTCTTATTAGCCAATATAGTCAATACACTTCCTCCTTTAATTTTTTTCTGTTCCTCAATGTATTCATCCATTTTGGCTCGAATATCCATTTCTCCATTTTCAAATCTTTCTTTTAAATCTTCAAAATATTTTTTGGGTTTTTTCAGCCAAATCAACACATTCAGCCATTTGATTTCATTGTTCAAATTTAAGCGAAATCCTTGCAATTCGGTCAAAAAATGAACGTGGTTGTTCTCATCCTTTTTTTCAAAACATTATTTAATTTTTACAATTTCTTATAAATGTTTATATTAAATTTACAATGTATTTTTTTTAGCGTATAACAATTCTGAATATTTTAGTAATTATCATTCTGCTAAAAAGTAAACATTTTATCTAAAAGAAAGATAGTCCAAAATGGTAGCAGCCTGTTTGGTCATAACACTTTTGGAAGTATTGATGTGAGAGTAAATAAAATAAAAAGTTCAAAAAGATCTATCGAATAATATAAAATTCATATGGATTAGTTAAATATTCCTAAAGTTATGGGCGAGACGCGAGATAGTAGAAAAAGAGTAGAAAATTGGTTCTGATTCATTCTCGAAAACATTTTTTCATAAAGATTTAATATTTAATCATTATATTAAAAATTAAATCATTTGAAAACAAAAACTTGTATATCTTTGAAATGATATAAAATTAATAAGTGATAATCTGCCAAAATGGCCTTCACTCAAGATTCAAGAGGTTTACTTTAAGAATTAAGTATTTTTTCAAAAGCCCTAATCGTTTCAAAGACAAGTGAAGGAATAATCATTAATTTCTAGGAAGGATTTCAGTAATAGATTTTGTCAATTTTTTTTTTAATTTTTCCATCACCATATTCTTTGCCATCATTTGGGTTAAATTTAATAACAATAATTATTTTTTAAAATCTAATTTTATAATTAAAAGCCGCAAAACACCTGCTGCAAATGTTTTCCCTCAGCAGGTTGGCCTGCTCCAGATCCAGATCCAGAGCTTGATGAGCCAATTTCATTCTTATTTTCTCCATTTATCTTTGCCTTTTCCATGCTAACATTTTCCTCCAATAATTTCAATAAATCTTTTCCCAAATTCATTTTCTTCAATTCTTCACTAATCTCATTCAATTCTCCAAAGTTATGAGGAAAATGATTCTAAAAAATAATTGTCTTCATGAAAAGTGAAGATATGTTAAATATGACCCCGATTTGCCTTAAGAAAAATTAATATTTCATTTTTTATTTCCGAAAATTTTTGTAATATTTTTTCTATTTTATTAATACTGTTATTTAAATATGGGTATTTTTAGTGGGAATAATACCCACAATAAAATAATTTTAATTTTTATTAATCTAATAGATAATATGGATCAAAAAAACTATAATTAATAATTATTATTTAAAGGAAAAATTCTTCCTAATTTCTTATTTTGTGATCTTTGAGAAATTTTTCATCTTTGAATAAATATAATTGACCTTCAATTTTCGTTCAATTTCGTTCATTTCTCCAACGATATTTTTTTTGAGTACACATTTTTCCAATTCCCCTTCGAGTTCAATATGTTCCATTTCGAATTCTTTTCGCTCTTCCTCCAAAGCTTTGCACTTTCCAATTTGATCAAAAACGAATTTAAATTCTCCAAAGCATTGGCCAATCAATTGAAAGTAAATAATAAGGGCAAATAAAAATGGTTTAAATTTTAAGGTGCACATTTTAGTACTAAAATTTAATTAATTTTTATATTTTTTTTGATAGCTCAGAATTATAATAGATGCTGAATTCCCTTGGCATGTGGCATCACTAAAATGAAAAGAAAAGGGGATCGTCGCCTTCTTATGACAAAAAGTTTCGGCACCCCTACAGAATTTTTAGTTTGGAGAGCGGATTTAACAGAGTTCCCAACTAAATTTGTCAGAATGACGCCTATTCTTTTCTTTAGCTTTCAGTCGGATTCTACTAGAGTAGTTTAAAGTCGGTTTCGGTTTGAAAAAATCAATGAATTTTCAAACCTAAATGTGGAAATTTTGTTCAAAATAACGGAAAATAGGAGAAACCAACGACTTTTTTCAAACACCGAACCGGCTTTTCAAACCAACTCTTTCGAAAAACCGACTTTGAACTATACTCTAAATTCTACTCTTTTCGATGAGAACTGAACAAATATTCTCCCACTGTGAAAGAGAGTTTGCCTGCGGAATTCAAAATTATTTTGATCACTTTCGAGCTTTCGACCAATTCCTGGTTCCGTAACAGATATAAAGTGATTGTGGTTTTAAGTTGGGGACCGGCATTGGGTAAAACAATAAATGAATGGGTTTAAATTAATTAATGGATATCGTTTCTAAAAGAGGATATTCCCGAGGAGTGCTAACCTTCATATTTTAGGTTATGAATGGAAACTTTGTGCTAAAACGGAATTCCTTATATGTCAAGCCAATTCTCATCCATCAATTGATGCTCAAAAGCACTTTTTGCCTAACTCAAACTACAACAAAAACAATTCCTTTTGCCAAATAAACAAATAATAAAAACAAACCCGAACCAAAACCTCGCGCATTCCCACCTTCCCCTCCTCCTTTACATTTTCTCTATCCGCCTATCATCATATCTTTTCGGTTCCTTTGCTTCCCTACCCAAAATCTATGGCCCATCTTTATTGTTATCCCTCAATGCTTTATCCCACATCCAATTTTCTCGACCATTCATCCTCATTTTCGGATTTCCATTTCTCTCCTCATCATCTCAATCCCCTGGCGGGGCATTAATTCCCGACCATTTGATTTGCCCATCATCGGGGTAGGCGTGGATGAACCCATATCCTGATCCTGACTGCTGATGAGCGATGTTGACCCTTTTTCCTTTCCCACCTCCCGAAAATATTCACGGTTTCTTTATTCACTTACACTAAGCAGTCAAGTTTGAGTACTATAATCACAGTTTTGTACATAAAATTGCCAATTAAGAGATATTTGGCTTTGATCTCTTATAAAAATGAAATGAAAATTTAAAAAATAAACAGAAATCGCAAAACCACCGTTAAAACTAAATCAAAGGCCTCATTTTGGGTCTTGATTTTGAATAACCCTGATAAAAATTCTCAAAATATTACTTAAATAAAAATAAAAATCGGCAAGGCAATAATCGGTTCTTTCTATTATTTATGATTTTGGTTTCGTTCTGAATTTCTAAAATTTTTTTCCTCCGGTTCCTATTCCTGCTGAACCAACCACCAATCCTCCTTCCTCCAATCAAACCGGAGCCAACCAGCAAAGCATAAAAGTTGAAGGGTACTCAAACTTGAGTAATAAAAACATTACCAATCCCTTCTGCCCTATTTCCTGTCCATGTACATCCCTTTGATAGATCATCCCTTAACCATCCTTCCACCTATTTCGTGCCCATATCCATCACCATGGGATCATCTCCCCCTCCCCTCCATGGCCATGATCACACATTTCCGATCATTTGATCCATCATGCACTCTCAGTCAGCCCTGGTCATCAGGGCCAATTCAATCAAAACAAAAACAACCTCATGTCATGATTGGCCCTACAATTTGCCTAAAGAAAATGCACTTTGAATTAATTATAAATTAAAGAATAATGATTTATTTAAAAAAAAACGATGTGCAATGCCAAAGATGGAATTCGAAGACAAAAATTAAATTTATTAACAAATCTTCTAATAAATCTTTCCAAATAGGATATTAGGCAAAATTAATTTTTATATTATGTACATAATATATCAAGCCATGTTCATTTTTAAATATTTCTATCAGACCTAAATCGGTGTCCAAAGTCGGTTTTTCGTACGTGTCATTCGGTTTCGATTTCTCCTATTTTCGGCTGTTTTTAAACAAAATTTCCAAATTTCCGCTTGAAATTTCATCGATTTTCTAACCGAAACCCACTTTGAATAACCCTACTAATCCAAAGTAGATTTAATATAATGGCGGATAATTTGTCAAAATGTTTCCTCATATTTCATTTTGATCGATGTTTTATATATTTTACGGTTAAAGAAGGAAAAAAAATTTTCACAGATAAAAACTTGAACTTGGATAAATATGAAAAATAAGTGATAAAACCTCATAATATTTTTAATAAAATTATTAACCCTCTCTGGTTTTGATTGACCCCCATTTCTCTAAATAAAATTTAAAAAAAAAAGTAAATTTATATAGCTATTAAAAGCAGCAATAAAATTGGGGAAAATGGGAAAGCAACAAGCGAAGTCGTAGAACATAGGGCTAGTAAAAAGCTAGGACAAAACTAAAATGTCATCCGAAGACTGGCTGAGAATGACTGTTCCCGACTTGGTAAGGCGGGACCAAAATATTGAGAAATGAAAATTTGAATGGGGAAATCGGCCGCGGAAAATGGCCTGAGACAATTCAAAAGAAAATGTGAAAAATCGAGAAGTTGGTGATGTGTGATCCATAACAAAAAAATGTAATATTCTTTCATTTTAATAGCTTTTTTTTTAATTTCCTTCAAACTTTTGGCTGCATTTCTCTTTTTTGTTTTTCAATTTCAGCATATTTTTCCCATATATTTTTCGCTAATGTTTCTGGTGGAAAATTTGATTCAAATTCATTTTTGACTTCTTTTCTCAATTCAATTAAATTTTCTCCTTTAATCCATGCGTTTTTCTGCTTAATTTTATGCAATTTTTCCAATTTTCCATAAATTTCCAACATTTTCAATGCCTCATTTGTGATTTCAATTTGAATTTTTTTCTCATTTCCAATCACTTTTCCCATTTTCAATTCCCAAACGATTGATTGATAATTTCCAGAAAGTGCTCTCAAAAATGGTTTCAAATATTCATTCATTAGAATATACATTTTGGCCAATCCAATTTCAATTTCATCCCATGCAAATATTTCCATTATTTGTTCAAAAATCAGAGAAGTTGCATGATTCACGGCAATATAATTCCATATTCTTTCATATTCCTGTTTAGAAATATTTTTTGAATATTTTTTGTTAAATTAATATCTTTTAAGATAATTAAAGTATCGTAAATCCTCTATTAGAATCCCTCACCTATTAAGAGCCCCCTCTAGAAGACCTAGGTTGTAAAAAGTCTGTTAAACATGCCAAAACAGAAATAGAGGAAAACCGAAACCGAGATTAGAAAAACGGCAGAACTGAAAACGAATACTTCAGATTGGAAAGACTTTGAGTAACCTATTAATAACCCTAACCCTAATCCTGATGACTCAAAAGGCAGACTCTTCACTTTATCCTCTCAAATCTCAAACTTAACATACAATACCTTTTAGAGAAAAAGCGACTTTTCCTCCAAAAATTCGAAAGTATCGCATTCAAAGGCTTATAATTTTCTTAAAGTTAGATTTAAAAATTTACGAAAGGCAAATTGTAGAGGACACTTTGAGCTTTCAAATAATAATATCGGATTTAATGATTCGTTGAGCTATAAACAATGACTCAAAGAAATTGCCATAGGGTATTTTAACGTCTCCGACCGAACAAAAAAAGTAAAAATTAAATTCTGAAAATTTTTGCCAGAATAAATATATTTTTATTCTTTATTAGCTAATAATTCACTCATCTAAAAGTAATTCTTTCCATTCCAAATTTAATAAAATAAACCTCTTTGACTTCCGCATCATTAAAATGTTCCTCCATCTGGGTTTTTACCTCGCCAATTGCATTTTTCCAATTTTTAATAAATTCATCCAATTTGTCGACAGCATCTCCTTCTTGTGGGTCAAATGATATGGACGATCTGAACAACCGGTCCAAATTCACTTCCACTAATGATTCACTGTTCAATGCCATTTCAATTCTTCTCAATAATTCATCATATAATGGCCAAACAATAAATCTTTTAATTCCATTGAAATCGTCCAATGTCTGCAAATCTTGCAAAATTTTTTCTTCCGTCTTTTTGTTCCGAATTTTATTCCATTTTCCGGTTATTGTGTCAAATTGATTGCTAAACTCTTTCTTCACTTCCATTTCCTTTTCCCTAATTTTTTCATAAATATTTAATCTCACTGCTTCTTTTATTATAACTAGCTCAGGAGTTCGCCCTACGGGCGAACTCCTAAGCTAGGCACAATAATCAACAACAATCATGCTAAATATGCAAAAAGTTTTATTTTTAATTCTGATTTTATTCTTATTCTGACTTTTAATTCTGATTTTTAATTCTGATATTATTCTTATTCTAATTTTAATTCCGATTTTTTCTTATTTTTAAATTCTGATTTTGTTACTTTCCTTTTTTTGGGAGGGGGAGGGGCAAGAAGATTATCAGCAGGGGGGCAAGACCTATAATATATAGTAGGATGATTAAGAAGATGATGATGGTCTTCTTCATATCATTTTCATCGTCATCTTCATCATCATCCTCATCGTCATCTTCATCTCATCTTCATCATCCTTATCTTTCATCATCATCCTTATCTTCATCATCATCCTCATCATCATCTTCATCTCATCTTCATCATCCCCTTCTTCATCATCATCTTCATCTTCATCATCCTCTCATCCTCATCTTCATCCTCATCATCATCATCATCATCATCATCATCATTATATCCTCATCTTCTCATCATCTTCATCTTAATCATCATCACATCCTCATCTTCATCTCATCTTCATCACCCTCATTCTACATTTTCATCATCCCCTTCTTTATCATCATCCTCATTAACTTCTTCATCTTCATCATTATCCTCATCTTCATCATCCTCTCATCCTCATCTTCATCTTCAGCATCCTCATCATCTTCATCATCATCATTATATCCTCATCTTCTCATATCTTCATCTTAATCATCCTCATCTCATCTTCTTCATCCTCATTCTACATCTTCATCTTCCCCTTCTTCATCATCCTCCTCATCTTCATCATCCTATCATTCTCATCTTCATCATTTTCTTAATCATCATCATCATTATATCCTCATCTTCTCATCATCTTCATCTTAATCATCCTCTCATCTTCCTCATCCTCATCTCATCTTCATCTCATCTTCTTCATCCTCATTCTACATCTTCATCATCCCCTTCTTCATCATCATCCTCATCTTCATCATCCTATCATTCTCATCTTCATCATTTTCTTAATCATCATCATCATTACCTCATCTTCATCATCTTGTTCATCTTTATCATTATTATCATCTTCATTATCTTCATCCTCATCATCTTCTCATCTTCATCATCGTCTTCTTCAACATCATCGTCATCTTCACCATCGTCATCTTCAACATGATCTTCATCATTATCCTCATCTTCTTCATCTTCTTCCTCATCATCATTATCCTCATCTTCATCATCCTCCCAACCTCATCTTCATCTTCATCATCCTCTCATTCTCGACTTCATCATCAACATTATCCTCATCTTCATTATTTTCTTCATCATCATCATTATCCTCATCTTCATCATCATCCTCATCTTCATCATCATCCTCATCTTCATCATCCTCTCATCCTCATCTTCATCTTCCATTATCCTCTCATTCTCATCTTCATCACTTCATTCTCATCTTCATTCTCATCTTCAACATCATCTTCATCGTCCTCATCTTCATCATCATCTTCAAAATCATCATAATCCTCATCTCATACCTCATCTTCATCATCCTATCATTCAAATCTTCATCTTCATCATTATCCTCTCATCCTCATCCTCATCCTCATCATCTCCTCCATCATCTTCATCATCATCATCCTAATCATCCTATTATATATTATAGGTCTTGTTGCCACGCCCCGAAAAAAGGATTCATCAATATTCTTTCCTTTTTGCATAAATAAATCATTTTAAAAAATTAAGAAAAGTTAATTGATTAGATGCTTATTGCTATGCTTGAATGCTAATTTATCTGTAAAATGTTTTATGTAACTCTTATATTCAAATAATATTAGTGCTTTTTGCTTATTTTTAATATTGGAAATTTTTTGGAAAAATTATAGATTTTTGAAAATCATAGATTATATGATGTCTAATCAAAAATCTAATGTCAGATTCGTGATCAGCGCCCCAAATTACCCTTAGAAAGTTGCATTCCGGAATATTAAAACAATTTTTAATTTGGGACCCTTTTTCTTTACATTTGCCTTTAAAAATACATAACGCCAAAGATAATTTAAACAATATTTTTTGGGGACAAACCAACAGAAAATTATATATAAGATTCTCTCCATTAAGTTTTTAATTTCGATTTTTTGTGCCTTCAAATTGGCTATCTTATTTTCAATTTCCCTGTTTGATATTTTTAACCAAATCATCATATTTAACCATTTAATTTCATTGTTTAAATTTAGCCGAAAATCATAGAGACTTTTCAATATTCTATTACGATACTCATTTGTTTCTGGCTTTATCTAAAAATTATCAATTTTAATATTTTTAATCAAATCTTAATTCACTTGATTTTGCTTCATATTCCGCATTATGCTTGAATTACCAATGCCAAAATGACCTCCTTCTTTTGAGTCAAATTCCATTTCGAATTCATCGTCAAATTTAATTTTTATTGGTTCACTTTGAGTACCCCTTTGAATTTTATTGGAAATGAATTTATGGCCATATTGTTCTGTCATTTTTCCTTCATCTTCTTTTATAATTTTATATCCCAATTTCACCTCAAATAATTCCATTAAATTTTTCTCCAAATGTAATTCTTTTAATTTATTACTGAATCCATTCAATATTTTGAATTCTTCAGTTTCTGGCAAATTCGTTTTTCGATTTTCCAATTCATCAGTATAATCCTGAAAAAATATTATTCATTATGAATTGGTCTTTAGCCGGAATAAAATGTTTACCTTAAATTTGCCTTTTATTTCTTTCAAAAATTTATAAATATTAAATTTAATTTTGCATTTTTCCAATTCATTTTTCGGCTCAATTTTTTGCCAATCTTCTTTATTGCAAGTATTTTCAAAATTCCACCTTAGTATTTCAAAATCTCGTTTTTCAATTTCATCGAAAATAAAGTCAAATTTTCCACCAAAACAGCCAAATGGATAAATGATGAGAATAAATAGTTGAAATAATATCATTCTAGCTGAAAATTTAATTTTTTATTATAACGGTTTCATCTCAGAAGGGCGGTAATAATCTGAAGAGATGGCACTAGTTTTTGGTTTTGTTTTTTGGAGGAAAAAATTTTTTGATTGGATTTTTAAGTTTTTATCGAATAAAACTTTCAAAATTTCATAGCGGCGGATTAAATGCATATTCTTTTTTCTAAATTATCTAAATGAAAGTTCCTCGATGCATTTCTATTGTAATTGGCCTAATTAATGAAAAAATGAGAATAAAAATTGCTTGAAAATTTTCCTAACAATTATAGAAAGAATATTTTATTTAATGTGAGATTTTCTTGCCTTCGTTGGGTCTTTTTAGTGAATTCTCTGATCGTAATTATTTTCTCTGGCCTCCTCCTGAATGGATGAAGCCTCGAATTCAAAGCTACAATTTGATCTAATCCACGTCAAAAATCGATATATATATGTTGGCGGCAAAATTGGAAATCAGGCAAAAGAATTCAAAATCCAATGCAATCATCGATCTAATTTTGGCTAGAGAAGAGACAGGCAAAATGGAAAAAGTCCGGACCGGATTCCGGAATGGAATAATCTTTTGCCGGATTCGGTTTACGGATCTGTGTGAAAATCCTCTCCTGAATTCCGAACAAATCAGAACAGATTCCTGATTCCAGATCCGTAGAATCCGTACGGATCTGGAATCTGTGCCCAGTCTTAATTTTTGCCAATTAAATGCCATAAAACTTTAATGCATTTATTCAAAAGGAATTATTTATAATTAACTTTTTATCATTTGAATGGAATTTAATTGAAGTAAAATTTTAATATATTTGCGTTTATTTATTCATATTTTTTGTAATTTTCTCTTCTTATGCCCATCAGGATGATCCGGAATGGAAAAGATGGCCACGCAAAGAATGGGTATTGTCCAAAAACATGAAGAAGAAACCAACAAGAATGGCCAATAAAATGAGGACCACTAAAATAGGGGAATAAAAATTAAAATAAATAAAAATTAATTTCAAATGTTTTTTTTTGTAATAAATAATTCAAAGAATTTTGATAAAATTTAAATTTTATAAATTTTAAAAATAATCAAAATTACATAAAACAATTCCGCCCATGTAAAATGCCAATTTGCATTTTTCTGCACAATTTCGGCCCTTTCTTCTATTATTCTTGCTGCTGGAATATTCATTTGCGTTGTAGACTTGGACAGGAATTGGGACATGATAGGTGGCGGATTTATAATTGGAGTTGGAGATGGGATATTGATAGGAGTTAGAAGTATTCTTAATTGGGTATTGATAGGAGTTGGATGGCTTTTTGATGGGGGGATATTGATAATTTCCATAATAATGATTGTCCATTTTTGGTGAATTTTCTGCCGAATTTTACTAATTATAAAATAATATAATATTTTGTTGAATTTTAAAATATTACTAAAATTGACATTAATATGTGAATATATAACATTATATATTGAATATAGTAAATATTATTTTTTTCAACATTAAAGTACTAATAAATATTACATTATTAAATAGTTTAATTCAAGGAAATTTTAATCATTTCCGACTCTTAATAAATTAAAGATTTCTCGTAGAGAAATGGATTTAAATGCGTAATTGAAATTTGAAACTATTTAATTTTGTCTATTTTAAGGCCAAACTATTTTGAGGGCAATTAAAATGGAAGAAAAAATCAAATGGGAAGAAGATACGTTTTACGTAAATTTGGAAATTTAGCGAACTAAAAAGGGAACTCAGCTGAATTGAATTAATTCCGCCAATTGGCATGCGCATTTTGTTTTTTGGTTTAATTTGGAATTTTTGTGTTTGGGACTAAATCGAGTCAATTTGCCCTTAAGGGACAAATTTAGGGGAAAGGGAAATGGACTAATCAATTCAACTGAACCAAAATTTTAACAAAGTAAAAAATTATTTACTGTCAACAATTTTATTGCCAAATAAAAAAAATTATAAAAATATTAAATTATTTAATAAATAAATAAAATTTAGAATTATTCGAATAATTCGAAAAGTGGATGGAAGAAAGGATAAAAAAAAGGTAAAAACCAAAAAGACCAAAGTTTGTAAAATATTTTACCAATTTCTTCCCAAATATTCATCATTTTCTTCTTCCAATTTTCTTCAAGGTTGAATTCATTTTAATGTATTGACCTCGTTGTTATGGCTTCATTTTGAATATTGTGGTTGAATTTAAACTTTGATCTTCCCTTTTCTAAATTATTTTCAACATTGGAATTATCTCTAACAAAGAAGATTAAAAAAGTTGGATTTCAAGAATAGCAAATGCCAGGAAAATTATTCATAATTATATAAAAGACAATGTTATTGGGTTATAATTTTAAAACTAACAATTTTCTTTTTTTCATAATAATATTCAATTTATTTCCATATATTTACTATTATTTATTATTTGAAATGGTAAGTAAAGTTCAACTTTGTCAATGCCAATTTTGCTGAATGTGTTGACTCCCTAATTAAATATTCTAATTTCCGTTGAAAAATTGTTCATAAATATTTTGTCGAATGTCTGTTTTTCATTGAGGACATAAAATGGGCATAAATTAAGTTATAAAAGTGCGAAAAAATCTGCTGAAATTTATTCTACTTTTTAGGCAAAACTCATTTAAATTCAATTTTTATTAATTTTCAACAAAATATTATAAACAAATTCTTACTTTCCTAACTTTACTCATTCATTATTTACATAGATAAACTATAATTTTTTTTACAGTAATTTCGAAAATGATTTCGTATTTCCTCTTTTTCACGACAACCCTCTACGAAATTGTGACTTTGCCATTGTATTGGCGAATCATTTATGTTTTGATCACCAATCCTGAATTTTCGTCACCATTCTTCCAATTCCTTTGGATCATCGGAATATGCGTAATAAAATAAATTCATTTATTAAAATATTCAATATTAGAGTATTTCTTCTATTATTATAGAAGTCCAGGGGGCTTATAATTTTCTTAGATTCTATAGGGTGGGTTTCAAATAGAAGGTGACTCATAAATTTCACAGAAAGAAAATGAATGAAAATAAAATTTCGATAAAATTTGCAACAAGTTGCATGTTTTTAATTTTTAAAAAAAAATGTTAGAAAATGTTTTTAATTAAAAACATGTTTTATTTCAAAATATTTTTACAATTTTACAAATCATATGTTTATTTTTTAAAATATGTTTTTAGCATATTATTTTAATAGTTTTTTACAATTTAGAACATGTTTAGTTTCTTGATAGTTGATATCTTAAGCATGTTTTAGGTTCTAAACATGTTTTAAAGATTTTCATTTTACAAAAATATTTTTATAATTCCAAACAAGTATAATATGTTTTTACCATTCATAAACATCTTTTAGAATTAAAAATCAAAGATGGAAAAAAATTTATGTAAGGATTGTTCTCAAATAGAAAAAGGGTCTTTCTCTCTAATATAAAAATGGGCTTCTAATATAAGAAATACGGTATTATTTATTAATAAATCCACAGGAAAATATCCATTATGTGACCGATGTATATTATTATCGGATGCCAATGTTTGAATGGACCGCCGATTTATTCGACAAATCGCCTTCCCGGATGCACAGTGTGGCCCCATTTCTCGTGTATTTTGTCAATTATCCTGTCTATTTTATGCAAGTTGCAATTTCAATGAATCGTTTCACTGGATTATGGCGTCCGGTTCAACATAAAATTGTAATTTATTTTTGAAAGTTAAATCTGAATTTTTTAATTTTATAGTTTTGGGAATATTGGTGGCGCAAATTGGTTTTATTGGCATTTGTAATTTCGGCCATTATGACATTTCATCGTTGTCCATTGAATGCCACCACTCAATTGGTCCCATTTTTCCCGGAAAATCCCCAGCTTGGATACACACCGTCATTCTTCAAATACGAATTTTACTCTGTATTCTAATTTAAAAATGAAATAATTAAATTCTGAAACAAAAATTTGACATTTTTAAATAAAAAAAAAATCAAAAATTGTAATATTAAATTAAAAATTTAGTTGGACACAAATTTGCTGACCGGTGTTTTCAATTCAATTGTAATGATACTTTCGGTGTTCATCAATGCCGGAACATTGTTTAAAATTATTAAAATGAGAAGATCCGGCAATTTGGCCAAAGTTTCCAAGGCCAAATTGGAAATGGGCCTATTCATTATTGTTGTTTGGATGATGTGCTCGCTGATGGTGGTAATTGGATATCAGGTATAGAATAAATTTATTTAAAAAGAAATAATATAAATTTAAAATTGGCTTAAAATTTAAGATAATAGTAAAAAATTCATTATTATTTATTTTACATTTTTTTTTTCAAAAATATAATAATTAAATAAATTATATCATTTTTTGCTAAATTAATTGATATAAATTTAATTAATTTAGTATTTTAAATTCTTATTTAGGCTGCAAATTTTATCATTCGCAACGGATTCTTTTCGCCCATTGGAACAATTGAGACCAAATATGCGCTTTACATCACCTACCTCCAACAACCCTGGGTGGACGATGTTGGCTCGGTCAGCCATCCGTGGGTGTTAATTTTGATGAGTGAATCCATCCGGAATGCGGCATTACCTTTCCTCAAGGATTTTTCCCTATCAAAAAGCGACAAATCAGTTTCTTCTGTCATTTCCGTAACAAATGTTCAGCCAATTGACCCTTCAATTGAAACCAATTTCAACCAAATTCAACGCCAAGTTCGATTTGGGCCAACAAAACAAAATGATCAAAAACCGAAAATTTAGATGAAATTAATAAAATTTATTTCCATAGAATCTTTAAAAACAAGGTCATTTTCCTTCACAAAATAAATAAATTTGTATCCTAATTCTGTCGTTTGATTAATAACATTTAATAGTATAAATTTGTACTTTGGCAAAATAATTGGCACACTGATTTATGTTAGCATTTATATTTTTATGCATTAATATTAATTTATTATTATATTCCCACGGCAACGGTTGGCCATACAATTTGGATATGGAATATGTTGCTGACAAATCAGCAAAAACAATTTACTTAATTTATCACGGAAATATTACAGTAATGCTGAAATACATTCATTCACATCATTTAATATTTAATAAAAAGGAAAACTATAAAAATTAAATGATTTTTTGTGGAGATATTAATGCGATTTACTTTAGGTATCAAATCGCATTAATTTTTTTCTAAAGATTTTTGGAGGCCAGGAATATGTTTAGTTGATAGGGATTTAGACTAGTTAAGGATATATTTAAATTTGGAATAATAAATTAATTAGATATCTTTAAGAATTAATTTTAAAAAAACTCACCATTTTATGTCCAAGTCTACTTTAATTTCATTAAGTTGAATTAAAGAATTTATTTCATTTATTCAATATTTATTACCAATTAGTTATTAAAAACATGATTTTTATTATTCGAATATTATTAATAATTTTTTAGAATATTATTAAAAAAATTTGATTGCATTTTATTAATATACAAAAGTAAAAATTTTAGTGAGTCAACCTTTTCCAGAAATCCATTAATTAATTTTCGCTAAATTGTCATCTAATTAATAACCTTGAGCTTGATCTTTGCCGAATACACTCACAAACAGCGAATTGTTGAATTGAATAATTGTGTAAAAATCATTCGGTGAATAAGTTCCTTTAAAATAATGCAATTTTTAAGTAAATTTGATGAACAAATTATTGTCGCCTTTTGCCCCCATTATTCCAAATATTCAATAAAAAAGGAAAGGGGGCACAATGAAACGTCAAGAATAGCCAGAAAATGTGTGTTGTGTGGGTTTTCCATGACGAAAGCAACAGCACAAAATGTGAAAATAAAAAAGACACACATTTTGTTATTTGACCTCATTTCCTTCTTTTAATTTAATTTGTCCCCCTTAAATGTTCACAATTTCATTCCTCCAAATTCTCCTTTCCAAAATAAATAAATTTGCATAAATTCGCGCCTACGCTTTCTTTCTAAAAATAATATTATAAAATTTGTGCCAATTTTTTTAAATTAATTTTTTAATTTATTGAAATATTTTTTCCATCTTAATTTTAATCTAATCATTTTTCCATTTTCTGCATAAAAATGTCGACATTTTTTGCAAAATATTTCATCTATATTTCCAATAAAATTGTATTATTTTTAAATATCAATACAATTTTATATTTAAATG